>CM019177.2:63728228-64928228 GCA_009739505.2 Apolygus lucorum
AGCCGAAGATGAAGAAGTCAGTGAAGTAAGATCAACATCTACTAGTGATGTTACTGAGTAAATTTCTACAAAAAATGCCTTTGAATCTGTCTTGGGATATCGACTTCAAATTTTGAATTCATCAATATGATATACAGGGTGCCTCAAAAGTTGTTAACGCCCCTGCTAAAATCGTTACGTGACAAGGAAAAAAAATTTTTCTGAGGATCTCAAATATCGTATTTTTGTGCACGTGCGCATGCGCAAAACATGCGCAATGCGCATCGAATTTCTTATTTCAAATGTGAACTCCCATTTTTTATTGCAGATTCGGATTCTACGTAAAACTTCATGAATGTTTGACTTCTCAGTTGATTTTTTTACTGCGCGCAACACGCCTCCCTGGGCGCTTAAATAAAGTTGCGCAAACCAACGATTGCGCCCAAAATCAGCCCCACGTGTGATACAAGTTTTTTCATTATTTTTCGACGCTGAATCACGTGGTGGTATCCATATTTTAATTTTATTGGAATTTTTGAAATGGCGGCCGAAAATTCGGTGGTTTCTTGCGAAAAGTCGCTCTTTTGGTTTATTATTTTCAATAATGAACCTTTGGAATTGACCAAGAAAAAAAATTTTTAACACCCCCTCAAAATTTGATGGTTTACGTTTCAAGGTACGTAGAATCCAAAAATCGAATAAAAATTTGTCCGTCGGTCCAAAGGATGTCTACTATTCTTCCTTCAGAGTGAAGGTCGATTTAGGGATTCCTGGGGTCTTGCGACTCTATAGTCTCCCCCCTTGCTGCAAGCAGCAAGAGAAAAACTCCTCCTGAGAGGGATTGTTGACACAATCAATGTCCTTGCATATTTGCAAGTCCCTGTGATAACCTACAGGTTGAGGCGCACGTCTAGCACGCACTACCGACTATGCAGGTCGGCGCCCGAGTTTTTGGTAATTCACAAAACTCACATGTCGGGTTCCATGTATCAGGGCCATCCTCGCTGGCCATGACACATGGATCCCTTCCCGGGGATACAGATGAATTTCGTCTCCCAGGGCAGTATAAACGTCGGTCCGCCGTATATATGTCCGTCGGTCCGCCGTACGCGGCACTTTTGCCACTTAGCATTGACCGATTTTGATGAAATTTGGTATGTAGGCTCCATTTGGGGTCTAGTTGTGCCCCAAAGATTTTGGTTGATGTGAGTCACTTCTAAGGGTTCCAAAATCAATTTTGAAATTTTGAAAACGCCCTTTTTCCAAAAAGTTTGATATAAAGGTATTGTTTTTCCCTTCAATTTAAGATTCTATAGAATTTTTAGAATTTTTTGAGACCACCCGGAGCTCTGTAGGACAAACCGTTCGCTCCCTACGAGAATTTAAAGTTTGGACGTACGATAAATCAGAAACACGAACAGTGTGAATCGCAAAAGAGGCCGAATCTCCGTTCAAATCAAAGCTGACCGAAATGCGATCGATGTTTTTCTTCATGTTAGATGGTTGGTGGCTTTGCAGACGAGTAATCTATATAGAAAAATAAAAAATAATAAACCGTTGCGTAATAATTTGCAGCTTTTTTTTTTTTTTTTTTTTTTGAGAAGAGCAGTTCGAGTGTACGCCGTGTAGTTCCCGGATAGGCACCACTCCGACGGACAGACGATTCTGACGAATTAGTCGTAAAAGAGCGACTTTTCGCTAAAAACAGTCGAATTTTCGGCCGCCATTTCCCGGGGGGGGGGGGGGGGGGGGGTAACAACTTTTGAGACGCCCAGTATATTTTCTTATTAGTGTTCCATCTACATTGCAAGTATCATCGGGAGGCGTTGATTTCTTTAAAATAACTGGATATCTATTTCCTATCTATGTTTACTTTCTACGCTGTGTTTGGCTCCTAATTCACTCTGAGAATCATGAATAGGGGTCCGACTGTATTCCTCGCATTACGTTCTTCTTACTGACACTCAATTGGGAATTTCAGGAAGAAGTGGAGTCGGAAGAAGAGAAGTCGCCTCCAAGACGGATCCCTCCTCCAATTCCTTTACTGAGAGTCAGAGTGCCGGGTCAACCTCCTAATCCTCCGCCCGTGGCTCTGGTGAGTGATAATTTAGAAATTGTATTAGATTTGAAGAGTCCTAGGGAAAACGGCCGGTCCTAAAATTCTGATTTCGAGAAAAACTGAATTTGAAGTTTCATGCCACTTGGAAGTTCAATGATCAAAGGAAGACCAACTACGGGGACAGTGGTGTGGCTACGGTCGTTGTTTGGCGGTGGACTTCGAACCGACTTCTGCGGGGGTCGTGGGTTCAAGGCTCTTCGCCCCCCTCGTCACAATCCAGGGCGGTGAGGCAATGGTAAGCCATGAGCGAAATCATCTTCCTTTTGGAAGACAGCTGATGACGTCCACGCTGCAGGAAAGTCCATTTCATGGTATATAGGAATTCAAGTTTAGATAGATGGAAACTAGCATCTGTCGTGCATTTCTTTAACTTGGAATGATTCGGAAGGATCTCAAGTACACTTCAAGATCAATCACTGGTTGATTGGTTCATTTTCAAGGTTCCAGAGTACCCCTCCCCCCTTACCTCTGGGATCAAGTCCCTCCCACCTACCCTAGTTCGCGTCATCGTCACAACAACTATCAGTGTCCAGTTTGGTGGTATCGTTGCAAATTCCTTTGAGGATATAAAAAAAGACGCAAGTAGTTTTCTTAAGGTGGGTGAGCATGTAAGTCTGAAAATTTGGTTGCTCGAAACCAAGTAAGTACGGAAATTAGACAGCACGAGACCAGGTAACTCGACAATTTTTAAATACCATTGAATTTACCATTAAGATGTAATTCGAGAGGCAGTTCGAGCTATCATTTCGGTTTTTGGATAGTTCCAAGAAAAGATGGCTGAGTTAATTATCAATGGGGGGGGGGGGGGGGGCTGATTTTTTAAACATTTTTAATCGAAAGTAGACTGTATCCTGAGAATTTTGGCACCAGCCATTCTATTTTTGGATGAGTAGATCTTTTTCTGATTTTTCAAAGTTTCGAATTTTTATGACGTCACGCGCCCCTCTCGCCTGGGCGGGACCCCCCAGGCTCACTGTGACGTCATAAACATTCGAAACTTTGAAAAATCATAGAAAAAGGTCTTCTCGCGCTAGAAGGTCGCGGTTGGTGTCAAATTTCTTAGAATCAGGTCTAGTTTAGATTAAAAATAACAATAAACGGTTTTTCCGACCCATGCGCACACCCCATTATTGTGGATTCTTGTAATAGGAATAACATTTGAAACTTTAAAATCCTCTCCTGTAAAATTCCATGTTTCGTACTTACCTCCCCCGCCAGCCAATTATTAATGACACATGAAAACCACCAATGCGAAATTTGGTGAATATTGATTGAATATTCAGTGTTTTTGTCGGTTAGCCTACTGAGGGTCTCCTAACGATTTCATCGAATTCGAACCTACCGGGAAACATCAGAGATTTTAGATTGAGGGGGAGTTTAACTTGAAAAACTCCATTATGCGGTTAGATGATAGAAAATGAATATCCGGAGGTGATGTGATGGCTTCTCCTGGCGTGAAAGCCTATTGTGAAAAGTAGCATAAAGCAGGACTCACAAGCGTCTGACTCTGCAATTCCAACTCGCTTTTCTGCAGAAAATGAAATTACATTCTAACATTCCCCATAAGCTCCTATTCTTTCCAAATCCTCTACAATCTGATCCTTTCCAATCTCACACCCTCCAAATCTGTTTTTTGAATTAACGAGCGTAAATTATATCAAGTACACTTTTTGAGTTTCACAAATTAGAATGACTTTTATTAAACATCAACATGTGGTTATCAACTAAGCCACATGAAACTAATAATGATGAACTCATTGGTATTCACTTGACATCACAATGCGCTCCCTCAAGTAGATACTTCAATTAGTCCAGCCATCCTCCTGCAGTGGTCGTGTTTCTGATGAGATACAGCCTTCCTAAGAAAATCAGCCGGCATATGCTGTGTCGGCATGTACGTCACGTTCGTGTGGCCCTCATCAGTCGCCTCGCGAATAAATTGTTTCCGAATGTCGATATGTTTCGTCTTGGCATGATATGTTGGGTTCTTCACAAGATACTGCGCTCCTTGATTTATTGGACGTTTTGACATTCTCCAAGTTCCATTGAGAAGTAGAGATTGCCATTCCGAAATTTCGGGACTTGCGTATGCTTCCGAAATTGAAATCTCGGTAGCACATGCAGATTCAGTGAAATCTTCCTGGGTCGGTTGAGGATTTTCCGCAACCATATTATGTATTTTCCTTGGACGACCTCGTTCTCCCGTCCGGAGGATTCTCGGTCTTCCTCTTCCTCTTTTCATTCCCATTTCGCAATCATGGAATACTTCGGAGTCGCTTAAACTCGAAATAAATCAGATCGAGCTTTCAAATCTGCATCAATCCATTCACTGGCCGCAGGTTCTGTTGTAGGTTGTATTTTCTGACCATTGACATACTTCCAGCCTTTATTTTTGATCAGAAGTGCTTCCATTTGAAGTCGCCATGTGTCATAGTTGTGCCTGCCCAATTTATCGAACTTTCCGAAACTCATCTCACTTTCTAATTATCAACTCAATTAACTATTCGCGATTATCGGACTATTTCTGGGCCCATAACCTTTTGAAATAACGAGCGTAAATTATATTAAGTACACTTTTTGAGTTTCACAAATTAGAATGACTTTTATTAAACATCAACATGTGGTTATCAACTAAGCCACATGAAACTAATAATGATGAACTCATTGGAGTATTCACTTGACATCACAATAATATTAACAAAAGCTATCCAGCATGAAGAAAGAACAGCGAAGAGAGAACAAGTCTTACTACTTTGGAAACTAAAGCTATCCAGCCTAAAGCATTGAAAAGCGAAGAAAGAAGCAAGGAGATACTTCGAAGAATTACCTGTGCCTTATGTGGGAACATTCCAAAGGCAATCAACGCAGGGAAACACACACTCGCTTTTCTGCCCGCTGATTGGCCAGAAAGAGTCGTAGAGTGGGGGTAATCTCGTCAGAGAGGCACTTTTGTGAAGGAATGTCCAAATCCGAAAAATTAGGTATTTGGTCGGAAAGAGGGCGGCAAAAGTGGGGTGGTGGGGGTCGGTTTTCCCGCCATAATGTCCCGCCGGAAACTGGACGGCTGTGAACCCACCTTCAGTCTGCTTCTTTGTTGAATATATTACTCTTTCTTGATATAGTGAATTGTATAAGTAATTGAAATGTTGGTTAACTGCTCATATTCTGCGAACGTTTTGAAAATGACATTAGACATTGTGCGGTAAATCGTATACTTCTTGGCAATTATTCATTTTCAATTCAAGTAAAATTGCAAATTTGGAACCAAATTTCCTGAATATTCAACACGTAACAATATTTTTTGTTATTACTATTAAACCTGTATACTTTGCAGAATGCAATGCAGAGCAAGCTGAAAGACGCGCTGAACGCTGCTGACCGGCGTCCGAAAGAGTCGGAAGCTTTAGCACGACTGAGAGAGAAATTGGCTAATGCGGCTGCTCGTCCTGTTCAGACAGCTGCGACTCCGCCCGCTCCAACGCCGGAAGTGACCGTCACGCCAAAGTCTGAACCCAAAACTGAAGAGAAGGAAAAGCAGTCTCCACCTCCGACGGTAAGTAATTCATCAGCTGGCGGCCTGTCAATTGGGTATTCTGGTGGGCTAATTTCAAGCTTGCTTTTGGGTTACCAAATCGCTAAATTGTGTTCAAATTTTAGTGTAACTAACAGTGAGAACCGAGATGATGAGATCAAATTGAAAAATGGTGCGCGGTATGATCCCCTGAGAAAGGTGGAATCTGCAACCAACTATTTTGGACGTACATGTCTGTGATGATAACCCGATTGTATAGATGATCCGATGAACAGTCAGTAGTTGATCTCAATTCATCGATCTCTAAGTACCTTCAACCAGCCTCATAGGGGACCATCTACACGTCAACCAGCACTATCTCTGAACATTGATAGAAAATGTAGAAGTTATGGCTAGGATTTCACGTTTGCGCATGCGCGGCAATGATTTTCATAGGGGACCATCTACACGCCAATCCGCACAATCCCTGAACATATCATCGAAATCGGTTGAGAGTTATAGAAGTTATGGCTGTGGCAAGGATTTAATGACAGACACACGGACAGACAGACAGACAGACACGGAACCAAAATTGTTCATGGAGGTCTGAAACGAAAAACGCGAGTGGAAATTTTGATTTTGGAGAACATTTTTTTTTTCAACCTCGAAAAGTGAAAGCAAAGCTTCCGCTACCTTGGTAGACTTTTTTTTAATTTTTTTTTTTTTATTTATTTAAGTATTTGGTATTGGCATAGAGCCATTTAACTATACAATTGTTAGAGTAGTAGTAGTGTTGATAAGTAAGTACATAATATTACCTATTCTTTATAAATTCATATTAATGTTAGTAACATAATAAAAACGGAGTTGAGTAGAACGTTGTCACTGTTGTTATTGTTTGTTACTGACGATGACCTAACCGTGGAAATCGATTTAACTTGTAACTCATTATTTTCGTGGAAATAGACAACGTTCTACTCAACTCCGTTTTTATTAAAATGGTTTTCCACAATCTCGTCGCGAGTGATTTTATTCGTATTAGTAACATAACTATAAATAGCGTCGTATATTTCAATTTTCTCTAGGCTGAGTATATGGTCCATATTGAAGGGTTGTTGAACTTCTGTGGAGATAGTATCAAAAAGTTGTTTTCTCGGTTGTTCGTATTGCGGGCAGCTGAAGAGAACGTGTTCTAGTGTTTCAATTTCTCCCGGGCATCCCGCGCTTTGGCTTCTTCCGATCATGTGTAAATATTTCCTTGTCAAGCAGTGGTCGGTCCTTATCCTGGATATGACTTTGAAGTACTTCCTTGGTTTCGGGGTTTCGATTTTGCTGAACCATGCGCGGTGTTTAACTTTTTAGGACGTCCCACAGTAAGACTTGGGCGTCCTTATGCGATCGATCTGGGGTGAAGGAGGACAACACTCAACAGAAAAAAAAAATAACCACACAGTAATCCGTTTTAGACCATTCTGAATCCAAATCCGCGAAAAAAACCATAGGTGTATGTCTGTGTGTGTGTGTGTGTGTGTGTGTGTGTGTATGTGTGTGTGTGTGTAACAAAATCTTGTGTACTCTGCACAGGCCTTAGTTCTCAACCGATTTTCCTGGTTCTTTTTTTGTTCGTCGCGGAAAACTATCTAGTTGTGCACTACGTCGCCGGAATTTCGAATTTTGCCTTTTAAGGGGGGGAAAGGGGGGGTTAATACTCGAAAAACGTGCGTTTTTGGGCATAATCTTGTGTACTCTGCCCAGGCCTTAGTTCTCAAACGATTTTCGTGGTTCTTTTTTCGTTTGACGCGAAATACTATCTAGTTGTGCACTACGGCGCCGGAATTTCGGATTTTGCTTTTTAAGAGGGGGAAAGGGGGGGTTAATGCTTAAAAAACGTGCGTTTGCGTGCATAATCTTGTAAACTCTGCCCAGGCCTCAATTTCCAACCGATTTGCGTGTTTCTTTTTTTGTTTGACTCAAATAACTTCCGAGTTGTACATAATTTCACCCGAGTACCAAAATTCGCAAGGGGAGGGGATGAGTGGGGGGATAATATTCACAAAATATCCGATTTTTCAATATTTTGGTTCCTTTACTGCTTACTTATTGTACCCAAGCTTTGAAATTGAGGAAAAATTCTCATTATACCTCCGAATTTTCATGAATTATTCTCTGTACCACCATGGTGCCAGGATATGGTGCCATGATGCCATAAACCGCTTATTTCGTGTTTTTTTTTTTTTTGTGTTTCACCTTGAATACGGATGTGAACTTCGACGGACTGCCTACCAAAACTAACAGATGAAAGTTCAATGTTACGACGTATTTCCGCTTTGGTGCCAGACTGGCACCATTGTTGGCGTTGGGGAGGTTGTGGGGGGGGGGGGGGGGGTGAACTCGAATTCGCATGTTGGGTGTCGTAGATCATGGATTTTAAAATGCTCTTCAGATTCGAGGCTCCCAAGCCGCTAGAAATGTTAAGGTGGATAATGGTGAGGGGGGGGGGGGTCAGTACTGCTTGCCTAAAGTAATAAATAAATTACATCGAGTGAAACAGTTTTATCACTTAACAACTGGTTAAATTGATCTAATGCTTATCCAATGGGACGTCCCCTGGAATGCATGCATTACTAAACAATATGTTTGGAACATAAAAGCGTAGTTTTTCCCCTTAGGGTAATTGACGTAAAAATCTTGCCATTCGTGCTTATGTTGGCTGTCTATGCTGCTATGTAGGTCTGTGTAGGGATATAGTCCAGCTGGGTCAGGGGCAGGGAGATCTGTGGCTCGTCTAGCAGCCGTATCCGCCGTCTCATTTCCCGGTACACCAATATGTGATTTTATCCAGATAAAGTGTATCTGCTTTCCACTGTCCCGAAGTAAACTCATTTGTCGGAGGATGTCAGCTTCCAGTTTCGTTGTCTTGCTGCTTACGTTGATGTTTTTTAGTTTCAACAATGCAGGAGTCTGATATTATGATTATTTGACGCTTTTCGTTCATTGTTTCTCTTGCATACACTTGGCTCTGCAATGTAGCGTACAGCTCTGCCGTCTAGATTGAGCTCTTGTCCCAGATTCTGAAGCTCTTCACGACTTTTTCCGAATCGTCGAAAAATACACTACCCACCCTGGAGTTGAGTAAAGTAAAGTAAAGTAAGCAACCATTTCAGGTTGAATTTTCGTCCGACTGCCATTCTTGGCGTCGCGGACGTCATCAGCTGTCTCCCTAAGGGGAGATCAGAATTTGTTCTGATGATTTCGCTCATGGCTTCCCAAACATCACCGCCCTGGGTTGGAACGAGAGATTGCCGATCGTCTAACAGACAGAAAACTTTCTGCTGGCGACCAGACTCGAACGCGCGTCCCCGCAAGACGGTTCTTATCCTATCACCGCAGTCGGGTACACTGTCCACTAGACCACCGACGCCCTCTCCCTGGAGTTGATCTTCGAGTATATGTAACCACCGCTCAGCCACCTCTCGCAGTGTCACCAGGGGTTGCTGTCTCGCATCCAATTCTCGTCGTATTATTACATTTGGAGGGTGAATGAGTGTTTTGAACGGTAGTGCATAGCTTTCAGGGTGCGTTGACGAGGCTATCCAGTGAGTCTCATCGTGTATTCTAAGAAAACTTTTACACAGACACGGGGCTACTTTTTTCGAAAGCAAAATCGGTAGACTCGAAGCATTTCGGTAGACTAGAAAGCAAAATGTTCATCGTAAGGGCTCGCTATTTATATTTTAACTTGATCTTGTTTAAAAATTGTTTCCAATGCTCGGAAACAAAAAATAGATATGCAATTTAGATAATCTAGTCGTTAAATTGATATAAATTGTAATTTTGGTTCATTATTTTCAATGATGAACCTTTGGAATCGACCAGAAAAAATTTTCTAACACCCCTCAAAAGTTGTTAGTTTACGTTTCAAGGTGTGCAGAATCCAAAAATCTGATACAGATTTCACCGTCCTTCCGCAGTACACGGCACTTTCCTCACTTAGCGTAGACCGATTTTGATGAGATTTGGTTTATGGGCTCCGTTTGGGGTCTAGTTTTGCCCCGAAGCTTTTGGTTGATGTAGGTCACGTCTAAGGGTTGAAAAATAGTGGCTGAAAAGAAGGTTAGAATCGAGTAAAGGTACCTCACAGAATTTCCTCGACTCTCGCAGTATCTTGGCATGAGAGCCAAGAGAAGTGTGTTCCGTGAGCCTCATTGGTGAATCTTCCGTTTTTACCGTATCTAGCTCTGCTGTAACTCTGTTGTAACTGTAAAGATGTTGCCAATACCTACTCAGTTCAAAAGACATATTCGTTTCACAATGTATCAGAATGAAGCGTTGATCTTGATTGTTTCATTTCCAGCCAATATGATTTTAATTAATAAAATTTCTCCACTCTGACACTTGTGGTTTTTCTATCCCCAGGGTGGTGGTATCCGTGTTGTAAACACCCAGAAACTTCTAGCCTCTCAACCTCAGGAGCTGCTGAAGAGGCCTCAGCCCGAGTCTGTGATCCGGGGGATGCTGGGCCCTGGACCGCCAGTTCACGGACAGCCGCCGCCGATGTACTACAACCGGCCGCAGGGACCTGGGAGGATGATACCTGCAGGAATCGACCCTGGCCGGTTCATGCAGAGGCCGTCGCTCCACCCTGCAGCTCACCACCTCCAACACCAAAGGAGGTGAGGACATATTGTAACATGTCGCACTCCGAGAGTAGGACTGTAACAACTCAAATGTCTCCAATTTCGGGAAATCAACTTCAAAGTTTTCCATTTCAAGTTAGTTGACAAAAAGTATGGTGGTGGTAGTGTGAAGGATCCGAACGGAATTGATAGAGGGCATTTATATCGATACCTTAAAGCACAAAGGAGCTATGTCCATCCACCTTCCACATTTTTTTTCATTTCACAAAAACTCAAATTTAACAAAACTATTATTGAGTTTTCTTGACGATAACAGTTTGAAAATTTATTGAGGAAATTAAAGAGTTTAGTGCAATAAGCCATTATTTTAGGAATTGTGCACTGGTGATAATTTCTTTTGCGTTTTTCTCAAAACTCCGTTTTTGGACATAGCTCCTTTGTGCTTTAAGGTATCGATATTTCCCTTGTGATTTTTGGTGTAGAGTACTGAGCAGAGCGCCACCTCATCCGACCTGAGATCTGCACTTGGGTTGGAGTTTGCAAGGTAGTACGCTCTGTAGGGTCTGTCCAGCGGGAATGGCTAGCAGGAAGTAAGATAGAGGAAGAAGACATGTTTATTTCTTTTGAATAACGACGTTTACATCTTTTGAATAACGATGTATCGATGTATGTGTAGCTGGTGATAACTTTCTGTCAAAATCAACTTCATTGTTCACTTTGTTTGTTAATAATTATGGTGGGTAGGTACTATTAATGGAAAAGTTGTGTTCTTTGCAGAATAGTTGGTCAATACAGTAAAACGATGAACCGTTGGGTTTTAGCATTTTTATAGTAATTACCTATCAGAATGTGGAATGAGTAATTTCACCATGTCGGAATTTTCTATTTTTAACCCCAAAATTGGATTCAGCACCTCGAAAAACCGCCTATGGCAAACTTTCAGCCCGTACTTCCTAATTTACGAATAAGCAAAACAGTGTAGAAAATATAAACGTTAAAAAAAAAACTGGGAGGATGACGTCAACCTGGAATAGTTCATGTAAGGCCGCTTGAAGCGCAGAGATCGTGAAATCTCACTTCATATAGTCCTTGGAGGCAACACTGTTGGGTTTCATCGGTCCATTGGGCAATGATGGGAGGGGACGGCGATCCAAACAGCCAATCAGCGAGCGTTTCTGCTTCACGTTGAAGAGGTCATTTTTCCCAGTTATTTTTGAAAATCATTAATTTTGAAAGTCCCCCAAAAATAACAGAAGACTTATTTTCCAAAATCAACTCAATTTTCATCTATCCCACATCATCAACTATTCAGGAAAAATGCAAACAGAATCCGGTGAAATTCCTCATTATTGGGCACTAGAAACATCGACATCGAAAAACATTGATGGTGAAATCAACGATGTTTCACACCATCATTAAGT
Organism: Apolygus lucorum; assembly: GCA_009739505.2. Lineage (NCBI taxonomy): Eukaryota > Metazoa > Arthropoda > Insecta > Hemiptera > Miridae > Apolygus > Apolygus lucorum. The sequence goes on from CM019177.2 coordinate 63,739,896, forward strand.
GGCCGATGTCCCATCCTAATGTGAATCACACTAGAAAGTGGAGGGAGGAAGATGTGATTCACAGAAAAATGCCTTGGCAAGCAGCCACGTGCAACTCCGCATACGTGGAGGAGGGTGGATACTCGCTACTTGGCGAATTTTCGTCTCCTTTGAAGTGGGCAAAAGACCAACTCTGACTGGAGCATCCCCGAGCACCAATATTCGGTATTTGGCAAGCACCAGGCACACATCCACACCACTAGGAAATCGGCGAGCATCGTCTCAGTGCTCGGCGAATGCCGCCTGTGTGGAGCAGGCTTTACACTTGGGAGCGCGTTTTTTACATGTCAAACGTCACTACTCTGATGTTAGCTTATAAGGATATTAACACATTCAATGCGGATGTCTTCATATGATACAAAGTGAACTCCCCAGCGTGCAGGCGTCTTCATATGATACACAGCTGCCAGTAGAGTGCTCCTCACTATAAACGTTCGCATATCGTCATGAATGGCTCTAGAAGGACGGGAGTTGTCTTGTTCGCTTCATTAGATCACCAGGAACCCTATCGAGTCAGGAACAACCACAATCTCAGTTGAAAGTGTGATAAGATCTCGCCAAACACACGTTCCTGCCTCAGCGCTTGGTGGCGTATCCAGATATGCGTTGAATGTGTTAATATAACAGTTCCTTGAGCATAGTTATAAACGGAATCTTCTGTATTACGTTATTCTAACTCTCTAATGCTTCATCTAGTGCAGTTGTGCTGCTGCTGCATCCTGGAAACCAACCAGCTTCTCCATTTCTTCCTCACCTCTTGAGCACACATGCATGCAGATTGTAGAGCCAAAAACTGAATTTAATTAAAGATTGTTTGTTGCTCCAACAAGAAAGTTAGAAATTGATTGTCGTGTTGCAGGTTCCCTGACCGGTACATGTATGCCGGAGGAGGATATCATGGAGGCAGTGGCTACTTCCCTCCTGCGCCTGGCCCCGTCCCCTTCCCACCCGTCGAAGTCCAGCCGGTTCCCCCCTCCGACTACGACGGCCCCCTCGACGAAGACCAGCCCTACCAGAGCTCCGCCCCTCTCCACCCTCACAAGTCCGAAGGTCCTGGCGAGTTCGGCGGTCTCGTTTCTTACTTTTCCTCGCAGCGGGAAGAAGACGGGGATTTGGAAACGTAGCGGCCCCAGCAACCTCCCCTCCCTCCCGCCAATGTATATACCCCCACTCCCGCATTTGTAAATAATTTGTACTACCGTTTCTACCGTTAGCCCTTCGATTGTCGAAATTTGTGCAATGACTTCACCTTGTCATAAATACCTATATATTTACGTTAAATACATATAATTAGTCAATGTTTTCGACTTGTTACACTATAACGTTTAAGCTTCTTGTAAATACTCCCCTTGTACAAATATTCCTCGATCCCTCTCCTATTTTATAAGTGATATAAATGTGTAATTATCAAATGAACAAGCGCGTACTCGTAATTTTCTACCAAAATGATAGGAAAATGTAAGAATAATACTCTTGTCAGCGTATACCTAGAATGCAAGCTATTTATATTTATGTATGTAGTGAAGTTTTTAGCCAAGCTATGGACAAAAATTTGTGTAAATATTGGTAAGGATCGAACACTTATTTATCGGAATAAAATAATTGAAATTGACGTATTTTCTATCTTTTTTGTTCAACGCACCTACTGTTATCAAGTGTAGATTGTACGATGAACTTACATTTTTATTGAAATCCTCTAAGCGGCTTCAGTACATTACCAACCATAAAAACAATCGAAAAAGTGAAAAAAAAAACGTAGGTGATACCTCGTAAGTGGCAAAAAGTTGAAAATTATTGCACGAGGTTTATTATTTTTCTGTGTAGATCAACCCCCTTCGAAGAAACAGCTTTGCCATTGTCACTATTTAAAAAAAATAAACCCCTCAAATACGGCTAGCCATAAATAATTTTTTTTACCGTCTTACAAATGGGTGTGGCACATAGTTTCCTCGTATCCATAAACCGATTGTTTATATGATCCGATGAATAGTAGTTAATCTCAAAACATCGATCTCTAAGCACTAGGGACCATCTACACGCTAATCAGAACAATCCTGAGAAATTTCGTCGAAATCGTATGGAAAATGTAGAAATTAAGGCTGTTACCAGGAATTCACGTTTGCGCATTCGCAGCAACTACTATTAGTCTGGGGGAGATGATTTTCACTGGGGACCATCTGCAAGCCAATCTGAACCATTCTAGAAAATTTAATCAAATTCATGAAAAATGTATGTGCAAATGTGTGCTGTTACAAGGACTTTATGTTTGCGCAGCGGCTACCATCAGGCTGGAGACAATGATTTTCATAGGGGACGATCTACACGCCTACCCGCACAATCCATGAAAATTTCATCGAAATCGGATGATGAATGTAAAAGTTATGGCTATGGCGAGGAATTCACGACAGACACGGAACCAAAATTGTTCAGAAAGGTCTGAAACGTAAAACGCGAGTGGCAATTTTGATTTTTGGAGAACATTTTTTTTTCAACCTTGAATAGTGAAAATAAAGTTGACGCTACCTTTTCGTGATTTTTATTGAACCCTCAAGTATCCATATTGGCCCGACCTCCCTAGGTATTTGGGTACTGGTAGGCACAGAGTAATAGCTGGTAGGCATTTGTAAGAATTCAATTAGGTTCCTGCTAAAGTTTGTGGTATTCATACAAGTAAATAATGTCTTTTCAATTATTATCAATGCAGTATTATTTGGTTATTGTTATTGTTGGAATTTGAATTAGTTACTAATCTGGAGAGTTAGGATTTGGGAGAAAGCCGTCAGAGCTCCATGTTGAGTAGGAAATGTTTAGAAAATGAAATGTTTAGTTCAACGTTCACCCTGTTCACTGTTGTTTGTGTATGTTCTACCGTTCTTTTTATTCCTCCCGAAAGTACCGTTGTGCTTTTGCAGAATTTAAGTTTTATTCAAATTTAAAACGTGTGGATTATTTCAAATTATAATCCCAAGTGGTTATGGGATTCATAACGTGAATTCTGTTTCGGGAGTGTTCGTTTCGGAAAAGTAGTGTCGATGCGGACGTTGTTTTGATCGTTGTAGATCGAGTTGCCGCGAGAAAAAAAAAACGGTCGAGTTTTTTGCCAACCAGATTTCAAGTTGTTGAGGTGAGTTTTTGACTAAATCAAATCAAGAAACTGTTCTTTTGAAACTTGATGGGCAAAATAACTACAACGACTGGAAATTTGCGATGCGGATGTCTTTAGTCTATCTCCGACGACGACGCGCAAATCGAGTTGTCTGTTGAAGTTGCCTGTTGCCGAATTACATTGACGATGATCAAAGGAAGAGAGTCGAACGTGTGCGCTATGAGCAGAATAGAAAGGCTTTAGCAAAGACAGCTCTCAACATAAAACCGTGTTGTTATGTCCATATCAGATAGACCTCGAGCACAGAGGCTGCTTAGGTTTCTGCTTAGGCTGCACAGAGGGTTTCTGAGGGCCGGTTTATCAGTAACATTTTACCCCCCCCCCCCCCCGGTAGGGCAGATTTATCCGACGGTCATCGGGTAACTCAATCGTACGCGTTCATCAGTCCCCAGATAGCCGTTACCCGTAGTTTAAAGTTAACTGGTCCTCCGAGGACCGGATAAAAAGTTACGGGAGGGTAACTCGATTTATCCAAGGCTTTTTTAACCTCAAAGAGTGTTTGTGTTTAACCTCATTTCTCGAGTGTTTGTTTCACGGAACGTTTGTTTTTTGTGTGATTGATTTCGTGGTGAATTGTGCTACAATCGAAAATGGATGTGTGGGACTCTTCTTCAGACAGCAGCGACGAAGATATTGCTATAGTCGATTTTCTGCAGTGGGAAAGAAGACCCTACGTGGTGAGACCGCGGATAGACCATTTGGAGAAGTGGGACGATTTCGATTGGACAAAAGATAACTCATTTACGTGTTGTCTTTGATTGAAGATCAAATCGAGTCTCCAACTGATTGAAATAATTCAATATCCCCTATTTGCGAATTGCTCCTAACTTTGAGGTTTTATGCACTCGGGACCATGTTGGTGTCCGTCAGCGACTTCTGTGTCGTAAGTAAAAGCTCTGCCTGCAAAATTGTCAAGCAAGTGCCCCTTGCAATTGCTAGGCTATCCGGCCAATTTATAAAAATGCCAGCAACCGAGGGAGAACTAATTGAAGCTCGGATGGAATTTTATAAAAAAAGCCAGGTTTCCTGGAGCTATAGGTGCTATGGACTGCACTCACGTGAAAATTCAGTCACCAGGAGGGCCACACGCCGAAAATTTTCGGAACAGAAAAGGTTACTTCTCGATCATCGTCCAAACTATTTCGTCTGCGAATTTGAAAATTCTGGACATAGTGGCACGGTGGCCGGGATCTTGTCATGACCAGACGATTTTCAACAATTCTCGTCTCAAACACAGGTTCGAAGCGAACGAGTTTGGTAACCACCTGCTTGTTGCAGACAGTGGTTATGCTAACACTGCCTATGTAGTAACCCCACTACTGCAGGTTACCACTCGAGCTGAGGAGTTGTTCAACGAATCACTCATTCGAACAAGAAATCCTGTGGAAAGACAGTATGGTGTTTGGAAGAGGAGATTTCCCGTTTTGTCCCTCGGTTTACGATTGAAACTGGAGACAACGCAAGCAGTTATCATCGCGACGGCAGTTCTCCACAATATCGCATTGGAGAGGAACTCAACCCTTCCACCTCAGGACCCTGATGTTCCTCACACGATCGAAGAAGTTATGAATTTGCCACCAATTGACCGCAATGCCACAGGAAATGCCAGGGATAGGCTAATTGCAACTTATTTCGATAACCTTAATTAATTTTAATTTTTTCTTAATTTAGTAAATTTTTTTTTAAATTTAATTTAATTTTTTATTTTTAAATTTCCTTCAGCTCTTTATTCATTTTTGGTAAAATCATAAAAATCAAAAAAAAGTTATGAAACAAAAAAAAATTCAATTAATGTACAGCTTATGTCAGTTGTTTGTATGATTAGTGTGGTTGAGAGTGTGTAATGACGAGTGAAAATGATTAGTGAGGATGAGTGTGTCGTATGATCAGTATCTCGAAGTCTGCATGGATGAGTGCATGGTTATGTATTGTGTATGTAAAGAAGTATAAATGTGAAAGCCAAACGAGTGTGGGGACCCTGCCGGCCCTTGGGGGGGGGGGGGGGGGGGGCTGTATTTTTGAAGGACGAACTAATTAAATTTGATTCTCCATTGACGTTTAATGATAACCAGAGTTCACAGAAAACTATCAGTAATCCTCAGTGGCGTCAGGTGAAAATATTCATCAGGCAAGCAGGTTGACCAGTCTAGAGGAATAAGCAGTAATGAAAAACGCAGCAAATTATTACATGAAGGTTTATTATATTTCTTTATAGATCAAGCGCCAGCAAAGAACACAGCTTTGCCATTGTCATTACCTACCAACCATGTTCTCGCTTCATAATCGAGTTTATTTAGATTAAATAAACACTTCACACTCCATTCGAAGAAATAACGAGTTCATTCATTAAGAAATTTGATTACTGGTTGCTAAGGAAGCGTAACCCATGGCCCATTTTCCAATTTTTTCTGCTTTCAAGGCTACGAAACAGCTCCTCCTTTGTTTGCCTTGGCTGATGCTGTGGTAGTGGGGGTGTAGCAATACTACCAACAGTCTGCGGTAGTCTAGCAATACTACAACCCTCGCTGACCCCCCGCCTACCGGCTGATCGTCGCCTGTCATCCAAAACAGTCCCGCAAAATGCAAAATTCATTTTTCTGAACTGTTTGCCTTGCATCGCGATAGTTTGCGTATCGTAGTTACCGATCTCTATAACTCTCTGATGTGTTGCGGCCTAGTACCCTAGGCAAGAACGTACCGTCAACCGGGGTGATATGAATCAGCAGGGGGTGATATGGATACTTTGGAGGCAGCAACGCTTTTAGCGATTGCAGCGCTACCTGGTGACGTTTGGATGTGATCTGGTAGCAGAATATTGAACTAGGCATTCACACCCAATCCACCACATGATATGCAGTTCGATGCTGAAATTCAAACCAGATTGGAGGAACCACTACAGTTAACGCCATTCAATATCCACTTTACCCCTGGCCAGGTACGAAACGCCATCTCTCGCTCTCCAACCAAGAAAGCCCCAGGGTACGACATGATTACTCAACCCCTTCTGAAAGCGTTACCTCGTAAACCACTCGTACTTCTAACCCAGATATACAATGCGATGCTCCGCCTTGGGTATTTCCCAACAGCTTGGAAGTTCGCAATAATAACCATGATTCCCAAACCAGGGAAAGAACGAACTGATCCAGCAGCTTACAGACCCATCAGTCTTCTACCTCTTTTTTCAAAGATTTTTGAACGCCTACTGCTACCTATCATACTGAGCTCAATCAACCCACTGCTACCTCCTACACAGTTTGGTTTTAGGAACTCCCATTCTTGTGTTCAACAACTTCACAGAGTCGTGGACAGTATCCTTGATTCCTACGAAAACAAGGAAGTATGCCATGCAGTATTCCTGGACACGGAGAAGGCGTTCGACCGAGTTTGGATACCAGGCTTACTGATCAAACTGAAATCAGTGCTGTCGGATTCGATGTACAGATTGATATATTCCTACCTGAACAATAGGACATTTGCGGTCAGGGTTAACAATTCAGTGTCTCCAATTGGAAATATAAGAGCGGGGGTACCGCAAGGAAGCGTCCTCGGACCCGTGCTTTATATTTTCTATACACATGATCTTCCTGATTCATCCACTCTCACTATAGCACAGTTTGCCGATGACCAGGCAATACTCTCCTCAGGAAATGACCAAGCATCGCTTGCAGAACTGCAGAGCTTCGTGGACCGGCTGGGAATATGGTGCCGTCACTGGCGAACAAAATTAAATCCTCATAAATCCACTCTCATGCAATTCACCTATAAAAGGAAAACAATATCCCCTTCTCTTCGTCTAAATGAAATGCCCATACCGCACAAACAGGTTGTAAGGTACCTTGGACTGCAGCTCGATTCGAAACTCACGTGGGATGCCCACATCACTCATATACTCCAACGACTAAGGCACCGCTTCCGTCAATTGTATTTCCTTCTTCACAGCAAGTCTCCTCTACCACTAAGCCTCAAACGTCTGATCTACTTGACGGTCCTACGTCCTATCTGGTTGTATGGTTGACAGGTATGGGGCTCAGCATCCAACTCCCAAATTAAGCGCATTCAGACATTCCAAAATAGAGTGCTCAGAGTGATTTCAGGCGCACCATGGTATGTCAGGAACTCTCTTCTTCATAGAGACCTGCAAATTTCTGAAGTCAATGACGTCCTGAGTACCACCTACCAAAAACTCCATTCAAATATGCAAAACCACCCAAACGAGCTCGTTGCTAATATCCCCGACAACCCACCACCTCCAAGACCGGAAAGACGTCTAAAACGCAAGAGACCACCAGACCTACTCTGAGAAGTCACCAACATTGACAATCTCTTGAACTTTCGCCTATTATTTATGAACTGTTATCATCATTGTTATAATTATCTACTCGCAAGTTACATTATTTGTTGCATAATATTTGTTATATAACACCACTCGTAAGTCACATTATTATTTATTACAGATCATAATATGTATTATTAGCGGGGGCTGTCAGTGGACAGTAACCCGCAACATGTTACATGAGGGAAATCATCCCTCCTTTGATAAATTGTTCCTCAAAACTATAATGTAAGTAATATTACAATAAAGTTCTTCATTATCAAAAAAAAAAAAAAAAAAAAGCATTTTGCTTCACCACCTTCATCCATGATTCAGTCGATTTAAGGATGTTAGAAGGTCATCCATGAAGATTATCAGATCCTTAGAAACGCCGAACTTTTGTGTTGTTTGTTTACGTTCATCTGTGTAGCCAACCTATGACCAGAAAACTTGATCTGCGTATTTTTTATCATATCAACAACTTCTCATGAAAAAAGATCGATTTTGTGTTTTGTTTCAACTTGAAACCCTCCTTGTCAGTGATTGATTTTATGAATTTCGGAGTTTTTGAGGGGTGGAGTGAACCGGGAGAAAATGCCTCGACATTACCAGGTCATTTGGCATCTCAAAAGAGCACGAGCACTTATTACTTGGGACACTGTCAATGATTATTTTACTGAACTGAAGAACAGTCAAAAAAGAAAATGAAAGGTTTAAAAAAAGAAAAGGGCTTTGAAATGCGGAAATTGACGGTGCATTCAGGCTTCGATGGAGTGAAGCCTGAATGCACCGTCAATTTCCTAATTTCAAAGCCCTTTTCTATTTTTAACCTTTCATTTATTCGATCTTCTATTTTTTAAAATAATTTTAGTGATTCATTTCACCTCGTTACTGGATTGGAGTGAATTTTACATCGGTTTTTGGCTTTGATCCATATCACCCCGACTAACGGGGTAATATGGATAATGTTTCATTAAAAAAATAAAAGTGAAAAAAGGTGCAAATCACAAAAATTGACATGGTACCTTCTTGACATCTCAGAGAATCTATATTCGGAAAGCCAGCTCGCTCTAAAAACAGTGGGGTCTAATTTTTCAATAAAAACTGCAAAAAATGATCCATATCACCCCAGTTGACGGTACTTATTCCATTCCTTGGTTATCATGAAATGGTCCCTAAATTGTATAAACAATTTTCCAAAATCAGCTATTACTTGCAAAATATGGAAATATAGGAGAATTTCAACAAAAATTAATTTATTAATATTGCATATATTTAGTATGGCAAACAATGATTGCTATGTTTACCTGGAGGAGACGCCACTGGTAATCCTGTTTTTCATAATAGGACAAATCATATAGATGTGAAGTATCATTATATTCGAGAAATAGTGGAAAAAGGTCTTGTAAATGTTGAATACTTGTCTATTGATAAAATGGTAGCAGATATTTTTACGAAGAGGCTTCCTGCTTCTAAGCATAATTTGTGTACCAAAGGTTTAGGCATGATTTAAAGAATGTGTTCAATTTTTTTTGTTGAAATTTTGCCAGTATTAAGGGAGGATGTTGGAATTTGAATTAATTACTAATCTGGAGAGTTGGGATTTAGGAGAAAGCCGTCAGAGCTCCATGTTGACGAGGATCTGAAATGTTTTGTTCAACGTTCACCCTATTCTCTGTGTTTGTGTGTTCTACCGTTGTTAGGACGTCCCACTGTAAGACTTGGGCGTCCTTATGCGATCGATCTGGAGTGAAGGAGGACATCACTCGACAAAAAAAGAATAACCACAGTAATCCGTTTTAGACCATTCTGAATCCAAATCCGCGAGAAAAAAACCATAGGTGTATGTCTGTGTGTGTGACAAAATCTTGTGTACTCTGCACAGGCCTTAGTTCTCAACCGATTTTCCTGGTTCTTTTTTTTTTCGATGCGGGAAACTATCTGGTTGTGCACTACGTCGCCGGAATTTCGAATTGCTTCCTAGTCTACCAAGGTAGCGGAAGCTTTGTTTTCACTTTTCAAGGACGAAAAAAAAAGTTCTCCAAAATCAAAATTTTCACTCGCGTTTTGCGTTTTAGACCTTTCTGAACAATTTTGGTTCCGTGTCTGTGTGTCTGTCTGTCCGTCTGTCATGAATTCCTTGTAACGCGCATAACTGTACGAAGTTATTGTCCGATTTTTATGAAATTTTCAGGGATTGTGCGAGTTGGTGTGTAGACGATCCCCTATAAAAATCATCATCCCCAGACTGATAGAAGCGACTGCGCATGCGCAAACGTGAATTTCCTCGTAACGGCCATAACTTCCACATTTTGTACCCGATTTCGATGAAATTTTCAGGGATTATGCGGATTAGGTTGTAGATGGTCCCCAATGGAGATCATTACCCCCGGACTGATAGTAGCCGCTGCGCATGCGCAAATGTGAATTCCTTGTAACGGCCATAACTTCCACATTTTCCATCCGATTTTGATGAAATTCTCAGGGATGTTACAGATCACTATTTAGATGGTCCCCTATGAAAATCACTACCTTCGGACTGATAGTAGCCACTGCGCATGCGCAAACGTAAAATCCTTGTAACAGCCATAACACTTACATTTGTCATCCGAATTTGATGAAATTTTCTAGGATTGTGCAGATTAGCGTGTAGATGGTCCCCTATGAGGGTAGTGAAAGGTACTTAGAGATTGGTGTTTTCAGATTAACTACTATGCATCGGATCATCTATATGATACGAGGAAGGAAAGTGCCACACCCACTTGGCAGACGTTTTTTGGTTTTTAAGGGGGGGGGGGGTTAATGCGGGCATAATCTTGTAAACTCTGTCCAGGCCTCAATTTCCAACCGATTTGCGTGTTTTTCAGATTCGAGGCTCCTATGCCGCCAGAAATTTGATGGTGGATAATGGTGGGGGGGGGGGGTCAGTATTTATTTCCTAAAGTAATAAATAAATTACATCGAGTGAAACAGTTTTGTCGCTTACCAACTGGTTAAACTGATCTAATGCTTATCCAATGGGACGTCCCCTGGAATGCATGCAGTACTAAACAATATTTTTATTATTCCTCTCGAAAATACCGTTGTGCTTTTGCAGAATATAAGTTCTATTGAAATTTAAAACGTGTGGATTATATCAAATTATAATCCCAAGTGTTATAAGGCGAAATGGAAATAGTCATATTGAAGGTCTACTTTCATAATTTGCGTAGATTTTGAGCCGCTCTGGAGACCCCTTATGTTTTTGGCTTTTCGGATCCTGTTTTTTCAGGTACTTTTCACATGCATTTCAAAATGGAACCCTCAAATGTGTGTGACCCATTTTGTCAAAACTGTAAAGTGTTGAGTAACCCAGTTAATCATGGTGGTTGCCATAACTTCCTTCACACTAAGTAGATACCTGATCGACAGAGACCATGAGCGTTGTTTCCACTTTGAATTCACTAGATGTAACGAGGTAGTGCCATCACCCGCGAACCCGACTGTCTTCCTATTAGATCTGAAGTTCCAGACGGGTTGAGAAAGCGGCCTCTCGCTTCTCCTGATCAAGAGTTTTCTTTAAATTGTCGCAAGGTAAGTCTAAGCAGCAAGTACGTTTCTATAAACCTGATCATGAGTCCAAAATGAATAGACGTGGTCAAAAATCTTTTCCGAACTGAAATTCGGATCGAACCCAGAAAAAATCAACTATCCCGATGGATCATGGAATTTGTTTCAAAGAGTAGGTAGTGAATAAATCAACCATAATCTAGTTTGCGCTGCCCAGGTCCCAAATAATGGTCAAATAATTCCAGTACTGATTGGAAATGAGTGAACAATTAGTTAAAATAATGCTGTTTTTGCCTGAAAATCTATTCATATTCTGAAATATCCCTACCCCTCCCAAAGGACCATTATTTGTTTCAAGATTCCGTTCCAAATCTTGTATGGACTACCCAGGACTAAATTGTTAATCAATTGGATGGAATTTTTTTGTCTCCTTACTAGTGAAGAGAGAAGATACAACATGTGTCGATCCGAACTCGTACATCCACGGTAAGACCCATAACTTTAATATTTCTCATCCGATTTCGATGATTTTTTCTGGGAATGTGCGAATTCGGTTGTAGACGGTCCCCTATGAAAATCATTGTCTCCAGACTGATGGTAGCCACTGCGTATGCGCAAACATCAAGATTTTAGATTTAAATTTATTGGCAAAAAAATTAAACACAAAGTACATTTTTATCTTAAAATAAAGCACTGCAAGAGATAAGGTAAAATAAATTGAGATAGAGATAAAATAAATTGTTTAATCCAATACTTCTTCTAGAGTGGAATCCATGGAAAGTAATAAATGACTGTACACAATACAAGAAAAACAAATCAATGAACTGGTTGGATTCCAAGTGAAGAACGAGAAACCGATTTAGTTTGCATTTTGGTTTCTTCAGGCGATTCAAGAGATAAACGCTTCTGTGTATCCATAGTCTGAAGGTGATCCAAATTGAAGATACGAAGCTGACTCATCTTTCTTAATTGAGATTCTTCCTCTCGATGTCCAGGCATATTTTAATTGGTATTCGTTGGCAAATTTCCGAACAAACCAAAGTAAACGATTATTTGCAGGAGTGAGACGGTCGTTAACATAAATTTTTGTCTCGGGAAAACTTGCATGAAGATCTTTAGCGGTGACGTCTCTTTGCAATCTCGACCGTTTCAAAAATTCATTCAGAGTATGACGGTTTGGAAATTTAACAATGATCTGACCCGAGCTGATTTCAGAGGAAGGTACTTTACCCCTTCTGATGTATGGTTTCATCCGATAAACACTCTCAACATCAGGAGTTTCAAGAGGCATCTGTGTTTTATCTGCGAGAGATGCGACAATTTCCATTATATTTTCATTAGTAGATACAGGAATTCCCCTCACTACAATCGAAGTTGACAAATTAGATTGGTCGAGATCGTTCACTTTTGCTTTCAGTAACTGAATCGCATTTTTAGGACGTCCCACAGTAAGACTTGGGCGTCCTTATGCGATCGATCTGGGGTGAAGGAAGACAACACTCAACAGAAAAAAATAAATAACCACACAGTAATCCGTTTTAGACCATTCTGAATCCAAATCCGCGAAAAAAAAACCATAGGTGTATGTCTGTGTGTGTTTGTGTGTGTGTATGTGTGTGTGTAACAAAATCTTGTGTACTCTGCACAGGCCTTAGTTCTCAACCGATTTTCCTGGTTCTTTTTTCGTTTGACGCGTAATACTATCTAGTTGTGCACTACGGCGCCGGAATTTTGGATTTTGCTTTTTAAGAGGGGGAAAGGGGGGGTTAATGCTTAAAAACCTGCGTTTGCGTGCATAATCTTGTAAACTCTGCCCAGGCCTCAATTTCCAACCGATTTGCGTGTTTCTTTTTTTGTTTGACTCAAATAACTTCCGAGTTGTACATGATTTTACCAGAGTACCAAAATTCGCAAGGGGAGGGGATGAGTGGGGGGATAATATTCACAAAATATCCGATTTTTCAATATTTTGGTTCCTTTACTACTTACTAATTGTACCCAAGCTTTGAAATTGAGGAAAAATTCTCATTATCCCTCCGAATTTTCATGAATTATTCTCTGTACCACCATGGAACTAATAGTGGTGCCACCATGGTGCCATGATGCCGTAAACCGCTTATTTCGTGGTTTTTTTTTTGTGTTTCACCTTGAATACGGATGTGAACTTCGACGGACTGCCTACCAAAACTAACAGATGAAAGTTCAATGTTACGACGTATTTCCGCTTTGGTGCCAGACTGGCACCATTGTTGGCGTTGGGGAGGTGGTGGCGGTGGGGGGGGGTGAACTCGAATTCGCATGTTGGGTATCGTAGATCATGGATTTTAAAATGCTCTTCAAATTCGAGGCTCCCATGCCGCTAGAAATGTTATGGTGGATAATGGTGAGGGGGGGGGGGTCACTTTTCTAGTCTAAAGTAATAAGTAAATTACATCGAGTGAAACAGTTTTATCGCTTACCAACTGGTTTAACTGATCTAATTCTAATGCTTATCCAATGGGACGTCACCTGGAATGCATGCATTACTAAACAATATGTTTTAATTGCAGATTATCTCTCTGCAGAGCGAGATTTTCACCTTTAACTTCATCCAAGACATTTTTCATACTCGTAAGGTTTATATTCATATCTTCAAACTTTGAATTGTAAAAATCCGTTGCTTTTTCAATCGAACTCACCGTTCCATAAAGTGAACCAAACTTCTTCAGAAGCAAATCCATTTTCCGATCCAAAGATGAAGATTGAGGTTTATCATCTGAAGCATCTCCACTCTCATCCTCATCACTACTACTTTCAAGCGCATCAGTATTATTTTTTTAGCACATTTATCGCATTTCCAGTTTTTACGCAGATCTAACTTTAATTTTTTATAGTTTTCGAATGAAGGGAACAGAAAGCCGCACAGACGACGTTATCTAGTCCTGGCTATCGCGCAAACAAACGCGCCTACAACTTGCAACTTATGTAAACTGGACAAGGTCATGAACCGAACTGACTAATCAATTCCTTGTAATAGCCATAACTTCTACATTTTTATCAGATTTCGACGACATTTCTCAGGATTGTTCAGATTTGCATGCAGATGGTCCCTAATGAGGCTAGTTGAAGAACTTAGAGATTGATGTTTTGAGATTAACAACTATTAATCGGATCATCTATACAATCGGGTTATGAATATGAGGAAGCTATGTGCCACACCCACTTGGTAAACTTTTTTTCTCATAAAATTGCACAATTTCTCATAAAATTGCACAATTTTCTCTTTTTATTGCACCATGTTACGCAGATTAGCAACATTCGTTTGATATAAATGCATGATTAAATTACAAGAACGACTTAGATACTTCAATAAGTCTCTCTTCATTTGCAAGCTTGAGTGCCATTCAATGCACCCGAACCGTCTCGTTTACTTCCACAGGGTTTAGAACGTCGAGCAACTGTACCTACTGCTTCTTCACTGACGTGCTATTGTAGCCTCTTGTGATGGGCTATGGCTTGCTTCTTGATGACTTCGTTTATGGTCGGAATGCGAAGTTCTGTGTGCAGTCGGACATTTCTGGTGTAGGGTAAGGTCGTGTACCTTCGGTCATCTTTTTTTCAAACTCAAATTTAATGTTCAAAAAACCTTCTGAAAAATCCCGTTTTGTTTTTAAATTGTAGGGTGACAACTTGGAAACAAATGAGAAAAAGAGTTTTATCCAAAATTGCTCTATATTAAATATTTCAGGAATGTACCTTGGGTCAGTGATGATTGTACCTAGGGTCGCATACAGAAATTAAAAAAAAATCGTTAAAAATATTAAAAAACATATTAGTGAGATATCACGTGTTCGGTGTTTGAAATGTCTTATTTAGGTACTCACAGCCAAGAAACACATTAAAAATTATTATTATTAGAATAGTATGACATTTTGGTAGAAATCTGATTGTTTTCACATTAAAAGTTTGTATTTCTGACTACTTATTCCTTATAAAGGAAATCACTATATAAATGGCAATATACATAAACAGGTCATGAAGTAAAAAATATAAACAAGATCGACTCCATAGGTTCATTATTGAAAGTAATAAATCAAAATTGGAAGCTACCTTTTAAGAAGGACATTAAAACACCTTAATGCCTGCGAATGAAATTGTAAACTTTGCCTCATCGGCTAACTGTTGGCTCTGGCAGGATTTTGTTGATGTCTCCAAATCTTCTACGTCATGCCAAACAAAAAATTCTTTTATTTCGGGTGAATTTGACGGTCGCCTGTCCATGCTCAACGGTTGACATCTGAATTAAACGAAAACGCTGCAAATTATTACACAAAGGTTTATTATTTTTCTATACATATAGATCACTCGTCTGCAAAGAACAAGGCTTTGCCATTGTTACCACCAACCAACTTGAAGAAAAACTTCGATCGTTTGTCGGTTAGCCAACCTTTGAACATCGATTTTTGGTTTATTATTTTCAATAATAAGCCTTTGAAATCGGCAAGAACAAAAAAATTTTAACCCCCCCTCAAAATTTGATGTTTTACGTTTCAAGGTACGTAGAATACGAAAATCGAATAAAAAATTTCCGTCCGTACGCCGTACGCGGCAGTTTTCTTAGCAACACTGGACCGATTTGGTTCAAATTTGGTATATGGGCTCCATTTGGGGTCCAGTTGTGCCGCGAAGCTTTTGGTTGATGTAGGTCACTTCTAAGGGGTGAAATTTTCAAGAGTGCCCTAGCTCGAAAACTCTCGAAATAAAGGTATCGTTTTTTCACCAATTTTAAATAGTATTGAATTTTTAAAAATTTTTGAGAACACCCTCTCTGAGCTCTGTAGGACAAACCGTTCGGTCCCTACGATAACTTGAAGGTTTTCCTTCGATAAAATAGAATCATGAGTGTGAATCGCAAAAGAGGTCTAATCTCCATTCAAATTTTATCGGACTAAAATGCGATCGCTGTTCATTTCTTCGATTTGTATACAGTTTTGCCTTCTGCGTAACCAGTAATCAAATTTCCATATGAAGCTTTCTATTTTTCGAATCGAGTGTGAAGCGTTTAGTTCTTTCTAATAAACTTGATTGTGAAGGTGTGAAGCCAGTATGGTGTGGTAGGTAGTACCTAGCTGGTGAGTAAAAAAAAAGTTGGTAGGTGAAAAAAATGTTGGTGGGTAAAAAACGCTGCAAATCATTGCTCAAAGGCTTCTTCACTCTTCAGATCACTGATCAGCTGAGTGAGCTCCGAAGCCATTTTCAATCCTATTGAACGCAGGAAGCTGACATTTGAGAGGGAAGGTCAAGGGAGAATACAGATGGTGGTAGGTGCTATTGATGGAGAACCAGTGATCTATACAGAAGGGTGATCTATACAGAAAATAATAAACCTTTGAGCAATGATTTGCAGCGTTTTTTACGATGGTATCGCCCGATTTTGCTGTAATTTGATGGGTAGTTTATTGGTTCTAGAATAGCTGCTGATTAGTTCATAGCATTTCAACCAACAGGTGAATTCTGAGAGAAATTCACCTTGGAAGAACTTACGAGGAAGAACTCGTTGATAAAAGTAGGTTTTAAACCAAGAACTAAATTACTTATCAACACAATCTTCGTATCCATGTTATTCTTTGTGAGGAAGCTTCACTGCCTACCCAACTTGGCAGCCGTTTCTCAGACTTTAGGAGGTACCGATGAACCGATGTTACGTAGTGAGGAAGTGGATGTAATCTGGCAACAATTCTCTTCTATTCTCTCATTCTCTATTCATCATGCTGTCTCTTCACCTTCTCTTCACGATAGTCGCGAAATCATTGCCATCTTAAAATAGATGTAAATTGAAAACATAAAAAGAGGAAATTGAAAGAACGACGTTTTGGAGCAGCTCCCATTGCAGCCCGACGGCCGAAAGCATTATTTCTTCGCGGGTGTGCTAAGTTATCATTTGCGAACCGGTGGGGAGTCGATTTTCTTAGTCGTAATCTGTGTTCTTCGTATGTTTATTGCGATGGTCATTAGTGGAGATCCATTAGGAGTTTCTCGTGGAAAGCGGTGCTCAACATTACGTAATAAAGGTGGGTAACATTTATAAGCGTTACTGTTAAGCATGAACTTTCTGTGGAAATTCACTCATTAACTTTACTTCAGCTGCATGAAGGAAAGTGGGTTCGCACTGAACGTAAGACCACAGATTTTCCTTAGAAAGCGTCTGACCCACATCTGGATCAACTTCCTCTACGTTTCAAATAAATGTCTCAAAGTCTGAGTGTACGTATACGTGTGAATTATTTTTAAATATTGCCACAATGATCACTGTGTACGGTACAAACGTGATTTTGAGAAAATTCAATTTTGAGTCATTCAGTTGGCCAGAATTTCTGCTCTTCTGGTACCAGGAAGGTATATTTTGGGGGGAAAACCGAGCAATACAGTTGAAAACACGTTCTTAAAGTTCTTTTATACCAAATCTCTTCAAACTGTGGCAAGAAAACAAAATTTACCATACTCACCCCCCTCCCACCTCAAAATTTGTACTTCTACTAGTATTAACAACATTATTTGAAACGCTGCAAATCATTGTCCAAAGGTTTATTATTTTCTGTATAGATCACCCTTCTGTATAGATCCCACCCCACCAACCGTAGGTACCTACTACCTACTAGGGCATTTTTGAAAATTTCAACCCTTCATTTCCATTTGGTTGGTGGTTGGGGTTGAAATTTTCAAAAATGCCCTAGTAGGTAGTAGGTACCTACGGTTGGTAGGGAGAGATCTATGCAGAAGGGTGATCTATACAGAAAATAATAAACCTTTGGGCAATGATTTGCAGCGTTTTTAAATGATATATATTTTTTTATGGGTATAATTTTTAAAAGTCTGCCAAGTGGGTGTGGCACATAGCTTCTTCGTATATACCTATAACCCGATTGTATAGATGATCCGATGCGTAGTAGTTAATTTATTATAAATAAATTAGTAATAAGACAATTTGTGGCACATGTTTGGTAACTGTCAAGAAACAACTTATTTTAAAGCACTTGTTGCCAAAAATAATGATGGACCAATCACGTTTTGATAGTTTCGGGGCATTTCGGCCGTGATCACTATCACCCCCTGGAAATGAGTTGTTTTTGTTTTTAACAGTTAACCAACTGTAGTAACACGGAAAGAACAAACTAATTGCAGATATTTCATGCTCACCTCTAGTAGAAACAAAATCTTTTCGCTAGAACTTCACCACACAACACCCAACACCGGCACAACAGAAGTTACAATCACAATGTCAGCTGGGCCCGATTTTGAGATTTGTTTATTTCCTTATCAGCTACCATGGTAACCTAGACTATCGGGCGGGAACGATATCTCCCCAGAGAAGACATTGTTACGAACACATAACACACTTGCGTCTCGGTGCACCGCCCCGAGGGATTCCGAATGCACTCTGACGGGAGTTTTGTGAATCGGGACTTTGATAACAGTGATAACTGTTTGATTATTAATTTTTGTTGGGTCGTCCGTTTTTGATTTGTGTTGTCCCGTTTCAAATAATTCTGCCTTCCCATTGCTTTATTTCATCCGGCTCGTTCTTTGATTTCTTTCTGGCTCGCTGTTCTGTGCAAGTGAAATAAGGGTCACTTATTGCTCGGCATGTCAGAGACACTTTTAGCTCGGCATGAGTCGTAGAATCTCAACTTCAGTCGTAGAATCTCAGTGTCAAGTTACGTGAGTTTAACACCCCGTATAGAAGAGAAAATAGTCAATCGTGCGATAATGTTCACCCTTCTTACATCATGAGTCTACAGTCGAAATTTACTGAATTGATCGAATTTTTAATCAACTAATTTAAATTTTGTGGTATTATACTTTGGAGACTACCTAGTAAAATCACTAAAAATAAAGACACTTTTTTTTATATTGCTTGTGTATTTTTATTATTCGTTTTCGTATTCCTACATTCTTCTAACTGTCGCTTTGCAATAATGTTATTGATGCGCGGGAGCAAATAAGGTTTGGTGTCGATATTTATATTATCTTGTATCCTATAATACAAGACAGTGGATTGGATATTTTTGTCTTTAATAATTAGGTCTCTTCTAGCAGTAGCTCAGTTAGGAAGAGCTCTCTGAATACAATGTATTCAGAGAGCTCTTCCTAACTGATAATTCCTAATGTCATTCTATTGATCTGAATCGGTAATATGAAGTGATAATTAGGCTATTACATCTATTTTAGAACGAGGGAAATAAAGAGACGTTGGGGTTACAGAGAAGAAATTTAGACAAACTTGCAGAAATTTCAAAACATTTTGAAAAGAAGGAAATTAATATTTATGTCGTTTTTGCCGTTACTTTCCACCTACTCTCTTTTTGACATCTATTTGAGCCAGAATGAATCTTCGTGATCAAATATTAGGACATGTAGTTGAGACCTTGAGTTGGGCTTTTTTTCTCTACCATTGATAAAATAATGATTGGA
The DNA here is from genome assembly GCA_009739505.2 of Apolygus lucorum. Lineage (NCBI taxonomy): Eukaryota > Metazoa > Arthropoda > Insecta > Hemiptera > Miridae > Apolygus > Apolygus lucorum. Next base: position 63,759,413 of record CM019177.2, read on the forward strand.
CTAGGAAATAATCCATTCTTTCGGTGCCTCATGGGAAAAATTTATTCACCTTATTGTAATCACTGCCACAATATTCAAGGGGTAGATGATGTGAACGAAACATTCCCCACAACGGAGAGTATTGCTTGTAGATGATAGAAACCATCCTGAGCCATCTCAAAATCAATTTCGATTGTACCGTAATGGAAAAGCTATATCAGTTTGCTAAGGATTACCAATTGTCATTCCGACCCCTATCACTCTCAAACCCCTTAAAAATTTACACACATCTCATTCCTTTACTCACACCTAGTAATTCCCGCAAATCACAAAAGATTATGATTGATTTTTCTATCACATCGTAAATAATACAGAAGTTATAACTTCTGTATTATTTACGATGTGATAGAAAAATCAATCATAATCAATCATAGTTGATAAATCAACTTTGACTTTCGCAACATCATCCACTACTTCACCAAAGTAATCATTGAATGTCTGGAATGGCTCCTCCAAAGATATTAAAATTAGAAGAGTTTGAGTTGAGGAAAACTTCCTCGCAGTCCCGCAAGAGTGCATTCGGAATCCCTCAGGGCGGTGCACCGAGACGCAAGTGAAAAGTCACATAACACGACCTAACTTTCCAATTTATGACTGTGTGGAGTTCTGCAATCGCATGAATATGAAAAAAGGCGTGTTGATCAGTATCACCCCAGCATATCAGTATCACCCCAGTTCACGGTACGGCTGTGGCAAGGATTTCATGACAGACAGACACGGAACCAAAATTGTTCAGGTAGGTCTGAAACGTAAAACGCGAGTGGAAATTTCGATTTGGAGAATATATATTTTTTTCAACCTCGGAAATAATAAAGGGGTTATCATTAAAAATTCTGATGTTACTCCGTTTCGGTGGATAGTGTGGATAGACCACCCGATAGCTACGTAGGTACCTACGTAACTCACCTTCCACGGCGGATATATTTGTCAACCTTTTAGGAGAGTCGAGGAAAGTAATCAGTTGACTCAAACCAGTGGGTCCTTCCTAAATCGATTGTCGACAAAAGTTGGTAATGGGCGATCGATGTTCGATGAAATTTCGGTGACCGCGTCCGCGAAGGATGACCTGGAGGGTGACAGAGGGGGGTAGGGATGTCAAGGTAGAGTCGAAGCAGTGACCGTCCGTGACGACTGCCCGGGGTCGCTTCAACACTACGAACGGAAGAAAATCGGATTTGAGACGGCACCATCAGATGTTGGAAGAAATACAGGCATTTCTACATCAAGAAAGCTGCAGTAACGCCATCTTGTGAATTCCAACTTGTTGAATTTTGGAAATTTCTTGTAAACAAGTAACTGAGATTTTAGTTTTTTGTGGGGAACCGAAAACTTGTAAAAATTGCTAAAATTTCCAATCTTACCCGTCATTCATGATTCCTTATTTACCAGTCATATTTTTCTCCCATTATCTCTTAACGATGTTGCTGCACGGTTTGAGAAGTGATCCTCAGAATTTCAGTCAAGCCATTCCTTATCTCTGGGGGAGACTCACATGGAATGTCACAGTTTTGGTTGCAGTAGGTCCCTTGTTTCAATATTGTCTATTGGACTTGATTCTATAATCATCTCATTTCGTTCCACGATGTTTCCTACGTGTGGTTCTGATTGTTTTACCAGCTACTGTTAAACGATTGGTTTGATGAGTACCTATGTACGTTTTATTGTTTCTCCTCACAGATCAACGATTAGTATCAAATTTCAATAATGAACCTTTGGAACCGAGCAACACATTTATTTAAGCCCCCTCTCAAAGTTTGATGGTTCACGTTTCAAAAGGTACCTTCGTAGAATCAAAAAATCAAATAGGAATGTTTCCTTCCGTCCGCCGTATACCGTATTCCGCAGTATGCTTTATACCATCCGCTACTCTCCTTAGTTCCCGTAGACCGATTTTGATGAAATTTGGGTTATGGGCTCAATTCGGGGTCTAGTTGTGCTCCGAAGCTTTGCTTAAAATAAGTAAGAGATTGAAATTTTCAAAAACTTTCAATATTTAAAGGTTTTTATTAGTTTAAAATATTATTGAATTTGACACCACCCAGAGCTCTGTAGAACCAACTATTCACCCCCCTGTGAGGACTTGAAGTTGGGATGAATGATACAGCAGAAACAAGAGTGTGAATCACAAATGAATATTCACTGAGGGAAATAGGCCAAATTTCCGTTCAAAATCTAGCAGATCGGGAAAATAGCATGGAAAATCGGGAATTCTCAGGGAATTTTACTCTACTGGAGACTCAGGGAATTTCATTTTTTCCCCGAAAACCCCCTAGCGCCAAACCTTTTAGTGGGAAGTTCCGGCAGTCTGAGAGAAAAAAGTTTTAGTATGGAAAAATCCTCACACATGAAAATTTGACTTACTTGGTAGGTAGTAATTCTATTCCGTGAAACTAGCTATAATAGATTGGATGTGTCCTCCTACGCAAAATGTAGGCTGTTTCCAAAACGCGGGGAAGCGCCCAATATGAAGGTTTTATGCAAACCCACCCAATTGGCTGGTTTTTGGTGAATTTAAAAAAATACAAGTACCTATACCTACAAACTTTATTCCGTTGTTTCCAATCCAAAGTTTAATGTTTCACGATTCAAGTTATCATACAGGATGACCAATCACGAAAAAATATGGTATAACCTAAGTATTCTTTTTCATATACAGGGTGTAAGCCTAACTGGTCTGCCATATGGTACCTAACAGTCAATTCTACAACTAATTTGCAACAAAAAATGTCTCGTAGCAACTTTTTTGAAAACCCTTTGTTTTTGAGTTATTTTAACTTTAAACTTTTTTCCGTGATTTTGACCTTACGTCATTAAATTGGTCATAAAACCTTTAATTTGCGGCGTAAATTGCAATTTGAGGATACCGTTGGAAAGAGCATTAAATTTCCTATCGGATAGATGCCTAAACTTTTTATTGAGTCAAGGTTTGAGACAAGAAAACGTCCTCTAAAAAGAGAATTTTACGTAATTTTGGAGACCTCGCATTTTTTCAGTCGCAAATTGAACTACGAGAACCCATATCTCTTCAAGATGCAAGAACAGTAAAAACTGCGTCAGAATCTCAGCTTTCCAGTGGTATAATCAAAAAATATTTTGCGACCGACTTTAGGGGAAACAATCGAGTTTGAACGCGGAAAAAAGTGCATTTTCCCATTGAAATCAGCGCTCTAGCCTCCTCTTTCCGGAGGTCACGCGGTCTACTGCGGCGACGACCCACTCGGATCTTCGAGGCGGAGCCGATTTCGTTGAGAAAATGCACGTTTTTCCGCGTTCAACCACAAAGTTCTCTCCAAACTTTTGCATGGCAAAGTCAAAATTCCCACTCGCAATATACCCACGTTTCAGACCTTCCCAAACAATTTTGGTATAAGGTCCGCCATGAAATCCTTGTAATGGGCATGACAAGTTTCGATGATTTCAACGTCCATTTTCGACTTTTCAAACAATCGAAGGTGAAAACAAGCCTTTGAAGTGATCATTTCCTTGAGTAAACCGACAAGTTTCGATGATTTCAACGTTCATTTTCGACTTTTCAAACAATCGAAGGTGAAAACAAGCCTTTGAAGTGGTCATTTATCTCCTACCACCGAAATTTTATCACCAAAACCGACAAGTTTCGATGATTCCACGTTCATTTTCGACTTTTTCAAACAATCGAAGGTGAAAACAAGCCTTTGAAGTGGTCATTTCTCTCGAGTAAACCGACAAGTTTCGATGATTTCAACGTTCATTTTCGACTTTTCAAACAATCGAAGGTGAAAACAAGCCTTTGAAGTGGTCATTTATCTTCGACCACCGAAATTTTATCTCCAAAACCGACAAGTTTCGATGATTGCAACGTTCATTTTCGACTTTTTCAAACCATCGAAGGAGAAAACAAGCCTTTGAAGTGGTTGTTTCTCTCGAGAAAACGAACAAGTTTCGGTGTTTTCAACCTTCTGTCTCGACTTTTTTCAAGATTTGGAGGTATAAACGTGCCTCTGAAATGGTCATTTTTCTCGAGTAAACCAACAAGTTTTGATTGTCCAAGAAGTCTCCGTTGTGTCTGTCATGAAATCGTTGTAATGGGCAAAACTATTCGAAATTATTCTTCGATTCCGGTTAAATATTTAGGAATTGAGCGGTTTAGGTTGCAGATGGTCCCCTATGAAAATTATCACCTTTTGTCTGATAGTCACTTCTACAGTTCCCATCCAATTTCGATGCAATTTTTAGGGATTGTGCTGATTGGAGTGTAGATGAAAATCATCGCCCCGGTCTTACAGCTCAAGGTTTAGAGATAAGCTACTATATTTCTAATGCTTTTTCATTTCAAAATAGTCCTTAAAAACCTGAATTTTGAGAAATTATGATCACATCCATTTATATTTCAAATGATTTAGAACCCTAAAAAAGTCAAAAATTGACCCTGGAAAACCCAGGGAATTATTTTTCGGGAAATCGCTGGCCACTGTGTTAATGAACGTTTGGAATCGACCAAGAAAAAACAATTTCAACCCCCCCCCCCCCCCTCAAAATTTGTTGGTTTACGTTTCAAGGTACTTAGAATCCAAAAATCGAATGAAAATTTCCGGCTGTCCGTCCGCCGTCCATGGCACTTTCCTCACTTAGCATTGACCGAGTTTGATGAAATTTGGGTTGTGGGCTCCATTTGGGGTCTAGTTGTGCCCCGACGCTTTTGGTTAATGAGGTCTAAGGGTTGAAATTTTGAAAACGCTCTAACTCGAAAAATTTTGAAATAAAGGTATTGTTTTTCTATCAATTTAAGATAGTATTGAATTTTTAGAGACCACTTGGAGCCCTGTAGGACAAAACGTTCGCTCCCTACGAGAATTTAAGGGTTGGACGTACGATAAATCAGAAACACGAGCGTGAATCGCAAAAGAGTCCTAATCTCCGTTCAAATTTTTGCTGACCGAAATGCGATCGATGTTTTTCTTCATGTTGGTTGGTGGTAACAATGGCAAAGCCGTGTTCTTCGTAGACGAGTGATCTATGTAGAAAAATAATAAACCTTTGTGTAATAATGTGCAGCGTTTTCTTTCATTGGTTAGTTTCATATCGCCCAGTTGTGCTTTCTTACCCACCATGAACCAAATTTTGTTATGAATATGAGTACCCACAACTCTCGGATGGCGATTTTCTGCTTGGCAATATGTTTATTACTAATAATGGAAAAGCAGTGTTCTTTGCAGGTGGGCGATCTTTAAACAAATAAAATGAACTGTTATGTAGTGAGTTACAGCGTTTTTTCCATCAGGTAGGGAGGTACCTTCATAGTTCAATCAACTCAGAATATGACTCACAACCAGGTCAGTATGAGGCAGGTCCTGACATTTTTATCAACCTTACAATATTTTCTTTCTCTGTATCCATAGAATTATCTCTCACCATTTCGGTACTCGAGTCGGCAAATGTTATCAAACCTTACGGGGTGTATTCCGAACAATAGCTTTGATAGGTGGATAATAGTTCCCAGTCTCATTTGAGAACCATTTAGGCAAGTAATATACATCTATTCATACTTATGGTATGCAAATTTATGTTTAAAGTAGTCGTACGGTGATATCTCTGTCAAACTTCCCAACTAGGCAGATAGTGATTGCGAGCATTGGGGGTTCCAAGTATATTTCTAAGTTAGACTTCGTTCTCTTGACAAATTATAACTGGTTTATTGTTTATAACCAGGCGAATGGAGTTGTTGGTTCATCATGTAGGTAGGCTCATTCGGCTCATTCCATCCTTATCAAGCTACCGTCAATATTGTTAGTTATCTTATAATTACAAGGGGGGGGGGGGGGGGTGCGCCTTGATTTTTTTTAGATTTTTAATCTAAACTAGACCTCATTCTGAGAATTTTGGCACCAACCGCGACCTTCTAGCGTGAGTAGATCTGTTTCTATGATTTTTAAAAGTTTCGACCGTTTATGACGTCACGCGCCCCTCTCGCCTGGGCGGGACCCCCCAGCCCACAGTGACGTCATAAACGGTCGAAACTTTGAAAAATCATAGAAGCAGATCTACTCACGCTAGAAGGTCGCGGTTGGTATCAAAATTCTCAGAATGGGGTCTAGTTTAGATTAAAAATAACAATAAACAGTTTTTCCTACCCAGGCGCACACCCTATTAATATAACAGTAAATTATATTTCTGCTACTCAATGACCGCTACTGGTTCCGTTGCGATTTTTCGAAAGACCACCACTGATCCTGAGGAGGTAGATTCCAGCTAGAGCTTTTCTTATGAAATGATGACACCAATCCCGAGAAGGTTCCCGGCAATAGTACATTTTGTTATTCGCGCATGTTTAAGAACTTTCATTTTGTTTCCTCACTGTCGAAAATAGAGAAGCTTTTTCCTTCTTCGACTTTCTAGAAGCAGTACTAGAACATTTTCATCCTCTAAATCAACATTTTTATTATCTAAATCGCATTTTCCGTTTCAGCTTTGTTAGGATTATGGCCACTTCCGCGCCGCAAGTAATTCTTACCTGCTTCGACCTCTCGCCATCCTAGTTCCGCGGCTCTAAGCTCTCAGAGTCTCGTTTCCGAGCCCGAGGAATGATTTTAGCGAATTTTCAAGGAAAATGAAGCTATTGCAATGGCCTCAAAATTTTTAGAATGGACTTTTTCGAGACATTTTTCACTGAAATCCGTTTTGGAACATTCTGAAACGATCCGACGAGGTATATTCGGATTCAGCGCAAAATTTCTGATACCAATGATTTTTCCAAAAATGAAAATTGTCGAAAAAATTAAGAAAAGTATGTATATATTTATATATATGATGAAAACGTACGTATATTTGTTGTACCCAGATATGCAGTAGCCGTGTGGGTACTCTATGAGTTCGTGGAGACGAGTAGAACGTGAATATGGACTCCTAACATCTTCAAAGCATACCCGGTGCATAGCGGGTGTCCCAGAAGTTATGGTCCACCCTTTTTATCTCCGTTGTTTTGAGGGGTAGACAAAAACTTCAAGCGATAACCCCCCCTTAATTTTTTACGAGGAATTCAACTATCACACTTTCGCGCATCACATTGCGCACCTGCGCAATCGTGCGCAACGCACACCAACTTTGTTATTTCAAATGGGAACCCCTATTTTTTATTGCAGATTCGGATTCTACGCAAAATTTCATGAATTTTAGACCCATCAATCGAGTTTTTTGGTTGCGCACAACCCGTCCAGTGAGCGTGCAAACATGCGCAACCCCTGGATTGCGCCAAAATTGAGATGGAGGTAGACCCCAAGTGTGATACATGTTTTTTCATTAATTTTCGACGCTGAATCACGTGGTGGTATCCGTTTTCGGATTTTACTCAAATTTCTCGAAACGGCGGCCGAAAAATGAGTAGTTTTTAATACAGGGTGTCCGCAAATTCGTGCACAACGCACACCAACTTTGTTATTTCAAATGGAAACCACATTTTTTTGTTGCAAATTCGAATTCTGCGTCAAATTTCATAAACAATTCACCCCTTGAACGAATTTTTTCATCGCGCGCAACATGCTTCAGCGCTATTTTTCAACCCCGAATCAGGGCATGATATCCGTTTTATTATTCAACTTGATTTTATGGCGACTATTGCCGGAATAATCAATATTCTAATCAAAACTCACCATTTATCGGTCATTTAACTCTCAATGTGGATCGAGTTATAATTTTAAAATAATTAGTAATTGAAAATGGTTACTCAAAGAAATCGCGACTTGAATCATTTGAGAGCAAGCAGGCATTCAGGGGTTTATTCCTTGATTTCTTGTTTACATTGTTTACTTTGGAATAAGTGGATAGTTGCCTAATACAAATGAGATACTTTGAAACTTGTATCGACTTGTCATCCCTCCGCCAGTCAGATTCTGACGATAAAACAGGCTCAACTACCTATTTTTCAGCCGCCGTTTCGAGAAATTTGAGTAAAATCCGAAAATGGATACCACCACTTGATTCAGCGTCGAAAATTAATGAAAAAACATGTATCACACTTGGGGTCTACCTCCATCTCAATTTTGGCGCAATCCAGGGGTTGCGCATGTTTTCGCGCTCACTGGACGGGTTGTGCGCAACTAAAAAACTCGATTGAGGGGTCTAAAATTCATGAAATTTTGCGTGGAATCCGAATCTGCAATAAAAAATAGTGGTTCCCATTTGAAATAACAAAGTTGGTGTGCGTTGCGCACGATTGCGCAGGTTCGCAATGCGCAAAAGTGTGATAGTTGAATTCCTCGTAAAAAATTAAGGGGGGTTATCGCTTGAAGTTTTTGTCTACTCCTCAAAACAACGGAGATAAAAAGGGTGGACCTTAACTTCTGGGACACCCGGTATAGTATGTTGGTATGGTATATTAAAAATTGAAAACCAAGAATCGTGTTTTAAAAAAAAACGTTGAAAAAGAAATTTCAATACCATTGTTCCTTGTCTTAACTATACCTTCAACTGAAAGATTTCTTTGAAAATTCGCTCATTAATTCATGCTGCATGAATGGACTTTTTAATACTACATTTGTACTACATTTTCTGGTACGTGGAATGGCTCTCGGTTTCCGTTTACTTTCATTCGACCTGTGACTTGCAACCTGTTCCTATAAAGCGACGATTTAATTGAGGAGAACTTCGGAACGGAGGTCACAAATTCCAATCCTCGATCGTTCACGGCTGAGAACTCATCGTCATAAATTTTTGGAATTTGCCACTGAACGCTATACTTCTAATTTTCGAATATCAGGTATACATATGTGTGGGGACAGATGAGTTATTCGAAAAATCAAGAGTTCATGTTTCAAGAGAAGAGGCGCGGAATCGGGAACACTCCCTTCCTTAAATAGGTTCCATATTATTTGCTGTCTGTCCGAGGCAATCACCTTTTTTGGGTAAACCCATAAGAAAATTGTTGTGGTTTGAGAATTTGCGCTGAATTACGGTGAAATTTGGAATAAAACTGATCTGACTCTGAAATGAAGGGATTGACTCTGAATGATTCTAAGGGAAGTATATACTCGGTAATTTAGTGTGAATTTGAGCAAAAGGGAATTGTTGTTAATTTGGCTCCTGTCTGTATAGAAACCGGCTTACCAAATTAAAGGGGAAGGCCTCTGGTCTTCACGAAACCGGCTCACCTAATGAAGTTAATAAAAGTTGGAGGAAAGCTAAGTTGTAGTTTCTGGTCTGTTAAACCCAGCTCACTACGGGAGTGTATTTTTACTAAGTCTTTTAGTAGGTTGTTTGAGGTTTGTTGATTGAGTTGTAGACGGTTGTTGGTTTGGAAAATGGTATGGCTCTTTTCCTCGGGAATCGGGAATATATAGTGAACCCCCACCTCTGGATTCTAGTCCTCCCGGAGGGAGGTCTGTTGTCCGTTGGCGTGTTCGTACGTTGTGACCTGAATTCCGAGGGAAAGAGACCGTTACTTTTTATTTGTGAAATACGACATAGTCTGGAGGCACAACATACGTCCCCCAGGATTTTACAAATAAAAAGAAAAATTTTGCTTAAAAATATGACTAGATACATGGTTGCAGTATAGTACAATGATTAAAAGAAGATGATTGCAAAAGTTGAATTTAGAGAATTTAACATTTTAAAATTTCGGAAATTTGTTTAAAGAATTAGAAAATTTTGAAATAAATTTGAATTAGTTGATGTTGATGATGCGTAGCTGCGTGATGAGTGATGAGGCGGCGCTGGGTAGACCGAGGATGACCGCGGCGGTAGCGTAGCACCGACGGAGGCGGAGCGCGCGCGGTCGAGACGACGGTAGTAGGCGCCGTCCCCCAAGCTTTCCTCTGCACCGTTTGTAGTGCAGAGTACGGCTAGGTTTGTGAGAGCATAAAAATTGGGGGGTGTTGGAGTGTATACCCAGCAGTTTGCGGAAATTCCGGGCGTTCTTCCCGCGACGCTTCCTCCTGCTGGGTACATCAGGATGGCCGGGAGCGGAAGGGAGGCCCTCCACCATAGCTAAATATGGGGAGGGTTTATATTGCGGAACATAAGGTTCGATGAAAGTGTTGACGGCCTTTTTGGCAACATAGAAATGAATAATTATTCGGGCTCTTTTGGGTGGATTGGGTAGCCCTGTGATCGGAATGGCCTTCCAAGGTTTATTGTTTTCTTTTTCTTTGGAATACTGTTCTTTAGGAATATTCCTTGTAGTTGTTCCTTGGATTTTTTTCGGCCGTTTAGGAGGTGGAGATGATGGGATCGGGGACGGTGGTGCGAAAATCGCTTGTAATTCCTCTTTCGTGAAGAGGAGGTCCATCCTGTTGGGTAGTTGCGAGCGTTGTGAGGGGTTGGTGCGAGAATGCAGTCCGTCGAAGTAGGGGGTTGGGATTTCCCGACTCTCGGCGGTGAATGACCCGTTATAACGCGGGGCAAGGGCGGCACCTGTCAAGGGAAATGGTTCTTTCAGAACCGTCTAGGTCTAATGTGACCGTCTTGTCGCTTTTGTTGATGACTGTGAATGGGCCGGAGTAGAGAGGCTTTAGGGACTTGTGAAGTCCCGGTTCGCGGACAAACATTTTCTTGGCCGTATAATAGCGATTCGGGAATGTCCAATCGCGCGGTTTTTCGACTTCGGGTTCCCGAATGATAGTAGGCCGCGGATGGAAGACGTCCGCGGGAAGTCGGAGTGGTGTTTTAAAAGTCCTTTCCGCCGGGCTGTGGGAGTCCTTCGATTGTACTGAATTACGAAGGCTTAAGAGAATGTGTGGAAGGTCTTTTGTCCATGAATCCGAAGTAGCGGCCGTTGCAATAGCAGTTTTGAGCGATCCGTGGTATCTCTCTACTTTTCCGTTAGACTGTGGGTGGTACGAAGTAGTGCGTATTTTTTCTATGCCCATTGTCTTTAGGAAATTGTTGAATGTTGCACTTTCAAATTGTCGGCCTTGATCTACTGTCAATAGGCGAGGACAGCCGTACCTACTTATCCATTGTTCCATGAGGTGTTTGGTGACGATTTCGCTCGTTATGGTTGATAAGGGGATGCATTCTGTCCATCCCGTCGCTCGATCGATCATGGTCAATAGGTACTTTTTTCCTTGAGATGGGCAAAGCGGACCCACGAGATCTAAATGAAGATGCTCAAATTGAAAAACGTCGTCAAATTGCATGGGTGGTGGGTGCGGATGTCTGTACGTTTTGAACCGCGCACATTTGAGACATGAGAGGACCCATTTTCTGATATCGGTGTTCATCCTGGGCCAGAAAACTCTTGATCTGAGGAGGTCACGTGAAGCTCTGATCCCAGGATGATGTAGGTGATGATAATGGTTGAATATCGTTTGTCTCAAACGTGGCGCGATATACGGACGAGGTGTATCAGAGGAAGTATCACACCATAGTTGGGTCGTTGAGTCCGGTAGGTTGCACAGCGAAAGTTTTTTGTTGTCGATAAGGTTTTTCATTTCGACATCCTTTTCGGGGTCTTGTTCCGTCTTGATGGTTGCAGGAGACGGGAACGACGTTATTTCGTCAATTTCGGATGGTTCACTCGGACGAGAGAGGGCATCTGCGACCGTGTTTTCTTCTCCCGGTGTGTATCGCAGATCCGTGGTGAATTGTCCGATAAATTCTAGTTGACGAATGCGGCGGGGTGAGGCTGTTTTCCGGGATTGCGATAGTGCAGTAGTAAGCGGTTTGTGGTCAGTTACGATGTAAAAATTTCTACCTTCGAGAGAGTCTCTAAAATGTCGAATAGCTTCAAAGATTGCCAGTAGTTCTCTGTCAAAGGTAGAATATTTTAACTGCGCTTTGGTTAATGTTTTTGAGAAAAACCCAAGTGGTTGTGGACCTTGGGGACTCTGTTGTTGTAGTACCGCTCCTATTCCATGATCGGAAGCATCCGTGGTGAGGTAGAGTTTAGCGGTAGGCGACGGATGGGCTAGGAGAGCTGCATTTTGTAGACTCGCTTTACATTTTTGAAAAGCGGTTTCTCGTTCCGGTGTCCACTCGATTTTTCGTTTATCCCGTTTTTTGGGGGGCTGCGGGATAGCCTTGATTAGGGCGTCTTGATCGTGCGCGGCGTGCGGGAGGTGACGTCTGTAAAAATTCATCATCCCCAAAAAACGTCGTAAATCAGTGACGGTCGAGGGAGTGGGAAAAGTCAAGAGTGAATCGACCTTTGAAGGAATAGGGCGTATTCCCGACGGTGAGACTTGATGACCTAAGCATGTGACCGTATTTGCGGCGAGTACAGCATTTGCTCTTGTTGATTTGAAGTCCCTCTTTTTTGAAGATTTCTAGGACTTTCTCGACGTGTTTGTAGTGTTCCTCTTCCGATCTTGATGCTATAAGAACATCGTCCAGGAAACAAAAGACGAAGTCTAGTCCCCTTAATATATTATCCATATAGCGCTGCCATGATTGGGCGGCGTTCCGCAGGCCGAAGTTCATCTTTACGTATTCGAAAAGGCCGAAAGGTGTAATAATAGCCGTTTTGGGAACGTCCGCTGGAAATACGTCAATATGGTGAAATGCTTTGGAGATATCAAGGGTCGAAAAATATGAGCAGCCGCTGAGATGGGAAGAGAAATCCCGGAGATGAGGAACGTTGTATTTGTCCGGGACGGTGATGGAGTTGAGCTGTCGGTAGTCGCCGCACGGGCGTAGGGAACCGTCGGGTTTCGGAACGACATGTAGCGCGGATGACCAGGGGGATTTTGATGGTCTAATGATGCCTTCCTTCAAGAGCTTATCGAAGTGGTTGCGTACTAGGCGAAGTTGGTCCGGGTGAAGTCGGCGGGCTCTAGCCGAAACCGGCGGACCTTTCGTTTCTATGTAGTGGTGTGTGTTGGATAGCTCCGAGGACGATCGGGGAGATGCCGCGTATTCGTTGAGAAGTTTGGTGAATTTCTCCGGAGTAGGGGTCGTTGTGATTCCGGAGTTGATCGGAGAGACGTAGCCTTTGATAGGTTCTCTGGAGGAGGGGTTATATAGCCTTCTGTTCTTGAGGTCTACATGCAATCCAAAGTAGGCGATAAAGTCGGCGCCTATTATTGGTTTTTGAACGTCGGCTACGAGGAATTCCCAAGAATAGCGTTCATTATCAAGGAAGACTGAAGTTGTGTATTTTCCGTAGTTCGGTATTGGTGATCCGTTAGCGGCGAACAACTGATGAGATGAGTTCTTCCTTGAGCGTTTGACGAGAGTGTTTGGGATGAGAGAGACGCTCGCTCCAGTGTCGATTAAAAAGGGTAGGTTCGATCTCCGACATTTGACGAATAGGCGGTTTGTGATGGTCGATCCCGCCGGTGCATTATGTACCGGCGGGTTCGTTAGTTTTCCTGGTACGACACCTTTTTAAATTGGCAAGGTTTTGTGCATCGTTTTGCGAATTTGCCAAATTTAGAATGATACCAGCAGTATTTGTTGCCTGGTGATTGCGAGCGGGAGCGGTAATCGGTGTTTTTATTCCGTGCGGGTGAAGGAGATTGTTTCCGGGGTTGATAAGGTGAACCGGGCGGCGATCGTCGTCGGAAGCGGTGCGGCGAAGGGGTCCTGTAGCGGGATTGCCGTGAAAGTATGGGTTGAACTTCGTCGATCGCGCTGTTTCTCCTCTCTTCTATCGGAGCTATACGGGCGGTCGTTCTGATTTCCGCGACGGAGTCCGCAATTCTAGCAAGTTGGTCGGCGTCTTGGTGTAACCATGGGGCGAGCATTGTTTGAATGTCGACTGGAAGCGCTTTTATCCAGAAGGTTTTGGCGACATCGGAAGGAAGAATGTCACCCATTTGATGTTTAATTACTCGCAATAGGTGAGAGGGCTTCTGATCTCCAAGGTGTTGGGGTTCGGTCAAGGCGATTAGACGAGCATGTTGCGAAGGTTCGTAAATTTCTATTAATCTTTTCTTTAGAACGTCGTACGGGCTGTCTAGGAATTTGTCGGCAAGATCCGCTGTTTGTAGCGCTGCATCGTACGGAAGAAGGGGTAGAACTTTAGCGAATTTTGAACGTTGGTTGGTGATACGGGCGCCAAGGAAAGCTGCGTCTATTTGGACGAACCATAGTCGTGGATCATGCTTATAGAATGGTGGTAAAGTAAGTGGAATGTTTACCGTGGCCGATTCGATGTTTTGAGACGCCGGAGCGGAGTTGTTGAAGATCGCGGCGAGTGATGTGGGAGCGCCGCTCTGTCGATCTTGGCCCGTCGGCGGAGTTGTGAAGCCGTTGTTTTCGTGCTCGATGTCCATGTTGAATACGAGTATCTTCCCACGTCGGGTGCACCACTGTTGTGGTTTGAGAATTTGCGCTGAATTACGGTGAAATTTGGAATAAAACTGATCTGACTCTGAAATGAAGGGATTGACTCTGAATGATTCTAAGGGAAGTATATACTCGGTAATTTAGTGTGAATTTGAGCAAAAGGGAATTGTTGTTAATTTGGCTCCTGTCTGTATAGAAACCGGCTTACCAAATTAAAGGGGAAGGCCTCTGGTCTTCACGAAACCGGCTCACCTAATGAAGTTAATAAAAGTTGGAGGAAAGCTAAGTTGTAGTTTCTGGTCTGTTAAACCCAGCTCACTACGGGAGTGTATTTTTACTAAGTCTTTTAGTAGGTTGTTTGAGGTTTGTTGATTGAGTTGTAGACGGTTGTTGGTTTGGAAAATGGTATGGCTCTTTTCCTCGGGAATCGGGAATATATAGTGAACCCCCACCTCTGGATTCTAGTCCTCCCGGAGGGAGGTCTGTTGTCCGTTGGCGTGTTCGTACGTTGTGACCTGAATTCCGAGGGAAAGAGACCGTTACTTTTTATTTGTGAAATACGACATAGTCTGGAGGCACAACAAAAATGTTGTGTGATTACATTTTCAAAAATATGCGGATGGCTCAATAGACACTCATGTTGTTGGACTGTTGATATTTTGAGAGTATCTTAATCTACGATTTCCTAATAGTACAAAATCTCCAGAATTTGGTTGATTCTTGGACTCTAATATAATTATCTTTGATAATGTCTCATTGTATTTGTACCAGTAGGAGCCACATCACTGATTTTGATATACATAAGTATATATTCTTCGCAAGTATTATTGCTTATGACGTAATCATAATCAGTAATCATATTAGAAATCTCTTCAGTTTTGAGTTCTCCAAAAACAAAATTTTCACTAAAAATAAATGTTTTGAATCATAGCTTCTCTAGCATTTTGGTTTATTATTTAAAATGATGAACCTTTGGAATCGAGGAAGAAAACAAACATTCACACCCTCAAAACATGATGGTTTACGTTTCGTAGAATCCGAAAATCGAATGTAGATTATGGCTGTTACAAGGAATATCACATATGCGCATGTGCAGAGGCTACTATCAGTCCGGGGTGATGATTTTCATTGGGGACCATCTACACGCCAACTCACTTCAAGCCCTGACTAAAATTTCGTTTTGCCCGTTGAGTACAAGGATTTCATTATAAACACGGAATCAAATTCGTCAGGTCTAAAAAGTAAAACAGGAGTGGAAACTTTGACTTTGGAGAAAATTTTTTTCTTTAAATGTGAAAATAACGCTTTAACAATACCTTGGTAGAATGGGAAGGAATATTTATGTTATAAGACAATTTTCTAGTAGGGTAGATGAGCCCATTACCGGACAGGCCCTGTAGACGGACACTTGTGCAGTTTTCCCCTCGTAAATAAGTCCAGAGTTTGTTGGGGCGATTGTGCCTATGTCCTTTTCCTTCACAAACCTTCTCTTTGCTAGGAAAAAGTCTACTAACCTCCAAAAAGCGTAGCTGTTAATGTTGAGAAATTGACAAAAGTGGTGCAACACTGCTTGTACTGAAAACCCTTGATGGAGTTATCTGTTTGGTTGTGGAGGTGCTCTAAGGAAATAAGGCATGGAAATCACATTTTTCGTTTCAATTCAATGAATCTCATTTCATTAGTGTGTTGTTATTCACCTGAAGACGTGGAATTGGTGTAACAGGCGATTTCTTAAATAATCACTTGAAAATGGCCTTGTCCGTCTTACCCTACTTTCAGTTGGCGGACAAAGTGTCCGTCTACTGGGTATGGACCAAAAACAATTCAGTAAACGGACACCCTCATTTACCTATGTAATGACCCTAGTAACGTTCAGTCTTTTTCTGAATTAAACGTGTTTCTGATTTATCGTACGTCCAACCCTTAAATTATCGTAGGGAGCGAACGGTTTGTTCTACAAACCTCCGCGTAGTCTCAAAAAATTATAAAAATTCTTTAGAATCTTAAATTGAAGGAAAAACAATACCTTTATATCGAAATTTTTTGAGTTAGGGCGTTTTCAAAATTTCAAAATTAATTTTTTGACCCTTAGAAGTAAGTGACTTACATCAACCAAAATCTTTGGGGCACAACTAGACCCCGAATGGAGCCTTCATACCATATTTCATCAAAATCGGTCAATGCTAAGTTGGGAAAGTGCCGCGGAAGGACGGCCAAATTTTTTTTCGATTTTTGGATTCTACGTACCTTGAAACGTAAATCAACAAATTTTGAGGGGGGGTTAAACAATTTTTTCTCTTGATCGATTTCAAAGGTTCATTATTGAAACTGATAAACCAAAACCAGTGCAAAAGAAGAGAAAAACTGGTGATAATTACAGTGTCCATTGAAGATATCTATTGATAAATAAGTATAGAAAAGATGAGAACAAAAGAGAAAGTCTGAAAAAGATTGATTTTAGTTTTAAGAAACTTACGAGTATGTTTGGTGGTTCCAGATACTAACTGGTTATCCATTTGATAGTTACTTACCAAATGAATATTGTTGTGATGTTATACCACCTCTGTAGGTTGGTTTTGATTTAATTTTCGGGGTTTCCGAACTAAAAAAAAAAAATTACACCTATTTCTTTTGAATGACCACTCTGTTTTTCACAAAACCTGAATTCCTCGTGAACTGTCCGTCTACCGGCTTCCAAATGTCCGGCATTAGGAAAAATGTGTCCGCCGACTGGGGTTTGGGGGTTTTCTTCTAAAATTCACTGAAACCATTTTTTGAATTTATTTTTAACGATTCTAACTTATGGCTCTTATTCTTTAGCCCTGTCATGAGGTTGTAGAGCAAAAAGAAAGTAGGTTTTCTGAACGGTTAAATTTTTATGAACTGTGAAAGTCATCGATGTAGTTAGGTGTCCGACTACTGGCGCATTTACCCTACCAGCTGATTTCTTGTAGAGTCACCGTTGAAGTACTGACCACATTTTCTGATATAGGTACCCTGAACATATAAGTACGGATTCAGAACACATAAGTACAGTCCATGCGAGGGAAGAGTACCTGGCTAGTTTCTGTAAATGACCGTAAATTCTAGACGGGAGAAGTGGTTCCTTTCTAGGACTATCGAACGGGGTCGAGGAATCGATTGTTTGGGTCCTCAGTGGTTCCCTTCCCTCGACCCCTTTTGTTGACATGCCCGCTAGTGGGTCTCAATTCGCGCTCAGACGTGATAAGTCGTCGCTAATGCGTTTATTGGCCATCAGGAAACCCCCGGGGAACGTGCGTTCGTCGCTGCTATGTGGTTTTTCTTCGTCATATTTCTCGTCGACGCAGGTAACAATCATTCCATTCCTACAAAGTACCTACGTATACTGAAATGTTCCATCAAATTTTAGCAATCAATGTAAAATCTAAGCCGGAAAACGCCTATTCAGGACCGGAGCTCTCTCTTCTCGCATTTCATTAGAACACAAACAATCATTCCCTAGATTCACACGGTGAGTATCAAACAGCTATAAAATTGTGAAATGATGAACTTAAAAAAAATACTTACTCAGTGGCAGAAAAAGGGGTTTCAGTCCCAAACCCTCAATGAGGGCCACGTCGGGAGTTATTTTTTCAAAACAATATTGAGGGCCCTAATTAGGACTGGAATCTTAGAAGAGACAATGTAGACGTCATTAGGTATTTATATAAATTTAATTCTGTTTCGTGAATTTAGTTAGTAATAAACAACCAATTAATCAATCGAATTTATCATTTATTGTATTTTATAGTAGACTATATGATCTGATAAATTGAAATTATTATGGGTTCTATCGGTATCTATAATCTTATTTGTAGCTATGGATCAAAAACTACCTAGAGAGCTATTTACATCAATTAGAAAAATTGAAGTGCAGAAGGCTAAGCTGTATGACGATTCAGATTATGATTTCCTTGTTCAAATAAATGTTACAAGAGGGGATCTGACCGGGAATAAGTGAAGATAGATTCCTCGGCGACCACAAATTGGATCTTCCTTTGGCGAACACGGAGACTGAAGGACTTATGCTGTCGAGGAACTCAAAAGGACTCTTCCTTCAAAAGATATCGTTCTTGAAGAATACAAAAAAACTAAATAAAGAAAAACTCTCGAAATAAGGACTGATAGAAAATCCGACGGAAGTGCTGATTCGTAATTTTCCATCCAGGATGAGATTTTCAGTGAAATCTGGAAATTGTTGTCAAACAGGAAGGGCGATGCAAGTAGACGTGGTTTTCCTCCAACTCGAGGACTCGGAGCTTGGAGACGGAAACTTGGTCGGAAAAACGGCAAGAAAAGAATGCGTATCATCAAGAGCTGAGAGGAGACTGACACGTGAATAAAGAGATGACTAGAAGGCTCGCGAGGCCTGGTAATTCCTGGTGAAGGTTGAAATAAACTTAGCCTGTTGAGGGAAGATAAGCCACAAAAAATTTCAACTTCATAATAATGATTGATATTTTTGAGTTTTACGAGAGTAGACATTCAATTCTCATTTAGCAAGACTTCGCTATTTTCCAGCACACAGCGAGTCTTTGGTTCAGCCGCTAGAATGTCGACTTCAGAAACTGAGGACTCTCATGAAAGACCATCAAATCCAAGCGTACATCGTTCCCAGCACGGATGATCACAAAGTAAGCACATTTTTCACGAGTGTGTACTCTGCTAGTAAAATTTAAGCAGATTATTGCTGGAAAAGGATCGATACCTATCTATCTTTGGTTAAAAGGAGAAAAGTTCTGAAACTTTTCATCTTCATCATTCATCGTCAAACCTACATGGTTCTGTTGCTTCCAGTTACATAGTTACATCATACTTATAGTAATCATCAAGATCATGTTGATAGTTTTCTGAATCATCTAACATCGTAACATACGTATGCAAATTTGTTTCCATCCATGTTTGTAAACATGTTTCCTCTCGGGTTTTCCGCGGTACCTACTGAAACCATTGTTACTTCCTAGACTTCCAAGGTAGCGGAAGCACAGTTTTCACTTTTCAAGGTTGAAAAAGAAATGTTTTGTTTTGTTGGAAATTAAAATTTCCTGAACAATTTTGATTCTGTGTCTGTCTGTCATGAAATCTTTGTAATGGGCAAACTATTCGATGTTATTGTCCGATTTCGATAAAAATATCAGGCATCGTGCGGGTTGGCGTGTAGATGGTCCCCCATGAAAATCATAATCCCCAGACTGATAGTAGCCGCTGCGCATGTGCAAACGTGGAATCCTAGTGACAGCCATAACTTCTACATTTTCTATCAATATTCAGAGGTAGTGCGGGTTGCCTTGTAGATGGTCCCCTACGAGGACAGTGCAAGGTACTTAGAGATTGGCTGCTATGTATCGGATCATCTATACAATCGGGTTAAAGATACGAGGAAGCATCATGCCACACCCACTTGGCTGACATTTTTTATTTCTACTGGCATTGAACGTTTAAGACCTCTCTGAACAATTTTGGTCGCGTTTCTATTACCTATATTATGTGTGTGTGTATGTGTGTCTTTCCATCCACAAATCCTTGTTAAAGGCTAAACTACAAGAAGTTCGCCCGATGTCGATGGAACTTCCGGAAAAAGTTTCAGGGATTGTGGGTGTAGATGGCTCCCTATGAAATTTATCGTCCCCAGATTGACAGCGACCTCAGGGGATGCGCAAACAAAGCAGTAACATGCATAACGAAGCAGCAACTATCTTAGTAGCAAGCATAAGGTCTTCAGTTTTCATCAGAATCGATGCAATTTCAGAAGTGTTAGATTGAGACTTGAAATGGTCATTGATCGATCTCGAAGACCATTTTTGATCATTTCCTAATACCACCACGCGTTACAAATTGAAGTGACGAACCGATTGGCGACCTTATTTTGTTTGTTTGAAACCCTGAAATGGCTCCTCCTTTTTAAAAGTATTAATTTCAATATAATCCTCAATTGAAGGTAGGAACATACCTCACCTCATAATTTGGTGAATGTCGATGATTCAGCTGTGATCGTGGTGATCAATCTCCACCCTACGTAAAGCGCTCGAAGCTGACCATATCCGCTAGTTTTCTATGGACTGTCACTCACAAAAACAAATCTCACGAATCATGTAGGCGCCTGAACCGCACTGCTTGGTAGTTTTAGGCCCGAAATGGGGGTGGTAAGAACGAGACTTCATGCAGAATGTAACTAATCTGAAATCTATCGACAAAACACTCAAGATGGAAGCAAAACATTGAACTAGAGCGTAAACAGTAACATGAAACTGGTACCCGTATCTAGTACTTTAATCTAGTGGAGTAAAATGTACTAGGGTCTAATCACTCAACACCTAATTACTTTGTATGATCAGGACGCGACGCGCAAGGGAATGAACTTAGTGATGGCAACAACATATCGATATTTTTGAAATATCGATATTTTGCTTCCGATATATCGATATATCGCCATCGAAAAATCGTGCTACGATATATCGGGAATATCGATATTTTTTAACCGATATATCGCCCTAGTAGATAATAACTGGTGAATGTCAGAAACTCAAATTCCCGGTAATTTAGAGTACCCACATGACGCATTTTGACCAAAACAATGTTTTTCCTATTTTTAGCCATTTTCCGGGCTTTTCCTACAAAAAAACTATCATTTTCAGAATCAGCGTCAAATTTTGAGCATATTAGAAAAAAATCCCATTTTTCTTTACATGCGTGCACATGATATAATTACTCATTGTGAGAAACCATAAGAGATTTAAATATGTAATAGGCCAATGGTTATTTTGGTAATTTTTATGAAATAAATGTGTCATTGAATGAATTATGTTTGTTGTACCTATGATCTTCCATTCATTTATTTAACCACCAGTTTCGACTTATATTTAGCAATATTTTAATATTGCTTTTTTTTTGCAGTAGGCCTCTATATTTTTATTGTGTTAAAGTAGTAAATAATTAAATAAATCAACTCAAATAAAGTGTGTTTTCACGGTAAAGCTAATGGGAGGATCAATATATTATAATATAACATATTATGTTCTGTGTTTTAAACCAAAGAAAACAAATTAAAATTATTATTTACAAGAACAAATATGGTTCGATATATTAATCCCGATATATCGGATATATCGATATTTTTGCTCCCGATATATCGGTGCCATCGATATTTCCCTTCCGATATATCGCAAACCCGATATATCGATTTTTGTAAAACTTTTGCCATCACTAAATGAACTATGAAAATCGTACACTTGGGAAAATCATTTTCTTCTGTTTACATTGAGAAGAGATTCAAAGAGATTGCATCTCCTGCAGAAACCAAACCTGTTAGATGTAGTGATAAGCACCATGAAGGAACTATCTTTCATCATGCCCGGCGTTTAAATATAGTTTTTTGGATTTCATACTTTGATATTACAGCATTTTACCTTTTAGTTGAACCTTTTTCATTTTGAATTAAACCTTTCTGCTTCCAAGTCTACCATGGTAGTGGATGCATTGTTTTCACTTTTCTAGGTTGTAAAGAAGTTCTCCAAAATCAAAATTCCCACTCGCGTTTTAGGCCGTCCTACCGATTTTGGGTCCGTGTGTGTCACGAAATCCTTGTAACCGGCAAAACTATACGAAGTTATAGTCCGATTTCGATGAAATATTCAGGGATTGTGCAGGTTGACGTGTAGATGGTCGCCTATGAAAACCATCACCACCAGACTGACAGTTGCCACTGCGCAAGCGCAAACTTAAATTTCCTTGTAATACCCATAACAGAACAGTTTTAACAACTTTCTATCAGTTCCAGTCGCTGTATTCAATAAATTCGCGACCTTTAACATCAAACTTACTATAACATTGAGCTAAGAATCGTAAAAATTCACTCCGTGGATCGTAATGTAGTTCCAATTCGCTGGTGACGCCAATGCAGCAGTTGCAGTAAACCATGTCCTTCCACATATTCTCCATTTCATAATTAAATACCACCAGAATATGAATAATGGGTAATTTTAATGTTTTCCCTCCCTCCTCATGCACCCTCTCAATTCAGACTTGTATGTTCTAAAAAACATTTAAAATCAACATTTCTTTTGTATTTTTTTTTTAAATTTTGGTGTGCTGTAAAAACAAACAAAAAAAAAAAAGTTTTCTGGTTGGGAAACATGCTTGAGTCACTCAAAAAAGCAATCGGGCAAATTGGTTGAGAATTTACAACTGACCATCAGACCCAAAATGTTGTCAAATTACGCCTTTCTTTAAAATATGATCTTCCCGTTCCTTCTTTTAAATGCGAATTTCTAATTTCGGCGACTCTGAGCACAATTAGACAGATATCCTAGCTGAACAAAAAACAGCTACCTGTACAGGTTGGAGTTTAGGCCTAGGAGGAATATGATGTGATTTAACACACGCATGTTGCAAACTTTGGATTGAGATCAAATTAAAAACGAAAAAAAAAAAAACACATCGAACTTCCGCAATCAATTGAACAACATACGTGTAAGTACGAGTAGTACAATGCTTCTTTTATCTTTTCTCCCAAATTGGAATTATTTTATAATTAGGTGCTATCCAATAACCCAATCAACTAAACGAATTCGTGAAACAAATATAGAACGTTACGTGCCAAATAATCAGAAATTTATTGGTTTTCTCAAGAGAAATGTTATTATTAGAACCGAAAAAGTTGGTGTTGAGTAACCTTTAAACTCGATTGTTGGATTTGAGTAACGTTGGAGGAGAATGGCTGATATTGCGGTCGTTTCCTCCCATCCAAGTCGAATCTAGCTTGAAATCTCACCTAAATACCTCAGTGACTACTCCACGCCTATTAGGTAGACGTGCCGCCTACCAACTTATCTTTCACGCCGAAATTCCAAAGAATAACAAGAATTGTCAGGAGGCGTTTCGAAGTGACAGTGTTACAACTCGAGTAGGTACCTCCTATCTTGTATCCTTAGCCACCCTTCCCATCAATGTGTAGGATCGTAGCAACTTTATTCATAGGTTGCTACTCGTGGTTTATAGCAACATTAGGGGACACCCATTGTGATTCGGATGGCTATTCAATTTACTGGATAGATGAAAAAAATCTGTGCTTGACCATCGCAATACCTACTTTCTACTACATTCGGACGTTGATTTAAATTTTCTTTAATCTTAAATTGAGTTAAACTTTCCGAAAATTGCTTCATACGTAAAAAGACAAATAACAAAAGAAACAATTCAATTTTCACAAAGTTTAATTAATTTGCCAGAGAAAGTCTATTTAAATTTTCAGGAAGTTTAAATCAATTCGCGTAAGGTTTAATCCAAGGTGCGAATGCTATAACTCACCTTCCAGGTGGGTTGAGGAAAGTAAACTCTAACTGCCCTAATTACTTGGGAGTTTCTTACACTAATTATTGCCAGTTTTTCCCCCCTCAAAATTTGTTGGCTGACGTTTCAAGGTATGTAGAATCCGAAAATTAAATACAAATTTTGCCGTCCTTCCGCCGTACGAAGCACTTTCTTTAGTTCCCAGGGATAGATTTCGATGAAATTTGATGTATGGGGTCTAGTTGTGCCACGAAGCTTTTGGTTGATGTCAGCCACTTCTAAGGGGTGAAAAATGAGGGTTGAAATGTTCAAAAATGCATTAGCTCAAACTCTCGAAATAGAGGTATTGTTGTTTCACCAATTTGAATAGTATTGAATGTTTAGAAACTACCCGGATCTCTGTAGGACAAGCCGTTCACTCCCTAAGAGAACTTATGGGTTGGACTTACGATGAATCGAAACACGAGTGTGAATCGCTAAAAAGGCCTAATCTCCGTTCAAATTTTAGCTGACCAAAATGCAATCGTTTTAATTTCATCGAGTGGACCCAGTTTTGAGTCCTTAGCAACCAGTAATCAAATTTCCTAATGAAGGCAACCTCAACTCCTTCTTAAAATTGAGTGTAAAGCGTTTATTTCTTCAAATTAAACTTGATTGCGAAGCGGTGTTCTTTGCAGTCAAGTGATCTATACAGAAAAATAATAAACCTTTGCATAATCATTTTCAGCGTTTTTCAATGGTAATTCAGCTATCATAATTAATGTGGAAGGGTTCAATGCACATTTTGAAGTTTATCGGGTATGAATCCGATCTCTATTGTTTGGAACTTATTGATATCTTCTGCGGCAAATATTATTCCATGATTCGATGTTCAGACAGAATTCGTTCCAGCACCAGAGAAGAGGCGGGAGTTCATCTCCGGGTTCACTGGTTCTACAGGAAACGCTGTGGTGACCACGACGGAAGCTCTTCTATGGACGGACTCCCGGTACTACCTGCAAGCGCTCAGAGAACTTCCTCCGTCCTGGAAACTGGTTACTATGGAAAATGTAAGTATTTCAACTTTATTGTAACCGAAGTTTGGTTGTAGGTCGGTTTTGTAGCCAAACCACCACTTCTAACCAAAATTTCAAAATGTCAATATGTACGAGCATGGAATGCTCTACTGGAATGGATATAGAAATTATAACAGAAGGAGGGAAATCATAGCAGATCATAACAAATTAAATCTCGAGAACAGGGAACAAAATCAGCTTCCATGATTACACAGCTGATCGGAGTCGGCTCTCTACAGGGTGTAACGGTTAAGGTCGTACAACCGGCCAGGGTTCGATTCTACAACTAATTTGTGACTTTTTTTGTCTCCTGACTTTTTTTTCTTAACCCCCTTAAAATCGGACTTTTTCCACTTTTAAGATTTTTTTCGTATTGTTGACCTTACGCCATTAAAACAGCCATAACTCCCTTGTTTTTCAATCAAAATTAAAATATGATTATACCGTTGGAAAGAGCGTTAAATTCTCTATCTCCATAATGTTAAATAAAACTTTTTAAAGAAGACTAGAATGTTGAAAAAAGGGCACAAATAGTAAAATCTCGAAAATCTCGGAAATTTTTCGTTTTTTCAAACGTTTGTAACACTAACTGAAACTGCCGGTTAAGTTCACACTGTAATCCCAAAAGTTGGCCAAAAATTTCAGCTTTCCAACGGTATGGTCATAAAATTGTTTACAGTAGACTGATGGTGTAAAATCCTCATTCCCGTGCCAAAAACCGTGGATCTTCCAGTGTAAATCGACGTTTCGCGAAAATCAGCATTTTTACCCTAAAATGAGTTAGGCAGCCATCTTTTCGTACTTTGTCTCACTGTGTCAAATGATGACACAAGACTTATCGAAAATTGTCTTAATTTCTGTTAATTTGTTTGCCAATTTTTTTTAATACTAGATCGGCCAAGTTATACGTTACTACCGTTGACAATAAGCTCAAAGGTATGTTTTTAATGTCCATCCTCCTCCCGTCATCGCAAGTAATCAAACCACCCTGTTCATAATAACCTGTATAAAACAAAATAGCAGCAGCAGAAGCAGCAGCAGCAGTTCATAAAACTGGAAGATATCAATAACAAACAAAACCAATCTCCAATCCGGTGAGCGAAATGACATAATCCCCTTTGCACAGAACACAAAACATGAACAGCAGAGTCAGCCGGTTACATACCCTTGAAAACACGTTTTTGGAGGCTACGCGCCTGTGTGGGAACCGCCGCTGGTATTCCCGTACAGCTTCACTGGCGTTTTGGTTTTTGAAACCATAAACCAGCAGCATATCGGCATGAGTATGCACTCTTGATTGGAAAAAGTTGCCATGATACAAGTAGATGTGTAGGCAGGTCACGAACTGATCACTGATCAGATAATTAATCTGATGTTCGGAACCTAGTGTTATTATGAACAGGGTGGTTTGATTACTTGCTTGTTTAAAAACATGTTTAATGATCAAAAAAATGTTTAAAAACATACCGTCGACCTTATTGCCAACGGTAGTAACGTTTAACTTGCCGATCTAGTAATAAAAAAAATTGGCATACAAATTAACAGAAATTAAGACAATTTTCGAAAAGTGAATTGGACAAGATATCAGTGACTGCTTTTTCGATAAGTCTTGTGTCATCATTTGACTCAGTGAGACAAAGTACGAAAAGATGGCTGCCTAACTCATTTTAGGGTAAAAATGCTGATTTTCGCGAAACGTCGATTTACACTGGAAGATCCACGGTTTTTGGCACGGGAACGAGGATTTCACACCATCAGTCTACTGTAAACAATTTTATGACCATACCGTTGGAAAGCTGAGATTTTGGACCAACTTTTGGAGTTACAGTGTGAACTTAACCGGCAGTTTCAGTTAGTGTTACAAACGTTTGAAAAAACGAAAAATTTCCGAAATTTTCGAGATTTTACTATTTGTGCCCTTTTTTCAACATTTTAGTCTTCTTTAAAAAGTTTTATTTAACACTATGGAGATAGAGAATTTAATGCTCTTTCCAACGGTATAATTACATTTGAATTTTGATTGAAAAACAACGGATTTATGGCTGTTTTAATGGCGTAAGGTCGACAATACGAAAAAAATCTTAAAAGTGGAAAAAGTCCGATTTTAAGGGGGTTAAGAAAAAAAAGTCAAGAGACAAAAAAAGTCACAAATTAGTTGTAGAATCGAACCCTGGCCGTTGGTACGACCTTAACCGTTACACCCTGTATATTGGTAGGGATTAAGACGCTTGTTTTTACTTAATGTCAATAAATTCGTAAACAGTTAATGAAAATTCTGTTTTGGTTTTGATTACAGTATGTTCTGCTTTGTTGTTATATGTAAAACCTTAAAGGGGTCGGTCGCCGTTCGTTCCTCGTTCCGGGTCAGTATTTCTCAAAATGGCAGGGGCTCAAACTTTAAAAGTTGTAGGTACCTAAATTTGAAATGGGAGTGGGGAACTGAAAAACGAAAAGATTGCCGCTGGAATCATCAAAATCGAACAATAATTGCCAGAGAAATTTGGAAAAAACCAAACTGAATAAACGGGTTTCCCAAAGGCATGCAAAGAGCTATG
The DNA here is from genome assembly GCA_009739505.2 of Apolygus lucorum. Classification (NCBI taxonomy): domain Eukaryota; kingdom Metazoa; phylum Arthropoda; class Insecta; order Hemiptera; family Miridae; genus Apolygus; species Apolygus lucorum. The sequence continues at coordinate 63,786,573 of CM019177.2, forward strand.
TGCCACATCCACTTGCCTGACTTTTTGGCCTGCTTCAAAGATCCCACATTGAAAAAATACCAATATTAAAGCGATTTTTGTTGCAGTCTTCTTCGATCGACGAATGGCTGCAGAAAAATATGAAGAAAGGAGATGCAGTAGCAGTTGACCCCAAGAAGATGCTGGCGGGAACTTTCAAGGAATATTCTTCAACATTGAGTAACTACCGACCAAAATTTGTTGAGGGTTTGAGTTGGAAGTTGATATTCGCCCCTTAAAATTGAGTACCGTTTAGTATGATGCGAGGAGTTTACTTTACCTCATCGTTTCCTTCGAGAAGTTATAATCTGGGAAATAATCTAAAATTCGCTTTCTTACCATACTTTAGACTCATTAATCTTATCTCTATGAATTGTATAATATATTATTATTACAGCTAGGAAGGTTCAATGCTAATCTTTAAAAGGGTTCCCGGAGGTGGTCGATGACGACTCTTGGAGGAGGTCCTCTTGTTCAAGAGGTAAAAAAAAATTTCCTGCTCATAAAGGGTTTCATTGTAACTACATGCTTGTATTTCAGTATGCTAGTATTTCAAGCAACAGTTTCGTTGATCAAGCAAGTTGTTTATCAACTTCTTCAGGGTACAACAGCAAAACGAGGAACAAGTTATCAAAAATATTAAAATAGATCTGGTAACCAAAGACTTCTATCTGGTAGCCATAACTTCTACATTCCCAATCTGATTTCGATGAAATTTTCAGGAATTGTGCGGGTTGGCGTGGAGATGGTCCCCTATGAAAATCATGGCCTCCAAATTGAAGGTATTTCGTGCGCATGCGCAAACGTGAAATCCTTGTAACAGCCATTACTTCTACATTTTCCAACAATATTCATAGATTGGTCAGATTAGCGTGTAGATGGTCCCCTATGAGGGTAGTGAAAGGTACTTAGAGATTGATGTTTTGAGATTAACTACTAGGTATGCATCGGATCATCTATATAATCGGGTTATGGATACGAGGAAGCTATGTGCCACACCCACTTGGCTGACTTTTGCTTCCGAGTCTACCAAGGTAGCGGAAGCTTTGTTTTCACTTTTCAAGGACCAAAAAAAAGTTCTCCAAAATCAAAATTTTCACTCGCGTTTTGCGTTTTAGACGTTTCTGAACAATTTTGGTTCCGTGTCTGTGTGTCTGTCTGTCTGTCATGAATTCCTTGTAACGCGCATAACTATACGAAGCTATAGTCCGATTTCTATGAAATTTTCAGGGATTGTGCGGGTTGGTGTGTAGACGGTCCCCTATGAAAATCATCATCCTCGGACTGATAGAAGCGACTGCGCATGCGCAAACGTGAATTCCTTGTAACGGCCATAACTTCTACATTTTTCATCCGATTTCAATAAAATTATGGGGATGTTACAGACCAAAAAAAAGTTCTCCAAAATCAAAATTTTCACTCGCGTTTTGCGTTTTAGACGTTTTTGAACAATTTTGGTTCCGTGTCTGTCTGTCATGAATTCCTTGTAACGCGCATAACTATACGAAGCTATTGTCCGATTTCTATGAAATTTTCAGGGATGTTACAGATTAGTATTTAGATGGTCCTCTATGAAAATCATCACCCCCGGACTGATAGTAGCCGCTGCGCATGCGCAAACGTGAATTCCTCGTAATAGCCATAACTTCCACATTTTCTACCCGATTTCGATGGCAATTTTAGGGATTACGCGGTTCAGGTTGTAGATGGTCCCCAATGAAAATCAAGGCCTTAAAATTTACAGAAGCCTCTGCGCATGCGCATACGTAAAATCCTTGTAACAGCCATAACATTTACATTTTTCATCTGAATTTGATGAAATTTTCTAGGATTGACCAGATTAGCGTGTAAATGGTCCCCTATGAGGGTAGTGGAAGGTACTTAAAGATTGGTGTTTTGAGATTAACTATTATGTATCGGATCATCTATATAATCGGGTTATGGATACGAGGAAGCTACGTGCCACACCCACTTGGCAGACGTTTTTTATTGTTCTAGCCTGAAGAAGTTGATGAATTAGCCAACGAAGCTGTTGCTTGAAGTATTAGCTCAATAAAACCCTTTATGAGCAGAAGAAATTTGTTTTTGAGCAAGAGGACCCCCCCTAACAGACTGCTTTGTTTACAAACTTCTCCATGACCGGATTGTGTTACCGGACGTAAAATTGATTTAGATTCATTGTCCCAGTTATTTAACGAGAAACTACAGTATCCTTCATATTCTTTCAGTGCCCACAAACTACTCAATGAACAACCCAATGTTTAGAGCTCAGGCTATGGTTAATACTGTGATTAGAAATAGCGGCATAGATTTATTTAATGAATCTTTAAGTATATTTAAGACCAATTTGGGTTGAGTTTTTTATTTTGTCAATATTATTTTCTATCTTCTATTATTTCTATCTTTTGTTTCGTTTAAGTTACCTACTTTTCTCCCCGGGAGGTTCTTACTGACTTAACGACCCACTTAAACCTACTTTTCGGCACATACCTACCTCTCGAGTGGTTTGTTTTTTGTATTTCATGTAGTAATTTTCCAATAATATTCCGAAGATTAGATCACATCATATTACATCGAACGTAATCCACACTGTACCTACTTAGTATTGAACGTGTTTCCAGATAACAGCGGCATCAGTTTCATAGCGATGGAAGACAACTTGATAGACCGAATTTGGACAGATCGACCGACTTATAACGAGGGGAACATATTCATCCACGCGCTGGAGTTTGCAGGTAATTCAATTGTTAGCGATAATGCCCATTAAAAACTTCTGCAAATTATGAAACATTAGTCGGAATCCTGTGCCAAAACCAGTTATCGTTACAATACGATAAATAATTCAAGATAATTACCGACTCCGATACGTGCGTAGACATCTCGTCGTAACTCGTGCTTCAGGTATGAAGGTTTTTCTGGAAATTGTCAACGTTTTCAATATTTATTATTGCTTTGATCGTATTGATCCTGGAATCTACGTGTATTGCAAGTAGGTATTCCTTGCTTTAGAGGTATTTTTGAAATTTAAAATCGAAGGAACTATTCAAAACATTTTTGAATGCATGTTTCGTGAGTCACGCACGCACTTCTCGAGTTCTGAACGCATCCATAAAGGATCTGAGCCATATCCACCCGTCATAATCTATTCTCCAGCTTACTCCTTTCCTCTAACAAATTTCACCAAAACCCCATTTTTCGAACTTCTCATTTCTCCAGTCAAGAACTAGATGTTGCATGGAGAAGAGGGTTTGGCCAAGGAGGTTATTCTTCAATCGATCCTCAATACTGTAAAAATCTGACGCAGTCGTTCCGGCGGTTTTCCTGAATTTCGAAAATCGTGCTTGTACCATAGTCACCACGTTTTACGGTACTTCGTCCAGGGTTATTTTGTACCAGTTGAAGAACTCTGGTTTGAGATGCTCTCAAGAAGTTGGACAAAAAAAAAAAAAAAAGAGTAAATGACCTAAGAGCTCTCAATCCAGGTTGGGGGAAGATGGCCCCTATTGCCTCCAAGTCTTTTAGACCGGAAACCCTATTTTATGCCGACTTGTTTCATACAAATATTTTTCATAATTTTTCTTAATACCGGGTCTCTGAGAGTCAACCTGTAGATCCCGGAATTCAACTGTGAGTTGAAAACGCTGCAAACTATTACACAAAGGTTTATTATTTTTCTTTATAAATCACTCGCCAGCAAAGAGCACAGCTTTGCCATCGTCGCTACCTACTAACCACATTTTCGCTTCACAATCAATTCGGAGAAATACAGAGTTGTGGGTGACTTCATTAGAAATTTTTAGTACTGGTTGCTAAGGACGCAAAACTGAATACAACTTGAAAAACAAACAACGATCTCATTTAAAATCAGCTAAAACTAAAGTCAGCTAAAATTTGAACGGAGATTAGGCCTCTTTTGCGATTCACACTCGTCTTTCTCATAAAATTTATCATAAGTTCAACCCTTAACTTCTCATGGGGATAGAACGGTTGGTCCTACAGGGCTCCGGATAGTCTCATGCAATTATAAAAATTCAATACTATTTTGAATTTTTGAAAAAACAATGCCTTCATGTCAAAAGTTTTTGAGCTAGGGCGTTTTTAAAATTTTAACCCTTAGAAGTGACCTACATCAACCTAAATCTTCGGGGCACAACTAGACCCCAAATGGAGCCTACATACCAAATTTCATAAAAATCGGTCCATGGGAACTAAGGAAAGTGCCGCGTACGGCGGCAAAATTTTCATTTGATTTTTGGTTTCTACCCGCCTTGAAACGTAAACCAACAAATTTTGAGGGGGAGTTGAATTTTTTTTTTTTTTTTTTTTGGTCGATTCCTAGGGTTCATTATTGAAAATAATAAACCAAAAAATAGGTGTAAGTCATTGCTGTAAACCATAACTTTTAGTTTCCCATTAACTTGAAGAGCCGATAGTTTTGTCCAAAACCCTCTATTGAGAAAAAAATTGTCCAGGTGAGCCGTACGAACGTAAACTACAGCGGCTGCGGAAGAAGATGCGGGACTTGAAGTCAGACCTGCTGGTGGCGGCTAAGCTCGACGAGATCGCGTGGCTTCTCAACCTGCGCGGCCACGACGGCGAACACACGCCCACGTTCGTGTCGTACGTCGTCGTCCGCAACCGCAGCGCCACACTTTACACGGATACGAATAAAGTGCCGCCGGAAGTGGTCGATCACCTGCGGAAACCTGGAGCGGAAGTTGAGTAAGATAGAGTTTCATTTCTGCTCGCTCTAGGATGCTCTGTCTTAGATGATAATTATCATAGATAAGGCACATCATAACATGATGTTCATCCTAAAACATACACGCATGACGACAATCAAATATCACACATCATGGCTATCATAATATGTATGTACATGGTAGCATAATATGCTCTCAATGGTATAATATTGTTATACCAAAGTCCAAAAACGGAGTTTTGAGAAAAACGCAAAAGATATTATCACCAGTACAAAATTCCTAAAACAATGGCTATTTACTCTAAACTCTTTAATTTCCTCAATAAATTTTCAAGCTATAATCGTCAAGAAGGTCAATAATAGTTTTGTTGAATTTGAGTTTTTCTGAAATTGAAAGAAAATAAAAAATGTGGAAGATGGATGGACATAGCCTTTGTGCTTTAAGGTATCGATATGATAATATATTATGATGTTAGGTGAGTTCTAGTCCAGGTATATCTCTTGAGCTGCACAATAATATATGCTTGACAAACAGATTTGTCCACCATTCTTGTCAATCCTTGTTGGTCTGAGCTGGTTCCACGCATCTTTCCCTCAGACCGTACATATACTCGTAGTTTTGAATGGCAGTCCACTTTTCGATCAGGTATGAGTTCCTCAGAAAGGTTTACTTGGATCCCCTCTTGTCACTTGTGCTCTTGAGGCTCAGCGATGAAAGTACGTTCGTTAATTCGACGATTAAAATTGAAAAGTGTATCACTGCACTGTAATCGAAGTATCTCTCCCACAAGACCTGGATGGACAGCAATCGTTTGAAGCCTGATCCGGTTCTTTGCCCTTGTTGTGCTAGGTTGACTGTTCCCTTCATGAATTCTTGTGACTTTTTTGTGCCGATATTGATGGAGGTTTGAGCTTTTCTGGGTAAGCTGAGTCACTCCTGGCATCACTGAGTAGTAGTGTTGATCCCTTCGCGAATTCTAGTGACTTTTTGGGTCTCAAGATTAGTGCAGGAATGGACCTTTCTGAGTATGTTGTGTCACTCCTGACATCATTCTGTGTTCCGAGTATTCTTTCGACTTTTTGGGTCCCAAGTTTAATGGATTCTGGAGCTTCATTGGTTATGGAGCTTCTAAGCCCATTACTTCTAAGGCCAGGATGATCACGACAAACTGTGGGCAGGGTTGAACTGTATGCTTTCCTGGAGAAATCCCAACACTATGAATAGCATATTCATAATTCAGAAAAGTAGCATTGTCCGAACAATGACAGGCATTCCTTCCTTCTTGTTATGGTCTGGTCAGAAAGCAGGAGATGCTAACTTGCTAACTGTACCAGTCCTCTTCTGGAAATTCGCTTCTTCGCTCGCAGGAATCTTGGCTGCATTCTTCGGAACTAGTTCAACCTGTTACGACACCCACCCGTTTCCACAATTCTTTGTCGAGAGTGCCTGATCACCGCCTTCAACTGTTCAAGAATGGCTGACGATATACAGTCCGTATAGTACAGCCCGTTACAATTTCGTGGTATATCTCGAAAATTTCCAGATTCGGATGGAATTTATTCCTTTGAAGAATTTTTTTAATACTTCAAACCGACTTGATACTACCTATCCATTACCAGTAGATTTACTACGGAATTTTCCAATTAAATACATTTCTTTCATAATCTTGTTTCATAATTTTGTGCCTATTTATTATGACTTATCGGTTTACTTTATAATTTGTAAAAAGCCTCAGCAATAAATAATCGAAAATTATTATTTGACGTTAAAAACATTGTTGGATTCAGATATTCTTTCTAGGTGGGACCCAAATCGCGCACACCCCTCTACCCTGAAATGAACACAGAATCAACAGAAACAATTATTTTGAAGTAGAATTGAATGATAGACAATTTTGAAAGCAAATCACGATCATGTTCTGATCATTAGCAGCTAAGTAGTCAGAAACACGGTAGTGATTTGTCCTTCGTTATCAATATTTCGGTACGTGATAAACTATGAACGCGAGCGCGACAATTACAATCCCTTCTATCATCAGTGAATGTTTCAAACTGCAACAAAATACTCATACCTATATAAGCTCCTCTTATGTTCCATTTGGACGTAAACGCGTTACCTTTATAGGGAACGTGCTCAAATCCTCAATTTCAAAGAATTGCCCAAAACCATAATAAAATCCTTCAACGACAGGTCCTACTATTTTGAAGTAGAATTGAATGATAGACAATTTTAGAAGCAAATCACGATCATGTTCTGATCATTAGCCGGTAAGTAATCAGAAACACGGTAGTGATTCGTTTTTCGTTATCAATATTTCGGTACGTGATAAACTATGAACCCGAGCGCGACAATTTCAATCCCTTCTATCATCAGCGAATGTTTCAAACTGCAACAAAATAATCATACCTATATAAGCTCTTCTTATATTCCATTTGGACGTAAACGCATTAACTTTATAGGGAACGTGCTCAAATCCTCAATTTCAAAGAATTGCCCAAAACCAAAATACATTGGTGGGTATATGGAGTGACCATATTGATGAATTACGGGTGGAGTATCTTTTTTCAAGGGTTTATTTCCTCAAACGACGATGTTTCGGCGAAACATCGTCGCCTTCATCAGCCTAAAATACAATATATAAGTTACATATATTTAAGATGAAATAAAATTAAACTAATATAATATATAACTATTAAAATTAAACTAATATAATAATATATATAACTAATATAATTTTATTTATATTTATATTATATTAGTTTAATTTTATTTCATCTCAACTATATGTAACTTATATACTGTATTTTAGGCTGATGAAGGCGACGATGTATCGCCGAAACATGTACCTTTGAGGAAATAAACCCTTGAAAAAAAGAGACTCCACCCGTAAAAAACCAAAATAAAATCCTTCAAAGACAGGTCCTACTATTTTGAAGTAGAATTGAATGATAGACAATTTTGGAAGCAAATCACGATCATGTTCTGATCACTAGCCGGTAAGTAGTCAGAAACACGGCAGTGATTCGTCTTTAGTTATCAATATTTCGGTACGTGATAAACTATGAACCCGAGCGCGAAAATTTCAATCCCTTCAATCATCAGCGAATGTTTCAAACTGCAACAAAATAATCATACCTATATAAGCTCCTCTTATGTTCCATTTGAACGTAAACGCGCAAACTTTATAGGGAACGTGCTAAAACTGTCAATTTTAAAGAATTGCCCAAAACCAAAATAAAATCCTTCAAAGACAGGTCCTACAATCACAATTCACACCTAATATTCCATCAGCTACAAAACTAATTAACAAGACAAAGATTATTCCTGAGATGTACTGTGAGTGGGTTAAAAAAACTACAGTCAATAGGCAGTAAGGTATATCGTATAAACAAAAGACTTGAGAATTAAAAAAAAGTGGTAGAAAAGGGTTTTAATTTACGTGGGTATTTCACCAGAAACGAATGTGATTCGCTCTAGGTAAGTATATTGAATGTTCGTTTAGTTCATTGAAATTGATTGGTAGGTACCTAGTACTACTCGATAGTGAATCACAGTTTTGTGATGAACCGAACACGATGACTGAACAAGAACTCAAGAACTCTACTTCACTTCTCATCGTAGGTGGGTTAACGAAGGTTTATCATGGTTGAATACTGAGTTTATAAAGTCCGGTATCGCCTCAATAATATCAATCCTATATTAATCCATGATTTCAATTTGATTTGAACTCCCTTCACCAACAGGGTTTCTCCGTACGACAACTTCTGGAGTGACTGGAAAAAGGATGTGCAGACACACAAGAAGATTTTCGTTCCGGAAAGTGCCAATTATCAAATATATTCGAGGGTGAGTAACCTTCGTAAGTGTAGTAGGAACACTAAATACAGGATGAGTACATACCTAAAGTAAAGCCCTGTACTTTGGGTCACTTTTTCAATTTCAATTTTAACGTCCGAAAAACTAATGACAAAATTAACCCTTTCATTTCTCCTCTCACTTTTATCTCTGAGAACCTTAATGAGTAAGCTATGGGGTGTGCGCATGGGTGGGGAAAACTGTTTATTGTTATTTTTAATCTAAACTAGACCTCATTCTGAGAATTTTGACACCAACCGCGACCTTCTAGCGTGAGAAGACCTTTTGGTTTATTATTTTCAATAATGAACCTTTGGAATCGACCAAGAAAAAAAAAATTTTAACACCCCCTCAAAATTTGATGGTTTACGTTTCAAGGTACGTAGAATCCAAAAATCGAATAAAAATTTGGCCGTCCGTCCGCCGTCCGCCGTACGCGGCACTTTTGCCACTTAGCATTGACCGATTTTGATGAAATTTGGTATGTAGGCTCCATTTGGGGTCTAGTTGTGCCCCGAAGCTTTTGGTTGATGTAAGTCACTTCTAAGGGTTCCAAAATCAATTTTGAAATTTTGAAAACGCCCTAACTCGAAAAATTTCGATATAAAGGTATTGTTTTTCCTTCAATTTAAGATTCTATAGAATTTTTTGAGACCACGCGGAGCTCTGTAGGACAAACCGTTCGCTCCCTACAAAAATTTAAAGGTTTATATTGAAATATATATATACTTATATATAAATCAAAACACTAGTGTGAATCGCAAAAGAGGCCTAATCTCCGTTCAAATTAGAGCTTACCGAAATGCGATCGATGGTTGGTGATTTTTATTATTTTTTTTTTGAATTTTTTTGATATTTTTCATTTTTTTTTTTGATTTTTGTTTTTATTTTTTATTATTTTTTTCTTCATTTTGGATTGTTGGTGATTTTGTAGACGAGTGATCTATATAGAAAAATAATAAACCATTGTGTAATAATTTGCAGCGTTTTTCTATGATTTTTCAAAGTTTCGAATGTTTATGACGTCACAGTGTGCCGGGGGGGGGGGGGGGGGGTCCCGCACAGGCGAGAGGGGCGCTTGACGTCATAAACATTCGAAACTTTGAAAAGTCATAGAAAAATATCTACTCATCCAAAAAGAGAATGGCTGGTGTCGAAATTCTCAGGATGAGGTGTACTTTCGATTAAAAATTTTTAAAAAAATGCACCCCTCCCCCCATTTACTTCTGAACCAACGAGTCTCAAGTTCGCTTTCACCTGGGCTTTCCATATTTGCGCCGTCAGATCTTGATTGATAGTGATAACGGCCTAACTGTCGAAATACATTTAACTTGGTAACGAATTACTTTCGTGGGAACATACCAAGTTCTACACTCCTTTTGGTTTAATATTATCAATCACGAACCTTTGGAATCGACCGAGAATCCAAAGGTTTTAACCCCTCTCAAAATTTGTAGGTTTGCATTTCAAAATACCTACGTAGAAACCGAAAATCGAATGAAAATTGTTCCGTCCGTCAGCGCCACTCCCCTTACTTACCAAGGACCGATTTTGATGGAATTTTTGATATATGGGCTCCATTTGGAGTCTAGTTGTGGCTCGAAGCTTTTTGTTGATGTTAATCACTTCTAAGGGTTGAAAAATAATTGCTAAAATTTTCTAAACGCTCTAGTTCAAAAACTTTCTATATTAATGTTCCTATTGTTTTTTCATCAAAATAGTATTGCATTTTTGGAATCGAATGAGACCACCCAGAGCTCTGTAGGACCAACCGTTCACTCGCTACAAGGACCTGAAGTTGGGAGGAATAATAAAGCAGAAACACGACTATGAATCGCAAACGAATGTTTACTTGGCCGAATCTCCGTTCAAAATAAAGCTGATAAAATATTTTTTTCGTTTTTCGAATTGAATTTTGTGTCACTCAGTTGAATGTTCTTGACAACCAAGAATTCGTGATAAAGGCACCCTCAACTCTCGGATAAGAATATTAAGGCAATCGTTGGCAGGTAAACACCTACTTTCTGTCGAAATAACAAACATACACGGAATGGCATGTTCTTGCAAAATATGTACTTTTTTGAAAATAAAGTTGATAGTGAAGGTTGCGTGATGATATGGCAGGTACTGATAATGGAAAAGCAGTGTTCGTTGCAGGCGGGTGATCTACATACAAAAATAATAAACCGTTGTGTAATAGTTTGCCGTTTTTTTTTTTATTCCCTTATTCCTCGTACACAGAAATACACTTTAATTGAATGTTTCCGACAACAATTTCAGGTGCCCGCTGATAAAATGATCTTCAAGAAGTCACCTCTGCTGGACATGAAAGCGTTGAAAAACCCCGTCGAGGTGTCAGCTTCCAGGCGGGCTCACATCAAGGATGCGGTTGCACTTTGTAAACTTTACTATCAAATGGAGCGAGAAGTCCCTGACGGCGCTCATTGGGATGAAATCAAAGTGAGTTAAATAAAATACGATAAAACCTAATCAGGTGTCGGGAGCCACCTAATTTTTGTAGAATTATTTACCTATGTAGGTCAACTTAATAGGTACCTACTGTCCTAGAAACCCTTGAAATTTCTACAGAAAAATTCAGATGGTAACGACTGTCGATTGTTTTTAAGGCTACAGAGATTTTGGCCTTCTACAGAAGTCAGCAAAAGGACAATTTGGGTAGCAGTTTCCCAAGTATCGTGGCTTATGGAAAGAACGGCGCTTCCCCTCACTACATCCCGACGCCTGAAACCAACCTGACGATAGGCACTTCGGCTCCTGTCACGCTCGACACTGGAGGACAGTACTTGGGTAGGGCAGCTCTACTTCCTGTACTCACGTAGTTTTATATCTTTACTTGGATCGATCAACTCCGTGCTTGGTGGCGCCAACAAGAAAGTTTATTTCAAAATTCCCCGTCTCTTTTCATTAGGTACTACATTTCTTCCTATTTCCCTTCATAACAATCTCTCATTTAGAACATTCCTGGTTTATAGACTACTGTTGAATTTTCTACAGAACCATCTTTTAGACAACAGAATCTCTAAGAATTTAATCGATATCGGATGAAAACTTTGCGATTCGTGCTCGTTTAAGGAATAAAGTTAGCGCATTCGCAGTGGCTGCCGAACATTCGATCTTGGTGCAACCCAATCTACACCAAACAATCCCAAAAACGTCTGCCAAGTGGGTGTGGCACATAGCTTCCTCGTATACATAACCCGATTAAATAGATGATCCGATGGATAGTAGTTAATCTCAAAACACACTAGGTAATCATCTACACCCTAATCTGGACAATCCTAGAAAATTTCATCAAATTCGGATGAAAAATGTAAATGTTATGGCTGTTACAAGGATTTTACGTATGCGCATGAGCAGAGGCTTCTGTAAATTTTAAGGCCTTGATTTTCATTGGGGACCATCTAAAACCTAATCCGCATAATCCCTGAAAATTTCATAGAAATCGGACAATAACTTCGTATAGTTATGCGCGTTACAAGGATTTCATGACAGACAGACACGGAACCAAAATTGTTCAGAAAGGTCTAAAACGCAAAACGCGAGTGAAAATTTTGATTTTAGAGAACTTTTTTGTTCGTCCTTGAAAAGTGAAAACAAAGCTTCCGCTACCTCGTAGACTCGGAAGCAAAATGTAATCGGGCAGTAGGTAACTCAGTTTTGGCCGTTAGAAGAATTTGCAGACACAAGGAACCAAAATTGTTTTTGCAGGTAGGTGCTTTTGTTTCCACCTCCCAAAAGTGAAACATTTTGTTTCCTCAATAAATGCTACTTGGTAAACTCGGACGAGAACGATTTAAAATGGTTCAGATATAATAATTATTTGGCATTAGTGACTAATAGCACTACAAATTGCTCCTATACAGAAATAATTTCTTGCTAATAAATATTTACTGTTTTTACAGATGGAACTATTGACACAACTAGAGTCTGGCACTTTGGAACTCCTACGCCTTTCCAAAAACAAGTCTACACGGCCCTCCTTCAAGGTACCTCTGACAACATCATAACTACCACAGTCTGCCCTGTAAAATGTTATAAGGTTACGTTAACTGAACTCGTAATGGAGATTTGAGGAAATGTTCTGCTCAAATGAAAATATACATTTTTGGGCTTCTATGAGTATAACGCCATGAGATTACAGAAAATTTTGTGGAAACAACGTAAAATTTTGCAATAGTAAATTGGTTCTTATGTATTTGCGGTAGGTGTTGCAGACTTGGCAACTACTGTGTTCCCTCAGGGCTCGCCCGCTAAACTGTTCGACTTCGTGATTCGAAGACCGCTTCTCAAACTAGGACTCACTTTCGGTCACGGGACCACCCACGGGACCGGACTTTTCCTCGAGGTCCATGAAGGTAACTTGGAAATCTTCTTTTTGAAGTAGACTAGGTATCTCCTTACCAACTAAGTACTGCCTATAAAAGGGCCGGTTTCACCAGCGTGGGTGAACCTCGGAGTCATTTGTGGATTAAGTTTTTGATTCAAAGACAATCTACAAATTAGAAAGTAGAACCGCATTGAAGGATGGTTTAAAACAAGTATAGGTAACCTTAGACAAGTTGAGGGCCAAACCTTAGTGTGCAAATAGTTTTAAAATACTGCTTTTAAAAATAGTTTAAAAATAGTGCGAGCCGTTTAAAAATAGTATTCCTGTTTTTAATTTTTAACAATATATACAAGAACAAAGTAAATAAAAGTCTGTCAAGTGGGTGTGGCACATAGCTTCTTCGTATCCGTATATAGCATTATCAAACTGAATTAATCCTTTCGCAAACTGAATTAAACTTTTCGCAATTTGATCTAAACTTTTTGCAAACTGAATTAAACCTTTCACAATTAGAATTAAACTTTTCTCAAACTGAATTAACCCTTTCACAATTGGAATTAAACCTTTCGCAAACTGAATTAAACCTTTCCCAATTACAAGTGAACCTTTCATAAAATTAATCCTCTGCACCAAACATGATCAGAGGACATAAGAGTGAGTGAAGTCCCCAAAACAATACCTTATCGGTGGACGGTCAATATCTTCCCTGTGGATGGTCAATTACTCCCCAATGGACTGGCAAACTTTCATTGACCTTCACTGTGTAGAGTCACCCTTTCCTTCCCGTCAACGTTCTCCTCATAAAAGTGTTCGTAGGTTTTTTCTATTTTTTTTTTTTTTTTTTTTTGGTTTTGTGAGGAACATTGTTGTGTTGATGAGCGACAGCGATTCAAATATTTGTTCAGTGAGTATTGCTGAGTATTGTGAGTATTGCTGAACGCTCGAAGGAGGGACGGTCGAATTCCTTAAAAATCCCGTTGAAAATGGGAGGGAATGTATCTCGTACTTCCTGCTGCAGCTACAGGCCAACCCCTCCACTGACCTTCCCCTTTCTTGAAAAATCGGACTATTCATGTGATAGTTTACTTATTAGTTTAGATAGTTTACTTACTATTCATGTGATAGTTTACTTTAGAACATTGACTTATATAGCAATTAGCATTAGCATTAGCAAACTGAATTAATCCTTTCACAAAATGAATTAATCCTTTCGCAAACTGAATTAAACTTTTTGCAATTTGATTTAAACTCTTTGCAAACTGAATTAAACCTTTCGCAATTAGAATTAACCCTTTCACAAATAGAATTAAACCTTTCGCATACTGAATTAAACTGTTCGCAATGAACAAACAATGTAATAAAGTTTTAATTAACAAAAACAATTTTAAATAAACACGTTAAACTATCCATAGATAAATCAATGTTCTAAAGTAAACTATCACATGAATAGTCCGATTTTTCAAGAAAGGGGAAGGTCAGTTGAGGGGTTGGCCTGTAGCTACAGCAGGAAGTACCTACGAGATACATGTCCATTTTCAACAGGATTTTCAAGGAATTCGACCATCCCTCCTTCGAGCGTTCAGCAATACTCAGCAATACTCACTGAAGCAACATTTGAATCGCTGTCGCTCATCACCACAACAATGTTCCTCACAAAACCAAAAAAAGAGAGAAAACCTACGAACACTTTTATGACGAGAATGTTGAAGGGAAAAGAAGGGTGACTCTACACAGTGAAGGTCAATGAAAGTTTGCCAGTCCACAGGGGAGTAATTGACTATCCACAGGGAAGATATTGACCGTCCACCGATAAGGTATTGTTTTGGGGAACTTCACTCACTCTTATGTCCTCTGATCATGTTTGGTGCAGTGGATTAATATTATGAAAGGTTCACTTGTATTTGGGAAAGGTTTAATTCAGTTTGCGAAAGGTTTACTTTCCAATTGTGAAAGGGTTAATTCAGTTTGAGAAAAGTTGAATTCTAATTGTGAAAGGTTTAATTCAGTTTGCTAAAAGTTTAAATCAAATTGCGAAAAGTTTAATTCAGTTTGCGAAAGGATTACCTAATTCAGTTTGCGAAAGGATTAATTCAGTTTGCTAAAGGTTTAATTCAGTTTACTAATGCTATATATGGATAGTTTAACGTGTTTCTTTATTAGTATTTTTGTTTATTAAAAATTTATTAAATTGTTTGTTTATTGCAAAAAGTTTAATTCAGTATGCGAAAGGATTAATTCCATTTGTGAAAGGAATAATTCTAATTGCGAAAGGTTTAATTCAGTTTGCAAAGAGTTTAAATCAAATTGCAAAAAGTTTAATTCAGTTTGCGAAAGGATTAATTCATTTTGTGAAAGGATTAATTCAGTTTGCTAATGCTATAGATGATCCGATCCTGGTAGCTAATCTCAAAACACCAATCACTAAGTACTTTCCAAGCCCTCTTAGGGGACCACCTATGCTGCCGTGCTAAGCCAGAAGTCGTATCTTGACTTCGCCCAACTTTCGGAAAAGCAACTCAATAAGTTTCGTAGCGAAATAACTTTCACGGGATTATGTATCGTCGAAACATTAAGGCCGATTCTCATATCAGTATCAAGATACGAGTTTTCTTCTGAATCGCTCTGATACGACTAGTTTCTTAGCAGAATCAAGTTTACACGCCTTAATGCGAAAATCGGGAGGCTTGTTTGAGGCATTTCTAGTAGAGATACGACTCCAAATCTTCGAAAATCGATAGAAATCGACCCCAAAAACCCCCGGGTACCTAATTACTCAATTTGATAAAATTTTGACGTCACGACTTTCTGGCTTAGCACGGCGGTACGCCAACCCGCACAATGTCGAATTCGGATAAAAAATATAGTAGTTATGGCTGTTACAAGGAAATTAATGTTTGCTCATGCGCGGTGGTCTGTCAGTCCGAGAGCGATGATTTTCATAAGGGGCCATCTCCACGTTAACCCGCACAATTCCTGAAAATTTCATTGAAATCGGACTATAACATCGTATAGTTTTGCCCATTACAAGAATTTCATTTTATAGACAGACTCGGAATCAAAATTGTCAAAAGGCCTCTGATTTTGGAGAACTTTTTTTTTTCAGCCTTGAAAAGAGAAAACAATGCTTCCGCTACCTTGGAAGACTCCAAAACGTCGTATTTTGGAATCTGAGGTGCTCCTGCATTTTGTTGTTTAATTAAAATAATTATTACTTTTCCAGATTATAATGGAACATTCTTTGAGAACTTCATTGGCTCGCAAGGTAAGCCAGCATTATTTCACATTATGTAGGGTATGACGTATATTCTGGAACCTACTAGATGAGATTGTTCTGAAAGAATGATTCAATTGTCTGATTCGAACGATCAAGTCTTCAGGAGAGTTTGGATATCGACCTGGGTACCCCCCCCCCTCCACCCACCACTAGCATCAAGTAATCAAAACTTTCGAAATAGAATGATCACTCGAGTGTACCAGTTTAAAGTGGCGATTTGAAGTGAGGGGAGGGGAAATTTGGCAGTTTCTGAGCCAACAGAATAACAATGATTATATTGCAGGTACTTTACCTACCAGTGTTTATAAGAGTACTTAGGACAAATTCATATATTTTCTTGAGAGAAAAAGGTAACTTTTAACTTACTGAGCAAGTGTTTAGTACTGGAAGAACACAGCAATTAGGTTCATTAAACAAATTTCTGTGGATATCAAAAAATATTAGAATTATTATATTTATAAACATAACTTGTGGGAGTCTATGGACTTCAACTTGAGTACACCTACCAGGGTATAAACTGATAAGTAGAAACCAAGGAAAATACTCGTAATGTATATTGTTTTAGAGCCCGGATACTACAAGAGGGACGATTTTGGGATGAGATTGGAAAACTTGGTGGTCGTCGTCCCTTCAGCAGTTCAAGTAAGTGAAAGAAAATTGAAAGAAAAAAAAAATTGATCCAAATATTTGTGGCTTTTTTGAATAATTTTCAGTCCAGGTTTCATGTGGTAGGTATTGCAAAGCCCCTTGTTCCAATTTCTTTAAATGGAAAATATATATATTTTTAAAATCTTCGCTTTCCCATTAAAATAAGTTAAAGAAATGAACTACGGCGACAGCGCTTCATCATCTTCAGGGGTGGGACTTATTTAGAGAGTGAGCAGGGCTACCTTTTAAAGAAATAAAGCAAATTTGGTTGTTCAAGTAACCGGTTGTTCAGGAGTGTTTTTTCAAAAATGAAAATCAAATTATGGCAATTCAAATTTATAAAATAGTATAAAGAATAAAATATATAGTAAAATATAAAAATAAAAATATAATATAAAATAAAATAAAAAGTAAAACATAAAATAAATAGAAATAAAGCAAATTTGGTTGTTCAGATAACCGGTTGCTCAGGAGTGTTTTTTCAAAAATGAAAATCAAATTATGGCAATTCAAATTTATAAAATAGTATAAAGAATAAAATATATAGTAAAATATAAAAATAAAAATATAATATAAAATAAAATAAAAAGTAAAACATAAAATAAATAGAAATAAAGCAAATTTGGTTGTTCAGATAACCGGTTGCTCAGGAGTGTTTTTTCAAAAATGAAAATCAAATTATGGCAATTCAAATTTATAAAATAGTATAAAGAATAAAATATATAGTAAAATATAAAAATAAAAATATAATATAAAATAAAATAAAAAGTAAAACATAAAATAAATAGAAATAAAGCAAATTTGGTTGTTCAGATAACCGGTTGCTCAGGAGTGTTTTTTCAAAAATGAAAATCAAATTATGGCAATTCAAATTTATAAAATAGTATAAAGAATAAAATATATAGTAAAATATAAAAATAAAAATATAATATAAAATAAAATAAAAAGTAAAACATAAAATAAATAGAAATAAAGCAAATTTGGTTGTTCAGATAACCGGTTGCTCAGGAGTGTTTTTTCAAAAATGAAAATCAAATTATGGCAATTCAAATTTAATTTCATAGAATGTGTCACAATTTGAATAATTGTTTCTCCAATCAATATTTTACATTAGAGCGACTCTCCACAAACAAATTATTTAGAAAAGAGAAAAGGGACGTTATTCAAATATAAATGGCAAGATAATATGGCACTTACTTTGTGCATGGATCTTTAACATCCATGCATTGAAATTTTCGCAAATTCGATTTCCAGCTCCTGTACGGGATGAGATGGTGACGATTGAATGTTCGTTGACAGGTGTTTCCGAATTTCAAAATTTCCCCAAACACAATAAAAGATTCAGGAGGCAACCATGTGCCAAAACACCCTTTAATCTGTTAATCAGGTCTTTTTAGTTTTTTTGTTCACTCCTTGACTGCTGGAGAAGAAGTGTCGTCTCGCGCTTCCATATATATATAATTCTGTACGTATAATAATAATTCTGTGATGCCTCGGAAGAGGGCATCACAGTATCTACAGACAGAGTCAATGCCTATACAATGATTTTTTTAAATAATTTAATTCATTTATTTTCTTTTTTGTAACAATAGGTAGTGTTATTGTAAGTATTTGGGAGGGGGGGGGGGTCCGTTAATTTTCTTAAAACAGTGGAACGGCCGCACCATCCTCCAATTCGAGTGGCCGCACTTTTCTTCAGGCGCCTCGTATCCGAAGGAACACCGCTCGAATTATGGCGAAGTGGATCATCCTATACAATGTTGGTGTTTTTTGGTCTGCTGGAGTTGTATGTGATTCATTGTATCGTGCTACCCACAACCACAAATCTTCGCCATTGAGAACGTTTTTCTTTTAAAATGTCTAAAATGTCAAGTTTTTCCGTCCTCTCAACTAATCAATCGACGTGATGCTCGAAGAACTCGATGTTTCGACCAAGGAACCTGTGTTTGGAGGTTACTCAAACGCACGAACTGAGTCACTCGTGGCGGAAAATCCCTCAATCTATACTTTTGCTATGCAATAAACTGATCTCTGGGCCCATAGCTTATTGAAGTTGAGAAAAGATAACCTAGCCTATCCAACCCTAGTCTATCCCATTTGTAATCGCAGAACAGGGCAACGTAAAAAACATGTGGAGGTGAGGTTACAACGATAGCCATTTATAGGGAGTAAGTTATCACCCTTGGTGCCATCATTAAATTCCAATAGAATCGTATGCATACCTCTCCAAGTGAGAGAGATGACCTCTTGATGGTGATCTACTTCCAAATTTACCGATTTTCTCTATTTCAGAATGACGATAACCGAGACCGACTAATGACATTTTCACCATTGACTTTGGTTCCCTACGAATCGAAACTCATAGACAGGGAACTGATGGATCAGAGCCAGGTTCGTATTACCACAATCAGAGTGGGGATAAACTTATTTCTGATTAATAAGAAAATTTTGTGCAATCATTTAACCCGCAGAGGTCACATATAAGTTTTAGAGACAGGGGTATAAATGTACCACAATTTACAAAAGATGAATATCTTGTGTCTGCTGCCAATTTTAAATGAAACTGTTGTTGCTTAAAATTATATCACCATCTAAAAAACGATGAAAATTATTGAGAAAAGGAATATTTTTATTTTTATCGGACATTCCGTTGAAAACCAATTAATTGTTTTTCTTTCAAATTGTGGAATGAAAGTTTTTTCTAGATGAAATGACTTGGGCTATTACTCTGCCCTCCTTAGTAAAAACGTCCTATGTCCATTTTTCAAGTTTCGAGAAAATCGCATTTTAGTTTTGGCTTCTGCGCCACCCAAACCATTGAAGCTTGAGATTTCGTTTTTTGACCATCACCTCTCAAATCTATTCCCCTGTTTTGCCAGTGTATAAACAAATCTTGAAAACTCGTTGCCTGGCCTGTATTAGGTCATTTATGGTAAACATTTGGACATATAACGTTTTAGCCTAGTACCCATGGACATAGGACAGCTTGTAACAGTGTGATACTAGCTTAAAATGTCTTATGTCCATTGAGTTTCGAGTATTATTTCAAAAATTTAGTTCAAACTCAAGGTTTTTGGCGACAATCAATTTCTTTGAAGGATCTACCAAGGAGAGGTAGAGGAATCTACCATATAAAGGATATCACTTGAAGGTGATATGCGAGTTACTTACCGTAGGAAGGATTTTGAGGTTATCCATTAAAAATATGTACGTACTAGTAACCTGCTGCAGCTCTAGATCTATTAATTATAACTGGATAGATGAATATGAGATGAAGGTAACCTGATGATCAAATAATTTTGTCTCTTGTATCAGGTACATTTTTGCTTCCGAGTCTACCAAGGTAGCGGAAGCTTTGTTTTCACTTTTCAAGGACCAAAAAAAAATTTCTCCAAAATCGAAATTTTCACTCGCGTTTTGCGTTTTAGACCTTTCTGAACAATTTTGGTTCTGTGTCTGTCTGTCTGTCCGTCTGTCATGAAATCCTTGTAACGCGCATAACTATACGAAGTTATTGTCCGATTTCTATGAAATTTTCAGGGATCGTGCGGGTTGGTGTGTAGACGGTCCCCTATGAAAATCACCACCCTCGGACTGATAGAAGCGACTGCGCATGCGCAAACGTGAATTCCTTGTAACGGCCATAACTTCTTCATTTACCATCCGATTTCAATGAAATTTTCAGGGATGTTACAGATTAGTGATTAGATGAAACCCTATGAAAATCATCTCCTTCGTACTGATAGTAGTCACTGCGCATGCGCAAACGTGAATTTCCTTGTAACGGACATAACTTCCACATTTTCCACCTGATTTTGATGAAATTTTCAGGGAATATGTGGATTGGGTTGTAGATGGTGCCCTACGAAAATCATCATCCCCGGACTGATAGAAACGACTGCGCATGCGCAAACGTGAATTCCTTGTAACAGCCGTAACTTCCATATTTTCCATCCGATTTCAATGAAATTTTCAGGGATGTTACAGATTAGTGTTTAGATGGTCTCCTATGAAAATCATCACCCCTGGACTGATAGTAGCCGATGCGCATGCACGAACGTGAATTGCTTGTAATACCCATAACTTCCACAATTTCTACCCGATTTCGATGACATTTTCAGGGATTACGCGGATTAGGTTGTAGATGGTCCCCAATGAAAATCAAGGCCTTAAAATTTACAGTAGCCTCTACGCATACGCAAACGTAAAATCCTTGTAACAGCCGTACATTTGTCGCTCTCGCGTGTGACGTGAGAATCTCAAATCCGATTCAACCAACCCCTTTATAGATCAGTGAGCAATCATTGCTAACAATAATTGTTGTTGTTGTATACATTTCATTGGTCTTGAATAGGCTAGAACGTCCTATGTCCGTGATATTCTCACAACAGACATTTTAGTCTAGTTCGATCAACTTTTTTAATGCTGTGTACTAAGGTAGAACGTCTTATGTCCCTGATTTTCCTCTCCGTAGGACGTTTAAGCCTAGTAGGACTTAATTAGGACGTTATAGCCTAGGATGGGTATGTGAAACTTGATAAATGGACATAGGACAAATCGATTATTGAAGCCTTTTCTGTGGACACAGGGCGTTCTAGCTTAGCTCCAAAGGTGCGCCTGATCGAGAGCTACAACACGGTGTCCTCATCTCAAAAAGTGCAAAAATGGACATAGGACGTTCTTACTAAGGAGGGCAGTACTGCTTGTGAAAGTTTGCAATATTGAGTTGAAAGGATAAACTTCTGCCGAGTGAGTGTGGCACATTAGCTTCTTCATATCTATAACCTGATGCATAGTTGTTCATCTCAAAACATCAATCTCCAAGTACCTTCCAGTACCCTCATAGAGGACCATCAACACGCCAATACTTAGTTAGCGTAGAAAATACTAGAATTTATGGCTGTGACGAGGAATTCACGTTTGCAGCGGCTACTATCAGTCCGGGGGTGATGATTTTCATGGGGGAACTTCAACACACCAACCCCCACAGACTCTGAAAATTTCATGGGACATGTAGAAAAATGTAGAATTTGTAGTTATGGCTATCACGAGGAATTCACATTTGCGTGAGCGACCATCTGCAGGCCCATCTGAACAATCCCTGATAATTTCAACAAAATCGGATGATAAATGTAGAAGCTATGGCTGTTAGAGGGCGCGGGACTCAGTAGTTTCCTTTATCTTCACGCTTTCTCTGTGTGCTCATTTTCTCCTCTCACAAAAAATTTCTAAATTCATTAAATAATTAATACTTCATACAAACGGGCCAAAATGTCAAAAAAATTGAAATTTGAAAAAAAAAATAAAAAATTTAAATTTTACTCAAAATTTGTTTTTGATAAAAACTCTTCATATGGAACTTTGTAGGAGAATAAAACCTCTGAAAATTCATATAGGACAATTCTAACTAAAAGTTGAACGGAAACAAATACAAATACAAGTGAGCGCAGTTGGAGCATCATCAGTCCGAGCGGGTCATCACGTTCACTGCGGGTCAATTTTTGGGTGCTAACCCGATTTTTTCCGTAATACGCTTCAAAATCGCAGTTGACTAACGAGACTTGTGAATCACAGTTTCAATGCCCCGACTGCGCATTCTGGCGGTCCAACGGAACCTTCCTAGCAAGCGTAGCAAGAGAAGGAGACGATGAGTACGGGCGAAGTGAAGAAAATCAGGGATAAACTCAATCCAACCATTCACGCCCCTGAGGCGTGACCCGCCCGTCTGGTTGGCTCACCTCACGCCCCAGGGGCGTGATCCGCAGCGAACGTGTTAACTAACAAGAACCGATTTTGACGAAATTTGGTGTCATTTGGGTCTGGTTAGGTCTAGTTGTGCCCATAAGCTTTTGGTTGATGCCAGTCTCTTTTAAGAGGTGAAAAATAGGGTTGTAATTTTCAAAAGCTCGAAAAACTCTCGATAAAAGAATATTGTTTTTCACTCATTTAAAATAGAATTAAATTTTGGTTTATTATTTTCAATAATGAACCTTTGGAGTCGACCAAGAAAAAAAGTTAACCCCCCCTCAAAATTTGTTGGCACATATTTGTTCAAGGCACATAGAATCCAAAAATATAATGAAAATTTGGCCGTCCGTCCGCCGTACGCGGCTTTTTCCTCAGTTGGTCTCATTCACCGATTTTTATGAAATTTGGGTTGTAGGCTCCATTTGGGGTCTAGTTGTGCCTCGAAGCTTTTGGTTGATGTAGGTAACTTCTAAGAGTTGAAAAATAAGGGTTGAAATTTTGAAAACGCCCTAACTCTAATAAATTTTGATGTAAAGGTATTGTTTTTTCATCAATTTAAGATTTAAGATAGTATCGAATTGTTAAAGACCATGCGGAGCCCTGTAGGACAAACCGTTCGCTCCCTACGAGAACTTGAAAGTTCGATTTACGATTAATGAGAAACACGAGTGCGAATCTCAAGAGAGGCCTAATCCCCGTTAAATTTTAACTGACCGAAATTCTATCGATGTTTTTCTTCATGTTGGTTGGTGGTAACAATGGCAAAGCTGTGTTCTTTGCAGACGAGTGATCTGTATAGAAAAATAATTAACCTTTGTGTAATAATTTGCAGCGTTTTAGAATCGATTACTACCACTCAGAGCTCTGTAAAATAAATTTAATAAATAAAATCAGAAACACGAGTGTGAATCACAAAAGAGGATTTATCTCCGTTCAAACTTCAGCTGGCCAAAATGCGACCGTTGTCGAATTTCCTAATGAAGGCACCCGCAACTCCCTCTTTCTTCGAATTGAGCAGGAAAGGTTTATATATAACTTGATTGTGAAGCAAAAATATGGTTGGTAATTAGTGACAATGGCAACATTGTGTTCTTTGCAGGCGAGTGATCTACAAAGAAAAATAATACACCTTCGTGTAATAATTTGCAGCGTTTTTGTGAATCAATCGTGTGATTCCGTAATAGTACGAAGTAATAGTACGTACTAAGGCATTTAGAGTTTGGAATACACACCAAGTGAAATACAGTTGAGTTTTCTAAAACTCTGATGAAATTTTCTTTGTGGGGGAACAGATCTTAGAGGACCAAAATTATTGTGAAAACGAAATCGATTGAACTTCTCCTAAAATCATAACCAAATGTATCAATATACCTTCCAACTATTCTTAGAACATGAATCTTAGGTATGTGATTTTACAGGTGAACTGGGTGAATAATTACCACAACGACGTCCGAAAACTGGTAGGCGATGAAATGATAAAACAGCGACTACACATTTTGTACAAATGGCTCATAGAGAAGACGAACCCCATCTGAGTGATTCAAGTACGAAGAGACGGAGATTTGAAAGGGGAAACTGGCCAAAATCAAAAACGTACCGAAGAAAACTCCACTTCGAAGCGGTAATTGTATCCAAATTGAGGAAAATATAGAATTTACCCAAGTATTAATGCTTTCCATCAATGTTCCTTCTTAATGCTCCATGTTCTTATATTTATTATAGAAAGCATTTTTGGAGTACCTAGTGTAAGGTGCTGCCTTGCACATGCTTGTACCTGGAGCCACCCTTGATTTTCCTGGTTATGAGTGAAGATAAAAATCTGTTGAGTTTTTAATGCCAAAGCCTTTGCAATAACAAAACAAGAAAACAGAAAACAAAGAAACAAGATGGTTGACGTGACTGACATCCTGTTGGAAGGTTCCAAAGTTTCATTAGTGTTCCAATGAAGTTTTGAGGTAAAGCATCGTAAGGCGTCCAGAAACACAGCAACTAACAATTTTCTGTATTATTATGTTAAGGAACATTCCATCCAACAGACAATCAAGTCAGTTTTCATCAACTAATTGGTAGATGGATTTCCAGGCTGTTTTTAATATTCGAGAGAAATGTCTGTACTTGGAGCCATCTGGTTGATTATTTTCAATAATGAACCATCGGAATCGACCAAGAAAAAAAAGTTAAGCCCCCTCAAAATTTGATGGTTTACGTTTCAAGGTATGTAGAATCCGAAAATCGAATACAAATTTTTCCATATGCGGCACTTTTCTTAGTTCCCATAAACCGATTTAGATGAAATTTGGTATAAGGGCTCCATTTGGGGTCTAGTTGTGCCCCGAAGCTTTTGGTTGATGTCAGTCACTTCTAAGGGTTGAAATTTTCAATAGTGCCCTAGCTCGAAAACTCTCGAAATAAAGGTATTATTTTTCCAGCAATTTTAAATAGTATTGCATTTTTAGAGACCACGCAAAGGTCTGTAGGACAAACCGTTCACTCCCTATTAGTTTGAATCTCAAAAGAGGCCTAATATACCGGGTGTCCCAGAAGTTATGGTCCACCCTTTTTATCTCCGTTGGTTTGAGGGGTAGACAAAAACTTCAAGCGATAACCCCCCTTGATTTTTTACGAGGAATTCAACTATCACACTTTCGCGCATTGCGCACCTGCGCAATCGTGCGCAACGCACACCAACTTTGTTATTTCAAATAGGAACCCCTATTTTTTTATTGCAGATTCGGATTCTACGCAAAATTTCATGAATTTTAGACCCATCAATCGAGTTTTTTGGTTGCGCACAACCCGTCCAGTGAGCGTGCAAACATGCGCAACCCCTGGATTGCGCTAAAATTGAGATGGAGGTAGACCCCAAGTGTGATACATGTTTTTTCATTAATTTTCGACGCTGAATCACGTGGTGGTATCCATTTTCGGATTTTACTCAAATTTCTCGAAACGGCGGCCGAAAAATGAGTAGTTTTTAATACAGGGTGTCCGCAAGTTCGTGCACAACGCACACCAACTTTGTTATTTCAAATGGAAACCACATTTTTTTGTTGCAAATTCGAATTCTGCGTCAAATTTTATAAACAATTCACCCCTTGAACGAATTTTTTCATCGCGCGCAACATGCTTCAGCGCTATTTTTCAACCCCGAATCCGGGCAAGATATCCGTTTTATTATTCAACTTGATTTTATGGCGACTATTGCCGGAATAATCAATTTTTCTAATCAAAACTCACCATTTACCTATCGGTCATTTAACTCTCAATGTGGATCGAGTTATAATTTTAAAATAATTAGTAATTGAAAATGGTTACTTAAAGAAATCGCGACTTGAATCATTTGAGAGCAAGCAGGCATTCAGGGGTTTAATCCTTGATTTCTTGTTTACATTGTTTACTTTGGAATAAGTGGATAGTTGCCTAATTCAAATGAGATACTTAGAAGCTTGTATCGACTTGTCATCCCTCCGCCTGTCAGATTCTGACGATAAAACAGGCTGAACTACCTATTTTTCAGCCGCCGTTTCGAGAAATTTGAGTAAAATCCGAAAATGGATACCACCACGTGATTCAGCGTCGAAAATTAATGAAAAAACATGTGTCACACTTGGGGTCTACCTCCATCTCAATTTTGGCGCAATCCAGGGGTTGCGCATGTTTGCACGCTCACTGGACGGGTTGTGCGCAACCAAAAAACTCAATTGATGGGTCTAAAATTCATGAAATTTTGCGTAGAATCCGAATCTGCAATAAAAAATAGGGGTTCCCATTTGAAATAACAAAGTTGGTGTGCGTTGCGCACGATTGCGCAGGTGCGCAATGCGCGAAAATGTGATACTTGAATTCCTCGTAAAAAATTATTAAAAAGTAGGGGGGTTATCGCTTGAAGTTTTTGTCTACCCCTCAAAACAACGGAGATAAAAAGGGTGGACCATAACTTCTGGGACACCCGGTATAACCTCCGTTCAAATTTCAACTGACCAAAATGCGATTGTTGTTCGGTTTTGGTTTATTATTTTCAATAATAAGCCTTTGGAATCGAGCAAGAAAAAAAATGTTTAACCCCCCTCAAAATTTGTTGTTTTACGTTTCAAGGTACGTAGAATCCGAAAATGCAATAAAACATTCCGCAATAAATTTATTCCGCGGCGGCACTTTTCTTAGCAACCCTAGACCGATTTGGTTAAAATTTGGTTTATGGGCTCCATTTGGGGTCTAGTTGTGCCGCGAAGCTTTTGGTTGATGCCAGTCACTTCTAAGGGGTAAAAATTGAGGGTTGAAATTTGCAAGAGTGCCCTAGCTCGAAAACTCTCGAAATAAAGGTATTGTTTTTATAACCAATTTTAAATAGTATTGAATTTTTAAAACTTTTTGAGACCACCCGGAGCTCTGTAGGACAAACCGTTCGGTCCGTACGAGTACCTAAGGGTTTCCCTTCGATAAAACAGAATCATGAGTGTAAATCGCCAAGACGCCTAATCTCCGTTCAAATTTTATCTGACTAAAATGCGATCGCTGCTCATTTCTTCGATTTTTATTCAGTTTTGCTTTCTGAGCAACCTGTAATCAAATTTCCATATGAAGCTCACTATTTTTCGAATCGAGTCTGAAGCGTTTAGTTCTTTCTAATAAACTTGATTGTGAAGGTGTGAAGGCAGTATGTTGTGGTAGGTAAATGTAACCTACCAATGGTTAGTAGGTAAAAAACATATTGTTTAGTAATGCATGCATTCCAGGGGACGTCCCATTGGATAAGCATTAGATCAGTTAAACCAGTTGGTAAGCGATAAAACTGTTTCACTCGATGTAATTTATTCATTACTTTAGGCAAGAAATACTGACCCCCCCCCCCACCATTATCCACCTTAACATTTCTGGCGGCATGGGAGCCTCGAATCTGAAGAGCATTTTAAAATCCATGATCTACGATACCCAACATGCGAATTCGAGTTACCCCCCCCCCCACCTCCCCAACGCCAACAATGGTGCCAGTCTGGCACCAAAGCGGAAATACGTCGTAACATTGAACTTTCATCTGTTAGTTTTGGTAGGCAGTCCGTCGAAGTTCACATCCGTATTCAAGGTGAAACACCAAAAAAAACATATTGTTTAGTAATGCATGCATTCCAGGGGACGTCCCATTGGATAAGCATTAGATCAGTTAACCAGTTGGTAAGCGATAAAACTGTTTCACTGGATGTAATTTGGTTTATTTGTTTAGGCAAGAAATAGTGACCCCCCCCCCTCACCTTTATCTAACAAAACATTTCTAGTGGCATGGGAGCCTCGAATCTGAAGAGCATTTTAAAATCCATGATCTACGATACCCAATATGCGATTTCGAGCTCACCCCCCCCCCCCCTTCCCTCACCAATGGTGCCAGTCTGGCACCAAAGCGGAAATACGTCGTAACATTGAACTTTCATCTATTAGTTTTAGTAGGCGGTCCGTCGAGGTTCACATCCGTATTCAAGGTGAAACACAAAAAAAAAGAAAAAAAACACTAAATATGCGGTTTATGGTGTCCTGGCACCACGGTGGCACCACTATTAGTTCCATGGTGGTACAGAGAATAATTCATGAAAATACGGAGCTATAATGAGAATTTTTCCTCAATTTCAAAGCTTGGGTACAATTAGTAAGCAGTAAAGGAACCGAAATATTGAAAAATCGGATATTTTATGAATATTATCCCCCACTTGCCCCCTCCCCTTGCGAATTTTGGTACTCAGGTGAAATTATGTACAACTCGGAAGTTATTTGAGTCAAACAAAAAAGAAACACAAATCGGTTGGAAATTGAGGCCTGGGCAGAGTTTACAGGATTATGCCCGCAAACGCACGTTTTTTAAGCATTAACCCCCCCTTTCCCCCCCCTTAAAAAGCAAAATTCAAAATTTCGGCGCCGTAGTGCACAACAAGATAGTTTTCCGCGTCGATGAAAAAAAGAACCACAAAAATCGGTTGAGAACTGAGGCCTGGGCAGAGTACACAAGATTATGCCCAAAAACGCACGTTTTTTGAGCATCAACCCCCCCTTTCCCCCCCTTAAAAGGCGAAATTCGAAATTTCGGCGCCGTAGTGCACAACTAGATAGTTTTCCGCGTCGATGAAAAAAAGAACCACAAAAATCGGTTGAGAACTGAGGCCTGGGCAGAGTACACAAGATTATGCCCAAAAACGCACGTTTTTTGAGCATCAACCCCCCCTTTTCCCCCCTTAAAAGGCAAAATTCGAAATTCCGGCGACGTAGTGCACAACTAGATAGTTTTCCGCGTCGAACAAAAAAAGAACCAGGAAAATCGGTTGAGTACTAAGGCCTGTGCAGACGACACAAGATTTTGTCACACACACACACACATACACACACACACACACACACACAGACATACACCTATGGTTTTTTTCGCTGATTTGGATTCAGAATGGTCTAAAACGGATTACTGTGTGGTTATTTTTTTTTTCTGTTGAGTGTTGTCCAACTTTACCCCAGATCGATCGCATAAGGACGCCCAAGTCTTACTGTGGGACGTCCTAAAAACCACGAAATAAGCGGTTTATGGCATCATGGCACCATGGTGGCACCACTATTAGTTCCATGGTGGTACAGAGAATAATTCATGAAAATTCGGAGGTATAATGAGAATTTTTCCTCAGTTTCAAAGCTTGGGTACAATTAGTAAGCAGTAAAGGAACCAAAATATTGAAAAATCGGATATTTTTTGAATATTATCCCCCCACTCATCCCCTCCCCTTGCGAATTTTGGTACTCTGGTAAAATCATGTCCAACTCGGGAGTTATTTGAGTCAAACAAAAAAAGAAACACGCAAATCGGTTGGAAATTGAGGCCTGGGCAGAGTTTACAAGATTATGCACGCAAACGCACGTTTTTTAAGCATTAACCCCCCCTTTCCCCCTCTTAAAAAGCAAAATCCAAAATTCCGGCGCCGTAGTGCACAACTAGATAGTATTACGCGTCAAACGAAAAAAGAACCACGAAAATCGTTTGAGAACTAAGGCCTGGGCAGAGTACACAAGATTATGCCCAAAAACGCACGTTTTTCGAGCATTAACCCCCCCTTTCCCTCCCTTAAAAGGCAAAATTCGAAATTCCGGCGACGTAGTGCACAACTAGATAGTTTTCCGCGACGAACAAAAAAAGAACCAGGAAAATCGGTTGAGAACTAAGACCTGTGCAGAGTACACAAGATTTTGTTACACACACACATACACACACACACACACACACACAGACATACACCTATGGTTTTTTTCGCGGATTTGGATTCAGAATGGTCTAAAACGGATTACTGTGTGGTTATTTTTTTTTTTCTGTTGAGTGTTGTCTTCCTTCACCCCAGATCGATCGCATAAGGACGCCCAAGTCTTACTGTGGGACGTCCTAAAAAAACGCTGCAAATCATTGCCCAAAGGTTTATTATTTTCTATATAGATCAATCTTCTGTATAGATCCCGCCCTACCAACCGTAGGTACCTACTACCTACTAGGGCATTTTTGAAAATTTCAACCCTTCATTTCCATTTGGTTGGTGGTTGGAGATGAAATTTTCAAAAATGACCTAGTAGGTAGTAGATACCTACGGTTGGTAGGATCTATACAGACTTGACTTATTTCCTATGGCTCCATATGGCTCTTTATCAGAGCAAAGGGCCTCGACAAAGGATCGCCAGCGAATTCTGTTCTGAGCCAGGCTCCACAACTGACCTCAGGACTTCCCAGCCGTCAGAGCCTCCGCTTCCACGCTTGTGCACCAGGTTATAAGCGGCCGTCCCTTCTAGCGCCTTCATTGCGGATTCCAGCTGAGTGCAAGCCGCTCGACTGCATCGTGCTCCTTGCGGAGAGTGTGCCCCAGCCAATTCCATTTCCTTCTTCTGATCTGGGCGTCAATTGGGGACTCGTTGGCTTTCTTCCTTAGGTATTGGTTGGAGATCACGTTGGGCCAGAAGATGCGGAAAATCCTCCTGAGACATCGGTTGATAAACACTTGGAGCTTATTCATTTCGCTCTTCGTGACTCCAAGTCTCACAACCGTACAGGAGGACTGCCTTGACGTTCGAGCTGAAGATTCTCAGTTTCGTGTTGAGTGTGATCTCTCTAGCGCGCCAAACTGGGTACAGTTGGACAAAAGCAGCGTTAGCCTTGCGGATTCTCGCTGCTGCGTCCTCAGTTGTGCCACCCTTCTTTGTTACTACACTGCCCAGGTATGTGAAGGTTTCAACGTCCTCGGTCGTCGTTCCATTTACATGGAGGGGATGGATCTATACAGAAGGGTGATCTATATAGAAAATAATATACCTTTGGACAATGATTTGCAACGTTTTCGAGTTTTACTAAGTTTTGCGTCCTTAGCAACCAGTAATCGAATTTCCTAATAGTTAGGGCAACCTCAACTTCCTGTTTCTTCGAACTGAGTGTGAAGCGTTTATTTCTTCCAAATAAACTTGATTGTGAAGCAGGTAGGTGGTAGGCAGGTAGTATCTATGGTTGGTAGATGGTGACAATGGCATAGCTGTGTTCTTTGCAGACGAGCGATCTATATAGAAAAATAATAAACCTTTGTGTAATAATTTGCAATGTTTTCTTGTTTGTACCTTGAGCTGGCTGAAGGAACAACCATTTTTAGTTTGAAGAGACTATGATTGAGTTTTCATCATTAAAATTTGTCTTTTACAAAACCCTCGTAGCAAAAATAAAATAAAACGTCCACCAGTCAAAAAACAGGATTGACCAGAGCTAGTGCTGAAGTGAATCGCTACTCTCGAAGGACATTAAGTGGTCGAAGGGACCTTGCAGAGACACTTGAAAAATACGTCACCGTCGAAAAAATGTAGGTATCAGAACAAATGTACCAGTGAGAAGTTGCAAGAAAATGTGACCCAAAAAAACAGCTTATTCCTATTTTTGCGAAGAAATTAACCACCTTTTCTAAATTTAGTAGCATTTCAATATTTTCAAGACTGATGAATATGATGAAAACTCAAAAAATTCAATACAATTGTTTCTTTCATGTTGATAGATGGTTTACAACCATATTTTCAAGGATGCTCAATAATGAAAAGGTTTTACTATCCAAGAATTTATAATCAATCAACCTATTTTTCCAAAAAAATGTTCTAGTCTTGACTGAAATTCTGTATTTTATTTTTTGTAAATTCAATAAACAATGAGGTTCGGATGGGTGAAGGTGGCTCAAGGAACATCTTAGGTGGCCCCGGGTACAGAACATGTTAGTACTAGGAGGGGTTTAGGGAAAATTAAGTTGCAAACTGCTCAATTTCTCCCTTGCGAGGGAAAAACATTAAATCATGTTTAATGTTTTTCCCTCGCAAGGGAGCAATTAGATTGCCGATCACTCAGCTGATCAGTGACCACTCAGGCGCCTTCAGCATTCTCCATTGACCCTGCTTCTCAAATTTCAGCTTCCTGCGTTCAACAGGAGAGAAAATGGCCTTGGAGCTCACTCAGCTGATCAGTGACCATCTTGGTACAACTAGACCCCAAATGGAGCCGATATAACGTGGTAACTAAGAAATCGGTCCGTGGTAACTAAGAAAAAAAAACGTTGCAGATTTGCGTGTCGGAATTCACAGAACGACCCCCAGCCCTAAAACATTAAACATGTTAATAGAGAAATGATTATTACAATATTTTCAGTTATTGAGCCAACTAGTTTCCAAATGGATGTAGACCAAAACGTAAACCAAAAAATAGAGAGTTCCTAAACTGCATCCTGCTTAACGGTGAACGTTACAGGCATCGCAGTTATAAATCTGTCTAGGGCGAGTCAAATCGGATGCTAACCCTAGATGAACGTTAGCGAAAATAACGGCGATGTTGAACAATTTTACGGCGATGACAAAAGTGACGCGAAAGTTAAAGTGACAGGAATTTCCGGCTTCGCCGTTAGATCCTCAGTTCTCTATTGTTGACTGCCTTCGTTTTTCAAGTTCTTTGTTCGCTATTTCAAGTACATCTTGTCAAGGTGTTTGTTCGAGATGGATCATTTTATGAATTTGTACGTTGTGGGTCTACTTTCCGCTGAAGATATGATCACCGTGCTGGAGACGTACATTGAAAACGTTCCACGAAGACGGCGGCTCTCGGAGTACGGGCGTTTCTCGCTGGACGAAATTTCACATGCGGATGCTCGTCTGCAATTCCATTTCGAGAAATCGGACATATGCCTGCTGCGGGAGTGGAGGATAAATGTGATTACAGAGCCTCTCAGTTAGGGCATTCGAAGTCACATGACACACACCAGGGAGAAACCCTATGCCAGTGTTAAGTGTGATCACAGAGCCTCTCAGCTAGGGCATTTGAAGAAACTTTGTGGGGACGTTTTTCATTCCTTGAGTAAGAAATCAGTATAAATTTCAAATCGAAAGGCCAATCTGCCAGAAACCTACAGCAGCATTCCATAGGTCGTGTTTACTTCACACACTCACAGGGGTGCACGATGATGATGACGATTTGAAGACGTCATGGGCCATAGGAGGGGGGGGGGGTGAACACTAATGTGGATAGGCAGGTATTTGATGAAAACCGCAGGACGGGTACCACACCACACATGTGTGCGAAGATGTCATCATCTTGCAAGCTACCAAGGTACGTTTAATTTCACACCTAACTCCCCACTGACATGCATCATCAGATTCTGTTAACAGAGTACAAAAATATCTAAAATTTACCTGTAATTTTACTTACACTGAATGTTGTTGTTGTTCCTCGCTTTGGTTTGCCTTACAATCGGGATCGTGAGGTGAGGTGAGGCTTTGTTTTGAAATTGATGTTGGTGGTTGCAAAACGGTTACCGGCATGTCAGGTTCACTCTGCTCTAACGGCAGCCCGTTAGTCACATGGACGTTAGCAAGATGGTTGTAGGTTAGCGGCCAGAACGTTCGCCGTTATTTGCTCGGACGTTATTTGACTCTCTAGTGGCTCAACGTACAGCACCTTACTCTTCTTTGAGTTCAATTCTGATTCGAAAGGATAACAGGGATTACAAAACATAAGTGGAAAAGTTTCTTGAAATCTATATTGGAGGACCATACGATACAAAAAGTCTACACAACGCAAATATAGACAGCTGAAATTGAGAACAACCAACCCACTCGCAACCACATCGAGTCAAACGAACTTCACAATAATCTGTCCGACGAGCAGCACTATTCAAAGGAACGACGCAAATGATTTTAAAAAATAGTAGGTTTCAAAACTTCAATCCACAATTTCGCAACAACATAACCAAATTTACATTTTTTGTAGAACTAAAAATAAAAGTAAATAAAATTGAAAGTCCAATTCACAGTGAAAAATCAAGATTTCCACCAAAAATGTTGCACACTTGCAATACAATAATTGTATTATTTGACGTTGCACGAGCAGCAGCCGAATATTCACGTAAAAAGGAAGATTTTAAAACTTATCTTGTACTTCAGTTCTTTTCGATACGAAACACTAATTTAGAAAAATATTTCAAGTGCTTTGAACAACACCAACCTGTACCCACTGTCTTCCCTTTCCTCGAGAAATAAGAATTTTTAAAACTATTTTACAACAGGGTAGGTAGGTGAATCCATACATTTGGTTTTTTTTACAATACATATTGATACATACAGTTCAAAAGGTCAATAAAACTATTGTTGAGCAGTCAACTAAGTCCTAAAATAAGTAGGTAGGCATGTAACAAACCAAAACCCAAGTTCTAACAATCCAGAATCGAGACGACCATCATGTTACTGATTTATCTTTCAATTTACGAGTAAATAGGTGGGTATAAATAGGTTTACCTACTGGGATCTGCGCATGATTTTATTAAAACTTTAATTGAACAAAAATTCCCCAAATCTCATTGAGCTCCCGAATGTCGAAGAAAATTTTTTTTGAAACGTTTAGGAACTAGATGAACGAGAAAAAATTCTTCTACAAAGATTTTCCACTATTTCAATATTCAAAAAATCATTATTATGACGATGCAAAAATGCATCAGTGCCCGGAAATGGGTTAATAATAATCTAATAAATAGTCTGTGTTTATCGTTTCAAAAAATATCGATTTCCTGATTTTCAACTACTTTTTAGAGTCAACCTTGGAAATCGTCCGTTTTCTTGAAAACTTAGATAAACATAAAAACCGTCCAAAGTAATATTTCACAATTTCATAGGCACAGACTCTTATATGTCAACGAGTACTGTGTAAAAATTTGGTTGCAATCAGACCAACGGTGTGGGAGGTAGATGTACCGAAGTACCGAGAAATGTAATTTTACGGAGAGGCGTTTTTGTAAATGTTGACCTCCCGTGGTCTCTGGGAGCCCCGCGTGGCTCTCTTTTGGACTGTCCTATCTATACAGGGTGTCTACACTTAAGACAGACATAACTTCAGGGTTCAATTTTACACAATATTTCGAACAAAAA
Source organism: Apolygus lucorum (assembly GCA_009739505.2). Lineage (NCBI taxonomy): Eukaryota > Metazoa > Arthropoda > Insecta > Hemiptera > Miridae > Apolygus > Apolygus lucorum. The sequence goes on from CM019177.2 coordinate 63,821,605, forward strand.
ATTTCTCATAGCAATTTTTTCTTAACCCGCTCAAAATGCCTTTTTTTTCACTTCAAAGTTTTTTTTCGCGTTTACGACCTTACGTCATTGAAACTGTCATAACTCCTGTTATTTACCAAGTAAATTCAAATTCAAGGATATCGTTGGAAAGAGCGTTACATTTCCAAGCTACCTAGTGTAAAACCAAAATCGTATAGCAATAAAACATTTCTGTAAAATCAAGTTATTTTATTGGTAGTATTATTTATTGGTCGCCTGAGCAAGTTTTCGTGACGATTTTTAAGTTTATGTGCCAAAGCAAAGACATGAAAATGTCAAAACATTTAAAGTTATTGTAACGTGGATATTTCGTAATTTCCTTATAAATACATATATTTTTATCGGCATAGAGCAACCGGTGCATTTGAAAGGACAAAAAGACGCGAAAATGGAGCTCTCAGATTGGAGAAGGCGCACCTATGGGGTGAATGCTTGAACCATCTGTCTCCAAGTTTGAGTCACCGTAAAAGTAGGTGACTGCGCCACTTTTTTTCTGTTTTTCTGGAAAATATGAATTTTTAGTCCCTTGATAAACGTAAAAAATTATGATAGTGGTATATAATCAAGGGTGAAGAACCAACATAGCCACTTTTTTTCGGTTTTGAGATAAGGTCATAACCTTATAGAAAAAAGTGTGCTGGATCCAATGGAAATGTAACGCAATTTCCAACATAACCAAGCTAATCTTTGATGTGAGAATACTTTGAAGAAAAAAAGGAGTTGAGATCATCTTCTAAAAATGATAGATAATAATTTCAAAATCGAAGAAGTACCTGGTAGTCTGCGGTTATAATTTGGTTAATTCTGCGTTTATAAACCAACTCAATTGAATACATTTGCGATGAAAAAGCCGTATCAAAGTTTTATATCCAGGAGAAAGACAGTTTTCGTGCAAGACATCTCAGTACAGTCGGGATCAGCTCACCATTTCTTCAAGAATGTTTTTAAAAATAATTTTGTCTACCTACGAGTTCATAGATTTTCATTTCACACTGAACGCCTTTTTGATTGATGCCCATCAGATTTGAATGCTTTTTTCATTGAGGGCAAATTTCTGGTTTCCTACAGATTAGGGATGGTTCTACAGACATTACCTACGGACGTTTACAGAGGTTGATCCAGAGGTTGTGCCGGGGAAAGAAGGGAAGGTTCATCTAATCTTCGCTGATACCACTCGGGCCGTTCCACCACTTTCTTCCCCTGGATGATCTTGATTTCTGTATCTCCCCCTCCCTGAATCCAAGCAGTCCACAAACTGCAAGTCACAATGCACAAGCTACCATTTTTGATACCTACAGTTTTTTGGAATCGAGAAGTGAAAAACTATCATTACTTTCATATCACTAGTGTTTTTGAACACCCAAAGTAATACAGGAGTAACTGATCACATTTTTAAATTTTCATTTATCATGCGCAGACTCTATTGTTGATAACATTTTACTCTTGTGTACATGAAGGCAAATACAGTATAATAGATTATTCAATCAATCCTAGTACGAAATCACGATGTCCACACTTTGGCGTACAAGGACTGGAGGGAGACACTTTGCCAATCATGGATGAAGTAGGAGGAACGTTAAATAGCGAGGATGAATATGTCCTGAACCACCACTTGGAAGAATTAGATTCCAATCAATTGATTAGCAAGATCAATGTCAATGGATCAATTTTTCAAATCGATGTTTCACATCAAAATGACTTGAACCTGAAGAAAGTGAAGGACTGTGGACGTTGATTATACCTTCTAGTTCAGACCACCTACAGGGTGGCTGAAAACGGACGCCCACTTTTTTAAATTACGCCAAATTTTTAATTTTGGAGATATCAGGTTGAAATAAATGCCAAAATGTTCGTTAGGATTGGAAGTTTATTGTACAGTAAGAAAAAATCAGTTATGGAGTATTGTGCTAAGTAGATGGCGCCCTTGCTGATTAATGCACTGTTCAAGCCTTTCGGCGAAGTTGCTCTTGACGTTATCCAACATTTCCATCGGGATGGCGGCAATTTCACGTGTGATCGCATCTTTGAGGTCTTGAAGAGTTCGTGGTTTATCCACATAAACCTTAGACTTCAGGTAGCCCCATAAAAAGAAATCACAGGGAGTGAGATCCGGCGAGTGCGGAGGAGCAGTCACTGTGAATTCAGAGCGTTATGTGGCAATGCTGCAGGATTTTTTCTTCCCTTACTTGGAGGAGAATGAATGGGATACCGAGAAAATTTGGTTTCATCAGGACGGGGCAACTGCACACACGGCGAGAATTTCCATGGATATTGTCCGCCAAACATTTCCTGGAAAGTTGATTTCGCGACACAGTGACATTCCATGGCCTCCGCACTCGCCGGATCTCACTCCCTGTGATTTCTTTTAATTGGGCTACCTGAAGTCCAAGGTTTATGTGGATAAACCACGATCTCTTCAAGACCTCAAAGATGCGATCACACGTGAAATTGCCGCCATCCCGATTGAAATGTTGGATAACGTCATGAGCAACTTCGCCGAAAGGCTTGAACAGTGCATTAATCAGCAAGGGCGCCATCTACTTAGCACAATATTCCATAACTGATTTTTTCTTACTGTACAATAAACTTCCAATCCTAACGAACATTTTGGAATTTATTTCAAACTGATATCTCCAAAATTAAAATTTTGGCGTCATTTTAAAAAGTGGGCATCCGTTTTCAGCCACCCTGTATAAGGGGACCAGCACTGTTGACCAGGGGATGCTTGATGTGAGCCTTCCTCCTACTTCTTCCATGTTTCCAACACTCAAAGACTAGAGAAGTATGGATGTGCCAAAGTTCAAGGAACGCTCAATCTGACTTTTAAACTCGGTACTACTTCCTGATTCGCTTAATCTCTACTGACTTTTGCCTTTCACCTTTACGATAATAAGTGAGTTCAAGTTTCACTCTGAAGAAACATGTGACGCTCTACAAGCACGCTTCTGGTGCCTACACAAGTTCCATTCATAGAAGTGATATGCTTCTTGTCTTCCATTATTCTCATAAACAGCATTTTCTCTACAAAGTTAAGTCAAGGAGCCACTGAACACTCACTCTGATTTCCAATAAGTGGAATCACCAACCTGTTCTTCTCACTAAAAACTCGCATTAATTCAGGAAACAAGATGAAACAACATGAAGTGAAATGGAATTGCATGAGCCAAACAGTAAACCTACCTACAATTGAACAGCCAATTAAAATTAGGTACCATCTACACGAATCAAAATCAAAACATTTATTACCGTTTTGATTTCATAAAAACCGTAGTCGTTAGTAGTAGTATTCACAAAAATACACTAATTGAAGGAAAAAAAACAAGATTTCTAATACAGGTATTACACGTATTCCTAACATTAATTATGAGGAGGAAACATGACTACACACTTGCGGTCGACTACTTAACATCAAACAATAAATATACTGAGGTCCCAAAGAAGTCAAATAGGATTCAAATACAGAATAATTACCTGCATCAGGTACTTGGAGTACCTTACCACAATGTAGATGTATGAAAAGGGTCATAAATATTGGCAGTGTTGTAGGAGGAAAAACCCCTATTTTATCATAATAGTAATATCATGGTCTATAAGAACCTTACAAAGAGTTGGTTCTCTTCGTTCCGATATTAACTTCAATATAACTCAGAAATGGGCTACTTGCAAGAGTGCGAGTGCGAATAATGGAATCAGGTTAAAATGCCACTTGGCAAGCCTGATTGACAGAAATTTGTGAAGGCGAAGAGCAAAATACAAACATTAACTGGAAAATACCGTTAGAACTACACAAATTTTCAGACAGACTCAAGAACCGTGAGTTACAGTGACTGTGACACAAGATGGTGGTTTGACACTCCTATACACGCGGTATCAAATTGATACAAAATTTGTCAGTGTGCCGAACGAATACCAGCGAGAAAGAAGGCAGAAATGGTTGGAGGCTGCAGGACATCCACCTTCAACAACCAGTTTTATCGAATGTAAGTATTTGACTTTGTGTTTTATTTCTTACTTCTTACAGTCCTGGACTTGGGTATGTATCAGCCAAGACGTTCAGTAGACACGTTTTTGAGCAAAGAGGAAAGATGTGAAATCTGTCAGTTTTCATCGTTTTGGGCGAGGGCCTGAACCGAGTTTTTGCAGCGGCAAACTTGATTTGTAATGTAGCTCCTGAGCCTCCCTCGATTTTCGCGGTGTTTTTTGACAGAAGCTTCACTTGTTTAGAAATTTTTTCCTACAGATAATTTTTTCCTTGTATATTCCTGGTGTTATTCTAGGGCCCTATTATAGGATTTGACTTGAAATTCCAGAATCTAAAATTGAGGCAAATTCCCCATTCACCAACATTTTTCAACAGTTGAAAACTCCACACAAGAAAGCCCACTCTGAGATACTTGATGAGTTGTGAACATATATAGAACTACGACCTACATCCCAGGTGAGACAAATCGCAATTAGGTAAGTAAATTTTCATGTTCACTCTCTACAAGTAAACTTTCAGTCAGATCCAGATGAACAAATTCGTATATAAATGGAAGTTAACAAAAATAAGTTCATAGCAAGCTAATAATCAGGATGGCAGTGAAAATGGTAGAGAATAATGTTGAGGCTGTGGCTTTTAACAAAGCCGAATGGAAATCACCAAATATGATGGTTCAGTTAGGTAAATTAAAATATGCATCAACCATTACTTTATCAAGTAGATGCAATTATGATCTATCGGAGCAATAATAGCTTTCATGTGAATCACGATGCACTTAGTTTAAGGCAGATAACACCTTCAATGCATGCCTACAAATCTATGCACTAAGAGTCAAGAATTGCAGAACTATTTGACCACTTCAGGCGAAAATGCGGCGTGACATTTACCAGTAGCCTCTACGAGAAAAAAGTCAACAGAGTGAATAATTTGCCCATGTTGACAATTTCAAGTTAAATTTTTGAGAAGGTTTTCGAGTCATAGCAGTAGATCGGCATTTTTCAAAAATGCGTAGGTAGAAAGATAAATGGTGACCACAACGAATCAAGTTTAAGAAAACTGTTGAATGAATTCAACTTAGCATGGGTTGAAAAGGGGAAGAATCACCCCTGGAGTGGGGAAATTGTCAGCTTATGACAATTTTACACTGGTGGATATAGTACGAAACATGAGAGTATGGACTATGCAATGTAATATCGTGGAGTATTACACAGCGATGCGTAGGTATTATTTTGATGTGACACTAAGTAAATCCAAATGACTGGACAAAAACAATGTTGAGTAGTAAGTCAGGTTGAAATTGCTTGTTATTCATCAATAATGGAGCTGGCTGCTCACTCAAGGTAGAAAGCTTCGAGGCATCCACATTATTCCTCAGTACCGAACATTGCTGATACAAATAAGGCATTCTGAAATTATATCTATCGAGAATGGAACTCAGGTCACAAAAAACAGAAAAAACCCATTGGTAAAAAAAACATGACCATTGGAGTGACGCTTGGTGTGACTCTGAATTTGAAGTGAAATAAGGGTCCTCAGGAATGAAGGTTAGCTTCTCACTTGCTCGCTCTAGAAGAATCTCATTCCAAGGTCTGATAAAAGTCTCAAGGGGAGGCCAAAAACTGAAGGTACTGCTCATAGGTGTGAGTTCAATAACAAAAATATTGAAATGGTGGGGGGGGGAGGGAAGCGATCACCAATTTGGAGATTTGTGGCAATGTGCATTCTGTAATCAGCATCTTCGAGTATCATCATGAATCGTCTAATCAATGCTTCTGTTCAAGGGCTGATGTGAGTTCAATAGGGACTGGGGCAAGTTGTAATGGCTCAGGTGCGAGTTATAAGACTCCCAAATAAGATTTCCCAAATCGTACTTGGGAAGCAGGTAGAACAGGTAGAATCGTACCAGGGGTTTAAAGCAATGAATTTCATTCTTTCTTACATAACTACTCAAAGAAGAAATAGCACTTCTGAAACTAGTACTGGGATTTTGCGAGGAGTGGTAGGTTGGAATCCTTTGAACCTGTATAGCATAAGCAAAAGGAAGTTATGGAGAAAAAATAAGCCAGCTTGAGAGACACCTGTCTTGCTCATCTTCTCTACAAGCGTCCAGGGACAACTGCATCTTCAGTTCGCGGAGTATCTACCCATCTACTCCACTCAGTTGTTTATTTGAGTTCTGTGAAGTGGTGATGAGCTACAGGTCACATACTTTGCGTGTCATACGGATAGATCGGGTACTGGTTTTCTTTTCTGAGTCACTGATCTACGTATGAAAAAATATAAAATACAATGAATATGCTGCTTGCGAAAGTCTATCACGAAAGTAATTGATCGACTCGCTAGGAAGAGAGAAAAAAATACAGCTGTTCCCAGAGACTCGTCTTCTCTCTTTGGATCTTTGTACCCACCCCAGGTCTAGAAGATGAACCGATGTACTGATTGAGGTATGTTCATCTTTCTAGAGATGCGTAGTTAACACACAGCTCTCGATACTGATATTGTATCAATCCACATTTTTTCACTATATCCCAACAACGACGAATACATTGCTTTACCAAATTGACCAGCAGAAGTCGTGGCGAAAATCTCTGGGAAGCGCTTGTGTTCCAGACCTGATGTGGGAGCTTCCAAGCATGTTTTTTCAACCCAAAGAGAGGTGATGCTGGGAAGGTGAGACAACTTCAGGACAACCAACGGGTAACGCTCATTCAGAAGTAACTTGACCGGTACAAGAGCTTACAATCACAAGTATCCCAACAGTGTTAGGTTCACCATTCCATTTGGCATCCATTTTCACGGACATACAAGCAGTAACTCAACTCCTTCCTGCTCCGTAGACTTTAGAAAAGAAACAGGATCTCAGTACTACAGTTAACAGAAAGAATTACATCAAAACCAAGCCTTTTTTAGTCCATTCATTTTGAAGTTGAAATAGAGCACTTCAATCCTGAGCAAATGACAAGATTAAATAATTATAATGACGACAAACTTCATTCAAACTATTTGTTTTTCTCGATTGTATTAATGAATCACCATACTCATCCCTGATAACAGTTCATTTCAAACAAGAAATAGTTTAATTAATCGAACTTCAAGACAAATTACAACTAGGTATTATAAATCATACCAAACAAATTCGTGGAACATGAAGCTTATTTATCAATCCCTCGTAGTTGATCACTATAAATTACAAGGAATGATTTGGAAAACGAGATGAAAGAAAGAACACTCATACTTGATACATTTGAATATAATATTACGTAAAATCTAGGAGAGATTAGGAGCTGCGGGACTCGGGGCTGCGCGGGTCTATACTTCGGGTGTCAGTGTCGGATTGACTCCCGTCAGAAGATGCGCTGCTGGATGCGTCCGAAGCGGTGCGTTTCTTGGCTTTGTACTCCGTGATGACGACCGTCACGTTGTTCACTGTGATTTCGTCTGTCTGAGCAGAGCTGCGGTCCACGTTTTTCAGCCTGGGAGGTCTCCACGTCTTCTTGGACGACTTTCCTCCGCTGCCCCGTTTGTGCTTGTCGTCCTTAGAGCCTTCTCTCTTGCTTTTGAAGGGGGCCGAAGTGTACTGAGGGACGGCCTGCTGAGCGACCAGTTGCGTGTTGATGCGAGGTTTCCTCGTTGAAGTTCCTTTCCTGACGTCGCACATGAGGCATTTAAAGGCTTCCGCCGTATTTCTGTAAGTGCAGACGCTGCAATCCCAGTAGTTATCCTCCAAAACTTTGGCCTGCCGTTTGGTCCTGATAAATAGTACACCATAATGCGCTGTTCAATATACAATATAGTATCATCGTACCACAATAAAATTACTTTAATGAACATGACCGGCATGATTCCCTAAAAAATTTTAAACAAATGATCATGCTGTCAGAAAAATGACTTGTAGTCAGGAGTGATAACTACGACCTACACTCTCTCCACTGTGTTTCACTGTCTAGCTTCGTCTGCCTAACCGCCATATTAGGGGATCATTACAGTCCACTGTTTCAGAGCTTTTAGTCCAGTCAAAATGTGTTCAACACGGACCCTCGAAGGAAAGTTTTGGGAGGTTTCTGATTTCTTAGATTCCTCATGTCCCTGCTTCCTTGCGCCCGCTCGCCGAATTTTCCCTCCCAATCCATCTCGGATGGAAATTTGTAGCAAATTTAACGTGTTTTCATTTTGCATATAACAGTTTTCTACCAAACGTTGGTCGCTTTTGAATAATAAGCAAAACCACCAAAAAATTACGTTTTTCGGTTTATTATTTTCAATAGGTAATGAACCTTTGGAATCGACCAAGAAAAAATTAATTTTACCTCCTAAAAATTTGTTGGTTTACGTTTCAAGGTACGTAGAATCCAGAAATCTAACAAAAATTTGGCCGTACGTCCGCCGTCCGCGGCACTTTCCCCACTTAGCATTGACCGATGTTGTTGAAATTTGGTATGTGGGCTCCATTTTGAGTCTAGTTGGGCCCCGAAGATTTTGGTTGATGTCGGTCACTTCTAAGGGTTAAAAAATAAGGGTTGAAATTTTGAAAACGCCCTAGCTCAAAAAATTTAGATATAAAGGTATTGTTTTTCCATCAATTCAAGATAGTATAGAAGTTTTATAATTTTTACAGACCACGGGGAGCTCTGTTGGACAAACCGTTCGCTCCCTACGAGAACTTAAGGGTCGGGCTTACGATCAATCAGAAACACGAGTGTGAATCGCAAAGGGGGTCTAATCTCCGTTCAAAGTTTAGCTGACCAAAATGGGATCGCTGTAGGTACGTGGTAGGCAGGTGGTGACATTGGCAAAGCCGAGTCCTTTGCAGACGAGTGATCTACATTTTTCTATATAGAAAAATAATAAACCTTTGCGTAATAATTTGCAGCATTTTTTGCATTTCTTTCAATGTTCCGTCACGAAATTTTGGTGGCGAACCTCAGATTCGGATTCAGCACCCCAAAAAACAAAAGGAATCGAAAAAATTAAAAACCCCCAGAACTTTCCCGTGAAAAACATATTTTGACTTGGTTATTCAAGGAGAGTAGGGAGTAACCACACGAGCACTAGGAGTAAAATGAAATAACATTCATTTGCTTAACATGACGAACCAAATTAAATATACAGAAGTATATTTAATAAAATAGGTAAACAGAAGCACATTCATTGGGTAGAGGGAAATTGAAATTTGTGTTGGCAGAGCAGATGAAACACCTGCCTCTTCTACCAAGGTCTTGAGGGAATAATCTTATGCGACTTAATAAATTGTATGTATTGCGTTGAGTCTTGTAAGTTGTTGGCAAAACTATTCGAAAGTAAGAAGGCATGAAAAATTAGAATGATTTCCCAAATCGGCCATTTTCAAAATTCAATTCGTGACCGTGCATTACAAAAGCGATTAGGCTAAACCCTTCGTGAGCGAGTAGCTAACAGTGTAATGCCAGAAATGCAAAAGCCATGTTCCCGACGCAGCAAGAACAGCTTTTTGCCCTTCCTGTAAATTTTGGAATTTGGCTAACGTCTGGTTTTGAATTTAGGGGCTTCATGTTTATGAGTTGTACCTACATACATTACATCGCTATCAGGTGCACTCAAAACTGCTATAATTACGCAAATAACTATGGCTAGTATAATTCAATTCAAGAAATAATTCAAAGCCTTATTTTCCCACTTCTTTAAAAAAATTGTTTTTTCGGATTTTTTAAATCAAATTTAGATATATTTTGACAAATGAGTAGAATATTTGAGCAGACGTTTCCTAGAAGGCTCTATTACAGTGTGTCAGCTCAAGAATGATCGACACTATCTGCTATCTGCGGCAGCAGAATCTGTCTATAAACCCATTTTTTTGGAGAAGAAAAAGAAGACTTGGAAAAATCCTTGATGGGATGTTGGGGTCTGTTATTTCTTAAAGCACAGAACCAATGAATGATGTGGAGAAGGTTCGGTTCATGAATGATGGGATTTGTGCTGCCTCAGACAGTGGCGCCATCTCTGATGAGGAAACCAAACCAATAGCCTACAAGGTGAGAAATGAGGCCCTATTACAGTTTGTCGACTCGATAGTTATTTAGTTTTTTCTTTGAGTTATTTTGGTTTTACTATAACGTTTTCTTACACAATCAATAGATGGAGTATCAAGATAGCCAACGGCTATCAGTTTTGGTTTGGAAGTGGATAAACTATTGCAGGTAAAAACTGGACTTCCTAAAAGATACCTCAGGATATTAAGGGTTAAAATATTGAAGAAATCGAGCTGATGGCATGATTTGCAGGTAGTTATGAAAATAACAACACTCTCTGGAAATGGATAGCATCCAGTATGTTCGCTATAACCGCCAAAGAAACGTCACTCCATAGTGACCAGTAGAGCTTCAAGAGACTTTCTACACTGCTGTTTCAAGAAGGGAGCACAGCAACCACCTAAGCGCTAAATAAACAAAATTAAAAACTGAGTTCTTCGTAACATTAAATCTGCAGGAGACCACATTGACAGGGTAAAGGGAAATCCAAGGATTGAGGGGACCAGTTAATGCCATTTTAGACCTTTAACATGGCTGAACAACCGTATCTCGTATGTGGTTTACTAATTATCGCAACTAAAGAAGGAATGCCTACCTCATAGTTCACAGCTAGCAATCAAAGCTTGTTAGGAGTTGTTCTTCCCCTCGTCAGATTAGTACAACTGTACAACCAATTCTACACGAATTCTAAATTTATGCAGCCTATCAGGTATTGTACTTAGAACACCTCTTACTCATCCGTACAGATGAATGGTTCAAATCAGTACCAGGCCACCAATTCAGTTTATGGCAAATTTGGTCAGAAATAATTGAAACGCTGCATACCTGTTAGGGCTCTTTTTGTTATCCATCACCGAGAGGACTTCCTCTCAAGACCTAGGTGAAAACTCCAGCGTACGCCTTGCTCTGTCGTCTAACTTCTCAATATACTCCCGACTCAAATCCTCGGCAGGAAATAGATCAGCATCTATGAAGTACGCACCTAAGAAAAACAAGAGCGGAGGAGTCTCAGAATATTTATAGATTCATTATACAGAAAAAGGCGTCCCTGTTTGTTACAAATTCCTTACCTACGCGTATAATATAGAACTAAATACAGATAATATGAACAACATTCGTCAACAATTCGATCGAACTCACCATAAATTCACTCACAAAGCCGTCAACAGTCCTCATCAAAACAGAAACCACAGAAGATTGGTTGTTGTTACAATGGGCGACTCGTAGGTATCCTCTTAGATGAATTCTAAAACTGCAGCAAAGATTCTACAATTCATTCTTGGTGGAGTGAAACATTCTAAAATCTTATTACCATTAAAAAACTGAGTGGATTCAAGAACTGCGATAAGTAAAAAGTTACAGAAAATTGGGAATTAAAATGCTCGTAAAACGAATAAAAGCCAACAGCAACAGCCAAAGCCAATCAAACACCACAGAGAGCCACAAAAATCGTATTTGCGAAACCTATGAATCGTAAAATCGAATTTTCGAATCTTCACTGTTCCTCAAAGAGGATAACCCTACTTGATTTTAATTTGTATCCTTATACGTCACCAGGTAGCATGATAAAATTTTAATTATTTGTATTATTATAAAAACTCTTTGTGTCTAATATATTTATACTATTGAATTATTATAAAAATGATCCGCTCCTATGATGCTCCATGGCAATTCGTTAGTAAAACGCATAAAATTTTGTTTTATCCTTATTAATAATACTGTGAGATTATCAATTTTAACGATCGATAAATATCAATAAAGGTTTTAAAACATATTTAAATAATAAACAAGTAATTTGGATTATATCATGTTGGGAACACTGTCAGAGTTGTTGCCCAACTTCCAACAATTTCCTAATTTGCACTTCCAGTCGTCATAGTTGTTCCGTTACTGTTCCTCTACTCGGATCTGCTCTTTTATGAAGATTCCTTCAAGTGTTCTGCACAGAGAATCTCAGTCGGTCACCGTTTGTTTCTAGTTCCGGGTGAGCATTTCCTCAAATTACAGGCGCTCAAATTAAAAAAGCAATCAAATTATCAAATTTATTGGAGCAGCAACCTAAGGAATTGAAAGACTTAAAGATTGCCGTTGGAATCATCATACCAAATCTCCCTTGCGAGGGAAAAACATTAAATCATGTGTAAGTGCGTATTTTGCCTGCTTTGGTTAGCTATGGCGAATTTACCTAGCTGTCTGTACTCAGAAGGAGTCTATGGTAGCGAAATCTAGCTAGCAAAACGTCCCTACAAAATGACACCTTGGTGAATCGGGAACAAGAAATGTAGGCGAGTCAGATCACAAATTACTGTTAAGAACATGTATTTAAATCAAAATAAAGGACAATATATATGTATATCAAAATATGCGTACCGCTTTATATATATAGTACCTCTTCTTATATATGTCAAGAAAGTTAATCTCAAGTCGTAGAATAGGTAACAAAGAAAATATTGACTGCGTACCGATCGTACCAATATGACTAATGACGAGAATTGCAATAGTAAGAAAATATAGGAAAATTACACCACGTACCAAAATGCGTACTGATTCTAGTAAATACAAAGAATTGACGAGATACTGACGTATTGAAACGAGTACTACGTGACAAGTTATATTACTGAATGCGTACCAAGTGTACTGAACTGTGTACCAAGTGTACTGATTCTAGCAAATACAAAGAATTGACGAGATACTGACGTATTGAAACGAGTACTACGTGACAAGTTATATTACTGAATGAGTACCAAGTGTACTGAAAATATGGTATGCGTATCGAATGGCAAACAAAGGTAAGTTAAGAAATATTCGTGTACCACAACTGAATTCCTAGTACTACATAAGTATTAAAGGACGAATGAAGACTGGAATATAGTGAAGTTACTGGTAAGTAGTGAAACAAATGGAGACATAAGGGTATGGTGATTACCGTACTACAGGGGATCTAGGAGTCGTCTCGAGGTAGGCACTTCGAGTACCGTTTGCAGAGGCGCCTTGGTCCAGTGGTAGGCAATCCCAGGAAGAACTGTGAGCCCGAAGGGAGTCACAGGCAGCAGAATGAATGAAGAAAATGTTCGTACCGATTGTACTTGAGGTACGGAAGAGATTTGACAAAACGCAACTTTAGCTACACTGTTGTTGGCAAATAAACGACGGCCCAGTGCACTCACAACCACTCGAGTCAAGCGTAGACAGATGACTGAAGGGAAGGGTTTCGTCGAAGGGGCAGGTGGAGAGCAGTAGGTGGGAGATCCGATGACAGCCGAAGATGGCCGATGACGACCGATAGAACCTTCCAGGCCTTCACTGCCCCTCCCCGGTTGGGTCCGCGATGGAGGGCTGGCTGGCCCAGCTGTTCAGGCTGCTTCTCCTAGATGTCGCTTGCTGTTGCTTCGCTGTCTCCACCCCCGACTTACACCCCTCCCCCTCCTGGAAGCCGCCGTCCCCGGCGGTCAACTCTTCATCCGATGTCCTGGGGATGTCCAGGGGACGGTTGGGCCGGAGTCTCAGCATGATTGCCTCGTACTTTCTTCTTCGGCAGTGCTGGCAACCGAGTACTGGTACTGGGTGAGGTTCTGAACAGGATGTGTTGAGCGTTCCTTCCCTGTGTTTCTTGATGAGCCGTGTCCAGAATTGCTTACAGGACAGGCACCGGAACGCTGTGAGTTTCTTGACTTTGGCTTCGCATACTGGGCAAGATATCAGTCGGATGGTGAGTGGTGAGACCGTTTGTCCCTCCGTGAGTATGACCTCTGGCGTTAGTGAGGTGGTCATCGGGGTCATGCTTCCATCTTGATCATCGTGCTCCCAAGCATCCAAGTCGCGGTCAGACTCTTCATCGTCGCTAATGATGGTCGGTCTAGATTTCTTCCTTGTGGCTACCATGGTCTTGGATGGTCCCTCGTCGCTGTCGTCCAGGCGCTCTATTCTGACACAGGGTTGCAACTTCTCGATCTGTGCTTTAAGTTGCTTCCTTTCTTCGGTTAAGCGGTCGATTTCATCGTGAGCTGATCTCCGGGCAGCTTTCTCCAGTTGTAGCTGTTGCTCGACTCCCTGGTAGGCCATTCGGAGGTGTTTCCAGGCTGGTAGCAATTCAGCGATACGAGTGAGGTGTTGCTTGCTGCCCTGGAGTGCGCTATGAATGGCATAAGCGTTATGTGTTTGAGATGCTGCTTCTATCATGAATGTCGCTGCTTCGACCATTCGGAGGGCCTCCCGTTCATGAATTTGGTTTTCTTCCACCTTGCATTCTTGCTGCTGGAACACTTCTCGAGACTGTTTCTGGTATATGTCTCGGATTCTCTGGACGACGTTATGCTCCGTGGTGGGTGGTCCCTCTACCTCATTCGAGTCTTCGTGTTGCATGGCCATAGGCTATGGCTTTCCACTCCGTACTGTAACAATAGAGATCCCTGTTAGTCATGATGTAATTATGACATTGGCAATTCCATAAACAAATGCTACCAAAAGTTACACCACATTTTCCAGATTCACTATATCCAGGTAAGTACATTCCCTACACCTATGTCCTTTTAGTTATTAAGTGTTTTTACAGGTACATATGCATTCTAGAGGTAAGTTACATTTATAAGCGTATACGAGTCCTTAACAATAAAAAATTTTATATAAATATTTTTTTTTTTTTTTTTTTTTTTTTTTTTTTTTTTTTTTTTTTTTTTTTTTTATGTTGTCTTATTCAATTTACAACGGCGTACCAGTGGTACGCGTACCCCTATTTCGGTGTCTTGACTTCGTTCGTCAGTAACGGTCACATCCTTCATCTCCACGTCGGCAGATTCCAGCTCATCAGTTCCCATCTCGATGCGTGACAGATAACCCTTTCGGTGGAAGGTACGGTAGTCCCTTTTCTCTCGTGGTCTGAAGTTGTATGGAGTCGATGTTGTCAATTCACTAGATGTGGGTACGGGTTCCTGTGGCACGGGTACCGCTGTATCTGCTTCTGGTTCTACAGTTGAGCATGTTGGCGGGTCGGTCTCCGGTTCATCATCCTCCATTACCAACTCCCAATCCTGGTCCTTTTCCTGACTCGTATCCTCCGTGCGTACCGGTACGATCGGTCTCGACAGCTCAACTGTCCCAAAGGGTACCTCGGTTAACGCCCCATCCGGTATGCCATTTTCTGCGGCCGGTTTTAGGCGGTTAATGTGCACTACCTGAGTACGCTGTTTGAGTACATCCGTGATACGATACGTTACCGGGGACGACTTTCCGATGATCGTCCATGGTCCTGTCCAAGGACTCCAAAATTTCTTGCAGGTGTCACGGGGTGCCTGCATAGCCCTGAGATACACTCGATCACCTATCTCGAACAATCGCGGCGTCCTCCTCCGATTTATTCGTTCTGCCTGAGCCACCCAAGCCTTGTCCAGGCTTCTTTTGGCAATTTGTCGGATCCGCTCAATGGAACGAAGAGGGTCCACTGGGTCGACAGGACACGTTTGACGCCATTCGATGGTGTTCGGCATCCGTAGCTCTCTTCCAAAAGTTAACATGTTTGGTGAGTACCCCGTACTCTTATGAGGTGTCGCCCGGTACGCAGCTAGTGCGATCGGGATGGCTTTCTCCCACCTCCTTGTCTCACGTACCAGTTTCGCTACGATGTTTGCGAGGGTGCGATGAAATCGCTCGCACACACCATTAGCCTGAGGGTGGTATGCTGTGGTTTGTATCTTCACCACCCCCCAACGCTGACAAAGAGTTTGGATAGTCTGCGACGTAAAGGCCGTTCCCCGATCCGTCACCAACCGCTTCGGTACACCGTGCATCGGAATATAACGATTTGCGAGGCACTCCGCGACCGTATCAGCAGTCGTGTCCCCGACCACATACGCTTCCGCGTACTTTGAGAAGTGGTCCACCACGGTGAGTAAGTATTTTTGTCCGGACGGAGTCGGTAATGGACCAACAAAATCCATTCCCACGATCTCACCCGGAGAACTGGGAATCAAAGGGCGCTGAATGGGAGCCTCCAAACGCTGTGGGTTGTTCCGTCGTTGGCACACGTCACATGCCGCAAGGTACTCTTTGATAGTACGCGACAGTTTCGGCCAGTATCCCGCTTTTCGGACAATCTTTTCCGTCACTTCCGCCCCCGGGTGTCCTGCCCAACTGGAACTGTGACAATTCTTGATAATCCACTCCCTCATTGTACTGGGGATGAGGGGGACGACGTGTTCTTCTCCGTCAACCACGACAGTGGATTCCCATAGGTTGGTACGCTTCACCAAGCCCGCAGCTCCTTTCCTCACCAATCCTTGTACCCATGGGTCGATCTCCTGTGCGGCAGCCAGCAATCTTCCGGGGATGTCCAACTCGATGGCGGCCACTCCGTTTCTACTTAACCCGTCCGCGTGTCCCATTTGACTACCGGGTCGGTACGTCGGTACGAAATCGTACTCGGCGAGGCGTAGTGTCCATCGGCCGATCCGTGATGTGGGGTCGCGCAGTCTCATTGCCGCCGTCAAGGCCATGTGGTCCGTTTCTAGCTGAAATTGTTTCCCCAATAGGTACTCTTGGAAGTGGCGGGTTGCCCACACCACCGCCAACAACTCCCTTTCGGTCGTGGAGTACCGCGTTTCCGCCGGGTTTAACTTTCTGCTAGCATACGCCACGGGTCGTTCCTTGTCCCCGACTCGTTGTGACAATACCGCTCCGATTGCAGTCTGCGATGCATCCGTTGCGAGGATGAACTGCTCCTCCAAATTTGGGTGCGCCAAAATGGGATCCGACACCAGTGCCTTTTTTAACGTTTCGAAAGCCGCCTGATGTTCCGATTTCCAATCGAAATTCACGTTCTTTTTCAGCAACGATGTGAGGGGTGCAGCGATACCGGAGAAATTCTGTATAAAACGTCGGTAGTACCCCGCCATTCCAAGGAAGGTCTGCAGTTGTTTGGCGTTGCAGGGGGTCGGAAATTCGTCCACCGCCGTTGTCTTCTCGGGCTCGGTCCGTATTCCCTCTCTCGTTATCCGGTGTCCTAAATAGCGAATTTCGGATTTCAAAAAATCGCATTTTTCGTGATTCGCTCGTAGTCCAACTTCTTGCAATCTACTAAGGATTTTATCTAGACTTTCAAAGTGTGCCTCCAACGTTGGTGAGAACACCACGATGTCATCTAGATAGACTAAACAGTGCGTGCCAATTAATCCGTCGAGCGCATCATTCATTGTGCGTTGGAAAGTTGCGGGGGCGTTCCTTAGTCCGAACGCCATCCTCTGGTACTCAAAATGACGTCCCAATGCCGAAAACGCTGTCTTCTCAATGGAGTCAGGGTGAATAGGCAATTGGTGATATCCCGCCACCAGATCGATTTTACTGAACCAAGCACACTGTCCTAGGGCCGCGACGGTACTCTGCAAATTTGGCATCGGATATGCGTCCGGCTTCGTCACCTTATTTAGTCCGCGGTAGTCCGTGCAGAATCGCCACTTTTGAGGCTCGCCCGCAGGGGTCTTCTTTTTTACAAGTACCACCGGCGCATTCCACGGGCTACTCGATGGTCGGATGATGCCATCCGCCAACATACTCATCAGTTGTTCTTCAACCTCGTCGCGTAGGGCGTGAGGTATGGGGTAGGGTCGCACGTTGACAGGTGGTTGGTCGCCCGTCTCAATTCTGTGCGCCACCTCCAATTTACATCCCTCACGGCTAGGTTTCTGAAACACCCGATGGTATTTCACCAGGATGTTCCGCAGCCGGTTGGTTTCCTCCTCTGGTACTTCTGTACTCTTCCGCTGGAGTTGTTCCATTATTTCCTTTTCGGATGCGGTCCATCGTTCTGCAAGGGTGAGTTCTCGTTCCTCTTCATCAGCTGGGTCTTCCTTGTCGCTAGACACGGGTTCGTTTACAGTCGGGGTGTCCACGGGATCATCTTTGGAAATGACATTTGTATCCGTAGTAGGGCGTACCTCCGTACCGGGGTCGGTGCGTACCTCCATATCAGTTTGCTGATGTACCTCCGTACCGAGGTGGAGGGGTACCTTCGTACCAGTCGGCCGATGTACCTCCGTACCGGGGTGGTTGCGTACCTCCGTACCGGGGGTGTCGAGTACCTTTGCACTCGCCTCGCTGTGTACCACTGCCGTCGGGAGATCATCAATCTTGTCGATGGTTTCCGTTGCACGTACTCCCGCTACGGGTACTCCCTCTCGTTCATCCCCCTTCAGTAGAGTCACCTCGTGTCGGTCCGCTCGTATGACCATTGGTATCTTCTTGAGTATATCCATCCCCAACAGGTCCAACCCAGTTCCCTCTTGTTCAAAGACGAGAAAAGTATGGTCAAATTCCACACCCCCCAAGTTCACTTGTACCTGTTGCTCGCCACGGAATTTGAGTGGGTATCCATCCGCCCCCCAAGCGGTTGCATTTGTCGGAAGGATTGGTGTACCGCGTACCGGAACGGTGAGCACAGATACCGCTGCACCCGTATCTAGTATCAACGATCTCGACTCATTGTTCAACGTAGCATTCATGCGTAGCGTTCTGCTCATGGGTTTTTCGATGATCGTTATGTGTCCCACGTCTCTTGATACTGGTACCAATTCGTTATCTTGAGGTGTAAATGTCGTGTTGGTACCCTGAGGATGCGATACCGGGGTGAGTAGCTTTTTCTTATGACAATCCTTTTCAAGATGCTCTCGTACCCCACAATAATCACAAAAAATTGTTTTCTGAGGGTTACTCGGACAGTCGACTGGGAAATGCTGCATATCCGCGCAGAACATGCACGGATATCTGGGTGCTGGTCGGGTGTTGATTTTTGGTGCCGGTACTGCAGCATTCGTACCATTTGTACCGCGTGATGCACATCGAGCCGCGAAATGTCCAAAGGCGCCGCAGGCGTAGCACTTCCGATCCCCCTGTTGCACCGCAGACAAGTCCCATCGTACCTCCACTTCATCCCTCTCTCCTAAGGTCTCTTCTAACTCTTCCGCGCGTTTTAGGGCCGCTTCAATGGTGGTTGGTTCGGTACTCAACAAGTGAGAACCTACTTCTTTCCCAACTCCTCGAATGAAAGCTTTGAGTACCTTTCGACGTACGCATTGAATCTTCTGCGCCGCATTGAGTTCAGCGCCCTCTTCTTGTACCGCGATTTGAGCTAGTTGTCGGATTTTTTCGGCAAACTGCCGTAGCGTTTCAGTAGGCTGTCGTTTCAGTGTACACAACGAAGCTGCTGCTTTTCCGGGGTTGTCCCGTTCGTACCACTGTATCATCGCTTGTTTCATGTAGAGGTATGGGTTCTCTCCTTCGTATGAACCCATGTTATCAATCATAAATTGTTTCGCGGTACCCCTCATTTTAGCGCGTAGCAGCCGTATTCGTTTTTGTTGGCTAAGGGTACCCGCTACATCCTCAAACAATCGGAAGTATGATGATACCGAAATGGCTCCGACCTCATCGGGATCCCAAGGGTCCAACTCCAGGAACATTGACCTCGGAATGTCGAGATTGTTCCCCCCCCGCTGATCCTTTTCCACGTGCAGGTCATTGAAGGTCTTCAGAAGGGTCCCTAATTGTGAAAACATTTCGGAGGTTGGGTCCCCCGCCGCTCCTGAAGTCGCCATTGTGCTGGGTTAAGAAAATCCGTACCGGTTTAACCCCCCGTTCTGTACCTGCGTCGGTAGGTTAACGAACCCAACGACCCTGCCTAACACACCGCGTACAATCTCCCTCAAAAATCGTTATGGAATGTGTACTGTTTGTACACACCCTGTCAAAAGTTTTTGTTAAACGCGTACCTTTCCCGCTACCAATCCACCAAGTGTCTCTTTTCTGGGTTCTGTGTGGCGTACCTACACAAGAATCCTAACCGCTGCCACCAATTTTGTAAGTGCGTATTTTGCCTGCTTTGGTTAGCTATGGCGAATTTACCTAGCTGTCTGTACTCAGAAGGAGTCTATGGTAGCGAAATCTAGCTAGCAAAACGTCCCTACAAAATGACACCTTGGTGAATCGGGAACAAGAAATGTAGGCGAGTCAGATCACAAATTACTGTTAAGAACATGTATTTAAATCAAAATAAAGGACAATATATATGTATATCAAAATATGCGTACCGCTTTATATATATAGTACCTCTTCTTATATATGTCAAGAAAGTTAATCTCAAGTCGTAGAATAGGTAACAAAGAAAATATTGACTGCGTACCGATCGTACCAATATGACTAATGACGAGAATTGCAATAGTAAGAAAATATAGGAAAATTACACCACGTACCAAAATGCGTACTGATTCTAGTAAATACAAAGAATTGACGAGATACTGACGTATTGAAACGAGTACTACGTGACAAGTTATATTACTGAATGCGTACCAAGTGTACTGAACTGTGTACCAAGTGTACTGATTCTAGCAAATACAAAGAATTGACGAGATACTGACGTATTGAAACGAGTACTACGTGACAAGTTATATTACTGAATGAGTACCAAGTGTACTGAAAATATGGTATGCGTATCGAATGGCAAACAAAGGTAAGTTAAGAAATATTCGTGTACCACAACTGAATTCCTAGTACTACATAAGTATTAAAGGACGAATGAAGACTGGAATATAGTGAAGTTACTGGTAAGTAGTGAAACAAATGGAGACATAAGGGTATGGTGATTACCGTACTACAGGGGATCTAGGAGTCGTCTCGAGGTAGGCACTTCGAGTACCGTTTGCAGAGGCGCCTTGGTCCAGTGGTAGGCAATCCCAGGAAGAACTGTGAGCCCGAAGGGAGTCACAGGCAGCAGAATGAATGAAGAAAATGTTCGTACCGATTGTACTTGAGGTACGGAAGAGATTTGACAAAACGCAACTTTAGCTACACTGTTGTTGGCAAATAAACGACGGCCCAGTGCACTCACAACCACTCGAGTCAAGCGTAGACAGATGACTGAAGGGAAGGGTTTCGTCGAAGGGGCAGGTGGAGAGCAGTAGGTGGGAGATCCGATGACAGCCGAAGATGGCCGATGACGACCGATAGAACCTTCCAGGCCTTCACTGCCCCTCCCCGGTTGGGTCCGCGATGGAGGGCTGGCTGGCCCAGCTGTTCAGGCTGCTTCTCCTAGATGTCGCTTGCTGTTGCTTCGCTGTCTCCACCCCCGACTTACACATGTTTAATGTTTTCCCTCGCAAGGGAGAAATTAGATTGCCGATCACTCAGCTGATCAGTGACCACTCAGGCGCCTTCAGCATTCTCCATTGACCCTGCTTCTCAAATTTCAGCTTCCTGCGTTCAACAGGAGAGAAAATGGCCTTGGAGCTCACTCAGCTGATCAGTGACCATCTTGGTACAACTAGACCCCAAATGGAGCCGATATAACGTGGTAACTAAGAAAAAAAACGTTGCAGATTTGCGTGTCGGGATTCACAGAACGACCCCCAGCCCTAAAACATTAAACATGTTAAAACCAGCCAGAGAACAAAAAGCCAGAGAAAAATGGTAAAAATAACTGAATAAACGGTTTTTTCCGACCGACTGAGGCCCCCTTAAAGTTAAGGTGTTTCGGGTTAAATTTGAGTTTTGGGGTCTCATTTGGGATGCCAGAGAAAAATGGGAAAAACTACTGAATGAACGGTTATTCCCAAGTTTTTCTCATATTTATCTGGCAATTATTGTTCGATATCGATGATTCCACGGTAATCTTTTAGTTTTTCAACTCCCAAGGCCCATGCACCAATGAATTTCTAAAATCCTTGAAAATTTCAAGTTTAGCTACATTTTATGGGATAAACATTGTAAGCTCCAGGTCTAGTGATTAAATTGATGATTTAGCTGAGGGCTCTGATTTACTACTTGAATTTAACTACTAGATTTCTGTTGGAAACCAACCCAAAAATAGGTTGAGAGGCTATCCTGACATAAGTAAGGTAATATTCTAATAAAAATGAAATGAAGTTAAATTTAGATAATTACCTGGTAGGTGGTTGTAGCGGCTCGAAGGTACGTAATATTTTCTAAGATCAAAATAAAACCTGAAGGGCCTAACTACTGTGAGATCACTGAGTGCGTCTCGGTCTGAGGGACTTACGATGTTGTTCCTGAAGGGAATAATAAATGCACGATAAATGTGCAATGCACGAAATGAGTATAGTGCACGAAAGTGTAATTGTGCACGAGGTGAAGCCAAGTGCACGAAATTTATAGCTGTGCACGAACCCTAAAGTGGTGCACGTTCAACCTGTCTGATTACGGAATTTAGGTAGATTAAAAAGAATGCAATTTTACAACTAATAGGAACTTTAATGACTTTAAATGTTGCAAAGGTGACTCGAAACAAACATGTACATGTGAATTATATAAGAAAATAAATTGCTTATAATCAAACAGGGCGTTATTATTTCTCCTCCTTTCTTACTGTGAATTTAGACAATATTCAATTACGATTTTACAATGCAAAATGGTTTTACGTTACTGACTGACTCTACTCGAAATGTTTATACCTTTTTTAAACTACTAACTTTACACAACTTTGAACACCTAACAATTGGCCAATTTAATTAGGTTTAGTTTTTGCACTCACATCGTCGGGGCCCGGAGGAAATCCTTGATGGTGTTGTGAAGAGAGCTTCGGGAGATCGTTCAACTGGATGCCGAGGACTTTCCAGCTGAGGACGACGAAGGGAATGGACTCAATCAAGACTCGTGGGTATGGTAGCTCGCTGCGGACTTGAATTGAGGGGGAATCCACGATTGATAGCTTCAAGGGGGAAACGATAAACGTTTAACTGAGAGTAAGGGGAGCGTGGTGATAGCGTCAAAGACAGAAGGGGTTATGGCCGCCCCACGCTGCTACACTCAGATTTCATTTGGCGTCCCCACCCTTCTGCTCAAGGCGCCCCGCGGGGTGCCCGGGGCCGGCTGCCATTGGTGGAAAGTGATGTCATCGCCGCGAGCGCCTCTGGCGGCGGGCGTCGCAGTTGGTGCTCAGTCGTCTGGGAGCGGGGACGGCACCCCCTCGACCCCCTTTCTGTTGCTTTACATTGCTGAGCGGCAGCTCACAACATTACTGAATTAACGGTTTTCCCCACCTTTCTCGGGCAATGGGGAATTTGCCTCACATTTTTTTTTTTTTTTCGAATGAGGGTTTATTTTTATGGAATAAAACCATGGTGAGCTGCTCGAAATCGCATCCAAAAAATTTAGAGAATTTAAGGGAGATGGAAATTTTAAATGTGGTGGCAATGTGTAAGAGGCAGCCATGTTTGAAACGTAACGGATATTCTACCTATCTGACTTCAAAGGAGGTTCTGTGGCGCTTACCACAGAAGCGGAACATACACGAACTTTTAGCTTACGAGTAGTGCGCACAAGAGTGCGCCGCGAACTGGCAGGAAGAACCCAGACACAAAAGTGACCAAAAGAAACAATATTACTCACTTTTTTACAATACGATTCTACCTACTAGTTTATCAAGCATTATTAGTCTTCATTAGTCTTCATCTTCTCTTATTTAGTTTCAAGATTTGAATCACATTATTCGAATAGCCATTTCACTGGATCGTTTCGTATGGTGGTGCTAGAACTCTGTCTGTTGTCGGAGTTGTTTTTGCGTCGTTTTAACACAGAATGTGTTTTTGCGATGACCTACCGAAAAAAAATCGTCACGAAAAAGCGACAGAAAAAACCGTTACGCGCCTTTTATAATGATTTTCACGTGCAACCAAGCCGTTGGTAAGGAAATAGAACTCCCGCAGTGTTCATTGCACAGAAATTGTTCACCATTCGTTGGAAAGCTCTCAATTTATATAGTATTTTTCTTGTAATTACATATTTATTTATATAACATTTATAGGGTTTTAGACCAAATTAAATGTCTAACAATTATTTATTTTATTATTGCCAAAGACTCCACATTTATTATTGTTGTTTTTTATTTAACGGATGACTAGCATCGCAAAAACACATTCTGTGTTCCTATGATTTCATACAGAGTATGGAAAAAGAAATAAACCGGGGGGTGCAGGGGGCGGAGCCCCCCGCCGAGGCGCAAAGCGCCGAGTTTTTTTTCGTATGACGTCAACAATATTCATCGATTTTCTCGGTGTTTTGTAACAGAGGCTTCACTTGTTTAGGCATTTTCTCCTACGGTAATTTTTTCCCCTTGGTTATTCCTAGTGTTAAACGTTATTCTAGGGCCGTATTATAGGATTTGACTTGAAATTCCAGAATCTAAAATTGAGGCAAATTCCCCATTATTGTTCGATTTAGATGATTCCAGCGGCAATATTTCAGTTTTTCAATTCCCTAGAGCCGAGCACTAATGAATTTCTAAAATCCTTTAAAATTTCAAAGTTAGGTACATATTTTTACTTTTTGCGCCTACGATTTCGTGAAATACTAACCCGGAACGAGGAATGAACGGCGACCGACTGAGACCCCCTTATGGTTTGATCAACCCTTAACTTTAGTCGTTTAACTGTTCTGGGCTGGTCAATTAACTCCTTCTTAAGTACCAACTTATTTCATTAATAGTTTTGGATAGTTCAAATTCAGTCAGGTTATTCAAATTCTGGCGTGGTTCAACCATGCCAAAACAAAACTCGACGAAAGTAACAGTGACAGCGAAGGAGCAGTTATCACGAGTAGCGGTGTAAATTAGCGAGCCAGAAACCAGAATTTTTTTTCTTCGTCTTCAGTTGATTAAAAATGGCGACGGGGGACTCTAAAGCTCCCCTTCGACAAGTAAAAAGAGTTCAGTTTGGTATACTTTCTCCCGATGAAATCGTAAGTTGCAATATTAATTTTATGTACCATAAACCAGTGTTTGTTTTTAAACTATATTTCGTTCATGAACCCCCCGAATTTTCCCAGTTCCGGATGACCCACTCACCTCGACTACAACCTTGCATCCTTATGGTGATCGCTCAACGCGATGAAGTTTATTATGCATTTCTTCGTAATATTTTGTCCGGCGAAATGAGGTTTTTTCGTTTGGGAGAACTCAAGGGTCGTTCCACTGTTTAATTAATTAACTAATTTCTATAAGGGTTTCCTGTCGCGTCATTTCTGCAGTGGCCTGCTCTCTTCCATTCGCACTTCCTTGACTCCCATGTCCTCGGGTAGTCATGGCTGCTTTCGTTCCGTCGAGGGTTGAGGAATTGGAAGATTTTTTGCAAAATGTTGGGCATTGCGTTGCATTGTTTCATAGTACGATATACTATGTGAATAATAAATGTACTTTGGTACTTAATTTATTGTACCACGGGGAAAATCTACTCTTGCTGGATTCATCATGATGCCTCATCTGATATTTTCCTTATTTTTATCCATGGACGGTATATCATAGATCTGTCAGTAGGTATCTTATCCAAAAATTGCCATACCTTCAAGTAATTCCATAGAATTGTTTCTGATTTCAATCATTTGGGCTAATAGTTTAGGTTTTTTTACTCCCCAACTTTTATAATAATAATTATAAATCTATTGTATAACTTGAGTACACTAGCTTAGCAGTAGGTACCTAACATTGCATTTATTCCTAAGTAATTCTATTAATTTCTACGTACTTACAAAATTTCGCTGTAAGTACACCATTCCAGATTTTCTCGACCCAACTCGGAAGTTTTCACATCCTGATTAATCCAAGTGTGCCTTATCATTAATCCTGTTGATCCAAGAATTAACAAAGCTGAAGTTCTTCCACTAAGGTGGGGAGTGGTATCACTCCAACGTTTTTGTTACTCGTTCGACATTCATCATGATTATCAAGTTCCATCAGAGTTGATTACCAACATACATGGTAATGGTACTTGTTCGAGTAATGTTTTGATTGTTAATTACTAGTTGATGGATGTTTACTCTATCGTATCGCTGTTGGCTTCAGAGAGAGGTAGGCACTTTTCCATTGGCTGTAGGTAAAGACCTAACAGGACAGTTGAAGAAAAACATTTCATAATTCAAAATGATATTTCTAAAAGCTGGGCAAGTACAATATTCGTATAATATACGAATATTGTACTTGCCCAGCTTTTAGAAATATCATTTTGAATTATGAAGTGTTTGCATATTATGCAAGTAGGTACCAGCTGTACG
This sequence comes from Apolygus lucorum, assembly GCA_009739505.2. Taxonomy (NCBI): domain Eukaryota; kingdom Metazoa; phylum Arthropoda; class Insecta; order Hemiptera; family Miridae; genus Apolygus; species Apolygus lucorum. The sequence goes on from CM019177.2 coordinate 63,847,672, forward strand.
GGTTCCCTAAGCCTGGGAGGTCTTAGGTGCTAAAATCTTATTATATGGTGAAAAGTACAAGGGTATTATGAAATACTCTTCTTCTTTCCAAGTTGATGCATTTCGAGCGGTGGTCTCCACTCTTCATCAGGATATGTATTAGAAAGAGATACAAGGCGGGGTGGTTCGTTGTTAAAGATATAGTGGGTACTTTAAATTGCAATCGATGTTGTATACATAGGTGTTGGTCGTAGGCAGGGCAACAAATTTCTTTCTAATGTCCCAACCAATGTGGCTTAGAGATGTATTGCAGGTACAATGGTGGGTAGGTGCAGGCAGCATACCAAAATTCAGACAGAAGGGATTACCCTTGGAGAAACTTCTGGTTAATATGCCGCTGCAAAATTTGACTGACGTTATCAATACAATTACACAAGCGATATGGTATTGACAGGCTCTCATTTCAAGGATAAACGTAGGTATCTTCAGTGGTATCCATTTCCAGGGCATGGGGTGGTATTTTGTGGATTTCAAAATGCTTCTTCCAAAACGAACAGAGGTTTCCGGAGTGTCCTCACTACCTACGATTGTTCTTAATAACTTTGATTGAAATGAAATCATCATGCGAAAAACCGGAATCCAATAAAGGTTACAGTGGTGGGGGCTGGTCATCCCGTGGGAGCCAGCGACCACACATATTTGCGAGATTTAAAACTTGGATCCCCACTGGATTCGACGAATTATGCGTTAAATGTTGAAATACTAATGTGGAAATGCACATATGAATCGTGTTTGCTTGGAATTTTTTTTTTTTTTTTTTTTACAAAAATGCGATGACGGGAAAAGACAACTTGAAATAAAATGGCGAAGGCTGCATCGACTTGGAAAGAAGAAGAGTATTTCATTATACCCTTGTACTTTTCACCATATAATAAGATTTTAGCACCTAAGACCTCCCAGGCTTAGGGAACCCGTACAGCTGGTACCTACTTGCATATACGAAAAACATTTCACATTGAAAATGTTCGTCACTCATCTGTTCAAACGAGGAGGCACAGTTCGTGTTTTGATAACGGTCCATTCTATAGCATTTTCTGATCAAATGAAACTTCGTACCGACTAAAACCTTCCAATCAAATGAAACCTCGCACCTACCAAACAGTACTAATAAATTAAATTCTTTTCCAATCAAATGAAAATTTTTCAAACCATTCGGAAAAATAACATGTTATTTCAGATTTTTGCTAATAAAGTTGATACAGAAGTATTACAAATTAATTAAGAAGCGCGTGTCCAGCAGCTGCGGGAGGCAGTTTCATCACCCTTTATGACGAAGTTAGAGCAGTCTTTTGCGGTCTTTGCGAACCTCGTCGTTTCATGATTCTGATTTGCTCTGAGCAACCGATTTGATTTTACTAAACGAATTTCCCTTCAGATTCAAGGTCGGACAGTGTGGTGGGAGGTACTTCATCGACTTGGGCGATGCTTTTACTGCTTGTTTCACTGCTCTGTTGGAATGAATTCTTGAGTAATCCATTATCAGAATTTTGATGAGATGCGTCTAGTTTTGTCGCAACTTCCCTCAAGAAATTGAAGTAGTGTGGTGCCATAAAAGTACATCAGCGACGATTTTGTGGTGGATTACTTTCCGATTATTTTTGGGAAGCAGAATGATGTGCTATCTTTTCTAGATGGTCCGGAAAGGTTTCATTTGATTGAAATAACGTTTCATTTGGTCGGTACGAAGTTTCATGTGATCGGAAAATACTATATCGTGATTTTAAAAGTAGTCTCAAATGAAAATTGTTCCGTAGTTCCGTTTATATGAGCATCTAGAACGCGGCCCGCAGGTGCTGCACGCGCTTCCTAGCGACACTATGGCGAATCTCTCAATGGGGTATTTCAGTGGGTCGGAAATTCAGGTTTTTGACCTCAAATTTGGATTCAGCACCCTTGAAAACCTATATACTACAACTTTAAGCCCAATGATACTGTAACATGTGGTAGAAAAATTAATTAAAGAGATCACTCGTTTGAAAAAGGCGGGCCGCTATAAATGCACACACACTAGGCAAGGACTACGCCTCGCGCGTGTGTGAGTAGTATTTTGTAGTATCCAAGAGGTCCTCCAAGGGTTTCTGTGCATGGATACTTTTTTCAAAGACAGTTGGCTAGCTACGTCACACCATTCAAATCTTCAACTTTCCTTAGCTTCTCTGATTTTTTAAAAACATTTTCTCGACGAACAGACCCGATTACCATTATTCCTGAGCCTTACTCTTTTGGAAAAAAAATTGTCTGAAATACCCCATTATCTAATGGGGAATTTGCCTCACATTTTTTTTTTTTTTTTCGAATGAGGGTTTATTTTTATGGAATAAAACCAGTGAGCTGCTCGAAAACGCATCCAAAAAATTTAGAGAATTTAAGGAAGATGGAAATTTTAAATGTGGTGGCAATGTGCAAGAGGCAGCCATGTTTGAAACGTGACGGATATTCTACCAATCTGACTTCAAAGGAGGTTCTGTGGCGCTTACCACAGAAGCGGCACATACACGAACTTTTACCTTCCGAGTAGTGCGCACAAGAGTGCGCCACGAACTGGCAGGAAGAACCCAGACACAAAATTGACCAAAAGAAACAGTATTACTCACTTTTTTACAATACGAATCTATCTACTAGTTTATCAAGCATTATTATTCTTCATCTTCTCTTATTTAGTTTCAAGATTTGAATCACATTATTCGAGTAGCCATTTCACTGGATCGTTTTGTGTGGCGTGCTAGAACTCTGTCTGTTGTCGTTGCTTTCGCGTCGTTTTTTTTTTTTTTTTTTCGTATGACGTCAACAATATTCCTCGATTTTCGCGGTGTTTTGTAACAGAGGTTCACTTGTTTAGTCATTTTCTCCTACGGTAATTTTTTTCCGTTGGTTATTCCTAGTGTTAAACGTTATTCTAGTCTAGGGCCCTATAATAGGATTTGCCTTGAAATTCCAGAATCTAAAATTGAGGCAAATTCCCCATTAATGCTCTCTGATGACTAGACGTAGGTGTCATACTGGAGCTAGTTCTTCCTGGCCCCACGAGGAGCACAGGATAATTGGGATGACCGATGTAACCGATAATGAGGTATTTCAGTCAATTTTTTTTTTAAAAAGGGTATGGCTAAGGAATAACAGTAATCGGGTCTGTTCGTCTAGAAAATGTTTTTAAAAAATCAGAGAAGCTAAGGAAAGTTGAAGTTTTGAATGGTGTGACGTAGCTAGCCAATCGTGACGTTAGCCAACTGTCGTGAAGCTAGCCAACTGTCTTTGAAAAAAGTATCCATGCACAGAAACCCTTGGGGGACCTCTTGGATACTACAAAATACTACTCACACAGGCGCGCGGCGTAGTCCTTGCCTAGTGTGTGTGCATTTATAGCGGCCCGCCTTTTTCAAACGTGTGATCTCTTTAATTAATTTTTCTACCGCATGTTACAGTATCATTGGGCTTAAAGTTGTAGTATACAGGTTTTCAAGGGTGCTGAATCCAAATTTGAGGTCAAAAACCTGAATTTCCGACCCACCGAAATACCCCATTGGAGCAAAGATAATGAAATGAAATAATGAAAAACAGATAATGAAAATTGGAAATTTAACGCTTTTTTCAACGGTGCAATAAGATTTGAATTGGCGTGTGATTTAATTAAGGCCATTTTAGTTTAGTCAAGTCGATAACACGAAAAGAAATTCGTTGCAGTGTCGCAACCTGCGGGTGTTCTAGATGCTCCTGTAGTTTATTGACTAGTTTTGCTAGATTTTAACACGTTGGCTGCGGTAGCCCATTCCCGAGTTTCGCCATGTCCTGAAACGTTTTTCCGAGCAAATCAGTGCTTAATGCAGGTTTTCCATCGCTTCTGCGCATAATTATGACAAAACAAAATAAATCACATTTTATTCGTAAAATTAATTTTTTTATTACCTGTCCATCATCCGACCAGGCGAGGAATTTTTCTCGGCGCCTGCAGAAACGATGAAAAATTGTAGAAAAAAAACGAAAAAAACATGGTGGAAAACGATGGTAGTAATGCGCGTGTAGACTAGACTCGCACAGCACCAACCTCTGCAAAGAAAAGACAGAAACGATTTATTTTTACTCAGGAGGACTTGAGGAGCACAACCATATAGAAAAAATTTAAATGCCTCACAGGAGAAAATAATTATTGAAAAAAACCGAATCTTCAACTTCAAATGATTGGTAATCGTAAAATAACCCATCGATCGTGGAACTGAAGGTACCAGTCCGTTTAGAAATCAATAGAGATTGAAATTCAACATCGATTACAATATTAAAATCGAAATTGGGCTGAGGAGCAATCGAAAACCACAGTCATGTCAGATGCTTTTCATGATTACCTGTCCATCATTCCGCACATGAGCTGAGGCAATTCGGTGAACTGAAGAAAAAGTTTTGAAGGGTCAATGTCGGTGTATTTTCAGGTTATACCGCCAAAATTCCAATTAGAAGTAACTAACATCTCATTTTGTTTACTTGCAGCGACGTTTGTCAGTCACTGAGGGGGGGATTCGATTCCCCGAGACGATGGAGGGGGGACGTCCCAAACTGGGAGGTCTCATGGATCCTCGGCAGGGAGTCATCGACAGGCTCGCCAGGTGTCAAACTTGCGCAGGTGCGTTCATCCCCCGTACTAAAAAAATCTAAGACATGTACTTTATTTGTATTATTTGATTATTCTATTGACATGGAAATCGATATGTCTTAAGGGGGTCTCAGTCGGTCGCCGCCCGTTCTTAGTATTTCGCGAAATTGAAGGGGTAAAAACTTGAAAAATTGTACCTAAATTTGACATTTTCAAGGATTTTAGAAATTCATTAGTGCAAGGGTCTTGGGAATTGAAAAACTGGAAGATTGCCGCTGGAATCATCAAAATCGAACAATAATTGCCAAAGAAAAATGGGAAAAACTACTGATTAAACGGGTTTTTCCATGTTTTTCCCTTATTTTTCTGGCAATTATTGTTCGATTTTGATGATTCCAGCGGCAATCTTAGTTTTTCAATTCCCAAGGCCCTTGCACTAATGAATTTCTAAAATCCTTAAAAATGTCAAGTTTTGCTACATTTTATGGGGAAAACATGAACTGAATTAACGGTTTTTCCCACCTTTCTCTGGCAATTATTGTTCGATTTTGAGGATTCCAGCAGCAATATTTCAGTTATTTAATTCCCTAGGGAATGAATTTTTAAAATCCTTTGAAATTTCCAATTTAAGTACTACTTTTCAAGTTTTTGCCCTTCGATTTGGCCAAATACTGACCCGGAACGAGGAACGAACGTCGACCGACTGAGGCCTCGTTCCGGGTGAATATTTCCCCAAATTACCGGCGATCAAACTCGAAAAATTGTACCTAAATTTGAAATTTTCAAGGATTTTAGAAATTTATTAGTTTATCAGCCTAGGGTACTAAAAAACTAAAATAATTCCGCAGGAATCGTCAAAATCCAACAATGATAGCCAATTTTTGTCGGCAATTATTGTTCGATTTTGATGATTCCAGCGGCAATATTTTAGTTATTCAATTCCCTAGGCAGATGCTCCAATAAATTTCAAAAATCCTTGAAAATTTCAAATTTAGATACATGTTTTAAAGTTAGAGCGCCAGTAATTTATGGAAATACTAACCCGGAACGAGAGGCGAACGGCGACCGACTGAGACCCCTTCAAGGGTGGGCTAGTTTTATTTTAAAATTATTATAGTAGTAGTCATGCTCTAATGGACACCAAATTTTGTAATATAAGGAGGATATCTGAGACTGTAAAGGCACTTGGAGATTCATGTTTTGAGATTAGCTACCTGCTTTTCCTCGTTTTATGGATACGAGGAATCTAAGTGCCACACCCACTTGGCAAACGTTTTTCACAATTCTACTTTCTATATTGTTTTCTTTTTCAGGAAATATGTCCGAATGCCCAGGACATTTTGGACACATAGACCTCGCGAAACCGGTGTTTCACGTCGGTTTCGTCACTAAAACAATCAAAATCCTCCGATGCGTGTGTTTCTACTGTTCCAAGCTCTTAGTCAGCCCCGTGAGTATAATAATAAAATATAAAAGTATAATAAAAAGCTACCTACCTCTTTACAGCGTGTAGTCAGTAAGTTCCTGACTCTCCTTCCTTGGTTATTATTGACATTTTGGCACCAGTACTTCAAGTGGTTGGAGGAATGTCTTTCATTTCAACACAGTCCTGAAATGTCTTTCATAATTCTAAACCCCCATTTGAAGTCGATTGGACTAGAAAGATCTGTCTCGATTTTACACAGTAATGGGATCCTCTAAATAATCGCACTGATCGTCGATGATTCCAGTTCATAACTAATCCCAAGTCCTTGTCAGACTTTATTGGAGATTCTGACGTAATGAGCAAGTCGAGTACAGGAGGTGAGCCTTTCGATGTATGGCCGTCAAGAGAGTACCATAATAGTCTCAAAGGATTGCTTGCGATGTAAGGACACCATCATCAGGCCGTGAAGATGAGACTATTATGGTGCTCTCTTGACGTCCTGAAGCTGGTGCCCTCACGTCGCGAGCGCTCTCCTCTCGCACTCGACTTTCTGGTTATGACGGCCTCTCCAATGAGGTATGTTAAAAACGATCTCAATCTTTTTTCCACTTATGGAAGTCAGTTTTATTCACTCCTAAGTGTGGTTGTCTATACAATCATTCTTCTCAGAAAATGAGTTGCTGTATTAACCCAGAGGTAGAGGCGCCCAATCTACCTCAAATAGAGGCAGGCTGACGATACCTGACAATTTTCGCCAGGACCAGGGTTATCGTGAGAGTTTATTGTCATCGCCTAAGTACTCTCGGGATGTTCTTACTCATCCTTCACATTTCTGTTCCTTAGGGTCATCCCAAGATCAAAGAAATCGTCATGAAGACGAAAGGTCAGCCGAGAAAGAGGTTGACGTTCGTGTACGATCTTTGCAAAGGCAAAAACATCTGCGAGGGTGGTGACGAAATGGACATCGCTAAGGAGCAAATGGATGGACAACAGCAGGTAATCTCTTTGTTCATTTCCCCTATTTCGTTTTTATTCTGCTACGTTTCGTGCGACACTGCTTCGTATTCAAGAGAAAAATAACGTTTGACAAGAATAACGTGGGACACTGTTCATATTCAGGAGAAACTAAATTCAGATAGATTCTACCTTTTTGTGCCCTTGTATTTGTACCTTGTATTTGTATTTGTATTTGTACCTTTTTGCTGGGAGCCACTTCAAATTATACTCCTCAAAAAAGGTTTCAATTGTGTACACTTATCTTCCTCAATAAAAGTTTCCAAAAGTACGAGAATTTCAAACGACTTCAAAAAAGACAGAAAACCCTCCCTAGAAATTTTGGTATTTAAACCATTAATATTATAAGATATTAGTTTAATAGTATGATGATCCATAGACGATTCCAGTTGTTGCCCAGTTTCCACCGACTGGTCCTTCTGCTATAGCGATGCTTCGGATGAAGCCACTGACTTCTTCTCCCATGAGACTGTCCATAGCCTCGGCACCATCCCCCCGTCCTTCACACGGGGTCAATCTGCCTTCGGACCAGGCAAATTTCCTTCCCTCCACCACTAAGATGTCACCTTTCACATTCAATTTCTTTCTTTCATCGATGGAGTTACAATGTCTTTTAATGCGCAAAAGAATACCCCTTTTAACTCTACTTTCCACTGTTACATCTTCTTGAGAAAAACGCTTGCATACGAGTCTGCAACACATTGAAACATTTTCATGCCCCCCCCCCCCCCTGGGATGATCTGGGAGCTCGATTTTCGACTCAGCTGATCTGGGAGCTCGATTTTCGACTCAGCTGATCTGGGAGCTCGATTTTCGACTCAGCTGATCTGGGAGCTCGATTTTCGACTCAGCTGATCTGGGAGCTCAATTTTCGACTCAGCTGATCTGGGAGCTCGATTTTTGGCTCAGCTGATCAGGGAGCTCAATTTTCGACTCAGCTGATCTGGTAATATCAAACTGTAAAGTACCCACCTAACTGTAAAGTACCTACCTGTAAAGTACCTAACAACTTCACTTCTGATGGTCATAATCATCATTGTGGCGACTTGGGACAAATTTCGTCGCAACAAATTTCGTCGCATCAAATTTCGTGACGATTTTTTTTTATGTGCCATATGAAAGACATGAAAATGTCAAAATAACGCTGTCACATAGGTACAGGCATCTCCGCTTGAGTAGGTATTATTTAGCCATTATAATTACTACTTCATTTTTTTTTTTTTTTTTTCCCAACTCCCCTCAAAGACAAAATGTCTTTTTTGACGGAGGGGGCACGCCATAAAATAAAAAAATAAAAAAAATAAATAATTAAATAATGGGGAGGACGCCCAGGACTCACCCGACGCCGGCCCTAGGGATGAGGGAAGATGAGGAAGGTGGGGGTGGGAGAGAGGGATGAAGGGAAGTGCCTCTATAAAACGACCACCAGTTCAAATATGAGCCGAGCAGGACACGGGTGGTGATACCACGGAGTACGCCTACTGAGATGCCCAACTCACGCAACTCCGTGGCACTTTTCCCGCACCACACCCCGCGCCATTATAAACTATCGTCGTGGCTCCCTCAAGCATCTCTTGGAGTTCTAAATTAATATGAAACGCTCAAATTCGACAGAGGAAAACCGCTATAGCTTAGGCGGGAGTGACTGGTATTAGAAAAACTTCTGCTGCTTGCTTTGTTCAGCTTCGATGTCTATTTAATCACTGCTGACTAGGAGCTTTTATTTTGCACACACTTCCGGTACCTTCATTTTTATCTAGAAAGATTCCGTGTTAATAGAAGTTTTTGTTCCGATTTAGAACCGTAAACCTGGTCACGGTGGTTGCGGTCGTTACCAACCCAACCTTCGACGCACGGGCCTCGACGTTACTGCTGAATGGAAGCACATCAACGAAGACGCCCAAGAAAAGAAGATCAACTTGACGGCCGAGCGAGTCTGGGAGATCCTGAAGCACATTACCGACGAAGAGTGCTTCATCCTCGGAATGGACCCGAAATTCGCGCGTCCTGATTGGATGATCGTCACAGTCCTTCCTGTTCCACCTTTGTGCGTCAGACCCGCTGTCGTCATGTACGGCAGTGCTAGGAATCAGGTGAGATTGGATCGAGTTGTTTTGAGTTGGCTATACCGTATCTTTTTACCGTGAGTACTGTGTTTATTTGTAAATTGCTCTGGTGATGTCACACCAGGTACGTACTGCTGCTATTTTAACTCTGCTGGTAGGCGGTAAAATCTTTAAGATCCAGTTGTTAATAATCTCTGTAAGATATCAGTAAGAAAATATGAAAAATTGGAAATTTCTTAATTTAATATTTCTAAAAAATTTAATATTTGCCTTATCTTATCAGAGACCCCTTGATTGTAAAGAATTTGACAAATATTTCTCAAGAAGTAATTGTAATTGTATTTTATTTGTAAAGGCCGGATCGGCAATACAATGGGGTATTTCAGTCAATTTTTTTAATTTTTTTCAAAAGAGTAAGGCTCAGGAATAACGGTAATCGGGTCGGTCGAGAAAATGTTTGTAAAAAATCAGAGAAGCTAAGGAAAGTTGAAGATTCCAATGGTGTGACGTAGCTAGCCAATCGTGACGTAGCTAGCCAACTGTCGTGAAGCTAGCCAACTGTCTTTGAAAAAAGTATCCATGCACAGAAACCCTTGGAGGACCTCTTGGATACTACAAAATACTACTCACACAAGCGCGCGGCGTAGTCCTTGCCTAGTGTGTGTGCATTTATAGCGGCCCGCCTTTTTCAAACGTGTGATCTCTTTAATTAATTTTTCTACCACATGTTATAGTATCATTGGGCTTAAAGTTGTAGTATATAGGTTTTCAAGGGTGCTGAATCCAAATTTGAGGTCAAAAACCTGAATTTCCGACCCACCGAAATACCCCATTGTCAACAATGTTAATAACATTTAAAATAAAATATAAACGACCTAAAACTAAAGTTCGGAAAAAATAAAAAATGAGGCAAAAAAAACGCCCGCTAAAAACAAAATATCAAGGACCAAAGCCCTCCTGAAAAAAGTCCGTCACAGTATAAAGTTCTGCATTCAGCAGCTTCTCCCTGACAGTAGCGATGAACTTCTTTTCAGGAAGAGAACGCAACTCGTTGGGAAGGTGGTTAAAAAACTTGGCACCCGACTGAGAATCGTCGACGATCAAACTTTCTTAACCATGTCTTGTTTTTTCAGGACGATTTGACCCACAAGTTGTCAGACATCATCAAGTGCAATAATGAGTTGATGCGAAATGAACAATCCGGTGCTGCCACTCACGTGATTGCTGAAAACATCAAAATGTTGCAGTTCCACGTTGCAACGCTGGTAGACAACGACATGCCCGGCCTACCAAGGTGACTATTTCATTGGAACTGTATACAATACACTCGTAGTCTTATCATAGTGAGTGTTACAAGCTGAACTACAGGTATCCTGAGGAACTCCTACAGCTCCACTTAGTTTCAGCAGACTCGTTTGTTGAATGATCAATTCAAACACCACTAGTTTAGCGTTTTCTTTCAATATTTTGCTCTACTCTATACTTTATTGTTTCAGGGCAATGCAAAAATCCGGTAAACCGTTGAAAGCCATTAAAGCGAGATTGAAGGGCAAAGAAGGGCGTATCCGAGGTAACTTGATGGGAAAGCGAGTTGACTTTTCTGCGAGAACTGTAATCACACCAGACCCCAACCTTCGTATCGACCAGGTCGGCGTCCCGCGATCTATCGCTCAAAACATGACATTCCCTGAAATCGTCACGCCCTTCAACATTGATAAGTGAGGACTTATTTCGTTTGCACGATAAGAACTATTGCTACTATTTCGCCCTTGATTATTGGGCTCACTCTCAGTGTCAGGTCTTGTTGTGAAGCAGCCAACGTGAATCCGACTACATTTAATTTGCTTAAGGGCCTTCATGAGTCAAAAAATAGGTTGACCAAAAAAAAAATTTTTTTTTGGTACTGTTAAAATCTCCGTTTTGTACAGATCAGTTTGATATGCAACACTATGGGGTTCCAGAAACCAAAGGGGTCCCAAATTGAAAGTAATAAGCCATAAGAGCTGGGCAGTCTGCTGAGCGCTAGATGCCTAACCCTCCTACTGCCTGACAGGGTGGGATTCACGAACATGGAAATGAAAATTCACTTCTGAAAAATCAATTATTTATAATTTTGGTAACTTCATACAATAGGTGAAAGGCAAAAATATTTACGTATGTCATTGTCATAAGTTAGTGCGCACCAGAAGCGTAGGAAGGGCCAGCTATCATAGACTTTTTTGAAGTTTTCATCCAGATTTTTTCGTGAACTTATCCGATTTGGCCTCTTTTTGAAAACTTTAGAACCACTTCGAGGCATGATATTGTTATACCTAATCGAGAATACGGAAAAGTCAATATACGAGGATGAAAACTACAGTAGCGATGTTCAAAAGTAACAGAATGAAAATGCGAAAACACAAGGAATGCAGTCTCGCTAAAATATCAAGTGACTGCAATTTATCACTACCTGAACCTCTGAAACCTATCCTTCTTCTTCTTCTTCTTTTTATTTTCATTCACAAGTTGATGAAAAGCAATGAGTAGAACAAATCTCGGCATCAACGCCGCGCGCGCTGCGATAAGTAACCAGAGCTGAGATCAGAGACTCGAGGTAGGTAACTTCTTTCACCGTTTTATCAAAACTATATTTTCGCGCAGGTTAGGAACATTTTCTTCGGCTGAGTTCAACGTATCGAATTGATTCTTTTTTTGTTCTTTAGAGGAACAGTTGCTGAATAGATTGACATTTTTTCAACCTCAAATCCGGTTTTTTCTAACCTCAAAACAAATGAGTGTGAATTCAAAAATGAGGGCGTGGGAACCTTCGTCCCATAAATTGAATTGCTGAGTGGAAAAGGCAAAAAAATGTCAGTTTGGAGAGGGGATGTGACTGTACAGAATTAAAAAAAAATTATGAAATTACCTCGAGTGATAGTCGAGAAAAGGTACATCAACGATCATACAAAATTACATTGACTCACGAAGGCCCTTAAGGGAGTCTCAGTTCGCCGTTCGTTCTTCGTTCCGGGTCAGTATTTCGCGAAATTGAAGGGGAAACACGTGAAAAGTTATACCTAAGTTTGAAATTGTCAGAGAAATATGGGAAACCCGTTCATTAAGTGACTTTCCCCATATTTCTCGGGCAATTATTGTTCGATTTAGATGATTCCACCGGCAATATTTCAGTTTTTCAATTCCCTAGGGCCGTGCAAATATCTAAAATCCTTTAAAATTTCAAATTTAATACATAGGCGATACATTGTACTAACCTCTTCTGGATCAAATTCTGTATGCAGAATCTCATTACACGAGTGGTGTAAATGAGGCTCTCTTATTCTCGGAAGATTGATCATATTTCTTATGATTCTCTCGAGTTGATTGTCGCTGATCACTCTTGGGACCTAATGTCTCTCTTCGTCTTTAAATCTGGCCATTCACTAGCGGTCCAAATGGCGTGGTGCTGTCTTTCTTCGCTCAAATGACTGGAGGAGATCACAGCGCTGAATCACTGAGCCATTTACTAGTCATCTCGCGCCTCCACGCACCTCTGGATTCTTGTCCTGTTCTGATTACCAAACTATTAGGGCTGTTTATCTTTTTTCGGTCTTTTGAGATTGATGAAGATACTCTTCTGTTTTATAAAGGCTGCTTCCCTGTACATCAAGAAGAGGAAACCGAAAAGTAAATGGGTGGTGCAATGGTTTCTAGAGAGGAACGGGTTCACTCATGTGAACTTGTTGGTGACTTGGATTTCGAGCCAGCGGATTGCAGGAATTATTGTCGGATGAACTCCACTGATTCAAAAAACAAATACAAGGATGTGGGGATCTCAGTTTTTTGGAGGGTTGGCGCAGTAGTGAATGGTGCGAAGTCTAGAATAGTTGTACGAGTCTATACGCATTGGCGCGGCGGATTTTTGACTCACACCACCACATTAGCGTGCTATCACGCCATCTGACTGGCTAGTGAATGGTCAATTTCAGGCCGTGGTCTTATTGTTTTCCCATGAGACAGGGAAAACAATAAGAATTTTCTCTTAGAACGGGTTTTCATTCTTCCAGGTTGACCAAGTAATCCCTCGTGACAGCTTAACTCTGTGCTGAATAGGAGAGCCATTTCTTATTTTCAATTACAATTTTCCTTTTTGCAGAATGTTGGCGTTAGTGAGACGAGGCAATGCAACATATCCCGGTGCTAAGTATATAGTCAGAGACAACGGTGAGAGAATCGATCTTCGGTTCCATCCTAAACCTTCCGATCTGCATTTGCAATGGGGTTACAAGGTAATTCTTCAAACGGTCGTTGATACAAAAATTAGACTTTTTTCGTGAGGCTGTTATGTGAGCATAAAGCTAGGTATGTTAGTTGTACCCGTGAGCGATAAGATATAAGTCAGGATTATGCGACAAGGATGCCCATAATTCAACATCCAATAAGGTGGACGCATGCTGGATGCCTTTGAATCCTCTGGAACCAGTTCCAACTGATCCTGACTATGCTCGAATCATATAATTTCTATAAACTTGTTGAATTGGTATCCTATAATTTGAGTCACTGATATATTTCCGTGTTCATACCTTTTGTATCATTACAACAGGTCGAACGACACATTCACGATGGAGATCTAGTTATTTTCAACCGTCAGCCTACTCTTCACAAAATGAGTATGATGGGCCACAGGGTTAAAGTTCTCCCGTGGTCTACTTTCCGTATGAACCTGAGGTCAGTATTTTTACTGGATGCTATCCTGATTTCTAGATTGTATAAACTTCTCTCGTATTTTTTCTGGAAAAATTGTCCACATCAATATCGTCCTTCAAGTCATGAATATCTACTAGTACTATTAGATATTGAATGTTCTGTACGAATTTGATTTTAGCTGCACATCTCCGTACAACGCTGATTTCGACGGCGACGAAATGAATCTTCACGTCCCCCAGTCTATGGAGACGAGAGCAGAAGTCGAAAATCTTCACGTCACTCCGCGACAAATCATCACGCCCCAAGCGAATAAACCAGTCATGGGTAAATCCTTACTGCACATTCCTCAATCTATTAAATTGGTAGTCTAATATTACTAGACCATACTTAAGGTTCATTCATTGTTTCGTCTTGACAGGTATTGTGCAGGATACTTTGACTGCTGTGCGAAAAATGACAAAGCGAGATGTCTTCCTTGAAAAAGAACAGATGATGAATATCCTCATGCATCTTCCTGTTTGGGACGGAAAAATGCCCATACCAGCCATCTTGAAGCCTAAACCACTGTGGACTGGTAAATAGCAATTTTAGTTTTTGAAATCTCAAAACTTTCAGCTTCAGTCTTGACACTGAACCATCTTCAGGCATTCAGGTGTCGTGAAAGCTGTTTGGTTATTACTTCCAAAGTCAAGAAAATCGTGTCAGGTAGATAGACAACCAACCTGAAGAAATCAAAGTCACAGCAAATCTCTGGATAGTTTCCCAAAAAGTATTGTGGGTGTTGGCCGACTACGGAGGCCAGGTGCTAAACATCAGCTGCTGTTAACTGACTTGTTTTTAATAGAGAGTTTTCGCCACGTCAGGCGACGACTTGAGATCGTGACGACTAGAGACAGATGGGGCCAGCAGATGCAGATGCTAACTTTTTTTGGTGGATTTCAAGTCGTCACAAAATAAGGTGCGGACTCTGGAAGTGACGCTAAACAGCTACTGACCTGTGAAGTCACTTGAAAATGGCCGATAGCGAACAGCTGATTCAGACTCCGGGGGGTCTCCAAATGAGTTTTTCAGATCGAAAATGGAAATATTTGCCGTATTGGAAAAGCAATAAATTTGTTACTACTTGGATAGGTACCTATTTACATCCCTTTCTGACCCTACATTGCGATATATAAACCTACCTACTGATGATTTTGATCGTTTTCACCTTTAGAAAGTAGTGAACAACACTAGCTTTTCCAGATCTCACTGCATTTTTTTCGGGTCTATAATACCTTACTACCGATTTTGCAGTAACTACCTTTCTACTGGTTCCTTGTTTGTCTAACCACACGTCCGTAACATATCTATAGACCATTTATAGTAGGTAGGTACTTCGTTTCTACCTACCAGGAAGTGCAGACTATTCCAAAAACGGAAGTATAGATCTATCATACTAGGATAGATGTACGAACTTATAGACGTAACACCTAAATGCAGACATCCATAATTAACCAAATACCTACGATTGTGTGAAAAGAAGGTATTTTTTCAAAGGTAATGAACTTGATAACTGTTGTAAGAGCATTTTTTCCAATTTGACACGCAACTTACAAGTACGATGATCACAGCAAACGGAACTATCAATTGAAATCTTAAATGGTACCTACTTACGTGAACTGACTCTCGTCGTCTGTTTATTGTAGATCTGTAGTTAGGTATGTTGGTAGATGAATAAATAATATGCAACATTAAAAGAAAAACAAGGGTGCATTTATTCAGAAATTTCATTGACATTCAAACAATGTAAACTTCACACAGAGTCAACAATAGTATACGTTGGATTCACTTGATCTTGATGCGAAGATAACGGAATTCTGGTGACGAGTAGTTTGTTTCAAGAGATGAAAAACTTGATAATTCCCGGGAAAAAGAAAACTGTTCTACAAATAAAAGCTAAAATCGATAACCAAAACACGGGAGTCGACTGTCGAACACAACACAAAATCCTGCTTCATCCGATCTAAATTGAAACTGGTTATAAAAGTGTGAGGTTATCAAAGGCACAGTCGTCAAGAAAGCCGTCGTTCTCGACGCCGGCAAAAGCCGGCATTTGGCGGCGTCCAAGACGACCGAGCTCGCCGTCCGAGTCGTCACGCATGCGCAGTCACTATTTTCAGACGGTTGCATGGATATTACACGCGGACGGTCGTCACAAAAGACGTGGCGAAAACTCTCTAATATCTCAATAAGGAATTTCACCGAATTCTGTTGCATTTTTGCTGAATAATTAATGGTGTGGGATAGATGAAAATCGGGTTGATTTCGGAAAATAAGTCTCCTGTTATTTTTGGGAGACAATCAAAATTTATGATTTCAAAAAATAACCGGGAAAACGGACCTCTTCAACGTGAAGTGGAAACGCTCGCTGATTGGCTGTTCGGATCGCCGTCTCCCAGTTTTGCCCGATGGTACAACAAAATCGTGTTATCTAAGAGGAAAGTTATCAAACAAAAACGGGGGAAACCTGATTTTCCCCATCTTGCTTTTTCTATTTTTTTCTTCAGTTTTTCGATTTCGAACTTTACTGGTTTTGTGAAATATTGCATCTGGGGACTATAGATTTCACGATCTCAGCGCTTCAAGCGGCTGTAAATGAATTATTCCAGGTTGACGTCATCCTCCCGTTTTTTTTAAAGTTCATATTTTCTACAGTGTTTTGTTTATTCTTAAACTAGGAAGTTCGGGCTGAAAGTTTGCCGTAGGAGGTTTTTCGAGGTGCTGAATCCGATTTTTGGGTCAAAAATAGGAAATTCCTCATTTGAATTTGTTCCCTGTTTACTTCGTGTCAATCCTGAATTCTGTCGATTCGGTATTCAATAAAATCGTACCTACGTTTTTTCACCGGCCTTACGTCTATCTAACGTTAATTAGGATACAGTTGGATGCTGTGATTTTTTACTCCCTCGTAAAACTATCCTGCCACAGATAAGCTGCCACCTTGCAGTGTCTGGGTTGATTGACAGAAGTTGGTCTGTGAAAGGACTTGAACGTCTCAATAGAAAGCACCCAGTAGGTCGATTCTCTAACTCGTTATGGGATAATAGCGACAACGAAGTGTCGTTATGATAACAATAACGATTAATAGCGACGATCGCGATTCTGCAGACGCGAAATAGCGACACCTGTCGCTCAGTCGTCGCTATTTCGGCCGAAAAGTGTCGTTACCATCTCGGCGGCTCGAAACCCCCCGGTATGGATTACGACAACCGTCTTTATGAAAAAGGAGCTTAAAACGCTCTTTAATTCCTAACCTATTCGAAGTCATATTTCAGTTTCCGAGTTGCTCTGTTCATTTCCGTATTGTGGGTTATTAGTTTTGTTAATCAAATCATTTTGAGAATAAAATTTATACATTCGTACATAATTTCTGGTGAATATTTAAAAAATAATATCCGACCCTCATAATGAGCAGTTTATTCGCCGTTTTAATTTGTGTCACTTGATTTTTTTCTACAATTGTATTAATCAAAAATCGTAGTATTTATATTATTTCAAGCTGTTAATTCGTATAGAAATTCATGCACTCTGTTGATCATAGTAAAGGGAGTATTTTCAATGGAATTGAGTTTTTGACAAACTATCAACAGCATTTTTTATAATATAAATGTTGATATTATCAACATTGAATGATGATAAAAATAATTATACTGTCATTTTCGGAAATTGGTAGGTAAGTACATAAATTAAAAGTTAGCTTATAAAATAGGTAGATTCTATTTGAATTTTTAACTATTTTATTAAATGTGTGCCTGCATAAAAACTTCCTAAAATGAAGAAAACCCCTAAAATTGATAATTTTTTGCTAAAATAATTGTGATGATAATGCTCTTTTTATACCAACTTACCTGCTATTACCTGAGAAAATATTTACCACGAATTTACGATTGTTTATACCCGTAATCAACGTCGACGGTAGGAGAGAATATGACGTGGTAGATGAAAATTGTAACATAAAATTGAATCAAAGAAATTTGAATGTGAAGGTAGATAAATAAATTACGTCATGAATCTTACGTTTTATTGAATACAATAATATTATGTTCATTCAGTCTTATAACATACATGAAACTTTACATGAGTAAAACAGCGATTCATAAATTTTGAAGTGATATTAGGTTTTTTTACCCTTGAGAGTGAAATACATCTATTTTGTTCTGAAAAGACATCGAGAACTCCGAAATTTTCGTGAGTAGGGGTTAGGTACTTGTTTCCCGGAATCTGTAACAATAATGTATACCGCACACAATTAGGCAGTTAGCTATGGACTTCTCACTCAAAGTAGTTGAAGGTACCAATAAGTATGAATGTGTGAGTATCTATAAACGATAAATAACAAGACGATTCTTACCTTGTAGTAAGATGGACAGGCAGTTGATTATTCGAAGCATCGTGGACGGACGAAATTCATACCAATGTGACTGATGAATCCGATTTATGAAAAGTAATTCTTTCCATTAATCATTATTCCATGATAAAAAAAGCACGAATCACGAGAAAAACTCTGTTTTTACGCGTCATTCCTTTGTATATTCATCACGGCAAAAAATATGAATCCGACATTTTGCAAACTGCGGTGATCTTCTACCCGTGATAACAATTGGAAACTATTATCAAAACGTCTTCCCATTGGCTAAAAATCACGCGTTGCTACCTTTCGCTCGCTCTAGACCGAAATATTGTCGGATCACATAGCGACGTCGTTATTTTGAAATGCAACGACCAAACTTCGCTATGCCCGATTAGAGAATTCCAATGTCGTTATCGACCTGTCGTTGCACGGGAGGGATACCGAATCCGACGCGATAACGTCAACCAAATAGCGAGTTACAGAATCGACCTGCAGAACTGCTACATAGTCGCTTTTTCCTTGAGTCGCCATGGCAACACTTTGACTTTGTCCTTATGGGTTGTTCTTTGATTTTCAGGAAAGCAGATTTTCTCACTGATCATTCCAGGAAACGTTAATATGATCCGAACTCATTCAACTCACCCCGATGACGAAGACAGTGGACCTTATAGATGGATATCTCCTGGAGATACCAAGGTGAGCGTTCTGTAACACACTCCTTTTGCTACACAGTCATGCAATGGTGCGTTTTTCGCGATTAGCGACCACTGTTCAAACCAAGAACTAGTCTTCAGAATTCTGACGCGGTCTGGAATTCGTCTCTCTCAAAACGCCAGCAATATCTCTGTGAATGGAAGGTTCTAGCACACCACTCTTAGATGCCACCATTGTAGCCTGCACGTTCATTTCCTGAAAAGCTTCTGAGGCAGAGGATCTATTATTATCATAGAATCACCCTCAGAAATATGCTATGACTATTCATTCGTTTCGCTGTAGTTTAATACTGATGATAACTGTTACTTTTTTAGGTCATGGTAGAGCATGGCGAACTCATTATGGGAATCCTTTGTAAAAAGACTCTGGGAACATCGGCTGGTTCTCTACTTCACATTTGTTTTCTCGAACTCGGGCACGAGGAATGCGGCTTGTTCTATGGTAACATTCAGACCGTCGTCAACACGTGGCTGCTCCTGGAAGGTAAACTAATACTCAATCAACAGCTGAATAGTAAATTTCATGTTGACGAACGTCTTCATACTTGATCTAAATGTTTTCAAGGTCACTCCATTGGAATCGGTGACACCATTGCCGATCCTCAGACCTACATGGAAATCCAGAAAGCCATCAAGAAAGCTAAACAAGACGTGATAGAAGTCATTCAGAAGGCTCACAACATGGAGTTGGAGCCCACGCCTGGTAACACGTTGAGGCAGACTTTCGAAAATCAGGTTCGTTGATTTATAAAACACGATCCTTTGGATTCTTGTAGTTATGTGTGGAGAAGGGAGCAGTGAAACTCATTTGTCATTCATTTACTAGCCTGAATAAATGGAATGACAAATGAGAACTGAGTTTTACTGCTTCTTTCTCCACATATAACTACAATATGACTACATCAGGAGTACATAACAACAACCTTTGGATTCTGTATTGTTGATACTGATAATCACCATAATCTCATTTATTTATCTGCGCAGGTGAACAGAATATTGAACGATGCTCGAGACAAAACTGGTGGCTCTGCCAAGAAGTCATTGACTGAGTACAACAACTTGAAGGCTATGGTCGTGTCAGGTTCCAAAGGATCCAACATCAACATCTCACAGGTAGGCCTTGTTAGTTGTGCCTGTATCATGTCTCGAGGCTGTCAATCTTGTAGGATTCGTTCTCTGTAAGCGGACATTATGCCTAGAACTTTCGCCGAGAAACATCCCTTCAGATCAATCATAAGATCGGAGGGGCGGCAAATCTCCCAATGCAGTCCCAACGACCTATTCTGGTATACGGATGGATCCAAAATGGGGAATGGTACAGGGATTGGAATTTACGGGACTAATCCCAGATGGAGCCACTCAGCTCCTCTGGGAGAGTATGCCTCAGTATTTCAGGCTGAAGTACTTGCAGTTGGGGTCTGCGCTGGGGAAAGTCTACGGAGGGGACACCGTGGTGTACACATCCGCATTCTTTCGGACAGCCAGGCTGCGATCAAGGCTTTAGCCGCTTCCTCCATTAACTCAAAGTTAGTGTGGGACTGCTTCCAGACCCTCTGCTTCCTGTCGCAACATAACAGGGTTTCTCTGGAGTGGGTGGCAGGACACAGCGGAGTAATGGGGAATGAGAAAGCAGATGCGCTGGCCAGAAGGTGCTCACTAACCCCATTTATTGGTCCAGAGACAGCCATCGGCATTTCCAAATCTTCCTTTAGGGCGACCATAAACCGGTGGGTCACTAATGAAACCACTAGTAGATGGTCAAACCTTAGAGGACATGCTTTAAGTAAGCGCATGGTGGCCAAACCCAACCCCAGCGCCACAGAAGAGCTGCTGCGGCTAAGCCGCAAGGAAGTCAGGATAGTGGTTGGCCTGGTAACAGGCTTTACTCCACTCCGATTCCATCTCAACCGCATTGGGGTAAATCAGAATACAACCCTCTGCAGGCTGTGTGGAGAGGCCGAAGAAAAAGCCTCCCACATAATATTCGATTGCGAAATGCTATCAAATCGCAGATTTCACCTCCTCGGTCACCTACACCCATGGAGGCTTTTCCCAGCACAAACCTAGCCAAACCGCTACTGGCCCTTACCAAAGGGCTAGGATACTAGGAACAGAATCCGCGGAGTAGCACAATAAGCCAACAGGCTTCAGCGCTTTGGGCTCCCATCACCCTGACCCGCGGATTCACCTACAATCTACAATCTCTGTAAGCCGTTCAGTTCTGAATGAATGATATATGTAGTTGTAGATCAGGCTAGTAGACTACTCACATGATGTAATCCCTTGTGCTCATATTCTTTCAATCAACTTTGCAGGTTATTGCTTGCGTGGGACAACAAAACGTTGAAGGTAAACGCATACCTTTTGGATTCAGGAAACGTACGCTTCCTCATTTCATCAAAGACGATTACGGTCCTGAGTCAAGGGGCTTCGTAGAGAATTCCTACCTTGCCGGTCTGACTCCTTCCGAGTTCTTCTTCCACGCTATGGGAGGAAGAGAAGGTCTTATCGATACTGCCGTAAAAACTGCTGAAACAGGTAATGCAGCTTGTGAATTCCAATTTGAAATCCTTCCAAGCCTACTGCTGAACATTTTTGTTGATGATGAACGTTGTCTTCTCAGGTTACATCCAGCGTCGTCTGATAAAGGCTATGGAGTCTGTCATGGTCCACTACGACGGCACAGTGCGTAATTCAGTCGGTCAGCTCATTCAGTTGCGTTACGGTGAAGATGGACTTTGCGGAGAAGCTGTAGAGTTCCAGAAAATAGAAACGGTGGATTTGTCAAACAAGAAGTTCGAGTCACAATTCAAATTTGATGCTTCTAATGAGAGGTTAGTTATCTAGTAATACAATTTTGTATTGTAATTTAAAAGCCACTCCATCGAAACATCTTTCAAAACTGGTTCATATCACTTCAATGCTGATTTTTCGTTGCATCCACACAATGAATAACCAAGTTGTGTTTATTGTCACGCAGACAATACTTCTGTAAAATGTAGCTTGACACAATAATCATAAGTACGATATTAAATTTAAAACCTTCCTCAAGTAACTTCTGCTCTTTGCAGGCATCTGCGGAAAATATTCTCTGAGGACGTCCTCCGCGAACTCTTGGGTTCTGGTGAAGTGATATCCGCGCTCGAGCAAGAATGGGAGCAGCTGACCCGCGACCGAGAAGCTCTGCGACAGATTTTCCCATCGGGAGAGAGCAAAGTCGTACTCCCTTGCAATCTCAAGAGAATGATTTGGAACGTCCAGAAAATTTTCCACATCAACCAGCGCGCACCTACCGACCTCAGCCCTCTAAAAGTCATTCAGGGTGAGCCTATAATGTTGAAACCTCAGCGGTGGAAGGGACGATCCCTTTTAAGCTATTAGATACAGGAAATGCCATAGTTCTTACTCTGCAAGAATATACTCTTCACAGTAGAGTGATAAACCCTCTCAGCTAGGATCTCGGATTATTAGTAGCAATACAGTTCAATCAGGCTCTTTTACCACTCATTAGGTTTAGATTAGGGAAATCGATAACATGAATTTGGGTGATTCCACTAAACATGGCGAATTCTGGGCTAAAAAAAGTTGTGGTGTCTTTGGCAAATTATTGAGTGTTTTCCGTCGTTTAAATGTTCTTCTCCCTTCTAAGAATGAAATCTACACCAGCAGTACAGTTTATTCACCCAGAGGGGGTATACGCTCGTTGTTAAAAATCAGTGTTTCAGGGGAATGACAAAATTGAGAAAATGGTTTCAAAATCGCGTATTCAACATAATATAAAACGTTTACAATCACCTTTCATTATCCATTCAACAATATCCATTTCAAACAAGCAGATCGCATTAATTTTTGATGCGCTAATGTCTCGCTCGTTCCTCCTCTCTCTTCATCCACATCTCTTCCTCTCTCGATCTCTTTTTTCGGCGCCATTGAGTCTGTAAGGTTATTAACATTATGTAAGCAATGCAAGTTGCCAAAGGTTCTGAAGAGAAGAGGCAATTTTTTTGATGAGCGGTCATTAACCTGGTGCTCCCTACAAGTGGATTATCCAGAGGAATGACAAAACACAGTTTTTCTGACTGTCTTTTTTTCTAACCCCTTTAAGGTGACTATTTTAAATACAGTAAAATTATGACTGAAGGCTCAGCAACTGATCTAAACAATGGCGCAAGAAGAAATATTATATTCCATGAAACGACTAAGTTATGGACTACAGGGGAATGACATACAATAAAAATACTCACCAAGAATCTGATGGTGATCTACTACCGATGACTGTGATCTACTTCCGCAGGTCTCAACACGAACTGGCCTTTGGTCGAAGTTGTATGTAGTTCATGAGTAGCAGAGCTACAAATATATTTTTTTTAATTGCCTCTAATGGTAGTACTCTCCGCTTTACTGGAATTGCAATATTTTACAGGGTAATTACTCAAAACCTGTGAGACACTATTCCTGATGCAAACGTTCACAAAAAATGGACCTAAAATTTAGACGACAAAGTTGTTCATTGCAGACCACTTGATGAGTATGTGAGCCTTTGTAGTTTTCAATCTCGAACTAAACGACTGTGATTACTTGGAGAAGCAGTGCACCTAGGGAAGCGGACAAGCCAGGGGAATGACATTGTCTAATCCGCTATTTTTCCTAGTCTCGCTAATCGTGTATTTCGATAATGAAAACATTGATAGTTCTCTACTCAATGTTTTTTCCCCGTTGCAATACTACTAATAATCTCAAAAAAAAAAAATAAATAAATAAAAAATACACAATGTCGCCACTTTAAGTGGAATCACCCTTTTACTGCTGTAACGTTTGGGTATCATTTCAAAGTAGTTGTGAGAGCTGGTATGTGCCTACATTCCAAGCTGACTTTGACGTGGCCATGTTAATTTGGGAAGCATTGTGAAGGCACGAATCTTCAATTCTTAGCATTGATGCTGTCAGGTCTATTGAAGGAAGTGTGTAGCAGTTCCGCATTCAGTCTAGGAGAGTAGCGACGCCTCCTCAGGCCTAATCCGCGGAGCAGTTCGCGGAACTGCTACAAGTGAATACACGTTTAGACGTCACCTGCCCATCTGGCCGACAGAAGGGACAACTATTAAACGGTGCGAGTCCTCACACTGGTCCCCTCCCAAGCACCTCATGGTAACATAAACGTATTGTTTGGAAATCTCTTCAGTATGATTCTTCTTCTTCAGCCTGATTGGTGAATAGGTTCGCTATTTCCTTAAACATGTATAGCCTAGAGATTGCCATGATACACATTAAAGGTATGAGTAATGGAGCCTCCAATGTCTGGCATTGTCAATATTATGGCTAACGAAGGAAGCAAATTCACAGTTCGATTCGAAATTGTTGAAGGGAGTGAGGCCACAGTCTCCCTCTGAGCTGCACCTCTTGCAACACGTTTTGTTTGGAAATGGCGTAGGGCGATTCTTTTTCTTCTGGCTGGTGTTTGATTCTCTTATTTCCTTCTACGTTATAATTCCATTATGTCAGTGATATGTTCAGGTATCAGTCATCTTGTTTCCATCTAATCATAATCCCATCACACTCACAAACATTTATGAGCAGATCCCTTTTATGTTGACTTGAAATAATGATTATATTGTTCCTTGAAGGTGTGAGGGATCTCCTCCAGAAGTGCATCATCGTGGCAGGCAATGACCACCTGTCCAAACAGGCCAATGAAAACGCCACATTACTGTTCCAATGTCTCGTGCGCTCCACGCTCTGCACGAAATCAGTTTCCGAAAAATTCCGACTTTCACACGAGGCCTTCGAATGGTTGATCGGAGAAATTGAAAACCGATTCAAACAAGCTCAGGTATGTACTTGAACTGCGGTAGAGTGCTTCGCTCGTCAATCAAGTATCACATGCATCAAAATGATTCGCTCCCTTGTTTTCTTACGTATAATTGGTTTACATTTTGACAGGCTCAACCTGGAGAGATGGTGGGTGCCTTGGCCGCCCAGAGTCTGGGAGAACCCGCTACTCAGATGACCCTCAACACTTTCCATTTTGCTGGTGTGTCCTCGAAAAACGTAACCCTGGGTGTGCCCCGTCTGAAGGAAATCATCAACATTTCCAAAAAGCCCAAAGCCCCCTCTCTAACTGTGTTTTTGACCGGGGCAGCTGCTCGTGACGCTGAAAAAGCCAAGAACGTTCTTTGCCGACTCGAACACACGACTCTCAGAAAGGTAAAATTGGGAGTGATGATACTTGATGGGGAAATTGTTGTTATGTTATTATGGATTTACTATATGAAAAGTTATAATATATAAAAGGTTTATTTACTGTATTCTCGAAAACGTAATACGAAAGCTCTCTCCGAGATCATTTTGTGGTCCCCAAATGATTTCCTGATCACGACGCCTCTTCCAACGTCAAGAATGTTGGTAGGTGGGATTGAACAAAATTTGTTTCCAGAAATTTAATTTCGAGGTATTCATATACAATGCAATGGAGAATTTGCCCTTATCTTAGATTCTGGAATTTCAAGTCAAATTCTATAATAGGGCCCTAGAATAACGTTTAACACCACCAGGAGTACCCAAGAAAAAAAATTACCATAGAAAAAAATGCCTAACAAGCGTAGCCTCTGCCAATAAACACCGCGAAAATCGAGGGATACTGTTCACGTCACACAAAAAGTGGCCGGATTAACAAGCTGTGCGCTCCGGCATAGAACTCCTACATAGTACTGCAGAACGACAACAGGTAGAGTTCTAAGCAACCTTATAAATTCTAAGCGCGACCACAGGGCACGATCAAGTCAAATGACCGCTCAAATAATGTGATTCAAATAACGAAACTAACTTGATATAGAAACTAAATAAGAGAAGATGAAGACTAACGAATGCTTGATATACTAAAAAGTAGAATCGGATTGTAAAAAGATTGAGTAAAATTGCTTCTTTTGGTAACTTGCACGTCCGGATTTTTTCTCTTTCCCAGTTGCGCGCTTCTGTGTTCAACCACATAAGCTTTCCAGAGGTAGCGCCACCTCAGAGGGGCACAGCTCCTCCTATGAAGTCAGATTGGTCAGAAATTCCGTTACGTTGCAACCCCATTCCCCCATGAACAGATTGCCGCTACCTTTAAAATTTCCGTCTTCTTGAATTTTCTTAATTTTTTGGATGCTTTTTCGAGCAGCACACTGATTTTCTTCCATATCAGTGAACCCTCTTTCGAAAAAAGAAAAAATGTGAGGCAAATTCCCCATTGTTCATGAATTTCATGCAACACATCAAGATTTTAAATACAAAAATAAAATGCAGCTTTCAAAACTTGATGAAGAACAGTTTTGCAAATTTTGATACTCATTAACGCAATCAAAATCGTTGACATCTTCAATGGGCTGCTTTCTGATTAAAAGAAGTTGTGATCTGAAATTCGAAGTTTTGACTCAATTAACGCACGCATAGTTTAAAAGGTGGATTTTAAGCTACGTGGAAGCTGTGTAAGTTTAAGAAATCCTAAAAAGAAAGTTTTTTGTATTGTCAAAATCAAACAAAGGTTTTTGAGCATTTCACGACCACTCGTAAGTCCTTATAATAATTAGTTCAGTAAGAATGTCTGAAGAATTCCTTTGATTTTTTTTATTGATGATTTTGTCCGAACATATATGACATCTTCCTCAAAGACTTATATGGATAGTTTTGGGTATCAGTTATTGGAACTGATTCAGATGTACTCGTGCTTGGTGAATTCAATTGTGAATCGTTAAAATACACCGGTAAGTCGTCTAAAAGTTCATTCAAGGAAAAAATGCACAATAAGTCGTTAATCAATCAAATTTTTCGAAATTCACGAGTGAGTTCTCAATTGGCGTATTACAGAAACTACAGTTCATTTTTCTTCTGAAAAAACGGAGTACATACAACCTAGTGCTCATTATGGACTTTTTTAGCTCTAGAGTAACTACTCAAAAAACGTTACGCCGGGAAGGTGTTGGGGGGGGGGGGTCACATGACCTTTTCGACACTCCGGTTTTCGAGGCGCCGAGCTTTTCAATGCATTTTAGATAATATATGTTAGGGATAATATAACTTTTGTATTGTTCCTACTTACCACCAAAGGTTCTGCACTAAATTTGGCTAAAACGTGTTCCATGTTCTAATAATTTACTCCGTAGGCTTTAAGTAGATAGCATCTGGGGGTCTCATTTTTTAATGAGACTGCAGTCTTTTCTGATGAATCAAGCTGTGAGGTGTTACTGTTCCACTCCCCATTTTCATTTGACTTTGTGTCTCCATATCCGTCGTGATGACTGCTTCACATCGAACTTTCAGGTGACTGCCAACACGGCCATCTACTACGACCCGGATCCTCAAAACACAGTCATCCCCGAAGATCAGGAATTCGTTAACGTCTACTATGAAATGCCTGACTTCGACCCCACCAGGATATCACCCTGGCTCCTCCGTATCGAACTGGACCGGAAGAGAATGACAGGTGAGGAACGTTTTTGTACCGCATTTCAATTGAGAAACATTCTGCAGTGGGAGTATGCCCACTGGAGGGCAAGCAGGATACCAGAATACGTACGGCTTGCTGAGTACCTGACCAATGGCCATTACTCGAGTTATTTCTACCTTTGAGTCGACCAACACTACTATTCTGGGAGCCTGTCGAACACACCTCTCCAGTGCTACAACACGGCCTTGTCTTTCAAACTATGACAATTAATCCCACAGGCGCACTTATTTTGAAGGGAGGCACCAGTCTATACCAGTAATGAACGTTTTGAGACCCCTATGAACGCCTTTGGGCGTCTGCGTGTTGTTTCCAGGTCCCTACCGACGCCTTTTGCCGTATTGTAGTTTTTCAACCTTCTGATGCGATCTGTGTGCTTATTTCGGAACTAATCACTTCCATTCTGTTACCGTTATTTTTGGGGACAGTATACCTTTCATTTTCACCAACTTCCAACAGATTTCAGAGCAGTAGGTATATGGGGGGGGGGGGGGGGGAATTGCGACAGAGTGGACTTTCTGCCTCTAACCTATTCATTCTCAGTAAGCGTCTTTTACGCACCATTCAAGTGAGGATTTTTTAAAATCAGATACGCGTGTCTGGAGTGTGTTTAGTCCAGTCAATGGGTGGATGGATGGAGGGGTTCTACCTGCAGCCAACCTTCATTGAGACCCTTCAGTTTGACCCTTTGTGCCAATGAGAGTCGGAATTTTTTCTTCCCCATTGTTTTTGGTACTGTTCAACAGTGTATTATCATGGAATTCGACTTTTCTGACGAGGAGGAACTGAGGAGAGTCTAGCCCCCAGAAAGTATTGTCGGGTTTCAGCGCTACCTACCGCCACTTCAGCGAACTATTATCCTTTTTCAGCTCGATGTGAGCGTGGTCAAGCGGCATTTCTGAAAAGTAGGCTTACCTCGATTTTACCACCTCGGTTTTACCACTCTATAATTTCTAAGTTTGGCGGCTTTACTTCCCTGCCTTTTTAAATTGCGAGAAAAAGGAACTTGTTATTGCATTTTTGTGTTGTTTTCATTTGTTGTGTTGTTCTTCTTTGCTACATTGTAATCTTGGGATAACTGCAAGTTAGAGGAGCGACGGTAATGCGATCGCGAGCGTGATCACCTGATAAGATATCAGAAATGGTAGTTCGTTGAAGTGGCGGTAGGTAGCGCTGAAACCCGACAACACGTTCTGGGGGCTAGACTCTCCTGAGGAACTGAACCTGCGACCTATAGATGATGAAGGAATTGATGTTGAGTGAAAGTGGGCGAAAATAAAAGAGGAAGACAACGAAAGTGAGCTACAAATTCCTTCGGTAGGGGATTGACAAGTTGGTGGCTCAAGCGAGGGTATGTTATGGCAGGTGGCCGCCCATCAGGGAGAAAAGGTTAACAGTTTTTCTTAGTTGTAAACATTCGCGTGCTGTAGTATCTCTAATCTTTCATCTCAATTTTTTCTTTTAGATAAA
The DNA here is from genome assembly GCA_009739505.2 of Apolygus lucorum. Taxonomy (NCBI): domain Eukaryota; kingdom Metazoa; phylum Arthropoda; class Insecta; order Hemiptera; family Miridae; genus Apolygus; species Apolygus lucorum. The sequence goes on from CM019177.2 coordinate 63,876,537, forward strand.
AAATTAACCATGGAACAAATTTCTGAAAAGATCAACGCTGGATTTGGTGACGACCTGAACTGTATTTTCAACGACGACAACGCCGAGAAGTTGGTGCTCCGAATTCGTATAATGAACTCAGACGATGGTAAAGCGACGACGGACGAGGACGAGGCTGTTGACAAAATGGAAGACGACATGTTCCTCAGATGTATCGAAGCCAACATGCTTTCAGACATGACACTGCAGGTTTGTGTAGTAGATTTGTCCGAAGTTCATGTATAAGTACTTCGCTAACTTTCTCCGTTCAAGAGATATGTTGAGTCGTAGCTGAGAAGATTCCATTGTTTATTTGTTGTGGACTCAACTCATTTAGGCCTCCCCCAGAAAACAGGGAATGTCACAAAATACAGCGGTACCCACTGAACTCCCTAATTTTATCGTCAAGATCCAAGGTAGTATTGTTCAGTATGGATGGCACAAAGAAATTCATAATGGCGTTGGTGCTCACATATTGCACGAGTGGAGTACTGTAACATCTCAATACCCTAAGTTGTGGGAGACTGGATTTTTGGCTATCATGAATTGCTTTTTACTTCTATTTGTCCTATCGACACCATTCTTGAACTATTGTTTTCCCTTGTCCTCTCTTCTAGTCAGTTTTTGTACGAAAATCCGCAAAACTACGAGTTACAGTATTTTCCGGTCTGTGTTGGCTGTTTAACATTTCGTTTTACAGTGTTTTTTGGATAACTATTTCATTAAATTGAAAAAAAAATCTTGAGAGCTTCCAATCAATATTAAACTCAAAATGACCGGAAATTGAGATGTTACAGTATTTCATGACAAGTGCGATGTGTTGATGTTTCTTAATTTTTTTAGGGCGGAATTCATAGTCATTACTTAAGTCTGAGTGCACCCTCAAATGCATCGATAAGGGTTGGCGGGCACTCATTTGTATTGATAGACAAAACTTGAGGGCGCCCTGAGGGAGCACTCAGTGCGAATTCTAAGGGCGCACTCAACGGTATTCATAAACCAAACTCAGCGTTGAGTTGAGGGCCACCCTCGAGTGCTGGCCGGAGGTGCCCCTCAGCCACAGTTATCAGATTTTCCTACTGAAAATAGTGTACAGCAAGTCAACTACCTATCTATGTTGTTAGTCTAATAAAAATAAGGCGATTAGGCAAGTTTTTCCGTCAAAAATATCCAATGAAGATCTTGAATTTCCTTGTAACAGTCTTTTCAATATTTTCTCCCCGAACTCTGTGAAATCTTCCGAGATTGTGAGTTTCTTTCTTGAAGTTGTCAAACATTCTCGCCTTCGTTCTCAATCCTCATTCTTGTTTTACGATCTAGTAAAATGATAAAGTAGAAAATACTTGTAGAAAATTATATGGGTTGGTAATAAAGTACAAGTTGAATAAAAAACATCCATATAGGTACGAGTTTATTTCTGGCTTTATATTGTTTCACACAGGTGAATAAATAAGTAGGTAGGTAAAGGTTTTGAAGGGTTCCAAACGTCATAAATATTCGTATATTTGCTTGTGGATAAACCTTCTTCATTCGGAGAAGTTAATTTGTCTGAAACAATCAATGGGTTGATTTTGGTAAATGATGCCTAAGAACACTCATAAAAGGGATACCAAAATGTCTTTTTGTGTTTATTACTTTGAATAGTTGTCCTTCTTTCGTGTCGTACCTACATATAGATACATATTTTTACTGCTAATTTAAGGAAATCATAATTTCGTACCTTCTTCAGAGCAATATAGTCGAGTCCATGGGCAGCAAATTCATTGATGAAATTGCGGAGATAAAAATCAAGTTGCAAACTCGGAAAAAATGTCAGCACCCCCATATAATTGAACAGACTTCAATTTGATTGATTCATCTCTGCTAATAACTCAAAACTAATGGTTACTTGTAGGAAATCGGACAAAATAGAGAAATTAGCATGCACATTCACAGTAACGAAAATGCAATAAGAAGCATTTCATTACTGTTATAACCACAGAGAACCGGTGACAAAGTTATAACTCACGATCAGTGCAGAATACGAGAGGGAAATTTCCCCACCAAGGCTGCCAAATTAAAGGTGAAAATGAGTTGAGTAGCCCCTGAGCGTCCCCTCAGGCTCAGTGTGCACTCAGGCGACCACAACACTTAAGTGAGCCGTCTCAATCAACTATGAATATAGACTGTTGAGTCGAGACCGACCCTCAACTCAGATAACTGAGAGCTCGCTTACATTCAAGCCTTGTCTATGAATTCCGCCCTTAAACTATCAACGTGACAGTTCAGTTCATATTTAATACAGGGTGGTTCACTGGAACGTTCCAAAAAACAAACAGTCATATCTTGAGGAAAATACTCGCCATTTGATTCATTACAAATCACTTCGACCAAATGGCGCCCATCTTGTTCACATCACGAGGGAAGTCTATCCAAGAAGTTTTGGTGTTTGCGCTCTAGCTTGTCCCCTTTAATTGACGCAACTTGTGGTGTGATGGCGCCCCAACCAGCTTGTTGACACCAAAGATCTCTTCGGTTGATATTCTTTGGTTTTGAGGTGGCGAGGTGCTCCCTGACCACCACGGATCACGTTTGAGGACGTGCTATGGCCACCGTGGTCACCAGACATTTAATCTGTGAATTTTCCTTGGGGCTACCTCAAGTACCACGTTTTGCATCAAAACTACACATTGGGCGGTCTTAGAGATTATATCATATCAGATTCTTTTGAAGAAGATTTGCATCATTACGCTGTTTTTCAAGTCCCTAGTTAATGATCCAATTGCTGGTCGAAACATGTATGTGTACTCATATTTTCTTGTGGTCGCAGGGTATTGAAGCTATTGCCAAGGTGTACATGCATTTGCCACAAACTGACGCGAAGAAACGCATCATCGTAACTGAGACGGGCGAGTTCAAAGCCATTGCTGATTGGCTTCTGGAAACTGACGGTACGAGCTTGATGAAAGTCCTCAGCGAGCGGGACGTCGACCCAGTTCGAACCTTCTCGAACGACATTTGCGAAATTTTCGCTGTAAGTTCTTCAATGAGTTACCTACTTCTGTCATTAATGTATTTTACTTGCTATACTTGCTTCTATTGTTAGTGATTATTTAAAGTAGTATCGCTGGCCTAAGACGAAAGAAAGAATGCTGCGAATTAGTGTCCGCTTTGTGGTTTTTTAAAAATATTTTACTTCATGAAACTTGGAAACAAGCTACAGCAATGACAGCCTCCACCCTGCGGAGGTTGTCATTTGGCTACTTTTTGAACAAGCTTGTTGTTTTCTCTCCCTTCTTCTTCTCTCTTGGTAACACAGTCCTGCAGTCCTTAGCCTCCTTCAAGGGGACCTCCTTTCTTTTTGATCTGTTCATAGTAACACTCCCATTTTCGGAATTCAGTCCTTTACGTTAGCACTCCATCTCTGCTTGTGCTGTCCCCTCCCTCTACCTGGGGCTCCAGTGGGCTTTGGTTTGAATAACGTTTTGGCTGGATCATCCTCTAATCTTACAACTTTCTCAGCCCCCCATCTCAAGTATCCCAGTATCCCACATAAGATTCTCTCATCGGACGTTCCTAGCTTCTTCTCAGAAGCCTTCTTCATTATCAAAGTCTCCGATCCATACGAAAAGGCCTGCCAGATCAGAGTCTTGTAGTCGTGGAGTGAAGTCAAGGTTGGTAAACGTTCTACCCGTTCAAAGGTTAAGCCTGCGAGAGCTGCAGGATTGGTGAGTCTCTCCTTGCTTCTCCTCAGAGACCATAATACTTAATCTCCACGGCTAAAAAGACAAGTTCCTTATCCAAGGTCCTGACAGTTCTTTCTGTAAGATAGTGATGCGGCTTTCAGAAGTCATAAGGCCTGTTTAGGGTGAAAGGAGGTGATAAGCATTCTGGTTTCTTTGGACCAGATAATATTATGGTCTTGAAATTCCCAGATACACTATTTCCTCGTTTTTATAAATACCTTTTTCTGATTTTTTTTTTTTTCTCTCCGTGCAGGTACTGGGCATTGAAGCTGTCCGTAAATCCGTTGAAAAAGAAATGAACGCTGTGCTGCAGTTCTACGGGCTGTACGTAAACTACCGACACTTGGCTTTACTTTGTGACGTCATGACGGCCAAAGGCCATCTTATGGCTATCACTAGGCACGGTATCAACAGACAAGACACAGGCGCTCTTATGAGGTAAGGCAATGCGGATAAATCTGGAGGAATAGTTTGTAAAGCGAGAACGCAATTCTTCAATATACTCTTCGACTGGGTGGGCAAGAGAGTAACTACGTTGTGTGGCCTAAATGAGAAAGCGGTCTCATCACCAAATTGACATTTAAATTTAGCTTCAAGTGAACTAAACTAGAAAAAAAGAAAAAAAATTGACCGAAAAGAAGACGTATAAGATTGTTGTTTAAAGAAAAGTTAGATTGAATCTGGGATAGAATTAAGCTTGGCATTAATTTATAATTGACTCGCAGTTGCTTTGGATTTCCTCATAGGTCTTGAGGTTGGTTTTTGATTGAAGCTGTGACAATCACTGTGTACTGCCGTCCAAAGATAAACTCTTAACAGGGTGTCCAGCGACCTGGAAAACTCAAGAAGTTCATGTTTTTTTTTTCGAAAAACCCTGGAAAAAGAGCGTCAAACCTTTTAGTGGGAAGTTCTGGCAGTCTGAGGGAAAAAAGTTTTCTGTGGAAAAATACTCACACATGAAAATTTGCCTTAGTAGGTTGTAATTATATTCCGTGAAACTAGCTACAATAGATAGGATGTGTCCTCCTACACAAAATGTAGGCTGTTCCCAAAGCGCGAGGAAGCGACCAATTGAGGGTTTTATGCAAACCCACCCAAGTGGCTGTTTTTTGGTGAATTTTTCAAAATATACAGGATGACCTATCACAAAAAATAATTGGTATAACCTTAGTATTTTTTTTCTTCAAATATAGATGTCCCAAACAAGACTTTTTGTATTTTTGTTATTTAAATTTATAGTGCCACAGAAATTGCTTAATTTTCATCGAAAATTTTCTGGAAGTGTTCATAAGGAGCTAATAAATTAATGTTAACCCGCACCGTGTAACTTTCTCCTCAACTAGTCTGATTCTGGTTACCCACCTAATTTATTTTTGTGTTGATTAAGTGGTAGCTATCGAGATCTCACTTGGATTTAAATTTATCTATTTGAGTATCTATTATTGTTTCCTTTAATTTTCTAAGATTCCTAGTTCCACTCAACGAGTACATCCATAATAAATAGGCAATTTGTAATTTTTTGAAGAAGAAAATTGTTTTCGAGAATCAAAATTTTCAATCGCAATTTACGTTTCAGACCGTCCTTCCTGAACAATTTTGGTTCCGTGTCTGTCTGTCTGTGTAACTATGCAACTAACTTTGACGGTCCCCTATGAAAATAATCACCCCCGGAGTGATAGTAGCTGCTCCGCATATGTTCCCTCCGTGTATGTCCTTGTTACTGCTATAACTTCCACCTCTTCCATTCGATTTCGATGTCATTTCCAGGTATCATACGGATAAAACAATCTAAGGTGAAATCAAGCCTTTGAAGTGGTCGTTTCTCTCGAGTAAACCAACAAGTTTCGATGATTTTAACGTTCATTCTCGACTTTTTCAAACAATTTTTCTCTAGTTTCGCTTGGATTTAGGACGTTCTGAATTAGTTTGATAGATGCGGTTAATCAATATCATCTACAAGAACCTTAGGACGGTAGTCTGCTCAGGAATTGTAGCTGACGCCACTTTTGTTGAAAATAACGTGGAACTTCTGGTTTCAATGCTACGGATGAATATAATTCTGAGCTTTCGATTTATTTGTCACAGATGCTCCTTCGAAGAAACTGTCGACGTTTTGATGGACGCTGCATCGCACGCTGAGGTGGATCCTATGAGAGGAGTCTCTGAGAATATCATCATGGGACAGTTGCCGCGCATGGGAACAGGTAATATAAGTTACTGGCGTCTCTACGCTTTACCTTAGACTTCGCTTAGTACTGAAAATAATATACCAAAAAGAAAGTCCCAAGACGTGTCAAATTACATTTTCTCTCAATTTTTATAAGTTTGGGGTTGTCGAATATTGGAAAAACCAGGACAAAAAAATGGAGGAAACCAGAACCTAGAAGGATTTTTGGAGGAGTGCGGCGGTTCTGGATGGGTCCAGAAACATCAACATTATTCAATCCAATTTACAAATGTTACCAACTCTGGAAAATGAGCCTCCTTTCTATCTGAACTCTGATTTTGGAATTCGAATGAAGAGACTGCTCATTCAAGAGAAACTTACAGGAACATTTTCAGCCAAACTTTGCACAGCTGGGTTTGTTGCAAAATTCCATAATAATGGAAAAGACCCCCCCATGCAACACAGGGGTGATGGATTCAGTGTTACATTTTTTGGGTGATCGTCCCGTACTTCGAGGGGAAAGGTTTTCTTTGTTCTTGTGAAATGAACTACCATTTAACAATATTTTCCCTATATCTTTCCCTTTTTGCGTGCAAAAAGAAAAAAATTGTTCTACCTTAAGAAGAAACCACAGTTTTCTTCCTGAAGGGGGCTCCAGTCGGTCGCCAATCCTTCCTCATTCCGGGTTAGTCTATTTGAAATTTTCAAGGATTTTCGAATTTCATTAGTGCGTCTACTTAGGGAATTGAAAAAACTAAAAGATTGCCAGAGAAAAGGGGAAAATCCGTGACTGAGGTCTGCGAATAACTTTGATATCTACTTTGACACTTTGAGGGCTGGTTCGTAAGAGATTAGACTAACCCATAACTTGGAATGAACAGCGACTGACTGAGACCCCCTTAACGAGTGATTCCTCCGCTAACAAAATAGGGAAGTACCTAAAATACATCTTTGGTATTCTCTACTTGTTCACCTCTAATCTTCAATGAAAATTAATTCGTTTCATTCAGTCTTCTCTGTTGCCTGCTGCTCCTTCTTTCAATGAGGAATTTCACAATGTCGAAATTTCCTATTTTTGACCCCTAAATCAGATTCAGCATCTCGGAAAACCTCCTACGGCAAACTTTCAGCCCGTACTTCCTAATTTACGAATAAACAAAACAGTGTAAAAAAATATGAACGTTTTAAGACCGGAAGGATGACGTCAACCTGGAATAGTTCATTTACGGCTGCTTGAAGCTCTGAGATCGTGAAATCTCACTTCGTACAGTCGTTGTTGGGTTTCGTTGTTCCATCGGCAACAAGGGGAGGGGACGGCGATCTGAACAGCCAATCAGCGAGCGTTTCCGCTTCACATTGAAGAGGTCCGTTTTCCCGGTTATTTTTTGAAACCATAAATTTTGAATGTCTCCCAAAAATAACAGGAGACTTATTTTCCGAAATCAACCCGATTTTCATCTATACCACACCATTAACTATTCAGGAAAAATGCAAACAGAATCCGGTGAAATTCCTCGTTTCCCTTTCATTTTTTAGTTTGATTTATTTTAATATACGTTGAGTGCGTGTATGGAGAATACTCATGCCCACCTTGTAACGCCGGATGGCTTAGGTATACAAATAAATGATTTCATTTCAAGTCCCAAAATACGCCTTTTAGAGGTGCCTGAAGGGGTTTTGGGGCATCTTTACTTACGAAAACCATCGATTGTCGTTTCAATACCATAAATCATAATTTCAGGTTGTTTCGACTTGCTCCTGGACGCCGAGAAATGCAAGGAAGGTATCGAGATTCCGATGGCCGGCGGCGGGATGGGCGTCGGGAGCGGGATGTTCTTCGCATCGGCCGCCACGCCGATCTCCACCCCTCCAGGAACACCCTGGACTTCCGGCAGCACGCCAGCCTTCTCCGGACAGCAGTCTTCTTGGTCGCCTGCTGGTCAGTGCTTTTCCTTACTCCCTCGAATACATCAACTACTTTGAACATAGACGAATACTCATTCGTTCTCAATCGTCACGGGATTTGGGTAAAATACTTGGGTCCTTTAACCCTTTCCTGCCCGCCAACGTCATATATTGGGCGGCTCGGCCCTTCCATAGCTGCCCGCCGCCGATAATAGCCGTTGTGGCACTTGAGCTCTGTCACTGTGTTACTACGACCTTCCAGGGTGTAATTTCCATTACAAACCTCATGATATTGCATCCTTAGAACAGTGTATATCGATACCTTAAAGCACAAAGCAGCTATGTCCAAAAACGAAGTTTTTAGAAAAAACGCAAAAGAAATTATCACCAATGCACAATTCCTAAAATAATGGCTTATTTATTACTCTAAACTCTTTAATTTCTTCAATAAATTTTCAAGCTATTATCGTCAAGAAAACTCAATAATAGTTTTGGTGAATTTGAGTTTTTCTGAAATTAAAAAAAAATAAAAAATTTGGAAGGTGGATGGACATCGCTCTTTTGTGCTTTAAGGTATCGATATATTCCCAGAACAGTTCAAGTTTTTTTTTCTCTAATCTCATTGTTCGTCGGCGTTTTTTGGTCGGTAGTCTATCCTTGATCCATCAGGTAAGTTCTGATGCAGCGGCACATCAAACAGTTGGTTCTCTCTGATCTTCGCCGATTTGTTCTGGTTTTTTTCCCCCTTTCTTCAACCCTTCTTATTCATTTCGGTACTTTTGGCGGTAGGCCTGTCAAAGATATTGCCGCTCTTCGGACATTTCACCGCCTATTTGAACTCGGGAATATTCGCAAAAATGTTATGTCCCTCTTCCCACCTTTGGCTTTCACAACTATGAAAAGTTATCAAATCGTAGGAATTTTCCTAAACGGTATGAAAATGAAAAACAATAAATTATATTGAATGAATTTAATGGAAAACGGAGCGAGTCATAAGGTATCATAATTGTTCTACATTAATATTTCCATTATGTTTAACTGGCTAGTACATGAATAAATAATGCACATAATCTCAATAATTCTCATGAACTCATAACAAAAAGTATCACACGAAAAAAAGTACTATAAAATAATGCATAAAAGCAAGGAAACAACTTCGGACGAACCACCGAGTTGCCAAAATAATGTGGTACTGAGGGGACAGAGGGGGCCTGCCAGCGGGCGGGCTGTGAGGGACTGTAGGCTTTCGCGAATACGGGCGCGAAAAAGTTAAGGGTGTTACAAATTTTCTGCTTCCCTAGCTGTTGGTTACCACAAGAACCTTCCAACATGGCTTTCCTGACACAATCTGCGAAAGAAACCAAAAAATCTTGCAGGGTGACTCAAATGGTAAACTTGGTACTTCAGTGCCTTTGGCAATCCTTAGTAAAATGCAATATACCTTTCTTTCGGGAAAACGACCTAATAGGCTTCGTGGCGAAATAACTCTTTCATGGGATCATTTTTCCTCCCTTTACCACAATTAGTAGCCGAATCGATTTTTGGGGTAAAAATTAAACATTTTTGAGTGTAAATTGTCAAAAAACGATGATACGAGTTTACGCTCTCGTAAACCCGAAGTTACGACTATTCTGTTCTGAATAGGCTACCATGAGACTTTGGAATGCTAAGGACATTTCAATGGGGAATTTGCCTCAATTTTAGATTCTGGAATTTCAAGTCAAATCCTATAATAGGGCCCTAGAGTAACGTTTAACACTAGGAATAACCAAGGGGAAAAAATTACCGTAGGAGAAATGCCTAAACAAGTGAAGCCTCTGTTACAAAACACCGCGAAAATCGAGGAATATTGTTGACGTCATACGAAAAAAAACGACGCGAAAACAACTCCGACAACAGACAGAGTTCTAGCACCGCCACACAAAACGATCCAGTGAAATGGCTACTCGAATAATGTGATTCAAATCTTGAAACTAAATAAGAGAAGATGAAGACTAATAATGCTTGATAAACTAGTAGGTAGAATCGTATTGTAAAAAAGTGAGTAATATTGTTTCTTTTGGTCACTTTTGTGTCTGGGTTCTTCCTGCCAGTTCGCGGCGCACTCTTGTGCGCACTACTTGTAAGCTAAAAGTTCGTGTATGTTCCGCTTCTGTGGTAAGCGCCACAGAACCTCCTTTGAAGTCAGATTGGTAGAATATCCGTTACTTTTCAAACATGGCTGCCTCTTACACATTGCCACCACATTTAAAATTTCCATCTTCCTTAAATTCTCTAAATTTTTTGGATGCGTTTTCGAGCAGCTCACTATGGTTTTATTCCATAAAAATAAACCCTCATTCAAAAAAAAAAAAAAAAAAAATGTGAGGCAAATTCCCCATTCCTTAAACTTTATAATTATCTTTAAATTAAGAAACCATTTCACCTTGATTATTTTGTCATCCTTGGCTCAAAGTCAATCGTACTTCATATCTGAGTTCAGCGTTTAAGATAAAACAGCTGAATCAATAAAAATATACGTCTATTCACGTAAAGTATAAAAGTAAAGTCACTACTAAAGTCCGAGTTTTCAGAGGCAAGTGGAGGATTCAGAATGCAAGCAGTGTCGTCGAAATACTAAGGCCGATTCCCGTATCAGTGTCAAATTTTCTTCGTCTGAATCGCTCCGATAGGACTAGTTTCTTAGCAGAATCAAGTTTACACGCCTTAACGCGAAAATCGGGAGGCTTTTTTCAGACTTTTCTCTAAAACTCGGAAAATCGATAGAAATCGACCCCCAAAACCCACGGGTACCAATAACTCAATTTTGTCAAATTTTCACGTTAGACAGCACGGCAGTATAGATGTCCTTAGTTGTTCTCCGTTTCCCAGCAGCTTGCTATCAAACTTTCCTGACATCATCCTCAGGGTCTTGTGTATAAAATACTTGATATTGAGATCACTCTGACATTATCAAGTATCATCGTCTGGGTCTGGGATACTTTTTCATGACCTGAATTTAGATTTATTCAGGTTTATTTAAAATTTGGAATTACTTCTGCCAGAGTTATAGACGATTCTGAGAACAGGAATGGATGTTTTCCGCAAGTCCTCGTTATCACCGTTTGACACCTGACAGTGTGTCAGTTAGTGTGTGGAGTATCTCGATATCCAATAAGGTCCTATCAGAATTCTTGTCCCGTCTGTGGTGTTCCATTTGTACCTCCGAGACATTTTTACCTCGAGATATTGAAGGTTCTGTGGAGTCACACTGGAGAGCCTCCTCTTTAGCCTTAACCCATGATGTGTATAAATCCTCTGATGGACTCCCAGTGTATAAAGGGTCTGACAGACAGGCAGCAACCGTAAAATTGTTTTTAGACACATGATGGGTTAATTAATATATTTATTGTCAAACCAACATTTTATTAGTTAAAAAAAATTAAACTTGCTCCTCAGTAGTGTAACAATATAGGATGAATTGCAGATTGAAATTCACCTTATTGTTCATAATTAGTCAGAGGAGGGTGTGACGACCCTACCCCTTCAAACCAGTGATTAGATTAATCAGCCGGCCCGAAGAGGATATCGATTCATATCTCTATGAATCGGGTATCTCTAAAGGCGTAGCTCCAACAAATCGGGAACAAACCAATTGGTTTGTCCCGTATAAAATGTAGGGTCGTCACACTCCTCTCCCTAAAACATACTTCTGGGTTTCAAACAGAAGTATGTTTGAAAAAAGTCATAGGGACTGAAAATAGCATGAAGCCCAGGAAAGGACGTCTGGAAGCTTCAAGGGAATTCCTCCATCATAATGGTACTATTCAAAAAGAAGAAGAAGAATGTCACGAATGGGTCATTTATGCCACGAATGGGCCATTTATACATAAAAGAATAAATCAATGGAACTGAGGAGAAAGCAAACTAAATAAAGAATGCGAACGGCGAAACATTCAAGTGTAATGATTGAAAAGGCAAACTTAGAAAAGGCTTGTATAAAAGAAAAACGAAATTGAAATTAATAAAATGCCAGATTGGCAAAGCCTAATAAGGGAATGAGTTTAATTGCCGGATTGGCGAAGTATAATAAGGGAATGAATTTAATATAATTTAATAATATAGAGATTCCTTCTGGAATTCTCTTTGGGTAATTCCTTCTGGAATACCCAAGAAAAAGTGGAGGGGAAATGATGAAATAAATTCAGTGCATTTCCACCAAACCACGCTCTGCCACCATGTATCAATATAGGATGAATTTCAGATTGAAATTCACCTTATTGTTCATAATTAGTCAGAGGAGGGTGTGACGACCCTACCCCTTCAAACCAGTGATTAGATTAATCAGCCGGCCTGAAGAGAATATCGATTCGTATCTCTATGAATAAAATATCCCCCTAGGCGTAGCTCCAACAAATCGGGAACAAACCAATTGGTTTGTCCCGTATAAAATGTAGGGTCGTCACAGTAGTCTATGGGGGTCTCAAGGAGTCTAATTTGAACAGAATTTCAAAAACTATGATCTACGACACCAAACATGCGAATTCGAGCCCCCCACCCATCGGTGCCTGTCTAGGTAGGTAATCCGCTGAAGTTCACATCCGTATTCAAGGTGAAACACTCAAAAATTCACGAAATTTGCGGTTTCTGGTGTCCTGGCACCATGGTGGTACCACTAAGTAATTTGTTTCATGATGGAACAAAGAATACTTGATTCTTGTAAAGCTATATTGATAAATGTGCCCTCAATCATTGAAAGCTTGGGTACAATTAGTAAGCTATAAAGGAACGCCCCCTACCCATGGGAATCTCGATATTCTGGTGAATAATGTGGAGCACTGAAGTCATCTGAACAAAAAAGAATTTCGCAAATCGGTTGGAAATTGAGGCCTGGTCAGAGTACACAAAATTATGCCCGAAAACGTACGTTTTTTGGTTGCCTGTGTATAAACTGTCTGAGGAATAGGGAACAAAGTACTTTCGTTGCGGTTAAATCACGGCTGAAGGTTAGAATGGAGCCTTCTATAAAAGGGGGGGGGGGGGGGACAGGTACTGAGCGCTTGGGATATTCTAGATGCTCACTGCTGTCAACATACTTTATTGAAATTTCCCTCGTGTCTATCAGACACTTTAAATACACCAGGGGTTAACTAACTTATTCCCGATAAGCTAATTGCTACTTATTTTGTCACCAAATAGATAAAAACCCTTTGATAACTGAGAGTATTTTCTGGAAATTTCCTTTTCGGAAAACCATGATATGACGGAAATATCTTCTCGTTAACCTTCAATTTGCTGTAAACAATGTTTTTTTGTTGTTTCAGGTGATGCGACAAATTGGGGTCCCAGTTTCTCACCTTCTGGAGCTTCTGACGTGTCATGCATGTCGCCATGGAGTCCCAGTCATGGAGGCGACGCGTCTCCGAGGTCTCCCGGCATGTCTTACATGGCGTCACCGTCCAGCGGCGGCATGTCGCCGTCGTACTCGCCAAGGTCGCCCTTCTACGCACCTTCGTCGCCAAGCTCGCCGACGTACAACCCAGCGTCTCCTCAGTACTCACCGACTTCGCCTCATTACGTCCCGACTTCGCCTTCATATTCGCCGACGTCGCCTTCGTATTCGCCGACATCTCCGTCGTATTCGCCGACGTCGCCTTCGTATTCGCCGACGTCTCCATCATATTCGCCGACGTCCCCGTCGTATTCTCCTACGTCGCCGTCCTATTCGCCAACTTCTCCTTCATATTCACCAACCTCGCCTTCATATTCACCAACTTCTCCTTCATATTCGCCAACTTCACCATCTTACTCCCCAACTTCTCCTTCATATTCACCAACTTCTCCTTCATATTCTCCAACTTCACCTTCATATTCACCGTCTTCCCCCAACACACCAGCATCTCCGACGTATTCCCCTACCTCGCCTTCTTATTCACCGTCCTCCCCCCAATACTCTCCCACTTCGCCGTCGTACTCACCGAGTTCGCCAAAGTACTCACCGTCCTCCCCTTCATATTCTCCGACGTCCCCTTCTTACATATCCTCCCCCCATTATGGCACGACGTCCCCCAAGTACTCACCGACGTCTCCAACTTACTCCCCGACGTCGCCTACTTATTCCCCGTCTTCCCCATCATATTCGCCTTCGTCCCCCACGAGGTACTCACCCTCCTCCCCGCACCAGTACTCTCCAACCTCCCCTTCGTACTCTCACCCTTCGCCTCAGTACTCTCCAACATCCTCCAAGTACTCACCGACGTCTCCCACCTACACCCCCTCAGGGTACTCACCCGCCTCACCAGCGTCTCCAGTCTACTCCCAGACCTCCCAGTCGTACTCCCCAACCTCCCCCAGTTACTCTCCAACCACCTCCGCCTACGACCCCAACGACCCTCCAAATTAATGTACATAATCAGCTCACGACCTTCAGGTCTAAGTTTCATACATGTGAATTTTTCATACATTTCTGCTGTACAAAATCATTTATTTCATTTCATTGCACTTCTTTTATGGATAATTATACCTTTTCTATTTATTCAATGGGTTTAAGGACGCTAGTTAAGTCTTAAGAATTCTATAATTAAGTCCTAGAATTCTATAAAAAATTCTAGCTTAGAATTATTTTTAGTGCCTCCTTTGTAATCACTGAATGTTGCTCCTTTGACAACAAAACTACGAATTCGTGTGAATACTATTGATTCATACGTTTACTTTGAATTAAAAATTGTTCGAGTTGGTTTTTGTTGTTTTTAATTTTTTATTAATAATTTGTGATATACATTATTTTACCTGTACCATAAAAAAATATATAATTTATAAGTACCTACTATACTTGGTTGTTTTATTGTTTTATCTCCTTCAATTCCTCAAATACATCAAAAGTCCAGTTGAGGAGTTGAGAGCATAATGTTTAGCGTCCTGCTCCATGTTATTTCGAACGGTCCAAAAATGCGACTAAATTTGGTGCCTGTATGCCATCATGTGGCAACGTGGTCAGCTCGTGCCTCTGACGGCCGTCTCCTCTTGGCAACACAACGATAGGAAGCTCACTTTATTTTAATAAAATAAAGTTTTAAAAAAATTGATAAGTAATGCATGCATGGGATGTCCCATAGAATAAACATTAGGTCAATTTGAACCAGATGGTAAGTGGTGAAACTGTTTCACTCGATGTAATTTATTTAGTACTTAAGGCACGAAATCCCTTCTCCACCATAAAAATTCTGTGCCAGTCTGGAACCAAAGCGAAAATACGTCGTAACTTTGAACTTTCATCTATTAGTTTTGGTAAGCAGTCCGTAGAAGTTCATTTCCGTATTCAAGGTGAAACAAAAAAAAACACGAAATATGCGGTTTATGGTGTCCTGGCACCACTATTACTACCATGGTGGGACAGAGAATAAATCATGAAAATCCGGAGGTGTAATGAGAATTTTTCCTCAATTTCAAAGCTTGGGTACAATTAGTAAGCTATAAAGGAACCGAAATATTGGAAAATCGGATATTTCGTGAATATTATCCCCCCACTCACCCCCTCCCCATGCAAAGTTTGATACTCTGGTGAAATAGTGAGCCGTTTGGATGATTTATGAGACGAACAAAAAAGAAACCCGCAAATCGGTTGGAAATTGAGGCCTAGGCAGATTTTACAAGATTATGCACGCAAAAGCTCGTTTTTTGAGTAGGGAAAATTCGAAATTGCGGCACGTAGTGCACAACTAGATAGGTTTCCGCGTCGAACAAAAAAAGAACCCCGAAAATCGGCTGAAAACTAAGGGCTGTGCAGACGACACAAGATTTTGTCACACAGACATACTCCTATGGTTTTTTTTTTTGCGGATTTGGATTCAGAATGGTCTAAAACGGTTTAGTGTGTGGTTATTTTGACATTTTCATGTCTTTGCTTTGGCACATAAACTGCAAAAACTTGACGAAAACTAAGCAAGTCTTGCTCACGCGACCAATAAATAAATAAAATAGACTCTCTGTGTTGCGTAGAGAACAATCAACTGTTTTCTTATTTTGATGCTTGGGTACTTGAACTAACAACCTTACTTCACTACCTTGTTGTGTAGTGGTTGACATGAAAATGTCACAATGTGTTGCAGACTCGTATGCAAGCATTTAAAATTGAGTTTCCTCAAAAGACTACTTTCGAATCGAGTGTGAAGCGTTTAGTTCTTTCTAATAAACTTGATTGTGAAGGTGTGAAGCCAGTATGGTGTGGTAGGTAGTACCTAGCTGGTAGGTAAAAAAAAGTTGGTAGGTAAAAAAAATGTTGGTGGGTAAAAAACGCTGCAAATCATTGCTCAAAGGCTTCTTCACTCTTCAGATCACTGATCAGCTGAGTGAGCTCCGAAGACATTTTCAATCCTATTGAATGGAAGTGCTCTTACAGGCGTCTCCAGCATTCGAGGATTAAAATTTGCTTTTCGAGGAATTGCTCTTCCAAGCCTTCCATTCAATAGGATTAAAAATGGCTTCGGAGCTCACTCAGCTGATCAGTGATCTGAAGAGTGAAGAAGATCCTCTCGAATGCTGGAGACGCCTGGAAGAGCACTGATCAGCTGAGTGAGCTCCGAAGCCATTTTCAATCCCATTGAACGCAGGAAGCTGAAATTTGAGAGGGAAGGTCAAGGGAAAATACAGATGGTGGTAGGTGCTATTGATGGAGAACCAGTGATCTATACAGAAGGGTGATCTATACAGAAAATATTAAACCTTTGAGCAATGATTTGCAGCGTCTTTAAAGTTTAATTCCAACTTTTTTTTTTTTTTTAAGTTCTTGCTCTTCAAATTCAGATCTTGCCTCAAAAGACCACGAAAAGGTTTCCCCCAACTCAAAAAGTGGTTTTGGGTTGAAAAGTTTATTAGATCGACTCCACAAACTCAAACGTTCCTGGCGGTTGAGCCGAGAGAGGTTACTCTTGCCTAAATATTCGAGAACCCCGATAAATATACCGTCGTTATTTCCGTACCTATTCAGTAATGGCTCTTGAGAATGTAGTTTCATAGGTAAACATATGAGGTACTCAAACTAGAACGATAAGAGCTAATTAGGATAAGGACGTAGAGGAGTTTCCAATTACGCTAAACCTTGGCCTGAAGTCTGAAAGTTGCCTGCCCTCCACCGTCACAGCATCGACCGTGAGTAGTACCTACTTGAATTTACCCACCAAAATCGTGATTCACTCACTTAGTAGCTGAACTCTTCTTTTTTTCGTTTCAAAAAACGAGACGCCAAACAGCGATTTGCCACACAGGATTCTGACCATTCACAGGGAACTAACCAAAACATGTTCCTGTAGAAACTGATCCACTCAGTTGCTAGTATGAGGAAATGTGCTTCAGAAAAACAGGTTTTGTCCTCTTCATTTCTTATATGCTCATATTTCAAATTTGAGTACCTAATTACTAGGGCTCGGCATTTTGCATATTTTTTGCGATATGCCCAAGCTGTAAGGAGCCCAAATATGCCTTATTCAAGCCATATATTTGCATATATTCACAGTTTTTGGTATAAGTGCATATAATGGGCATTTCTTGACAAAAGCCATATTTTCCAGTTTTGTCAGCTATTTCCTCTGATCAATTTTTCCTTCCCAGTTTTGCAAAAATGCAATTGAAGAGTCCAAATCCTGACCTCCATCGGTTGACGACCTCAACCGTAAAAACCCAACCGACTATTGCTTATCCTTGGAGCTTACGTGGGAATCAATGGATAATGACAGCATGAGAGATAAGGATGCACTTAATGGATTGACATTCATAAAAGCACACATGTCGTCAATCCCATCGCGAATAACGAAATTAGAGTCTGAAGGGAAGGAGTTGACAGAAACTGTGAAACTCGTGGAGGATTTTCAGAAGGAGGCGTTATCATGGCCCGGAAAAACCGTTCGAGAAAAATTAGAGTGTGTACTCAAACGAAATCCTGGCTGGAAAACTGTCGTTGTGTTGGCGAAAGTGTTGGAAGGCGACTCACCCAACACCAGCAATTGGTCATACACTCCTCAACAAGTGGCGTCTTTCAAATATCTACCAATTGTCTCAGCAGGTGTTCTCCCGTTTGAAACTATTATTGCACGATTGAGAAAATCTTTTACAACTGAAAATTTGGAAAAGTACTTGGTAGTACAAGCTAACAAATTTTAACAATTAAATGTTTTGTCTAAAAACTGAGTAAAACTATTGTAAAAATTGTATAAAATGATTTTGTATAAAAATGTACATACAAAAAAATTGAATAAATACGAGTAACTATGTACTGAAAAGACTTTGTTTCCCACTTATTATTCAATTGTTCAACTATCTTGCGCATATTTTCGGATTTTTTCGCGCATATGTACATATGCATATATTGGGCATCTACATGCATATTTTGAGGTTTTATTGCCGAGCTCTACTAATTACTTACAACAATAATTATTTTGAGCATGAATTTCCGTCTCATGTATTAATTTATTAGAAATGCTATAAAATTCAACAGAGACGATCGTGAAAAAAGCTGCAAATAATGACATAATGGTTTATTATTTTCATGTTGAGATCTGCTTTGATGAGCTAAAATTCGCCTTTCTTCCCGATTCATCGTTCGTCCAACTTATGAGACTCCCATAAAACGGCTCAAAGAGCTCCTCCGAAGGACAAAGGGTAGGTTGGGGGATCGCACACACCTGCGTTATGTATTGGCTTGCTTTTAGCAGGCTTTTGGTTTATTATTTTCAATAATGAACCTTTGGAATCGACCAAGAAAAAAAAATTTTCAACACCCCCCCAACATTTGATGGTTTACGTTTCAAGGTAGGTAGAATCCAAAAATCGAATAAAAATTTGGCCGTCCGTCCGCCGTACGCGGCACTTTTGCCACTTAGAATTGACCGATTTTGATGAAATTTGGTATGTAGGCTCCATTTGGGGTCTAGTTGTGCCCCGAAGCTTTTGGTTGATGTAGGTCAGTTCTAAGGGTTCCAAAATCAATTTTGAAATTTTGAAAACGCCCTAACTCAAAACATTTTGATATAAAGGTATTGTTTTTCCTTCAATTTAAGATTCTATAGAATTTTTAGAATTTTTTGAGACCACCCGGAGCTCTGTAGGACAAACCGTTCGCTCACTACGAGAATTTAAAGTTTGGACGTACGATAAATCAGAAACACGAGTGTGAATCGCAAAAGAGGCCTAATCTCCGTTCAAATTAAAGCTGACCGAAAAGCGATCGATATTTTTCTTCATGTTGGATGGTTGGTGGCTTTGCAGAAGAGTGATCTATATAGAAAAATAAAAAATAATAAACCATTGTGTAATAATTTGCAGCGTTTAAGCTACTTAGTTGAAAATAATAAACCAAAAGCAGAGCAGCGGATATAATCTTTTCAGCGATTTATTTCACTGGTAAAACTCTATTCTAGTATTCAGACTTACGGAAAATATTACAACCCTATTCCAAAAAATAATTTCTCATTAAATTTGTTATGTAGTTCTCGTTAAATTTGTGAAGCGCTTTTACATTCGTAATAATCGCCGAAAAGTTTCTACTTATCAAAATTTGCTTTATACACGATTTTCACTTGAAGTAGGTACTTACATTAACATGAAAATAATATACCTGGTCAGCTGATGATCTCAGGTACTTCAACTTGTTTTCGTTCAATTTCGAAGGGATAAGTAGGAAGAAGCTGAATAACGTCGATAATTTTTATTTGATTTAAGCCAGTACTGTAAAAAAAATGTAGGAACAAGAGGACATGAAAATAAAATAATTAAGTATGTTCGATGGGAGCCTACTTAGAAAACATAAAACACGTACTGCAGATTATCGCCGATAAGTAACGAGTAGGTACTCAGTAGAGTACTTCTACTATACAGGGTCTCCCACAAGACCAACCGGAACAAGAGGGAATAGGAACTGCAGGTAAGCTGCTAAGGATTTGGATTCAGAATCCTCTGAAACGGATTTGTACGCGGTTATTGCTTCCGGTTCTACCAAGAGAGCGGAAGCATTGATTTGCCTTTTTGAGGTTAAAAAAAATGTACTCCAAAATCAAAATTTCCACGTTTTAGGCCTTCCTGACCAATTTTGGTTCCATGTCTGTTTGTCATGAAATACCAACTTGTAACGTCCAAAACTATACGTAGGTAGTTATTTTCCATCCGATTTGGACAAAATTTCTCAGGATTGTTCAGATTAGCGTGTAGATGGTCCCCTTTGAGGTTAGTTGAAGGTACTTAGAGATTGATGTTTTGTGATTAGCTACTATGCATCGAATCATGTTTATACTTCGCACTGCGAGTTCACAAGGGGCGTTTTACAAAAAGCTCCCCTTGTACTTCATTTTTTGAAATTGCACTGTCGGAACCGCAAAACCAAGATCTACACGTTGGTACTACTGGCTTTTCAATACCTCCATCCGTTACCGAAAGAGAGCACTATAAGCCCTTATGGAATTTAGAGAAACAAAGGAAAAATTTCATAACCAAGGGGCGCTTGATAAGACCCTCAGTTGGTCGGTAGGAACATGTCATGTTCGGGTACATGAGGCGCCCCTTGTGCCCTGAGTCTCCTGTGAAGCGCCTTCTTCTCAATAAAAAATATACAACTTTTTTCTCAAAGGGTCTAATGTGAATGGGCTCAACTTGATATAGCAAGAAAACACAAGAGGCGCTTTTACAAATTCCAACGTTTTTTTGGTGATTTAACGTGTTTCTCCCTATATTATTGGTTGGATCCGATTCAGTTCTTAGTTCCATCGATAATACACTAAATTCTCTACAGAATGCGAAAAAAAATTAATAATCTAGCTAAAATAGCAGTGACACAATTGAGTTGGGGAACAAGTAAAATCTTCAAGCGTGTTTTACTCTTAATTTTAAAACTTTGATAAGCGCCCCTTGAGAACTCGCAGTGCGACTTAATCGGGTTGTAGACACGAGGAAGCTTAGTCTATATGTTTTATAAATCTATTGAGTGTCGTCCTCTTTCACCCCAGAATAATCACATAAGGACGCCCAAGTCTTACTGCGGGACCTAAAAACTAGAGATGACAGCAAACGTCGTCAGGTGTGCCAACACTGCAACATTTCCCTCAACCCAGTAACTTTTACCCACCTGTGACTGTATGGGTTAAGACACAAATCGATTGCCCCTGGAATTCTATCAAATGACTGTTTCCTGCCGAAGTAAAACAACCACAAATCACTGTAGATTTATAAAAGTTTCCTACCACCCCAACTTGTACGTACGCCTTGTGGGACACCCTGTACATCCAATACCTGTTAATTTAGAAGTGTTTTAGTGATTTGTTTCCAGTAGGTTACGCAGGAGAAACCTAATAGGAACGTAGTTTATAATACAACACCCATATTTACAGACTTAGACAGATTTAGAGAAAGATTCTTGGTCCTCTGCCCACCACTATGAACTACAATATCATCACATAGAGAGCAATACAACAGAATTTAACACCTACTTCAACTTGATATTATGTAGAAACCTAAACAAAACTGATTTTTCAAATACATCGTACTCTAGAAGACAAACACATTTGAATTCCAGCAGTACGATCAAGTTTTATCATTTCTCAGCTAGAGAGACCAGAAACAGGTTTTTTATTCTCACAATTTCTTACGTATATCGTTGCTACCACATATTATCTACAATATACACCAATTAAAAGGATTTCTCGGTACTACTCTGGATATTACATTAAGTGTGCATCACTGATGGAAGGTAAGTAATTTCATTTTTAAGTAATAATTGTAAACTAGATCGGTAAGTACAGGGACGGATTAATATTATGAAGCCACTCTCTACACACACTTTTCTTACCACCGAGATCTGTAATCGTTTTAAAACGATTTCAACCTGAGAATTCAGTTTGTTAAAAGTTAGGTATCCTGAACACACAGCGTTAGTTGAGGAGTTGAAAATGTAAATGACGAAATTATAAATGGCACATTCAGATAAAGAATTCACACTATTGAAAGGTCTGCTCGAGGAGGCCTATGTGAAGAAACCACTACAGAGGAACCTTTCTTGCACAAACCTCCTCCATGGCGCAGTTGGAGTTGAACCTCACGTGGAAGACATTGGGGCCACTACACACGCCAGTTGAGATGTTCAGAATCGAAAAGCACCTCACCCACTCACTCAAATCCCAGAAACCACAAAAAAGATTTAAATCACCTTTTTAGCCTATTAAAGGTTAGGTTTATTAATTTCAATCAAAAAACGATAAAATCGACTAAAGGAAAAAATTTAACCCCCCGCCGCTCCTTAACATTTGTTGGTTTACGTTACAACAATGGAGTAGGTAGGTATTTCAGCCAATTTTTATTATTTTTTTTTTTTCAAAAGAGCATGGACCAGGAATAACGGTAATTGGATCTGTTCGTCGAGAAAATGTTTAGAAAAAATTAGGGAAGCTAATGAAAGTTGAAGATTTGAATGATGTGACGTAGTAAGTCGTCGTGACGTATTAAGTTGCTGACCTTAGATCGAGACATTCCACTAATCCCATGCGGCCTCGAAGGTTTTCAATGGTGCTGAATCCAAATTTGAGGTAAAAAACCTGAATATCCGACCCACCGAAAAATCCCATTGTAAATAAGTACGTAGAACCCAAATACAAATTGAAAAAAAACGCTGCAAATAATTACTACACAAAGGTTTATTTTTTCTATATAGATAACTCGTCTGCAAAGAACACGGCCTTCTCTCATAGAACACGTTCTCGTACGGAGCCAACGGTTTGTCCTACAGGGATCCCTAAGTGATCTCTAAAATTTCTAAAAATTCAATACTATCTTTAATTTATGGAAAACCTTACCTTTATATCGAAATTTTTTGAGTTAAGGCGTTTTCGAAATTTCAAACCTTATTTTTCAACCCTTAGAAGTGGCCTACATCAACCAAAATCTTCGGAGCACAACTAGTCAGTCAATCGGTCAATGCTAAGTGGGGAAAGTGCCGCGTACGGTGTACAGAAATTTTGAGGGGGTGTTGAAATTTTTTTTCATTTATTATTATTATTTATTCATTATTTATTTTCATTTATTTATTATTATTATTGAAAATAATAAACCAAAAAGGGCTAAAATCGAGTGACGAGTACTCTGTGGGTGGAGGGGTGCTGATTGCGGGTAGCGTCCTCATTTAGACACCTGTCCCATGTGTAGTTGGAACAACTAATTCTAAGCTGTCCTACGCTGGCCACTGCGAGACTTAAGTTTCTAGCCAAACTGCTGTCCACTCCACTGACAACAAAACAACAATACTCCCTATTGCTGAAGTCGACAGAGAAAAGAGAGATGAATGAACTTAATTTCTTCCTATGTGAGAAATTTTGTAGTTGCTGTGTGTATTTTTCTCTCTCTCTTATGAAAGTTGATCAGAATACAATTTAGTCTGCAATAGTCATTTATTCATCATGAACATCGTAGACGAAATGTTTCCTTCCTTTAAATTGATACAAAGAAAACATTTTCGTTACCTAATCGTTTTGGTTTATTATTTTCAACAATGAACTTTTGGAATCGATCAAGAAAAAAAATTTTCAACACCCCCTCGAAATTTGATTTTTTTGTTTCAAGGTAGAATTCAAAAATCGATTTGAATCGATTTTTTCGTTCCTACGTAGAATTCAAAAATCGAATGAAAATTTGGTCGTCCATCCGCCGTCCGCGGCACTTTCCCCACTTAGCATTGACCGATTTTGATGAAATTTGGTATGTAGGCTCCATTTGGGGTCTAGTTGTGCCCCGAAGATTTTGGTTGATGTAGGTCACTTCTAAGGCTTCAAAAATGAATTTTGAAAACGCCCTAACCCAAAAAATTTTGATATGAAGGTATTGTTTTTCCTTCAATTTAAGACAGTATAGAATTTTTTGAGACCACGCGGGGCCCTGTAGGACAAACCGTTCGCTCCCAACGAGAATTTAAGGGTTTTACGTATGATAAATCAGAAACACGAGTGTGAATCGCAAAAGAGGCCTAATCTCCATTCAAATTAAAGCTGACCGAAATGCGAACGATGTTTTTCTTCATGTTGGATGGTTGGTGGCTTTGCAGACGAGTGATCTAGAGACAAAAATAATAAACCATTTTGTAATAATTTGCAGCGTTTTCTCTTGCAATTTTTGTTCGATTTTGATGATTCCAGCGGCAATATTTCAGTTTTTGAATTCCCTAGTTCCGTGCACTAATGAATGTCTAAAATCCTTTAAAATTTCCAATTTAAGTAACAACTTTTCATGTTTTTGCGCCTTCGATTTGGCTAAATACTAACTCGGAACGAGGAACGAACGGCGACCGACTGAGACCCCCTTAAGGCGCTAGGAGGGGATACGTTCGTAGGGCTTTAGCCTTTTTCATCATACATCATAACTAGTTGAGGTCAGATGATATGGAACAAGAATAATCAAAGAAACAATAATTTCTCCAACTGTTGAAGGGTATTGCAGACTGTGTGCTCAATAGGTGACATGGTTCCAATGGGTCTCCCACTCCTTAGTCAATGGTAAGTAGAACGTTCTAAACTAGCCCGGAGGCATTCGCTCATATGAACTATGAACTCTAGCCATGAATCACTTTAATTTAATCACTCACTCTAACTATGAATCTATGAACTCTATTACCCCAATATCCTATCTCCTAATCTCCATTCAAATTAAAGCTGATCGAAATGCGAACGATGTTTTTCTTCATATTGGATGGTTGGTGGCTTTGCACACGAGTGAACTAAATAAAAATAATAAACCATTGTGTAATAATTTGCAGAGTTTTTACATGTATAGCTTTTCTTCTGTACTTCTTGTTAAAGATTTATATTTGTAAAGCAATAAATTTATTACCTGTCTATCTATCTTTATTTCTTGAGCGTGAAGCGTTTATTTCTTCAAAATAGATTTGATTGTGAAGCGAAAATATGGTTGGTAGCAAGGGCATTGGACTACAAGGTAGGGGTCGCGAAAATGGAAACTGGGGAATCCCCAGGGACGTGACGTCACTCGGTAACCACAGAGAGACTTTTCACTCATCCTTCCAATCATATTCCAGTCTTCCAGTGGTCAAGTTGCTATATTCCGTTCCGTTTTAGTACGTTGTCAAGTTCGTTCTATTCTGTTTTGTTTATAATTTCTTTTTCAATAACGCGGGATTCAACTGCTCCGGTTCCCGAAGGAGAAAGTTCTTCAAGAAAAATGGATTTTCTTGTGCAAAAGGGCAGATACTTTTTCAGTATCAAATCCCGGGTTTGCTCTAAACACTTCGATGAAACTTATTATGTACGGGATTTGAAAAGTGAGCTACTGAACATAACACCTAAACGGAAAAAACTCTAGCCTGATGCAGTACCTCATTTATTCTTACTGATCGCTACAACTACCTTTTCTTCGTCTGGTCAGGATAAAGACGAGCGTATGTCAGATCATGGTCGCCGAAAAAGAGCGGAAAAAGGAGGTCATCGACGACGAGCTGATGAATTGTTGAAAATTTCGGTCTTCCATTCTGATCGAAACTCTAATGGTAATTTAGAAATAGAACCCGAAAGTGAAGCCGGATCACCCCTTGACGGTATAGATGAACGGCCTCAGGAGGAGTTATTTTTGTTCGCTGCAACTGAGTTGCTTCGGCAGCAACTGAATGGGGCGAAAAGTGAAATTTTGAGACTGAATGAATTCGCTCGAATTCTCGAGAAGAAATTTACAGTGTCACAACAGCAGTCGTCATAATCGTCGTCAGCATGTCATAATGTAAGCATAAAATAAATAAAACTGATTATTGAAAACCTTTGGAGTTGAATGAAACCCTTCAATTAGAAGTAAAAGAGAAAATACTGTTGTGTAGCATGGGGAAAGAAGGGCCTTTAGTGGGCGGGTGGTTACTGAGCTACGTCATCACCTCAAGCGTCGCGGCTCGTGACCCCTACCTTGTAGTCTAACATCCTTGGTTGGTAGGTAGTGACAATGGCAAAGCTGTGTTCTTCTCAGGGGAGTGATCTATTCAGAAAAATAATAAATATTTTTGTAATAATTAGCAGTTTTTTTGTCAAAAAGTGAATAAGATGCGTTACGATTCTGGCCGACTATCTTCATCAACATGATTCGCCTGTAAGAATGAAGGTGAGTTCACAAGCCTCTGACTCTGCGACTCTTTCCGTTTCTTTCTGACATTCTTTTAGGGTGTTCACAGGCGTACGTTTTCCGACGCGCTCATCATTGCGTTATTGCAACTCCCGCATCCCTCCTTCCACCGCCCACCACCCTCTCTCCGTCAAATATCTATTTTTCGGATGTGGACAGTCCCTCCCAAAAGTGCCTCTCCAACGATATTACCCTCCTCTCTCCAACTGTTCTTGGCCAATCAGTTGGAATGGTCCAATGGAGTTGGAAATGCAGAGTCGAACGCTTGTGAACCCACCTTGAATCTCAACGTAATTTCTCTAAAATGGACTGAATCATAACCATTTGAGGAAGTGATGTCAAGGTGAGGTTAGGCCAAGGTGAATTCCCTCATAGCCTCCAGATTTTGGACTCAAGTTCAAAGGTTTCAACGAAATAATTTCCAAATATGAAAGTTATGTGAAGTCATTGCAGCTTCAATGTGGTTAGAGGGAATCAAATTTCTAACACAGAAAGAAGTAGGAGAGCAGGCGACTTGTGGATTCTAGCGCATGGGCCACTACTGAACAAAATAAGGATGGAACAATAATTGGCCTGCATTTCTCCAGTTCGAACTTCCTGAACCAACAATACACGATTCAATAGGTTTTCGATTGGACCATACTGATTTGCTTGGCATGAGATCATTACTTGCCCTGGCTTCTTGCCAGTATGTCGTTGATTTTCAACTTCGTATTTGAAGAGCTAGTTCAACTTTTCGCGTGGAGGGAATGTCGCCTGGTCTCCCAGTTGATGACTTCTATTGATATCTGACACATGCAGTAGCCGATCATAAACACAAATAGGAGGACGCCCCAATTGGCTGAAACTATCTGACCCAAATAAGCCATCCCGAGGTCGTAGTCGCCGAAGAATATGTAGTTGGATATGACGGCCATGACCCACAGCGGCGAGCAGACGACGGCCTCCAGCCTTCGGGTGTTCTCCGAGCCGAGAGTCCGCTCCACCCTCTTGAACGAGGGCGTCTTGAGAAAGGATTTGCCCAAGGACTCGAAACAAATCCCGACGAAGTTCATAGTCGACCAGATGAGCATCGTGCGGTCGATCCCGTGCCAGAGGAACACGAAGCAGAAGCAGTAGAATGAGGCAACCAGCTTCCGCCACACAGATGACTTGCGAGAGCCACAAATGGGTTTGTAGATGCACCTGAAATGAAATCAAGGACAGATAATTACCGTTAAGGACACGTTATTGGTTGGTAGTGAGGTTGGGTACCGATCAATGTGAGTAATCGATTATTTTTTTTAAATATTCAATGTCTGTAAGGTTAAACTAAAAGTGTACTAATACCGCAGAAACTCTGCATCCCTTTGGCGAATTCTTCTGGAAAGATGGAACTACTTACCTCTAATTATCATGCAAATAGTAGAGATTAAAAGAGAACTCGTTCAACTAGAACTTTACGAACCTGCACAATTTTTTAGTGCATTCCAACATTTCAAGAACTGTCTGACTTAATGTATGATTTTACTTGATAATTTGTTATTGTTTATTTGTTATGTATTTATTGTTGACATTTGTATTGTCTGCTAAGGCTTTTTACAAATAAAAATGTTTTTAATTTGAATTGAAATCCCGTGCACGCGATACTTGTTCGGAAATTTCTTCCCTCAAAATTGACATAATTTTCCTCCTAATGCAGCTCAAAATTGATCATTTGGCTGATTCAGAAGCGCGATTAATTTCGTTCGCAGTGCAACCCTAACATGAATACGAAATTTCGCCTTGGAAGGTAGACTCGATCATTGGTTCGCGGATCAGACACCTTGGGGGCGCCACATAATCGATTATATTGTAACAATTAGATTACATTATTAGTCTTTACATAGCTTTCAAGATCGATTTACTTGCTTTCATTGAGATAGGTAGCGTGAGGGAATTCCACTTTTGGAAAAATATGGTGAAGATCTCAGGGAATATTTGTGCCGCAGGTGCATCAAGTTGCATTATAAAGCCAAGATAGTTTATAAGTTAATAAATCTTTAAAGTCTCTAGTTTTCGGGTACTCATTCAACAATGAACATTCACTCAAGTAGCTTTCTTGTGGGAACGACTCACCTACTGATGAACATGTAGAACCCTCGGTCAAAGTGTCGCCACATGTTGGAGTAGAGATGGATCCTGTTGACACACTTCGGGTTGGGAGGGACATCGTAGAGCTCTGCCCGAGCGATACAGAGAGCGCCTCCGTAGACTACGATGTACTTTATGAAGAAGAACTGGGCCAGACACAATCCCACGCCATTGAGAGTCCAAAGTCCAAGGTGCACCACAGCATTCACCCTGTAGTGCATCGCATGACAGTAGAAGAAATGAGAGGCTATTTCGAAGAACCAATACCAGAAAAATGCTCGGAGCAAGCTCCCAATAAATGCCTTCAACCTGGAAGTTGTCCAGGGCTCATAGGGTCTGTAAAGGCCGTTCTTGAAGTTATCATAGGGCACAAAAGGGCCAAGGAAAAAGCAAGGCAAATAGAAAGCGTAACCTAAAAGATCCATGAATTTTTGTAAGAAACTCCGGTTAGTGCGGATTTCTATTAGAGTGAAGTCGATGCATTTGAGGAGAAACCATTCGAAGCAGAGAATAGTTAGCGTTATGTCGTCGTACTTCGATGAGTAGGAGTGGAAGATGTATTTTGAGAAGAAATTGACAGACAGGAGGAGTCCAACAGCTAGAATCCACGTGAGGAGTTTGGAGCGAACGAGCAACGCGAAGAGGAACATGGTGAGCATGATGATTAGGATGAAGGTGGACTCAGGGGGGAAGATGGTGATGAGGGCGCCCACAGTGATGAGAGCGTGGCATATCGGGATGGAGACCGGGTCCAAGTAGCGGACGCGTTCGCATACGACGAGATGCAGAAGAATAAACGGCGACAGCCTGAAAACAATAACTGCAATTACTGAGCACGAAGGAAATTAATTTATCAATGAATTGAAGTGCATATATATGTTATTGAATTGCCCAAACACAGACAGACCACAGTCCCCATTTTTCTAAGCCCCTTGTTTACAAGTTCTTGTTTCATTATGGGAATAGCAATCTTTCTTGTAATTGTAATCAATTGATTTTCAATTCTTTTATCGATCACATATAATCACATATAATAACTATAATAACTATAAGACCTAAGTGAATCTCATAGGGCTGGTTAAAAAAAATGTATCCCCAAGTTTGACGTCCACCATAAAGATACAAACCCTGGTAGGAAAAATGGCTTTTAAAAACTTGTATAATCGATTATTTTTCTGGACTATCGAAATATTTACCTGGATTATTATAAACATAATATTATAAACTAGAAGGAGTATAAGGAGTTACAGACAAGTTTTGTAGGAGGAATCACAAACTAGGAAAAGTTACGGAAAAGACTAGAAGGAGTCTCAGAAAAGACTTGGAGGAGTTGTAGAAAAGTCTTGGAAGAGTCTCGTAGAAGACCAGGAGGAGTTGTAGAAAAGTCAAGAGGAATCTCAGAGAAGACCAGGAGGAGTTGTGGAAAAGTCTAAGAGGAGTCTCAGAGTAGAAGGAGACCAGGAGGTGTTGTAGAAAAGTCAAGAGGAATCTCAGAGAAGACAGGAGGAGTCTCAGAAAAGACTTGAAAGAGTCTCGGGGAAGACCAGGAGGAGTTGTAGAAAAGTCTTGGAGGAGTCCCAGAGAAGAAGTAGACTAGGAGGAGTTGTAGAAAAGTCTTGGAAGAGTCTCGTAAAAGACCAGGAGGAGTTGTAGAAAAGCCTTGGAGTAGTCTCAGAGAAGACTAGTAGGAGTTGTAGAAAAGTCTAAGAGGAGTCTCAGAGGAGAAGGCGACTAGTAGGAGTTGTAGAAAAGTCTTGGAAGAGTCTCGTAAAAGACCAGGAGGAGTTGTAGAAAAGCCTTGGAGTAGTCTCAGAGAAGACTAGTAGGAGTTGTAGAAAAGTCTAAGAGGAGTCTCAGAGGAGAAGGCGACTAGTAGGAGTTGTAGAGAAGTCTTAGAAGAGTCTCAGAGAAGACCAGGAGGAGTTGTGGAAAAGCCTTGGAGGAGTCTCAGAGAAGACTAGGAGGAGTTGAAGAAAAGTCTAAGAGGAGTCTCAGAGAAGAAGGAGACTAGCAGGAGTTGTAGAGAAGTCTTGGAAGAGTCTCAGAGAAGACTAGGAGGAGTTGTAGAAAAGTCTAAGAGGAGTCTCAGAGAAGAAGGAGACTGTTAGGAGTTGTAGAGAAGTCTTGGAAGAGTCTCATAGAAGACCAGGAGGAGTTGTGGAAAAGCCTTGAAGGAGTCTCAGAGAAGACTAGGAGGAGTTGTAGAAAAGTCTTGGAGGAGTCTCAGAGTAGAAGGAGACCAGGAGGTGTTGTAGAAAAGTCTTGGAGGCGTCTGGTAGAAGACAGGAGGAGTTGTAGAAAAGCCTTGGAGGAATCTCAGAGAATACCAGGAGGAGTTGTAGAAAAGTCTAAGAGGAGTCTCAGGGAATACCAGGAGGAGTTGTAGAAGTCTTGGAGGCGTCTCGTAGAAGACAGGAGGAGTTGTAGAAAAGCCTTGGAGGAATCTCAGAGAATACCAGGAGGAGTTGTAGAAAAGTCTAAGAGGAGTCTCAGGGAAGACTAGGAGGAGTTGTAGAAAATATTCCTGATGACTGCGAATCCTCTTGATTCATCTTTCTGGTCTTTGAAGCCTCCATCTTCTCTGAGACTCATCCAAGACTTTTCTACGACTCCTCCTAGTCTTCTTCTCTTCTGAGACTCTTCCAAGTCTTTCCTGATACTTTTCCTAGTTTGGTCTGTGGCTCCTCGACTTCTATAAAACTTGTCTGTATCTCCTGAGTCTCCTACTATTTAGTCAATGAATCCTAGTATTTTGGCCTGTGACTACTCGACCCCTCCAAGCCTTCGTATTCGTTTGTGTCCTCAAAATCCGGTTCAACACTCTCTAAAACCTACCAATTTTCAGCTTTGAGATCCAAATAATTTCGAAGAAATGAGTGAGAATAGAAGCGCGTTAAAACGAAATAACATCTAATATATGAATAATCTCCATCTAACTAGTTATCGACGTGAGGGAGCGAGTTGGAGATTGATTAGTGCTGACGTAAATTGATTACTATACGCGATTTTTTCCCTTCCCTGTTTTACCTATTTCAAGTCATTTTCGACCTATCATATTGCAGATTTCAGGAAAGCTCTCAGTTTGAACTATAATTTAAAAAATATCATAATATTTCTTTAGGGGAGCTCGATCCTTATCTTTGAATTTCCTGATTTAACCAGTTTTCTCCGTGACTAGCGGCAACGGAGAAATATGTGATTTTGTCTATGAGAGGTCACACATAGACCCTGTATTTAAGTCCTGGCAATTCCTTGTGTATAACAAAAACTAGACTGTCTCGGATAAATTGTTCTTTCATGTTTACCCCATGTCTAGCTAGTAGCTAACTACTTACCTAAGAAGTAAGGTGGTCCAGAGTTCCCAATCGTAGTCAGACACGTCCTTCAGAGGCAGCCACTTCAGCAGAGGCTCGTCGAAGTCTCCATTCTCGTAGTACGTCAAATTGGTCAGAAGCTTCCCACCTTCGAATACTTTATAGAAAGAATATATGAAACTGACCACCCACACGGCGGAGTACACGAACAGTTCATATCGAGGAATTGACGCTCTCATCGTACAGTAAGTGTCTTTCAGTAACTAACCTAAGATATTAGAAAATACGAAAATAATTTCTTCGAAGAGATAAACATTAATGAGTCAATCTCGACGGAAGATAAGCGATGAGACAATCTTCATCTATCGGAGGTCAATTCAGTAGGCAAGTCCGATGATACGGTTTAGTTCAGTTGGTTTTGGACTACTCAACTCGCCGTTCGTAAGTAACACAATCCTACAAATCAAAGCTCACAAACGGAAATGATTATTACAACAGATTACGAATTGATGGGGGTTTGATGCTAGGTGATTGATCTGCTCTTCAGGAAATCAACAGGTCGGGGACCTCTCCACAAAATCCGGCCAAGATCTCGGAGGGTACATTTTAGGTGCACAATATTGTTCAATACACATAATTTCGTAGATATTCTTCCGAATAAAACTTCAAATAGCTACACGAATGATTTTTCATGATGTAATGAAAAGAAAAACGGTGTTGATTATTAGGACGACGAAAAAGAGCAAAAAAGCCGATGTAGGCACTCAGAAATCACGGACACCCGCCTTTTGTTGTTATCAGAAGGTTATCAACATCATTTTCAATTATCTTTGATGTCCGTCATGCAGTTAGCCAGTCAAGAAAAGAAGAAGAACACTGCTTTTCGTTATCATATCACTGATGGATACTATACCGTTCCTATCCATAGTCGAGTTTGTTTACTCCTCGTTCTCCAAAATTTTGATTTTTCTCACATTTCAATTTCACGTGAAAACAATTACGTTTTGCTTTATGAGATTGTGAAGGCCGGCGTTGGGTGGATTAGTGGTTGAAACCTGGACAGAGGCGGTTGCGTCACCTACTTTGAACTACCAGTGGTTATTCCAGGTACGATCTTGTAGTCTATACATTTTTATGAAGTAATTTTATTTATGAAGGGCTCGACTCCACAAAGAGTAACTCTCCAGAACGAAAGTAACCACTCTCTATTCGACGAAGTAGGTAGTAGTAACTAGACTCGTATCGTTTTTTTTCTCTGCGATCTGATTCAGCTCCGTGCCATTCTCTAGGCTTTAGTGAGCTTGTCTTGGCCATCTGGATAAGATAACTTGGTGAACGGGGCTGTGGCCCACCAACAAGTGCACTGGCAGGGTCAAATGAAATGTCGTACCTTCTTCCAATGGAAGTAGGTATAAAGGGTCCTGAGAAGTATTATATACCTAGTCTCCCCTCAAGCAAATTAGGGAAATTCTCTTTCGGAAAAGGATCGTTCATAAATTCAATGTCTTTGCTATTGCATTCCCTGTTGTAACCTCCAGGTAGAGGTACACTTATTTTAACGGAGTTGTGTAGAACGTTGTCTATTTCCACGAAAATAATGAGGTACAAGTTAAATCGATTTCGACGGTTAGGTCATCATCAGTAACAAACAATAACTGAAGGTACATCACAGAGAGCATAGCTTGTATAGTCACAAGTGAAAGGGAGCTTGAATCCCATTGGTTGAGAAAGTGAAAGTCATACCCAATCAGATAAGTGAAAGGAGAATCCTATTGGCTCAGACAAGTGAAGGGACCTCTGAGGATCATCAAATGCCAATCAAGGCAGACAAAGTGAAAGGGAGCTTAAACATTGGTGATGGTAGCATTGTGAAGGGGAGACCAAGCTATTGTAGGAAGGAACCCAACAACGGTGAAACATGTTGAGGGACCACCTCATTCAGACATTTACCAGACCTATCACTCTTAAGAATCTCGAACTTTTCAAACACATCCAACATACCTCCCTTCGGGCAAAAATGAGGAAATTCTATGTCTATGTACTGTCCGTTTGTTAGATCAAAACTAAAGTTATGATTGGATTCTCTTAGGTGATTCGTAAAAGCAGAATCACCTTTGTTATCCCTGAAATCCTTCTCATGCTCTTTTATTCGTTCCCTAAATTTCCTACCAGTTTGACCACAATACTCAAGCCCACAAGAACATTTCAGCTTATAAACCCCACTTTTATCTTGAACGCTAATTTTATCTTTAACAGAACCCAACGAAGCTTTAAGATTATTTTTATTTTTATACCCTACTTTGAAACCTCTAGATGATAACATTTTGCCAATTTTGTCAGAAGTCTTTCCATAATAAGGTATATTTATCGACTTTTTCTCTTCTAATACAACTTCTTTAACCAAATTAGAAACCCTGTCTCTACACTTTTTCCTAAGAACCTTATTCCATATGTAATCAATGAGACATCCCCCATATCCATTGCTTGCGGCTATACTCCTGATAATAGTTTTTTCTTTAGATAGATAAATCTTAAACCTCTGAAGATCTTTAGATACCTAAAGAAAAACTCGGCGCTGCGCGCCTCGGCGGGGGCTTCGCCCCCTGCACCCCCGGATGATTTCCGCTTAGAGCCTAATGGCTAAAATGTGACATACCTTGAAAAGGTTTTTGCTCCCTCTCCCTCTTTATCTTTCTTTCACTGTAATATTTAAGCTCACTCAGCTGATCAGTGACCACTCAGGCACCTTCAGCATTCTCCATTGACCCGCCCTCAAATTTCAGCTTCCTGCGTTCAACAGGAGAGAAAATGGCCTTGGAGCTCACTCAGCTGATCAGTGACCACTCAGGCACCTTCAGCATTCTCCATTGACCCTGCCTCTCAAATTTCAGCTTCCTGCGTTCAACAGGAGAGAAAATGGCCTTGGAGCTCACTCAGCTGATCAGTGATCCCTCAGGCGCCTTCAGCATTCTCCATTGACCCGCCCTCTCAAATTTCAGGTTCCTGCGTTCAACAGGAGAGGATGTCAAGCATATTTGTCGTCAAGCATATGATAAATCATAGCGCTACTTTCCTGTCGCTTTTTCCTGTCGCTTTTTACTGTCGATTTTTCCTGTCGTTTTTCGGCGGGGGGTCCCATCGCTAAAACCTTTTCAAGGTTAAAACTATTACTGATGATGACCTAACCGTCGAAATCGATTTAACTTGTAACTCATTATTTTCGAGGAAATAGACAACGTTCTCAACTCCGTTTTTATTAAAATGGTTTTCCACAATCTCATCGCGAGTGATTTTATTCGTACACTTTATAGCTCGCGCTTCTGACTAAAGCCCGTTTTATACACGATCCGATTCTGCGCACTGGATAGGAGGCTTCGCCCTTCCTGTCATAGCAAAAGGAGAGTGTAAACACTTGTTTCTTGTCCAATAAGACTGGAAGCAATGCTCGTCGATATTATTGATGGTACAAAGAGCGTGCCGTGTCAGGAAGGTAGTCTGAGCGAAACTTCCCAAGGCTCACGTCCTAGTCAACCGAGAAATTATGAGTTGATTGGAGGTATCCAAAGTGGTAGGAGAGTCCAGCCCCCAGAAAGTGTTGTCGGGTTTCAGCGCTACCTACCGCCACTTCAACGAACTACCATTTCTGATATCTTATCAGGTGATCACGCTCGCTCTGCATTACCGTCGCTCCTCTAACTTGCAGTTATCCCTAGATTACAATGTAGCAAAGAAGAACAACACAACAATTGAAAACAACACAAAAATGCAATATCAAGTTCTTTTTCCTCGCAATTTAAAAGGGCAGGGAAGTAAAGCCGCAATACTTAGAAATTAGAGAGTGGTAAAACCGAGCTGGTAAAATCGAGGTAAGCCTACTTTTCAGAAATGCCGCTTGACCACGCTCACATCGAGCTGAAAAAGGATAATAGTTCGCTAAAGTGGCGGTAGGTAGCGCTGAAACCCGACAATACTTTCTGGGGGCTAGACTCTCATCAAAGTGGTTATGGGCGTGGAGAGTTCATTTCTTTCCGCATTTTTCTTTCTTCGTACAGTTTCTTTTTCCTTGGGTTCTCCTTGCGTCGTCAGATTTCACGAACGCGCAATACGCTTGAACATCACACTGCCTACCAGACCAGTAATATCGTTAAATAAAATATCGTTAAATACATGGGCTTCGCTCAATACCTCCTGCCGCCTTGGCTATGGCAAACGAACTTCCTTCTTCCAGAGTCTTACAAGGTCCCTTCACGTAAACTTCAAATTCCCAAACATTTTTCCACAGCTTTTTGTCACTGCACTTCTCTGTGGTACTTCTCCCCGAGGTAAAGTCCACTTGTACACTGATTTTTATAGTTCTGGATCTGATTGCTGGGAAGTGGCCCATGGTTCACCTTCTGATTCAACCACACTGGCGAAATCAGCATTCTTTGCTCAAGTCGGAGACAGTGACGACGTTCAAATTCCGCAATCTTGACTAGCCATCTGCATTGAGATGTTCTTTTCTTAGATGCCTTTAAACTAAACTACATGAGTGAATGTGTACTGTCTTGAAATAGAAGATTTACAGCGATATTCTACTAGAACTTCACTGGTAGGATACAATACTGCCGTGCTAAGCCAGAAAGTCGTAACGTGAAAATTTGACCATATTGAGTTATTGTTACCCGAGGGTTTTGGGGGACGATTTCTATCGATTATCGGAGTTTTGGAGTCGTAACAAACAAGCCTCCCGATTTTCGCGTTAGGACGTGTCAACTTGATTCTGCTAAGAAACTAGTCTATCAGAGCGATTCAGAAGAAGAAAACTCGTATCTCGACACTGATACGGGAATCGGCCTTAGTATTTCGAAGATACGACTTCTTGTATTCTAAATCGGCATGATACGATTTTTTGCCTCTGAAAACTCGGAAAACTTATTCAGCTGGTTTTTCTTACTCTCTGAACACAGATATGAAATACGATAGACTTTGAGCCAAGAAGGATGACAAAATAATTAAGGTGGAATGGTTTCTTGGTTTAAAGATAATTAATAAGTTTCAGGAATTAAAATGTGCTTAGCATTCCAATGTCTCATGCTAGCCATTTCAGAACAGAATAGTTCTAACTTCGGGTTTACGAGAGTGTAAACTCCTATCATAGTTTTTTGACAATTTACACTAAAAAATGTTTAATCTAGACTCCAGAAATTGATTTGGCTACTAATTTTCTGTAAGAAAATCTTTTACTTGTGGTAAAAGGAGGAAAAGTAATCTTGTGAAAGAGTTATTTCGTCACCAAACCTATTAGGTCGTTTTCCCGAAAGTTGGGTGAAGTCCAGATACGACTTTCTGGCTTAGCACTGCAGAATACTACTCGTGTCTTACCCTACTGTAGACGGGATAGAAGAGCAAATACATTTTTTCTTTAATTCGACCTGTATTATACATAATTTCAGGTAAAAATGAGTCACAATGGGCTACCTATCAACTTGCCACTTGAAGAAAATGTCTTGCGAGAGATCGTGGAAAAGGCGAAGGATTGGGGACTTATGCATGGTAAGTTGCTGTTGGTATCATAAATACCTACCTTAGTTTTTCGTAATTTTTTGATTATCGTTGAAGGTTTCACATCTGATCTCACAACCTGCTACATTAGATTGTCTTAAGTAGCATTTTATCAAAAGGACGTCCGACGGGATGGAAATTGATGGACACCTTGCTGTGTGGACTTATAAATTACAGCCTTGAAAGCGGGGAAATGTTGTTTCTTAAATACTTTTTTAGTTTTTAACACAGTAATATTTTAGGTAATTTACGGAGAAACGAATTTTTATTGTTCCAGGTGTTGGAATTCGTCCATTTGACACGATGAACCCCAACACACTGACGATCGCGCCTCACGCTCTTTTTCCAACGCCCGTCCCAAGAAAAGACTTCGACGAACTCATCAGGCTCCAGCCAGCTCTCAACCTGCTTATGCACAAAGTGGCACACGACCACAAGTTTCTGGAGAAAGCTCTCGGAAAGTTGGTATTTTCTTATTCGCATTTTACCTGAAATTAAAATAGGAACCTTCATGGTGGAGTGCCCTAACTTCTTACAGGGTGAGGGGAGGAAATAGAGCGGTGGTTCTTCGGTTTAGGAGATTTATTTCCGTGTCAAGCATGCTTTCGCCTTATCGGCATCGTCAGGACACTGTTGGAGGTCATTATACATAGTTTCGTATTAATGAGGAATTTCACCATGTCGGAATTTCCTATTTTTGACCCCAAAATCGGATCCAGCACCTCGAAAAATGCAGGGCTTTCAGCCCGTACTTCCTAATTTACGAATAAACAAAAAAGTGTAGAAGATATGAACTTCCAAAAAAACCGGGAGGATGACGTCAATCTGGATTAGTTCATGTACTACCGCTTGAAGCGTTGAGATCGTGAAATCTACATTCCTCAGATGCAACATGTCACAAAACCAGTAAAGATCGAAATCGAAAAACTGATGAAAAAAAAAAAAAAATAGTAAAAGCAAGATGGGGAAAATTAGGTCTCCCCTGTTTTTGTTTGATAACTTTCCTCTTAGAAGGAAACCTTATTTCGTCGTACCAACGGGCAACACTGGGAGGAGACGGTGATCGGAACAGCCAATCAGCGAGCTTTTCCACTTCACACTGAAAAAGTTTTTTCCGGTTATTTTTTGAAATCATAAATTTTGATTGTCTCCCAAAAATAACAGGAGACTTATTTTCCGAAATCAACCCGATTTTCATCTATCCAACACCATCAACTATTCAGGAAAAATGCAAACAGAATTTGGTGAAATTCCTCATTGGTATTGAGGAGTTCAAATGCTGGTAGGAAGTAGCTAATTAGACAGTAAGTGCAATAGTTTCAGGTATTAGGTACTTTCTTATGGTGTTGTTATTGTTGTTGTGCAATAGTGCTATTATTGAGTTCAGAATTCTGCTGAAGGCCAGAAGGGTCCTCATCTAGGCTTGTATTATTAATACCAGTTCCTGCAAGTAAGGGTTGAATGTTAGAATTAGTTTTTCAATTTATAGGGGGAGTTATGGTAAAGAGGGTTGTAGTTACTTACTACTTAGTTTTATAGTTGAAGTTTGTAGAGTCGTGTGATATTGTTTAAACATTGTTGGTCGGAACGACTCAGCGTCCTTTTTCATTAAGAAAAAGGCAAGCTTGGTTTTTTCATTTATTCAGCAACAGTTTCGCTGGTTGAGCTTTCCAGCATCTTCAGGCTAAAAAAAAATAATTTTTAATGAAATTAAAATTAATTTAACAATGAGAAAAGTCGATAACATAATAAAATAACAATACAGGCATATCAAACTGGTCAAACTTACACCCAAACTACAGGGTGTCCCATGTTAACCCATTTCAAGCCAAGGGTACAAATAACAGAGTTGTGAGAGGAGGAGGATGAACTGTTTTATAGGATGGCGGCCGAAATAAGGCATAATTTGGTCACCAATTGAGAGCAAAAAACGCTGCAAATCATTGCTCAAAGGTTTATTATTTTATGTATAGATCATCCTTCTGTATAGATCACTGGTTCTCCATCAATAGCACCTACCACCATCTGTATTCTCCCTTGACCTTCCCTCTCAAATTTCAGCTCCTGCGTTCAATAGGATTGAAAATGGCTTCGGAGCTCACTCAGCTGATCAGTGATCAGAAGAGTGAAGAAGATCTCCTCGAATGCTGGAGACGCCTGGAAGAGCACTTCCATTCAATAGGATTGAAAATGGCTTTCGAGCTCACTCAGCTGATCAGTGATGTGAGGAGTGAAGAAGATCTCCTCGAATGCTGGAGACGCCTGGAAGAGCACCTCCATTCAATAGGATTTAAAATGGCTTCGGAGCTCACTCAGCTGATCAGTGATGTGAGGAGTGAAGAAGATCTCCTCGAATGCTGGAGACGCCTGGAAGAGCACTTCCATTCAATAGCATTGAAAATGGCTTCGGAGCTCACTCAGCTGATCAGTGAGCAATGATTTGCAGCGTATTTACCTACAAACATTGTTTTACCTACCAATTTTTTTTAACCTACCAACCATTGGTAGGTACTGCCTACCACACTATAATGGCTTCACACCTTCACAATCAAGTTTATTAGAAAGAACTAAACGCTTCACACTCGATTCGAAAAATAGAAAGCTTGATATGGAAATTTGATTACTGGTTACGTCACGTGGTCTCAAAAATTTTTAAAAATTCTGTACTATTTAAAATTGGTGAAAAAACGATACCTTTATTTCGAGAGTTTTCGAGCTAGGGCACTCTTGAAAATTTCAACCCTTAATTTTCACCCCTTAGAAGTGACCTACATCAACCAAAAGCTTTGCGGCACAACTAGACCCCAAATGGAGCCCATATACCAAATTTGAACCAAATCGGTCCAGTGTTGCTAAGAAAAGTGCCGCGTACGGCGGACGGCGGACGGACGGAAATTTTTTTATTCGATTTTCGGATTCTACGTACCTTGAAACGTAAAACATCAAATTTTGAGGGGGGGTTAAATTTTTTTTTTCTTGCTCGATTCCAAAGGCTTATTATTGAAAATAATAAACCAATACTCCAAATTTTATGAATTTTACATTTTAATGGGATTTAAGAGGCCTCAGTCTTCCAAATCGATGTGATTTATCCAATTCATTGTTGTTGGCAACATGTAAAAATCTATCTT
Organism: Apolygus lucorum; assembly: GCA_009739505.2. Taxonomy (NCBI): domain Eukaryota; kingdom Metazoa; phylum Arthropoda; class Insecta; order Hemiptera; family Miridae; genus Apolygus; species Apolygus lucorum. The sequence continues at coordinate 63,916,573 of CM019177.2, forward strand.
TTGGACTGGAATCCGTTTCGATTCGTGGCGAGAATGCTCAACGCCCAGGATCGAATTTGAGCATCATAATCAAGCTTTCAGCCCAAAGGCCTCCTTTTCAATGAATAATTCCCAAAATCGCATCGAGCTCTCAAACGACGAAAAATTACCACTATTTCCAATTAAAAAAAAAATCGATGCGAAAACGCATCAGTGGCCGGAAATAGGTTAAGGACCGAAAAACTTCGGGAGTCGATTCTATATCTAATTTAAGGAAGAAAATGTATCATAGCAATATTGTTTTAACCCCTTGTTTTTCCAAGTTTTTTTTAATTTGAAGATTTTTTTTTGTGTTCGACTTATATCTATTAAAATTACCATTACTACCTTAATTTAGCAAAAACATGTAAAATTTAGGATAGCGTTGGAAAGGGCGTCGAATTTCCTATCTTTATAGTGCTAACAAAAAACTATTTTCGGGGTCCTGATGGGTGAAAAATCAAGTCAATCAGATAGGTGGAGATCATCTTCTCTTCAATAACACCATAAATAAGTACTTAATACCTTGTAACTATGACACTTCCTGTCTAAGTCTAATTAGCTACTTCCTAACAGCATTTGAACTCCTCTATACCAATTAATACGAACCTATGTATAATGTACTCCAACTATGTATCTGCCTCCAACAGTGTCCTGACGATGCCGATAAGGCGAAAGCATGCTTGACACGGAAATAAATCTCCTAAACCGAGGAAACGCTGCTCTATTTCCTCCCATCACCCGGAAACTTTGAAAATAAGAACCGATATATTGAAAGATCGGGTGTTTTGAGAATATTATCACCCCACTCTCTCCTATAATTTGCTGATTTCGATACTCTGTAGGGATAATATGCGTGCTCACTGATATGACTAGCAACGAATTGATTGATATCGTATCGTTTTTACAGCACCGTTCTGCATGACGAATTCACAAAAAGGACTTACGAAATTTACGAAACTGTCCGAAAAGAAGGATTTGCGCAGGTAACTAGCACTCTTCCATTTTTTGATAGATCTTTTAGTTTGATGTTCTGTTTCATAGATTGTTTGTCACTGTTGAACTCACCGAACATCTATGTGATTGGCGAAGGAGTTATTTACTTTAGAGAATCTGATCGACTCTCAGACGAGCCAAACCTCCGCGATCGATTCCCGGTCCAGTAGAGAAAATATTCCACAATTGACTGCTGGTCAGTGATCTGCTCCCAGGGGTTGTGTCAGGGATATTGCGATCGACTCCCATTCCAAACACTGAATGGGGAATTTCCCTGACTTTTTTTTTCTCCGAGACTGATATGTAAGAAAACCGCAGTGACCTGCCCGAAAAAGCATCCAAAAAATCAGCCAAGACGTTCAGTTGACTCGTTTTTGAGCGAAGAGGAAAGAGGTGAGAGTCAGTTTTCGCGTCGTACTCGCGAGGCCCGAACCGAGTTTTCGCTGCGGTAAACTTGACGTGACGTAGCCGCCATCCCGCAGCCTTCCTTGATTTTCGCGATGTTTTTTGACACTTTTTTATTTTTTTTTATTTTTTTTTTTATTTTATTTTTTTAATCTCCCCTCAAAGACAAAATGTCTTTTGTGACGGAGGGGGCACGCCATAAAACGAAATAAATAAATAAATCAAATATAATGGGGAGGACGCCCAGGACTCACCCGACGCCGGCCCTAGGGATGAGGGATGATGAGGAAGGTGGGGGTGGGAGAGAGGGATGAAGGGAAGTGCCTCTATAAAATGACCACCAGTTTAAATATGAGCCGAGCAGTACGCGGCGGGTGACACCACGGAGTACACCTACTGAGATGCCCAACTCGCGCAACTCCGTGGCACTTTTCCCGCACCACACTCCGCGCCACAACAAGGTCGCAGCCATCACCCTGATGTTGTTGGGTGCCACTCCTTTTAGCTCACTTGTTCAGGCATTTTCTCCCCCTTGGGTACTCCTGGTGTTAAACGTTATTCTAGGGCCCTATTATAGGATTTGACTTGGAATTCCAGAATCTAAAATTGAGGCAAATTCCCCATTTCCCTTCCCTTTCCCGACTTAAACAGACTTAGGACTTTCTTTTCTATCTTAAATTGATGGAAAAACAATTGTGAAATATCACCAAAGTTCGTGTTGGCAAGAGGGAATTATTTGTAGAACAAACACTCACACAGTTCACCGGATAACTACCTTTTATTTTACAAACCAGAACGTACTAATTTCAACTCGAAACGAACGACAAAACAATTTTTTTTCTGACTTTTCAACGCATAACGATTTCGAATAAACAACGAACATACACAGTGATTCAATAGAATTTTTGCTGGTAAAAAACCCAGATATAGCGAAAGTCATTTCGTCGAAACAGTCGCACCATGGAGTAATGATCCACCAAACCTACCTCCATACACTTGTTTCCGTAGGTGCCCACCAACAAAGAATGGATCTCCAACAACAATACCTTTATAACTAAATTTTTTGAGCTAGGGCGCTTTCAAAATGTCAACCTTTATTTTTCAACCCTTAGAAAAGACCTACATCAACCAAAACTTCAGGGCACAACTAGACCCCAAATGGAGCTCGTATAACAAATTTCATCAAAATCAGTCTTTGGGAACTAAGGAAAGTGCCGCGCACGGAAACATTTTTATTCGATTTTCGGATTCTACGTACCTTGAAACGTAAACCAACAAATTTTTTATTGGCGGGGGGGGGGGGGGGGGGGGTAAACATATCAAATTTTTTTTCTTGGCCGGTTCCTGAAAATGCGTTCACGTTGGAGGAGACGTAAGCCAATGAAAGTTTTTGGGATACCCATTGTACGTACTTCTTTAGAAAAAGGCCTTCGCCATGCGAAGCATCCGTCCTTGCTTTTAAACCTGTTTATGACGAGGTTACTGGCGGGTTCCAAAAGCGATTGATGTTAATTTCGTGTTAACGTCCTTTTGCATTTCTATGAGCACTTCCACTAAAATATCGCCCTCACTAGATAGTGTGGTAGCAGATGGGGGTCTATCGCACTTGTTTTCATTTGAAGGGTCTTTGGATAAAAGGTCGAGGAGTCGATCACGGACTTTGGACCTCTCGAGAATCGATCACCTTCCCCTCATTAATTACTACAGGGCCTCTTCGACTTTACTGTTTATATTTCTGCAATACTCGTACTTATGAGGCTTATCCACAATTTAACAGTGAACTTGGAAAACCATTCATGTTACAACATTTTGAGTCAATATCTTGAGCTGCAGTATTAACACGAAAATAGAATTCTAGATGTCATAACCTTGTTATTTAACCGTTATATTTCACAATAAAACCGACTTATCTTGTGGATACCTGCTCGCTGAGTCGTCCAGTCGTCTGATGGTCCCATCTCGTCTTCCTCACTGACGCCACACCCACATTATGTGGCGTTCATCACCTTAGCCTCTCAACCATTCTTGTGCAAACCTTCAGACTTCACTCTCAATACTCACTTTCCTCACCTCCACCTTGGGCGACAAGCGGGTTCCGCCAGACCAATTCATTCCTATCACCTACTTACCCTTGAAGAGCTTGGAGTAAGTCTGAACTTCATATTCCTTTACTAGAAGTCATTCGTGCGGGTGACTAAGGTCTATGGTGGAAGCCTGACAGGTCTTGCATTATCCTTGATGTCCAAGTTGTAGATGGCAGCATGGACATGGAGCAGACCTGGCAGGCTAAGATAAGAAAGTATGATAGAGATGATTTACGGCAAGCGGTGTCAGAGCTAAAAGGAGTGGAACCCAACAATGTCAGAGTGATGGCCATGACCTTGTCGTGGCGTGGGAAAAGTGCCACGGAGTTGCGCGAGTTGGGCATCTCAGTAGGTGTTCTCCGTGGTGTCACCAGACGCGTATTGCTCGGCTCATATTTGAACTGGTGGTTTGATCAGATTTGAACACTTCCTTTCATCGCTCTCTCCCACCTCCACCTTCCTCATCATCCCTCATCCCTAGGGCCAGCGTCGGGTGAGTCCTGGGCGTCCTCCCCCATAATATTTGATTTATTTATTTTTATATGGCATAGCCCGTCCGTCAGATAGACCTTTTGTCTTTGAGGGGAGTTATTTATTTTAAAAAATTAGTAAGTAGGGTAACCTGTGGTTTCACCCGCATGAATTTTTGACGCCAAGTATAGGAGGGATTGGTAACAACCGACCTTCTGAGTTTTCCCTCACTCTTCAACTTCTCGAAAATAAATTTGAACTAATCAGTAATCAAAGTAAATCCATTTCTGATCAACTTCCAAGTTCCATTACACACAGAATTTGAGAGTCAGAAGGGTAGAAATTAAGGGTTTGGTCAATTACTGAAGGCCTGAGGTGATGTGACTTACTATTACATGGTTTTTCAAGTTCACTATCATTTAAGGATTTAAGAACCGCCTGATCAAGTCCGCGACACTAGCGCCACCTCACGATTATCGTGATAAGCGTGTTTTCATGGAAAATTTGTTCTAATTATAGTAATGAATTACTTAGATCGTAATAGGCAGTAGTGTTTCAGATCTGAGCAGGCAGTTTTTCGCAGTCTCTCTCTCAAACTAATATACCAAAACTACTGTTATGTCCAAATTCAGGATGTATCCTTAGGAATGCTACGTAACGATGTAATATTTTCCGAACACGACGAGCCTTTGCAAGTCGAGGTAAATACCATTGCAACTGGCATGGCCCATTTGGGCCCCATATCCCGAGCGATCCAAAGGTTTGTGACTGTTCCTTGTTGACGTTTGTACAGCCATAATCTTGGCGTCTACGTATGGAAATTGTTGACTGCTGGTTTTCAAGGGTGTGACGGCCAACATGACTAACCCAAGCTTTGTTGGACCCTATAGTTGTAGTGGACCCTTCCTCAATCCTTCCCTACGATGGATCCGATTACTTACTTGGATTAAAGCAGAGGGTATTCATTACGTGTTCACCCAACAGCAATCAGCTGTAGGAAGAACCAGAGAGAGAAATTGGTTATGTAAGGTACCTACCTAACTGACGGGTAAGTGTCCAAGAGAGAGACGGGTAAATGTCCAAAGTTCCGCCTAGTAACTAGAGATTATATTTACATTGCTCAGTCTGTGTTGAGCATAAAGTGTGCCTCTAAATCTCTCCATGTTCCAAAAACTTCTAATTAGGTACAATTATTCCAATAGATGTGTGAAATTGACGTTCTAATATTTGTGTTGCATGGTGCTCCTAACACTCGAATGAATGTCTGTTCTTCATTGTGAAGATTTACCGCTCAATAATCATGTCATTAACCCTTATCTCAATAAGAAAGACAAGGTAAAGTGCTCGTAAGTAAAGACAAGAAAACTCAATTTCAGGTTGAATCTTCTCTACCTCCCAAAGGGAAGATCATAATTGGTTCTGATGTTTTAGCTCCTGGCTAATTATTGCCTCCCTCCCCCCTCAAGTGATGAGAGGTTCACCAACGACCCGACTCGAACAGTTGTTGAACTTGTGATCCCGCCCGCCAGGGTCACCAATCCAGATCGAGCCGACTGGCCCTACACTTGGTGATCTCATGGAAACTGGTTCATTCAACCTGCGACGGCTGTCAGTAAGAAAAGTCAAGGTCGGCGAATCTCTCTAAACGTTCCTTTTTCTAATGCCAAATCACCCCAGAAATTATGAAAAATTAATTTTCAAAATTCTCAGCGCCCTGTTTTCAGTTGTGCCTTAGAATGTCCCAAAGCCAAGATACCGATGCTATATGACATTCTACCAGAGCCTTTACATCTTTACACCCGAGAAATCCGCAAAAATGTAATAATGAATAAGCCAAGAAAAGAAACCTGAAAAACAAACGTTTTACTGAAAACAAAAGAACCACATTGTAATGAAAATCACGTTGATAACCTTTAAGGTGCTGTAACCTGACTTGAGTACTGGAGTGGACCCCTCCTGTGTTTAAATGGAGGCAGCGACGTGGAGAGAAGTCCAAAAACACTCTAATTTGAAAAACCAACTGCTTCTGCATTGCCTGGAAGAACTTAATAACCTTGGAACTAATGTTTGAGTCGTAATATTTGGGGAAATTATTGAAAACTATCCTGTTAATGCGTCAATTACCCACGTTGGTCCACACCGAGTTCACGTAACAGTTTTTTTTTCGGCAGGCAGGTGAGAAAATCCTTGAGATCCATAGGTGGAATTGGATCTCGTAAGATACCTGGAAGGGTCCGCGTCTTCCGGTTATGTGGGATTCAAATCCACTAAAAAAACACCTCCTTTTTCTCCCACGTTGGAGCTCAGCCCGGAACCGTTTAACACATTACGTCGGGCTGAGTCCTGGGGCGTTTAATCAGTTCTGGGTGAGGGGACGGACCAGATGCTCACTCCTTTCTCTTTCGCGTTCCAAGAGTATCTTCCTTGTCAGGATGCTTTCTGTGTACTCTGCCACAGGAGTCCAGATCCTTTCACCTTCCAGCATCCTGCTAACAACAGCCTCTGGTGTTGAACTCTGGGGAGCTAACTCCAGGTTTGCCATCTGCTGGTTTCTTTCAGACAGCCCATTCGGTGCATTTGAAGAAGGTGTGGAGCACATCATTGTCACTTTTGTTCTGATAGTGTAGACTTGTTGGGGCAGATACCTTCTCAATTTTATGCAAATAGGCATAAAAAGTCCATGTCCTGTAAAGAACTGAGTAAGGAAAAAGTTCAATTCTCCATGTTTCCTTTCCATCCACGTCTGAATGTTTGGAACCAGCCATGCAGTCCACCTTCCTCGATGTTCTCGCGTCCATATCTCTTGCCAGTTTGCCATTGTGCGCTCCCTTTCTTCCTTTGCTATACAGGCTCCGTTGCCTTCATCCCTTCTCTCAAAGATTCTTTTCCTCTCTGAAGCCATCAGCTGAGGGGTATGACACTCGTGAAGACAAAGATAGCGGGTTCTGATACTGTTCGGTAAGCATAGGCGATTCGTAGGGCTCCTTTAAGTTGCACAGCTATTAATCTCTGTCGGAGATATGCCACACTCAATATTCATCTTCATGTTCACGTTACAGTAAGATAATAAATCTCGTCGAACGTAGATTTTAACCTTCTTTTTGTGGTTTTCATTGTTGAACAGAATTGCCACTATCGAAACCAAGTGAAATCAAAGAAAAATCCCATTTACAGGAGAAAATGACGTGCCTTTGAAGTCCCATCGCCGAGACAAGGGTTAATGGCTACTGTGGTGTCCGTTTGGAGGGTGTGCCACAAATAGTAGGTTTGGTGCGGCGTGTGCTCGAAAGACAACATTTTTCATCGCTTATGGAGTTTAACCAGAGCGCTCAACACAAACTGTGCAATTCATTCCTTCGTTAATCGTTAATCTCTGGACATTTACCGTCTCCTTCCATAACCTTTCTCTCACCTTGGTTTCACCTAGAGGAGATTGGAGTTGGCGACTTGTAACATGTGAGAGGATTCTCTTTGAAATAAGGGATCTCAGGAATTTTCAGGATTAGAGCACCACAAAATGTAATATGTAGGATTAAATCAGTTCTCTCCAAAGCTTGAATATGAAAATGAACTCTCCACCCATAACCACTTTGGATACCTCCAATCAACTTATAATTGAGATAGGTGTATGGTGAGGGGAGGAAATAAGCGGCTGATCCTCAGTTTTCAGTTAATGTATTATGTCGAGCTAGCTTTCGCCATTGGCATCGTCAGGACACTTGCTGAGGGTTTTCTTGTACATAGGTCATCATAGGTCATTATTGCTTGTTATCGTTCCTATTGTGCGTCTATAGGTCCATGGAGTGGAGTTACATTGTTCCGGTTGGTGAGTACAATTTTTTAATACACATTTAATGTAAGTTAGAAGGTATCCAGCACATTTAGTTTTAGGCATCTTCCATAGCTGAATTACAAAGGTGATTCCTGTCTCCACTCCATGCACCTATAGACGCACAATAGGAACGATAACAAGCTATAATGCGATGACCTATGTACAAGAAAACCCTCAGCAAGTGTCCTGACGATGCCAATGGCGAAAGCTAGCTCGACATAATGCATTAACTGAAAACTGAGGATCAGCCGCTCATTTCCTCCCCTCACCATACACCTACCTCTACGAAGAAAGGCAACACATGAACTTATAATTTCTCGGTTGACTAGGACGTGAGCCTTGGGATGTTTCGCTCAGACTACCTTCCTGACACGGTACGCTCTTTGTACCTTCAAGTTGAGATCAATACAATATCGACGAGCATTGCTTCCTTAGCCAGTCACGTCACAGAACTCCAAAGGTAAACGAATGGATATCTCATCACCATCTTCATCTTTCATTTCATTAGTCATCCCAGTTTAGAAATTACAGCTCGTATTTTTTTTTTCACTTTTCCACCCAAATAAATAAATGTTATATAAATGAGTTCTCGACCGCATATAATCAAGGGATGGTGATCTTGAGGGTCTTGAAAAACAAGCTTCTGAGCCAATGTTTCGCTATATTCATTCAGAATTTTCAGGGCTTAGAATAAATTATGAATGGTGAAGGGTGCAATTTCATGAAGGTACTCAAATTTAAAGTATTTAGAGCAACTTCAGAATTTAACAGACCTCAAAATGGTTCGTCTCGTTTAACCTGTTCAAAGTACTGTCAATTTGCCTAACTAATAATATAAATTTATATGAAAGGCATCTTTCATTATTCATCCTTAGCCCTGACGATGAAGAGAAAATGAACTTTTTTTCCCCGTATTGAGTCCCTCTTAAGAGACTTCTAGGGACAGTACAAGCTCCAAGCTTTTATTGTTGTTAAAAAAATAGATTAACACAATAAGCCAATGCATGGTCAGACATTCCTTCCTGCATCCATTTGTGTTTCTCACCAATTTTTTAAATTAGAGTAGGTAAGGATAGCGCAAGTTTAAGTGCGATCCTGTGTGACGACCAAAACGAATTTCGCACTTCATCAACCAATAAAAAACGGAGTTGAGAAGAACGTTGTCTATTTCCACGAAAATAACACGTTAAATCGATTTCGACGGTTAGGTTCATCGTCAGTAACGAACAATAACTTCAGCTTGCGTCATCTCTACCTAAATATCGTGTGATCTCAGACTTCTACTAAAACCGTCGTATTTTGGTTTATACTTAACGTAATATACTTATTTACGAAAGAAGATGTCGCATGCCATCCATGGGAGAGCGAACTAGCACTCAAATTCATGAGTAGATTTATGTGAATGTGAACTGCAGAAGATAGCGAGGCCTTCCCAAACACCTCAGATCGTCTTAGCCGGAGCACTGATTTCACTGGAAAAATTCACGTTTTTCGCTTTCAAACAAAAATGTCTGTGATGAGCCTCATTTAAAAAATAAAAATACCCTTTCAAAAACTGAGATTTTGGCGCAGTTTTTACCGCTCTTGCATTTTGAAAAAATATTAGTTCTCAGTTCAGTCCCCGATTGAAAAAATTCGAGGTTTTCCAACTTAGGTCAAGTTTTTTTCCTGAGGGCTTTATCATGTCTCAAACCTTGGCTAAAAAAAGTTCATACATCTATTCGGTATGAATAATGCACAATACATCCATAAGGTAGGAATTTAACGCTCTTTCCAACAGTATCCTCAAATTCAGCTAATTATAGGAGTTGCAACCAATTTAGTAACTTAACGATAAAATCACGATAAAAAAATTAAAGTTGAAATAACTCAGAAACAAAACCTCTAAAAAAGTTTGGGAGTCACTTTTCGTTGCAAATTAGTTCAGAATTTACTCCCGCAGTTTGGCCGACCTGTTTTGTATACACCCTGTATTAAGGCTCACCACCTAACTTTCAACCACCTAACAAACATATCTGTTCATCTAATCATTTTGGTTTAGTCGTATTTCATGTTACCTAATAAATAACGAAGACTTGTCAATTGTCAGCAAATTCAGTTTTAGTAAGGATGTAAAAGTTGTTAGTAAAAGGATGTTAGTAAGGATAGTAAAATGAATTATTTCATAATTAAAGTGGTTTAAGGGGTTCTCAGTCGGTCGCCATTCGTTCCTCATTCCATGTTTGTATTCCCTAAATTGTAAGGGCAAAAAATTGAAGAATTGTAGCTAAATTTCCAAGGAATTTAGAAATTTATTAGTACATGGGCTTCGGAAATTGAAATACTGAAAGATTGCCGCTGAAATTATCAAAATTGAACAATAATTGACAGAGAAAAATGGGAAAACATAACTGAATAAACGGTTTTTCCCATTTTTCTCTGGCAATGGTGTGTGCGCATGGGTCGGAAAAACTATTTATTGTTATTTTTAATCTAAACTAGACCTCATTTTGAGAACTTTGACACCAACCTCACCTTCTAGCGTGAGAAGACCTTTTTCTATGATTTTTCAAAGTTTCGAATGTTTATGACGTCACAGTTGGCTGAAGGTCCCGCTCAGGCGGGGGAGGCGCGTGACGTCATAAACGGTCGAAACTTTGAAAAATCATAGAAAAAGATCTACTCATCCAAAAAGAGAACGGCTGGTGTCGAAATTCCCAAGATGAGGTCTACTTTCGATTAAAAATTAAAAAAAAAATCAGGCGCACCTCCCATTGAAGAGTTTGATTCCAAATGGCACTAAAGTCCATTTTTATCGAAATTGAGTTAGCACTCTCCTAGGATTTTAGAGGGGTAGTTCTTCACAAAAATGCGATCGTTTTGGAGCAAAAGATAATCTATTCCCTTAAAAACGAGGGTGAATATTCCGGTTAATTTCAAAAGGTACTATATCCAGCACAATGGCGGTCTCTCATCCGTTTTGTTTCAAAAAGTACTTTATCCACTTCGTTTGATTCCAAAAAGTACTAAACGCCACGTTTTGTTACAAAAAGTACCTACTACATCCATAAATCTGATATTTCAAATCTCGTTCAAAATTATTTTAAACTTTGAACTGATTTACCTTTTTTCCCCAATAATATTTATTATAATTTAGAAATATATAAGAAATATCATCTTAGCACGTTTATCAGGTCGCTATGGTTTTTCGCGTTTTTCTCTCGTTGACCAAAATGGATATAGGTACCTACCTAGAACCTTTTGGAATCAAGCTCCACAATTATTGTTTTATTTTGATGATTCGAGCAGCGATCTTTCAGTTTTTCAATTCCCTAGGCCAATGCACTAATAAATTACACAAATCCTTGAAATTTTCAAATTTAGCTACAACTTTTAAAGATTTTTGCCCCTACAATTTAGGGAAATACTAACCCGGAACGAGGAAAGAATGGCGACTGACTGAGACCCCTTTAAATACCATCTCGTTTGACACACTATTGTATAAGTAGATTAAAAAAAAAAAAAAAACATCACTCACCTAGAAACTTACTATTTTGGTAATTTGGAGTATTACCTCCTCCAAATTGTTGGTATAATGGAGAGGTTAAAAAAAACACATTTATGACGAGTGGGGGGGGGGGGGGGATTGAAAACGAAATGACATCGTAGGTAGACTATCTCGATCTCCCTTTCATTTGTGCGAACTTTTCAAGGTTTTCGCGAGTGTTAAATCAAAATTTGAGTTATAAAACATAATAGTTCCCCAAAAGGTGTAAATGCAGATTGTCGAAAGTTTTTATTACTATTACATATTCCAAAAAACTATCCCGTATTTATTCAGTGTTTTCCTAATATTGTTTCCACTTATTATTACCAATATTCCATTTATCCTCGTACGAGCCCTGGACAGCTAATTCTGGTTTATTTTCAGCTACATTCTCGGTGAGCTGGGATACAGTCACTTGTTGGAAAATGTAAGTAGATCGGAGACAAGAAATACAATCGGGAAATATAGTTTATGAATGACCATGGTGTCACTAATGTCACCTAAAACATCTCAGGGACTCCACAGATATCCCAAAATGTCATCAGGCTAACCAAAATTGAATTGGAATTTTCAATTTAATGGACAGCAGAATTTTGTGTGGGCTGTTGGAAGTATCGAAATAGAGTTATGACAGAAATTTCCAAGGAAATCAATTTTTTAAAATTCAAAATTTTTTCAAATTATTTTTCGATTTTCTATAATTTACTAAAAATGGTTCAAAAATTAAGCTATGTCATTCAGTTTTTAAATTGAAATTTAAATCTAGTTAATCTGGTGACACCTTGGGGCAGCTGTGGAATTTCCTACATGTTTTCGGTGACACTAATGACACCATGGTTCAATTAGGGTTAAAGATTTATAGTGTTTCTCTCACCGAATAATAATAAATTATAACCTAGATTGATCGTTTGTTATCTTCTGTTCAGATGCCTGACAATAATTCCTTACATCTTATGAGTCTTGGGCTTGTGAAAACTTGGGAGTATTTTGGGAATGAGAAGTAAGTTAATGTCGTATTTCTATTTACTAAATGTTTCTACATCATCTATTTGTGTTGGGATACAATGCAAAAATGGACATCTAGTATGAACACCTGCGCTTTCGCCCTACTACGCACTTCATGTTTTATAAGGAAAACTCTTGTGCTAGAAGGGGCCATGAACCAGTAAAATGACTGAAATTTACTATTTATTTAATTTTGAAGCACTTCTTCTTGTGCAGGGAGTATAATCTCAACTAGCGCTCGGGATGGAGAACACTTGAACAACTAACCTTATCTGAAACCTCTCCCTTCCGTAATAGTTTATTTATTGTTTAGAGGCTGAGAAACCTGTGCCTCACATATAAATAGAGAGTAAGGTGTTGTAATGAGAATATTTATACTACTTACGACACTTTGACCAATAATATCAAAAAAGTGTAGATTGTAGTTGGTGATTACCACTCAAGACTCAGGTTGATGGTTCTTCTGTTTGTGGCAGCACCATAAGTGAATGATTTGTTTTCTCTTTTCAGGGCGGTGGTGCTTTTCTTGACGGAAGATGTAACCGCCAATATCTGTGACCAGAGGTTCATGGAGTATGAAATTAGGAAAATACAACCCAAAATCAAAGTGTTGCGAGTAAAATTTTCCGATTCTGCCAAATTCAGACTTGGGAGCAAGAAAGAGTTATTGGTGTGAGTATTAGAGTAGAAATGATAGAAGAACGCCACTCTTACTTGACATCGTCCGACCTATTACTAGTAAAAGTAAACAACAAAAAAATAATAATAATCGTCCCATGACACACCGAACTGTATACCTTCCTTCGGCGCGGCTTCGCTCCAGGACGTAGTTAAAGATGAGTGCAACAGATCGTCCACAACACGTCCATTTGTTCCACTATTTCAACACAACAAACGGATAATGCAGGAGTTTACGAAATGATTAAGCAACCTAATACTAACTTCAGTGGCACGATCTGGCTGACTGGAGCACTTGGGAACCTTAGGGTAGAAACAAGATGGCCCACCATAGCTGTTCACGATCCAAGTGCACTCTTTCGCCGTCACAAACAAATACGGTAATTCAAGTCGTTGTCACGGGATGCAACCATCACACCATCAGTGTCTACCCTCGCTATTCTCAGCAATATCAAAAAATTGGATTTCTCCTCGCCATCAGCGGGGAAGCATCTGTGCTCATTCGTGATTGGCTGGGAGGCCTGCCTCTTCTTCTCTAGCGACTTCCTCAAACCAAAACCACAAGAATTGTCCATAATTCCATAATAATTACGATACCTATCTAACGATGTTATGAAAATTACGATTACGAGCTCACATTCATTAGAAGTCTATAGAAAGCAGTTCACTAGGTTGTTCTTTTTCAAACTTTAACTTTTAAAAATGAACTTCAATAAACTAAATACACATTTTTTGAAATGTATCACAGGTAATCGTCGCCACAAGTCGTTCCTCAGTGGAAATTGGAATGGCATGACAATTTTTGTACACCTTGACGTTCAAAAGAATCTCGACTTTGTCGAGTATATATTTAAAGGTTACTCTCGACATCCTCATGTACTTCCCTTCATCTTCTTTCAAGCGAGGGATTAAATGGTGATATTCCCCAAAACTTTCCCTCAGCTCATTGACTGGGTGGGCCATGAATCTACTCACCAACCACCATTTGGTTGCTACCGATAAGCAAACTTCTTCGACGCTCTCACTCGAAAACATAGCACATGTCTCATCACAGCTCTAACCCAACTGACGATAGGTATATTAAAAACCTCGAAAAAGATAGGGAGAACGTTGATAGTGAATGGAACTATGAACACTCATTGATGCTTCATCGACGATGCTATCATCCAGGTAAAAGGCGAGGGTGCGAGCATCGATGGTGATCTGCGATGGTGCGCCAACGTGTTTCTACCCTGAGATTGCGTTTTCAGCTTCGTTATTTTTCAGCTACAAAACTGGAAGCAATTGGAGTGCCTAATAGTAACTTGATTTTTGGTTTTATGGTTTACCAAAATCACTCCTTGTTGTGCGTTAACTGATTATTCCTGAAAAAATGGTTTCACCGTATCATAATTGTGTGGAAATCCAGGTGGTTTCCGTCAGGTTCGCATGTAGAATTCGTACGCCTTGAACAGGTTAAGCGATGGATTCCACAGGGTGGCTTTCTAGGGTTAATGGCTGACGAGCAGTAAGTAATAAGATGTTGTGATGCCAACATTTTTGGACTTAAATCAACAGAGTCCTTAATACGTGCAGTGTCCATTCACTCGAGCGTTTAGCATGTTTTTATTGTGCTCTAAATTGGTGCAATTACTTAGTTTGAGTTTCGAACAGATTAAAATACGAAAAAACAACTTCCGAAGTACTACGATTCTCACTAGTAATATTTATGTTCAAGAAAACGATTTGGCCATATGCAGTAATTTGTTTACCATTTGGTTGGTCAAATGGTAAAAATCCTCTTCTAACTCCTGTATCAGGTGGACTACTCTTGGTACTGTCTCCTTGATTTCTCCGCTATTTTTTCTTAATGTTGAGTCTCATTTCAATGTACGCTCTTGATGTTTCGTTTCATTGTCACAGAGACGACCAAGAAGTTGCTGTTGTCTACTACAGAACAGCTTACACTCCAGAACTGTACAAAAAGGGTGATTGGGAAACAAGGTACGAACATTAAGTACTACAGGTAGCAACTCCATTCATATCTTACTAAATTTTTAGTAACTAGACTATTTTGGTTTATTATTTTCAATAATGAACCTTTGGAATCGACCAAGAAAACATTTTTTTAGCACCCCCTCAAACTTTGATGGTTTACGTTTCAAGGTACGTAGAATCCGAAAATCGAATAAAAATTTGGCCGTTCGTCCGCCGTACGCCGCCCTTTTGCCACTTAGCATTGACCGATTTTGATGAAATTTGGTATGTAGGCTCCACTTGGGGTCGAGTTGTGCCCCGAAGATTTTGGTTGATGTAGGTCACTTCTAAGGGTTCAAAAATGAATTTTGAAATTTTGAAAACGCCCTAACTCTAAAAATTTTGACATAAAGGTATTGTTTTTCCTTCAATTTAAGATTCTATAGAATTTTTAGAATTTTTTGAGACCACCCGGAGCTCTGTAGGACAAACCGTTCGCTCACTACGAGAATTTAAGGTTTGGACGTACGATAAATCAGAAACACGAGTGTGAATCGCAAAAGAGGACTAATCTCCGTTCAAATTAAAGCTGACTGAAATGCAATCGATGTTTTTCTTCATGTTGGATGGTTGGTGGCTTTGCAGACGAGTGATCTATATAGAAAAATAAAAAATAATAAACCATTGTGTAATAATTTGCAGCTTTTTTTAAGTTTTGTTGGGGGATTTTCATGATTTAAAAACGCTGCAAATTATTACACAATGGTTTATTATTTTCTATATAGATCACTCGTCTACAAAATCACCAACCATCCAATATGAAAAGAAAAAAAAAAAAAAAAAAAAAATCAAAAAAAAAAAAATCAAAAAAAATCAAAAAAAAAATCAACATCACCAACCATCGATTGCATTTCGGTCTGCTCTAATTTGAACGGAGATTAGGCCTCTTTTGCGATTCACACTCGTGTTTTGATTTATATATATATATATTTCAATATAAACACTTAAATTTTCGTAGTGAGCGAACGGTTTGTCCTACAGAGCTCCGCGTGGTCTCAAAAAATTCTAAAAATTCTATAGAATCTTAAATTGAAGGAAAAACAATACCTTTATATCGAAATTTTTTGAGTTAGGGCGTTTTCAAAATTTCAAAATTGATTTTGGAACCCTTAGGAGTGACCTACATCAACCAAAAGCTTCGGGGCACAACTAGACCCCAAATGGAGCCTACATACCAAATTTCATCAAAATCGGTCAATGCTAAGTGGCAAAAGTGCCGCGTACGGCGTACGGCGGACGGACGGCCAAATTTTTATTCGATTTTTGGATTCTACGTACCTTGAAACGTAAACCATCAAATTTTGAGGGGGTGTTAAAATTTTTTTTTTCTTGGTCGATTCCAAAGGTTCATTATTGAAAATAATAAACCAAAAATGAGTCTCTCAATTTCGTTATGGGACGAATATTTTTTAGTATATATTTTAGTATATATATATAGTTCACCTTACGTAAACCAAATAAAGTCTCATCAGTTTAAGACTATTTTTTGTGTAAATTTTAAAAAACTCGGGCCTCGCCTTACTGTTTAGAGCCTTTGGCTAAAATGCAAGGAATGTGGAACATGCTTTACCCACGTCTTTTTGGCTGAGAAGGGATGGGGTGGATGGATGGAGAATAATCCTCGCGTGGCACACTCCCGTCATGCTCTCTGTAGCACCCTTCCTGCCTAACGATTTCGGGTGGTTAGTCCAAGGCTAAAGCATGCTCCATGCTAATAGTATTTTGGACTTCTATCTCATCCACGTCATGGGACTTTGATAAAACAACAGTAGCCAACTTAATAACCTTAGTTGAGTAGCATGGATTCTTTTGAGTATAAATAAACTTAAAGGCTATTGGTGTTAGCTCATTCGTTGAACCATATATGGCACCATTGATGCCTTTTCACTTGTTGGCTGTTAGTTCCATTATACTTCCAGAGATGGCACCACTGTCAAAGGCGGCACAGATCCTCCCATGAAGTGAACCTTTCTCTCATTATTCCAAGCTCAACTTTCACACTTAAAGCTTGGAACTTTTGTCACTTAGCTGGGTAGAGTCTTAAGATTGTGTTTATGATTTCAGGTTGCTGATAGAGAGGTCAACAGCAGTCAAATGTCCTAGTGTACAATATCATCTCGCTGGCACAAAAAAGGTACCTAAGGTCGTATACCATACTATAAATCTATGTCCCAAGGGGGCACAGAGTAATGGAGACAAGTTAACAGAGAAGAAAGCCAACGTTAAAATGGTGTGCAAGCATTTTTGAGGCTGCCTCAGTTGCGCTATCTACTTTCAGCTAAGATTGAGGAACTACTACAGAAGTGGTGGGGAGGGGGAGGCCACACTCTTCTTTTCAAATCCTTTCGAATGACATTGATAACTTTTCGTTTCATCATCATTTAGATTTGCAAAAATTACTTGGAAAAACCAATCGAGGCGAAAAGTATTTTCAGAGTTCCTCAAGCAATTGTTGTTGTCCCTATCGCCTGTAGTTCAAATATTCGATTGACAACTGCCACCCAAAGAAAAGTTTGAAACCCAGTGTATTATTGAAAATCGCTCGATTTTTTCGCACATATCGCGAATATAACTGAATGTTATCAAATTAATTACTTAGATGCAGCCGGTAACGCAACAAGGAGAAAAATATGTGATAAATAAGGTGACTTGTGATGAGGTTGGGAACAAGTAATCATGAACGCTATCTGTTGCTTTCCACTATAACTAAGTCCTGGAGCTCCACCAATCAGAACGCTTCTCGGGCTCCCACATTCAGCTTTCAGCCCAGTGCAAGGGGGGCTCATATCACTGGAAATATTGTGTAGGTGTGTTAGCGAATGATCACATTGTGAATAATGACGGGGCCGTGTTTTCTACCTGAATCAATTCTTACCAGATACCCAAATCAGCCACAAACCAAAAAGAGCGAATTCAAATTAATTTATAGTGAGTTAATTGTAATGTTTGGTTAATAGGAAGTACAATCACTGTTGGCGTCACACAGAAGAAGCTTTTACTGAGAATACCACATTGTTTGAATATGAGAACATGGCAGTGGAGTTATTCTGCAGTATTGTGTAAGATACTCCTACAAAAATAATCTCCGGAGAGAAATTGCAGGGAACTATACAACACGAGTGTAGACCTGCTGAACGACATAACCAAGGACTTGGCTGAAGTAAGGGACAGGCTGATTGTGGCTCACCATGAGAACAGTTTGAGGGCGACTCGATAGTACCGAAGATTTCAAGATCGTCTGGGGAAATCAGGAACTCCATCCTCCTCCACTTCCACTTCGATACTATTTATATCAGGAGGAAACATGTGGACAAATCGAGGGCTAGGAGACGTCATGTTATATGAAAATTCTGCTGGTTTTCAGGAGAACGAAAAAATTCTTCTATTTTGCTTGCTTTGGATCTGTACTTGAATATTTTTTGCAATCCTCATTAAAAAAACAGTGTTTAGGCATTTTTAATGGCATGAATGTGAAAAGGTATTTACCTAATTCAAACCAACAATGATAGCACACGTTGCCTCAATTAATATTATTTCATAGGATGAGATTCCGCTTGAAATTCTGGATTCAACGCATATACAAGCTCAAATCCCTTTTTTTCATGTCACAAGTTGTCTCTCGGCCCTCGAAATATTTTAGCCCTGACGAGGCAGTGATGGGAGGAGTCAGCACATCCCTCAACCTTACGCAGTAGAGCCGACCAACCAGGTAGCTCCTGATCCAGCGAAATAGAAAAATATTTAAATTGAACTGAGGTAACACTGCTTATTGATGGTTGTGGTCGGAATCATCGCAGAGCTTACCTGTTGAATATTATGTAAGGATTTGCAAGTTAGTTTCATTATAATATTGAAAAGAAAACAATGAAATAAAGCCAACTACTAGGTATACTAGAACTGCTGAGAGGATAATATATATTCGGGGAAGACTGGTAGATTCGATTATTCAGACCATTTCGATAGTATTTGTGGTCTCGAGAAAATCTCCAATAAAATTTTTGGTGCAAATGTGACTCGATTCGTTCTGAATTAATGTGGGGAAGTTGAACTAGATGATGTTATGTCTATTTAAATCCTGTTATGAACGGCGATCTTCTTTTTCACAGGTACAGCAAGTGCTGGCTCTGCCTGGCGTGGTAGAGCAGTTTTTTGAAGACCCTAGTGAAGCTAAAGCCATTAGAAAACTGTTCACGGAGCTCTATTCGTTAGATTTGGTAAGCTAGTTATTATTATTATTATTATTTGCCTTTCAAAAGCATTCACGGTGGGCTAAGGCACGATAAGTTTCATCTTATTGTTCAAATGTTGCGTTTCCAGAACGAAGAAGGGGACAAGGCGTACAACTTGGCATTCCAGTTGCCAGAGAACTACGTCCTGAAACCTCAAAGAGAAGGGGGAGGTAATAACATCTACGGCAAAGAAATCCCCAACTTTCTCCAGTCTTTGGGGAAAGAGAGACAGGCTTACATCCTGATGGGTCTGATCTCGCCGCGGCCGACGCAAAACTACCTCGTCTCAAGAGCTTCTGGAGATCTCCCTGCTCTGGAGACTGTTGTGTCGGAGTTGGGGATCTATGGAGTCATATTGGGGTAAGAAATAGTAGTTTTGTACATTTATTGTCTTCCTAGAGTTCATAGTTCATATGAGCGAATGCCTCCGGGGTAGTTTAGAACGTTTTACTTACCATTGACTAAGGATTGGGAGACCCATTGGAACCATGTCCCCTATTGAGCACACAACCTGCAATACCTTTCCACAGTTAGAGAAATTATTGTTTCTTTGATTATTTTTGTTCCATATCATCTGACCTCAACTAGTTATGATGTATGATGAAAAAGGCTAAAGCTCAACGAACGTATCCCCTCCTAGCGCCTTAAGTCAGTCGCTGTTCGTTGTACTTACCTAAATTTGAAATTTTAAAGGATTTTAGAAATTCATTAGTGCCCGGCTCTAGGGAATTGACAAACTGAAATATTGCCGCCGAAATCATCAGAATCGAACAATAATTGCCAGAGAAAACGATGTAAATCATTGCCCAAAGGTTATTATTTTCTATATAGATCACCCTTCTGCATAGATCCCTCCCTACCAACCGTAGGTACCTACTACCTACTAGGGCATTTTTCATCATTTCAACCCCAACCACCAACCAAATGGAAATTAAGGGTTGAAATTTTCAAAAACGTCCTGGTTGGTACCTAGTAGGTACCTATGATTGGTAGGGAGGGATCTTTACAGAAGGGTGATCTATATAGAAAATAATAAACCTTTGGGCAATGATTTGCAGCGTTGTTTTTTACCTACCATTCTTAAGTACTACCTACCTCACCATACTGCCTTCACACCTTCACATTGAAGTTTATTAGAAAAAAATAAAGGTTGCGATAAGTAGGAGGTATTTGAGGTTGAAGTTTTGATTACCACTATGCATCAGATCATCTGTATTGTCGATGTCAAAGCAACATGGCACAACTGCGTTTGAGCTACTTTCCAGGAGAAACAATCAACTCATTTGAAATGGTGGATTACTTGATCTTTTTTCATTCGTCGTTCCAATCTCCATAAGCTCAATTTCCAATCTTCAAGCTACCTAACATCATTGAATCCATCATTATATTGGGTACTTGTGCCAAGTTGTTCGAACCATCACAAACAGTTGTGCCATGTTGCTCTGACAGCGACGATATTACCCATTGGCAGATGTTTTTCATGTGTTAGAGGAAGATACGATTGAAAGTACTCAAAATCTCACTTTCTCATACATTATTGATCTGTTGCCCGACTCTAAGTGTAAATACTATCACTGCAGGTCTTCCAAGGAGATTCTGACCAACTACCAAGCGGGTCACATGCTGCGCAGCAAACTGTCGACGTCCAATGAAGGCGGTCTAGCGGTGGGCTCCGGCTTCCTAGATTCTCCCTACCTCGTATAACTCGCAACAGTCGCCGTTAAACGTGCAATTTAATCACTGACCAAAGTGCAGCATCATGGTATACCTCATGTTTGTATTTAATGAATTTCACATTTTCGGATGTCAAAATATCTAAGGCTGTGAAGTGGTGCTCTGCCGTAACTATTCTTTTTGAATTCACATCGATGTAGCATCTAATTTTGAGAATAGAGTGTAGGTATATACTTCATTGTAAAGGCATATTATATGAACCCATAGATGAGCTTTGAGCTTTGAGCATTGTTGTAGCTAGCTGAATAGTTTTTTGAAAATTCACTCAAGTGCTGAATCATAAAGGAATTGGTACGTATAAATGGTTATTTACAAACTTGGAAATAGTTTATTAGTGACAAAGTTGTTATTTTGTATCAGGAGTTCGAAAACGTGATCTATCAACCTTGTTGGTTATTTCCTCAGACAGAAGCCCCTTAGTCTTAACTTTCCTTTGTGAAACTTACCTTTCATGGAAATTCCAAAGTTGACTTTGTTTTTACTTATTTGTAGATGACGCGAGAGATTTTAGAGAAAGAATTCAAGCCCTCCATGACAAAAATATTAGGAAGAGAAAGAGGGAAGGTTTGGGGATAGTTCACAAACTTCGAGGAAAAACGTAGTTTATAGCACTTTTTTTCTCAGCTTTTCGACAAAAACACTTAATATTTCGAATAACATTCACAATGGGTTGTAAGTTATGTTTGATATTTTTGTCATTAGTTGGTACTAACATACCTAGTTACACCAATCTTCATGGAGCGCCTGTTTCCATACCTACAATAACTTTGTTTATTTAATAAGCAAATTATATGTTATAAGGAAATGATAAATCCAGGGTGGCTAATGAAGAGTCTTGTCTTAATTTCTGGAGCGAATTCTTTTAATCAGGTCCTACTAGATTATGCTTCCATATTACATGTTGTGAAGCTTCTTAGTTATACTCACAGAGTAGGTACTGGAGACAAGTTAATAGAGGAGAAAGCTAATGTTAAAATGACGTGCAAGCATTTTTGAGGCTGCCTCAGTTGCGCCATCTACTTTCAGCTAAAGAACTACTACGGAAACTGAACTGGTGGGGGGGAGGCCACACTCTCTTCATGCCACTTCTTTCCAAATCCTTTCGAATGACGAGAAATTGATAACTTTTCCATCCTAATTAAAAAGGCAATAATTATTACTTTTCACACAAACCTAACTGAGATGCTGAGAATATTTTAGAAACATCTTCATTTCTCTTTTTACACTCATTTTACAATATTTTAGCAAATTTAAATTAAATTGAAATTTATGATTAACGTCAGTTCATTTTATTCTCAAATAAAGTTTTTTCAAAGATAATGTCTGTAATAATGTTATTATTTAATTTTGTATGTATACGGTATTTAGGTGAACAACTACAACTACCCACGTATTGATTAACGATGATTGAAGATTGATTAACTATTTATTGGGATGAAAACCTATTCAAAAATGTTCGTTTAAAAACATATGGGCACTTAGGGAGCTAGTAGACCTGGCGTTTAATGTTTACAAATCGAAAAAAGGAGGTTATTTACTAAGAGCGAAAGGTAAATAACTAAAATTGCGTCTTAACGAAATTCTAAATATTCGAGACAGGCTTTTCTTGCGCAGTACAGCAGCATAGTTGTTGAAGAAATCCTCCTGTTCAGTGGGATACAGTAACTGCTGTTGGTGAAACCGTTTGGCGGACAGGGAGGTGGATCTTATCACTAAGATGGAGACTGTAAGGAGTAGCTACGACTGTAAGAAGGACAGGGTTGTGACTCATTCTATCATGGGGAAACTAAACAAAATGAAAGCCACTCTCCAGCCTTTTCCACCCTGAATTTATCATTCATCTCACTTCTCATTTTCACACTAAAATTGTAAGGTGGACGGTATAGGGCATGTTTGTGGTGTTAGTCACAAGATAAATAATTAGTTAGGTACCTTCACAGGTACAATTTCGAATGTATTATGTAAAAACCACTATATTATGATCAAAGGTAGTAGGTACCTAGATAGTCCCTCTGTGACGTACATATCACGGGAGCATCTATCTGCAGTGTAACTGCTGTTTTGCTGTTATGACGACTAATCACCGAACGAGAATATCATGTATTACTAAATGATGTGGAATTACCTACTATTTTCGAAATAAAATATTCTATTGTTGTTAAATTTGAATTTTTTTTCTTTTTACTTCACTGGTTAAATATCTTGGGATTTTGTGCCAATCAACACTCTCGATACTTTCTACATTCTCTACTCTTGCAGTCAATGATATTTGGGAAACGGCCGCTCTCGTAATTTACAGGGTGAACGCATATTAACGGCGAAACTTCAGGGATCGATTATGCAAACTTATTCGCCACAACTTTTGTCCTGAAAAACTTTTTTTAACACAGAATGTGTTGTTTTAGCCATGGACTAATTAGAAAAAAAGCTATCGAAATCTGGGACGACAACATGGATACTGATGATACGGAACTAAGGATCGTTAGCAATCAGTATTCAAATTTCCTAATGAATACAACTCCCTATTTCTTAGAGTCGAATGTGAAGCGTTCATTTCTTCCAAATAAACTCGATTGTGTAGCAAAAATATGATTGGTAAGTAGTGGCAATGGCAAAGCCGTGTTCTTTGCAGGGGAGTGATCTGTACAGAAAAATAATAAACCTTTGCAGCGTTTTTGACATTTTCATGTCTTTCATATGGCACATAAAAAAAAATCGTCACGAAATTTGATGCGACGAAATTTGTTGCAACGAAATTTGCTAACGAAATTTGTCCCAAGTCGCCACAATGATGATTATGACCATCAGAAGTGAAGTTGTTAGGTAGGTAGGTACTTTACAGTTTGATATTACCAGATCAGCTGAGTCGAAAATTGAGCTCCCAGATCAGCTGAGTCGAAAATCGAGCTCCTAGATCAGCTGAGTCGAAAATCGAGCTCCCAGATCAGCTGAGTCGAAAATCGAGCTCCCAGATCAGCTGAGTCGAAAATCGAGCTCCCAGATCAGCTGAGTCGAAAATCGAGCTCCCAGATCAGCATGAAAATGTTTCAATGTGTTGCAGACTCGTATGCAAGCGTTTTTATACTTTTTCCCTAATGGAATGGCTTACTAATTGTTGGGTGGTTTCACAAAAGAACAAGCTGACTTTACAGCACTTACACTTCTGTATAATTATATTTATATAATTTTGAACACTGGAAAACTCACATGGAAAGAGAATAAATTTCATTGATTCAAGGACATCGATGACTGAGACAGAGAGTGGGAGAATCCAATGATTCCTTGATCAAACAAGTGCCATTAAGATACAACATCCTCCTCCACTATAAATTAAAGCGTGCCCTTCTCATTATAGTAGTATAGTATTACTAAAAAGTACTACGAATACATTGATGGTACGTAAATACGTGTAAAAAAAAACTGCTTTCTATTTGATCAGAAATTTCACATTAAGTTTTAGTTTAATTATCTCGATTATAAATTCAAAATTAAATAATTAGTACGACAATTCATTCCATCATTAATTTGTCTTAGTTCTAAATTAATTATATAACTTCTTCTACTATAATATAAATAATTAGGAGATTTAACCTAATCATAAGTTAATCTTTTTGGGGGGCCTCTTTTTCTCTGAGGACGTGGTGTTTTTAAAGGAGAATTGCTCTTAGGAGAATTCCCTTTCCCTTGAGATTTTACAGGAGTAGGTTTGGGAGAAGCAGATGCAGATGGAGAATTTCGATTGTCACCGTTATTATGTTGATTCGGGTCATCTTCTTCCGAAACATTCACAATACTCGGTGACGTATTGACGTCTGAATTGTCATCTGAACGAACTAATAACTGATTAGTATGCCTCTTCCAAATCAGTTGATCATTATCGGTTTCAACTAAATGCAGATTGGAACCCAATATCTCTAATATCTTAGCATTAGCCCATTTGTCTTTTGACCTGTAATCCCGGGCTAACACTTTATCACCCACACTAAATGAAACGTTTCTCTGACCTTTATAATTTTTAATTTGATTTTCTTGTTTGTTCAACACAATTTGTTCGATGTCAGGTACCATTTGCGAGAAAATAGTTCTGACATTTCTGCCAAGTAACAATTTGGCGGGTGTTTCTTGTGTTGTAGAGTGTACAGTAGCTCTGTACAAAAACAAATAGTTGTTAATGTACCTTGAAAGTGAAATTTCACACTTCCTATCATATTTTTTTATACAATTTTTAATAATTTTTACGCCTGACTCAGCCATGCCATTTGTTTGAGCATGGAAAGGTGCTCCAATTTTATGATTGATCCCCAGATTATTCAGGAATTGAGTAAATGTAGAGCTAGTGAAACAAGTACCACCATCTGTGGTAATAGTACGTGGCAAGCCAAATCTAGCAAAACAATCACCCAATCTTTCAATAACAACCTCAGATGATGTTGTTGTTGCCGAATAACACTCGATCCACTTTGAATGTGCATCGGTGATTATAAGAAAAAATTGTTTGTTAATAGGCCCTAAAAAATCCAAATGCAGGCGAACCCAAGGCTGATTAGGCCAGGGCCATGGATTCAATGACGCCCTAGGAGGTTCACTCCTGAATTGTAAACATGTTTCACAATTGTTACATATAGTTTCAATTTGCTCGTCTAAATTTGGCCACCAAAAGTATGAGCGAGCCAAGCTCTTCATTTTCGTCATACCCAAATGGGTACTGTGGAGGATTTTAAGTACTGATTCTCGGCAAGATTTCGGAATCACAACCCGGTATCCCCACATCAGACAATTAGATTCCAAATTCAACTCATTTTTACGTTTGAAAAATGGATAAAAAGGATCTTCACGTGCAACCGTGTGTGGCCAGTTACCCGTGTATACCGATTTGATTACTTTTGATAACAAAATGTCCTTATTTATTTCTTTTCGAATTTTCCTCCAATCTAAGCGTGAAGGGCAATTTTCATGAATATAATTTAGGTAACTTATAGTGGCAAAAGAATCATTAGTACCCTTTCCTGCTATCTTAGTCCTTGAAAGAAAATCAGCAATATTTGTCTCTGATTTCGTATGCTGAATATCAAAATTGTACGTTGATAACTGGTAAGCCCACCTTTGTAGCCGGTTAGCAGCATATATGGGTATACCTTTCTTGGTACCAAAAATAAACATCAGGGGTTTGGAATCCGTCACTAGTGTGAACTTTTTAGCAAAAAGATAATCTTTAAAATGATTAACACTAGCGATAATAGCCAATGCCTCACGATCGATTTGAGCATAACCTCTCTCCGCGGTAGACAAGACTCTAGAAAAGTATGCAATAGGTTTTTCGGATCGATCAGCATATACATGGCACAGTATTCCCGAAACAGCTATTGGAGAGGCATCTACCCATAATTTTATGGGTACATCGGGGTCGTAATGTGCTAGTACTAATTTACTTGACAATATTTGCTTGATTTTGGAAAATGCTGTCATACACTGTTTTGACCAGACCCATTTAACATCCTTTTTCAACAAATCGTACAAGGGTTTCAACAAATCACCAGCTTTAGGAATGAATCTTATATAAAATGTAACCATTCCTAAAAATGATTTTAATAAGTGCACATTGGAGGGTGGACTAGCCTCAACTATGGCATTTACATGTTTCTTGGTCGGATGTAAACCCTCACGATCGATAAGATGTCCGAGATACTCGATTTTTGATGCACAAAATGTGCACTTAGCTAGATTTAATCTCAACCCACTGTTTTGTAAGGTTTCCAACACTATCTGTAGTCGTTCATTGTGTTTTGTTTTTGTGTAACCTGAGATAACGATATCATCAAGTAAAACTTGGACCCCTTCTATTTTTCCTAATAATGATTCCATTACCCTCTGGAATTCAGATGGTCCTGAGGCGATCCCGTAACACATACGTGTATAACAAAACAAACCTTTTGTAGTGCTAATAACTAAATACTGACTAGACTCATCAGTGACTTGAAGTTGCTGATATGCTTCTTGCAAGTCTAGTTTGGTAAAGAAGTTTGCTTTACCGAACTTTGCATTTATGTGATCGATTCTAGGTAATGGGTATTCTGTTCCCTTTAAAATTGGATTGATAGTTGAACGAAAATCACAGCATATTCGTACTGATCCATTTGCTTTGAGAACGGGGACTATTGGTGTTGCCCAAACACTGTAGTCCACGGGTTTTAAAACATCTAGTGAAACTAATCTATCGATTTCCGCTTCAACTTTACTTTTTATTGCCAATGGAAGTGGTCTTGCTTTGATAAACTTAGGTTTAGCATCATCATGAATTTGAAGACTCACCTTACGACCATTGAATGTACCTAATCCAGGCTTGAAAACTTGCGGATACTTTCTCAGAATAACTTTCACATCCGGATCACATTTCACACTGTTCACAGCTTCGTACTCATCTTCGAGGAACTTATAAAGCTTATTACCCGACAGTAAACTCATAATTCTAATCCCGGAGCGACCAATTAACGGGGGTCCACCTTGATCAACTATTAGGAACTGGAGCTGATAAGACCTGTCCTGATACGTTACATCGATTGTAATCGATCCAAGGGGATCAATAAGATTCCCAACGTAATCGGCCAATCTAACTTTGCTCGGAACCATTCTTTCGTTCTGTAAATTACGGTCGTAAAATTCCTTCGACAAAACATTATTGATACTCCCTGTATCAATCTCAAAATCAACATTTTTGCCATGAATTTTCAATTTAACAGTGAAAGGTTTATCCGATTCATTCTGATCGATTCTGCGATTGTTATTATGAACAATACGATTATTGCAATAATTGATCTTACTGTTGTAACTCGATCGCGGTTGCAAAACATCTAGTTTAAAAAATGTATCACTCAACGTAATATCCGTATCGTTATCGTTCCTATCGTGAACATTATCCAAGTACGTACATTTTGACTTATACTTATTGTTACAAACAGTAGCTAAATGACCAGTTTCTTTACAAATGTGACATGAATAATTACGGAATTTACATTGTTTTGCTTCGTGATTCTTTCTACCGCAATGGTGACATTTTATTAAACGTTTTGTATTCGATACCTGAGAAGTCTTCTGATAGTCACCTTCCTTAGCCTTCCCATTCTTTTTTCCTTTCTTCCTGTAGGTGTAGTGAAGGTCTTCAACTGGCTCAATTTTGACAGAAACCCTTTTTGACCGTTCGCTGAGGGCAGCTTCCTTCCCCGTAGCTAGTTGAACCAAGTCGTTCAGGGTTATAGTTGCGACGGAGGCGTCCTCTTCGAACATCCTGTCCTGTATAGGTCCTTTTTCGTAGTTGCAAACGAAAATATCCCTCAATATAGTAGAGATTTCGGCACCATATTTGCAATCGGCGGCGAGTAATTTGACTCGGGCTGCCCATTCTCTTGCCGTTTCATCTGTTCGTTTCCTCGCTGCGAAAAGTTTACTCCTTGCGTTGAAGTACGATTCCGGGGGCGAAAAATGGTTCCTTAACGTTTCCATTAGGGTATCAAACGATGATTCATCGATCGTTTTCGGCATACAAAGACTTTGGAGTAGTTTGTATGTCCCTTCCGAAATATAGGTTAGCAAAGTAGCTTTCTTCTTCGCAGCAGTCGTCACATCATCTTTGATGAACGAATTCTCTAGACGAGATTTCCAGGCATTGAAATCTGACGTTGCGTAATCGAAGCATAGCCCCATGTATAAAGAATTCGCTGTCGACATTTTGGTCGCCGTTCTTCACGAAATTCTCGCAGCGTGGCTAATGGCGTCTTCTCCACGAACAGAGCCCTTTCTTCCTTGTACTTACGCGGCCAATTATTCTTCCGTTTTCCTCGTCGCCAAACTTGTTGGGTGGTTTCACAAAAGAACAAGCTGACTTTACAGCACTTACACTTCTGTATAATTATATTTATATAATTTTGAACACTGGAAAACTCACATGGAAAGAGAATAAATTTCATTGATTCAAGGACATCGATGACTGAGACAGAGAGTGGGAGAATCCAATGATTCCTTGATCAAACAAGTGCCATTAAGATACAACACTAATGGAACCCAAGCTTTGGAATTCAGGGAACATGATCAATATACATCTGGATTTTAATGAACTGTTCAGTGTGCCACCATGGTGCCAGGACGTCAGAAACCGCGTATTGCGTGTGTTTTTGGGTGTTTCACCTTGAATTGGTACTTACAGATGTGATCTACGGACAACTAATCAACAGATGCCAGGCTGGCACCGTGTAGTAGGACGGGGAGAGGGGGGCTCGGATTCGTATGTTGGGTATCGTAGATCGTGGATTTTTAAATGTTGTTCAAATTTAGGGCTTTAACCCTGACTTATTACTTTGCCCTGACTTATCTTTTTGGAAGTCCGTTTTTCAATCTTTCTGCGACGATTTAAACCAGTTCTAAGCCATAACAGATATTTTGTTGGCTACCTTGATTCTCCAACTATCGATTAGTGAGATATTAATGTGATCAACCCATCTCTACCACGTGGACAGCAAAAGTTAGTTCCATGATTTTGTTCAGATACCTCATAACTATTCTGCCATATTTTTGTTGAATCTTACAGAAAAACCATTCATGAGTAACTCATGAATGGTTTTTCTGTAAGATTCAACAGCAACTGTTGCGGCTGGAAATATCCACGAAAAGCAGAAAATTTCTATTTTTCAATCGCCTTTTTGGATTTTTTTTTGGTGCGGAAGCATCGAATGATGTATTATTGGAACTTCAGGATGTGGAGTTTCTTGTTTTTCATTCCACTGCATCAATAATCCAGGAGGGGGGATGTCATATTTGGCTAACAATTATTTTATTTGTATTTTTGGTAATTTTATTTGTTTTTATAATAATAAGTGGGCATTTTTAGAACCTCACTGCATACCTACTCCCCTGAGGTGTCCAAAAAATACTGTCCAGTTTTCATCGAATTAAGAAAAACCACAAACATATCAATCAAAACCAGCTATTCAATGCCATTTGGTTTGTCAAAACACCCAAGTTTTTTTTAATATTCGAAAAATAAGTTTTTTTTGAACACGTTAGAAATAAGGCCCCAATTCACACAAAACTGACGTCTGGCGGTGACGTGACCCCTGCAATGCCCACAGAAGTGGTTTGACAGTCGCGAGAAATGACTTTAGTATTCTCAATTTAATGTAAATTGATACTCATCATTCATTTTGAAGGCAAGCAGACGTGTTATGGTGGCTGATGGAGGAGGAGGGGGGGGGGGGGTTGCATGTTGGGTACCTACATTTTTAGGACGTCCCACAGACTTGGGCGTCCTTATGCGATTGATCTGGGGTGAAGTTGGACAACACTCAACAGAAAAAAATAACCACACAGTAATCCGTTTTAGACCATTCTGAATCCAAATCCGCGGAAAAAAACCGTAGGTGTATGTCTGTGTGTGTGTGACAAAATCTTGTGTCGTCTGCACAGGCCTTAGTTCCCAACCGATTTTCCAGGTTATTTTTTTGTTCGACGCGGAAAACTATCTAGTTGTGCACTACGTCGCCGGAATTTCGAATTTAGCCTTTTAAGGGGGGGTTAAAGCTCAAAAAACGTGCGTTTTTGGGCTTAATCTTGTGTCGTCTGCACAGGCCTTAGTTCTCAACCGATTTTCCTGGTTCTTTTTTTGTTCGACGCGGAAAACTATCTCGTTGTGCACTACGGCGCCGGAATTTCGAATTTTGCCTTGTAAGCGGGGGGAAAGGGGGGTTAATGCTAAAAAAAAGTGTGTTTCTTGTAAACTCCGCCCAGGCCTCAATTTCCAACCAATTTGTGTTTCTTCTTTTGTTTGAGTCAAATAACTTTCGAGTTGTACATTATTTCACCAGAGTATCAAAATTCGCAAGGGAAGGGGGTGAGTGAGGGGATGATATTCACAAAATATCCGATTTTTCAATATTTCGGTTCCTCTACTGCTTACTAATTGTACCCAAGCTTTGAAATTGAGGAAAAATTCTCATTATACCTCCGGATTTTCATGATTTATTCTCTGTACCACCATGGAACTAATAGTGGTGCCAACATGGTGCCAGACTAATAGATGAAAGTTCAGTGTTACCTACGTCGTATTTCCGCTTTGGTGCCAGACTGGCACCATTGATGAGGGGGGAAAAGTATGTTTCCAAGTTTTGTAGTTTATACCCATCATGAGATGCCTCTAAAAATGAAAAAAAGTTGCAGCTGATCATTGGGACATCGCATTTCGACCAATACATATTTTAGAGACGTGTTTGTTGCAGGTGATGATACCCTATTTTGTTATTTTGCTGACTGCTCTTTGGACCATTTTTTCTCCTCCTGGTACCTACCACTTGACTCGTAAATTATATTTTACGTTGGGCCTCTCCTGTCCTCATGGCTTACGGTAGTTTAACACTTTGGGAAAAAGTATGGTGTTGCATGTTTCGAAAAATCCGTTTTTGGAAAGAGCAGGTCGAGATGTCGAAGTCGAAAAGTCGAAGACGAGCGGGGGGGCCGTCAGGTGCTGCCACTTCCGCGGCGAACGCTCGAACTACCCGTTATGGCCGCGACTAGTTGGTTAGTGCGGTCGCGCGTGAGCACGTGTGCCAATGCTCTTCCTCGGAGGTCAGGTGAGTTTTCCACTTTATTCCTCGCTTTACGGGATTCTTATCGGTAATCCAGGTGAGTCGCGCGACCCTCGAACGATCCAAATCGTCGTCGACGAGCGTCGTCCCTCGATCGTCTTAAATATGTCTCTGAGCGTCTGGTGTGTTGTTCTACTGATAAGAGCGAGTAGAGCCGTCGCCGCCAGGTGTCGTCGTCGTCGCTTTTTCCCCCTTCGGTATTCCTTCCTTGTGGAACTGATTCCCCTCCTCGGCCACAGTGAAGTAATGCCAGTGCGGCCTCGAGCTGCGGCCCTCTGACTCTTCTGGCCACAAGACCTGTGGATCTTGCCAAACCCTTCCGCCTATTATACGCGAGCATTTCGGGGTTATCGCTCTCATTCCAATTTTAGATTGAGCAAGTTGGAGTGATCCCACACACATTCCCTGTAAAATTCATTCATTGTGAAATTATTAAAGATCAGCTGCTCTTTTATATTTGAAACAACGATCATTTCAGTTAATTATTAAATACTTTAATAAAGGAAAGTGCTCCATACGGCGGACGGTCGGTAAAATTTGAATTCGATTTTCGGATTCTACGTACGTAAACCAACAAATTTTGAGGGTTGGGGGTTAAAATTTTGTTTTTTCTTTTTTGGTCGATTCCAAAGGTATTTTTTATTAATTATTGTAAAATTTACAATAATAAACCTTTGGAATCGACAAAAAAATTTAACCCCCAACCCTCAAAATTTGTTGGTTTACGTTTCAAGGTAGGTACGTAGAATCCGAAAATCGAATACAAATTTTGCCGTCCGTCCGCCGTACGGGGCACTGTCGTTATGGACCGATTTTGAAGAAAATTTGGGATATGGGCTCCATTTGGAGTCTAGTTGTGCCGATAGTGATACTATACGATACTATCGATGAGACCTCCGATCGTTGAACACTACCTAATTGTTGTTCAATTCACCTAAGCCCTAAATAATTCTTATGAATCGAGAATTTGTATTTACATTTTTTGCCAAAATTAGTGTTAAATTTGAAATAACAAAATTTGTTAATTTAATAATATTTAATATTTAATATTTAATGTATTTAATACAAACTTATTGGAAATAAAATTAGTTGACATTGAAACGAAAAAAATGTAAAAGTTATGGCATTTACGAGGTTTTTATGTTTGCATATGCGCGGAGGTGTTATTAATTTAATTGCTATTAATCCGGTGTGATGATTTTCATAGAGGACCATCAACACGTCAACCTACCAATCCCTAAAATTTCATCGAATTCGGGTGTAAAATGTGGAAGTTATAGCTATTACCTACGAGATGTTTATGTTTGCAGTTGCATGTTGCAGTACAATTCGGGACAATATCTTCGTATAATTTTGCCTGTTACAAGGATTTCATGCCAGTAACACGGTCAGACTCGGAATCAAACAGCTTTCGTACAAGTACGCAACCACGAGAGACATTTTAAGTCTTATGTTTAATAAATTGAGAGCTTTTCAATGAGTGGTGAGCGATTTTTGTGGGGTGGAAAATGAGGAAGTTAGTTTTCCCTAGGAACGATTGGTTGTACGTGAAAATCATCAGAAATTTCCGCGTAACGCTCCCCTCGTAACGCTCCCCTGATAACGCTCCCCGCGTGACGATTTTTCATTTATGTGCCATAGTAAAGACATAAAATGTCAAAATGGCCTGGAAGGTCTAAAAAGTAAAACGCTAGTGAAAATTTTAATTTTGGAGACCTTTTATTTTCGAACTTGAAAAGTGAAAACAGCTGTCGCTACCTTGGTAAACTCGGAAGCAAAATTTGAATTTGGTATGAAAAATGTTGGATTTGACTTTTAGGAATGTTATAGATACAAAAATATCTCTATATCAAAGATACCTTTTTCATAGGGGACCGACCTCCATAGGGTTACTACAGCTCAGATCTTTTACATGCTTACCTGTAATGGTCTCCGAGGGAGAAGAGAGAAGAAATAGGCAATTCTTCTGAGGCCATGATATTATTTCATCGATCCAGTATATGTTATTGTTTTTATATTTTAGAATGTTTAAGATTATCTTATGAAGCTTCAAGCATCCTCCAATCCCATCTATCCCATGAGAGAACCTGATATCTTATGAAATTTGCTAACACCTTCTTAATCGTGTAAAAGACCTTTTTACGGATTATAGCTTCATTCAAGATGTACCCAATAACATGAGTGAGTAAACAACTAACTGAAGTGTTTAACAGTGGAATAAAACTAGCAAAATTGAAATTTGAATTGAATTTGAAATTTATTATTGTATTCAGTTCATTTTCTTTGTCTCTCTTTACCTTTCAAAACCAAAGTTCCTGGGAATTTTCCAATTGTGGTCTGGAAAATCGAGAAGTTCAGGGAATTTTGTTTCCGCAGCTGCTATGCTTGTTTCTCAATCTTTTCAAAAATTTCTTTATAATTCCAAATATTACTGAGATTCAGG
Organism: Apolygus lucorum; assembly: GCA_009739505.2. Lineage (NCBI taxonomy): Eukaryota > Metazoa > Arthropoda > Insecta > Hemiptera > Miridae > Apolygus > Apolygus lucorum. Next base: position 63,950,638 of record CM019177.2, read on the forward strand.
TCATTGCAAGAAGACATGACCAGAGATGAACACAATTTCATCATAATTGGTGAGTGTGAAATGAAAAAATGCATTATAATGATGAATGAAAAGTGAAACGAGTGTGAAATCCTGCATTCTGGCGATTACAAGTTGTAGCTAGGTATAGGAGATACGTCTTATCGATAGGCTATCCTTGCCTGTGACCTCTTTCTCGACCTCGACCTTGGTTTTTTCGGTGTTCGATCAATTCAGTTGATGTTTCTCCGGCCGTTCCCCTCTTCCGAGAAACACTGGAAACCTCGTTTCGCAACCCGAAATTACCTCATCGATCGGAAATCTAGTCAAATCCTCCGTCTACTATCGAGAGATTTTCTGCTTAAAAAACAATATAACTGACGTAAGGTAAAATTGTTTTGTATAGTAGAAAGGCACGTAATTAAAATTTTATATTTTATCGATTACAAGTTGGAATTGAAGGATCTGTTCCTCATCTCACGGAACAACTCATACTAAGGATGCATTCTTTAAAACAAGTATTTTCTTATGCATTGGCCAATTCTTTCTAATTCGACCCCTTACATATTAAGAAATTGATGTTTTGGGAAAATCAAATTTGTAATGTTAGCGCGTGAGCAGACGGTATTTCAGGTGCGACGGAAATGAAATGGAACTACTTGAAATTGATAATCGTGTAGCCTGAAAATTCTGTAAAAATCGCATAATTTTTCCATACAATTTTGCCCACGACTCTTGTCTAGACGTCGTCTCATACTGACTAATTTAAAAAAATTTGCCTAAAGTCTGAAAAAAACCCAAATTTGAGCGATTTTTGACTGTCAGAATGCTGTGGAAGCATGGAGTGCGGGTCATTCCTAATTGTTTATCATTCAAATGTCTCTATTGAGTCAACAGCCAACCAGAAGTTTGGCGAGATCCAATCGATCATTATACAAATAAGATAAAGAGATTAATCACTTAACAGACGTAAACAGATTAAATGAGTATTACTTATGAATGTCTGTCACCACAAATATACTCATCTCTAATGAACCTGCATCCCTTTCTAATCGATGGTCCTTTTCTGCGCCCTCGTTCGTTTGTGCAAATTCGAATTCAAATCAGCTGATACGTTATCTTCTTTCAAATGAAAGATTATTTTTCTTCCCAAAATGCATCAGGTGATTTTTTCTACGCTTTGAAACCTTTCCGGTGCCAAGGAACGAGGTTTGTTTGGTCCAAATTCCACTTAATACTAATTTCCTAGCTTTTTGGGACGAGGGTTTAGAAGTAGACCATCGTCCTGCTGATTGTGGTAGCAAATTCAAGGAGGAGTAAGAACCCGTATGGGGATTTCAGAATCAATCATTATCACTTTTAATACGAGGATAGAAGACATGCAATATGAGAATCACAGTATTCAAAGGTGTAATAACTGAATTCTTCTGCATTTATTACACAACTACATTGAAATGTACTAGATTATAGTAGGAATGAGATTTCTTGAATTTTGTAATGTTCATGTTGATGTTCATGTTGCTCAATGATGGCGCGTCTAACTCAACTGCATGATGTAGTAGCCGCACTTTTAGAGTAGGATGCTACAAAACGTAGGAATAGCTACATACATGATCAATGCAACATGTCTATCTCATAAATAAAGATGTAGATTATCTTGAACAATCTATGATGAATAACAGTCATAATTGAACATGGGAGATAATTTTCCACAAATCATGTATCCTGACAGATCAACAGGAAGATATCAGCAAAGCCAATCTGTTATGATTTATTCGCACTCTAAGAAAATTATGTAAGAACGGGTTATTCATCCTGTGAATAGAAAATCGTTAGAGGTGGCGATAAGGCAGAGATGCTGGGATATCCATGTAACTGTTGAAAAGACGGATTGTGCACTGACATCGTTTTTAGCGACATCCTCACAGCAAACGTCAGATAAGTATAGGACGTTTTGTGGAAGACGGGACAATCGTAAAAACTTGTGGCCTAGTAACATTATCGATACCTCAAAGCACAATGGCGCTATGTCCATCTTCCACATTTTCTTTTTTTTTTTTAATTTCAGAAAAACTCAAATTCTACAAAACTATTATTGACCTTCTTGACGATTGTATAAGAAAATTTCTTGAAGAAATTAAAGAGTTATTGTAACAAGCCATTATTTTAGGAATTGTGCGCTGGTGAAAACTTCTTTCGCGTTTTTCTCGAAACTCCGTTTTTTGGTCATAACTAGCGCCTTTGAGCTTTAAGGATATAAATAATTGATAAAGACGAAGTAATTCGTTCAAGACCTTGTGGTGTGATTCATATGAAAATGATAGGTACTTAGTAATTATACAGGAGAATGCTCTAAAATGCAAGTACGAATTTTGATTGTGGAGGACCTAAATTTTATTGATCTTCAAATCGAATACAAAGCTTCCCCACCTTAAGTAGTCAGGAAGCAAAATAACTTGACTCTCAATTATTGAATGAATGCAATGTTTGACCTTTGGAATCGATCAAGAAAATTTTTTTTTAACCCCACCTCAAAATTTGTTGGTTTACGTTTCAAGGTACGTAGAATCCGAAAATCGAATAAAATATTTTCCTCCGCACGCGGCACTTTCCTCAGTTAGCATTGACCGATTTTGATGAAATTTGGTTTACAGGCTCCATTTGGGGTCTAGTTGTGCCCCGAAGATTTTGGCTGATGTCAGTCACTTCTAAATGTTGAAAAATAAAGTGTGAAATTTTGAAAACGCCCTAGCTCAAAAAAATTTGTTTTAAAGGTATTGTTTTTCATCAATTTAAGATAGTATTGAATTTTCAGAATTTTTAGAGACCACGCGGAGCTTTGTAGGACAAACCTTTCACTCCCTACGAGAATTTAGGGGTTGGACTTACGATAAATCAGAAACACGAGTGTGAATCGCAAAATAGGCCTATTCTCCTTTCAAATTTTAGCTGACCAAAGTGCGATCGACGTTTTTCTTCATGTTGGTTGGTGGTAACAATTGCAAAGCCGTGTTCTTTGCAGAAGAGTGATTTATATAGAAAAATAATAAACAGATTCTTGGATTCTTGGTCCACGACTAACGAGGACTGATTCGGTTCTTGATTCTCCCCACATTTCACTTCCGACATATTATTTTGAACACAAGAACATTGAACTTTGAACTCATGAACATTATTTTGAACTATGAACTCATAAGCAACACACGCTGAGCAGTCCGAATTCAAACTGACCATTATTAATTTATTAATTTAGGTAAACAAAGTTGTATCCTAAAGAATATCGTTTCCGTGAATACCAACAATATTGTACCTCTTGAGGTCGGTAAGAACACATCTGGCGCATATTGTGAGAAGTGGGAAGAATAAAAACGAGAATAAAACGCGAACGGCGCCGGCGCCTGGAAGACGCGGGCGAACCAGTTGCCAGCAATTAGAGCCGACAGCCTCTCGCGTCGCGCCTTCACAGCAGAATTCCGGACAAAGCGGCCAGTTTTTCCGGTTTCCTCCATAAATAGAGTGAAAATTGATTTCTATTTCCTCCAACCCGAAACACCGATTCTTACTGACTTCATAGTGATTCTTATAAATAAAAAAACTCGAACTAGTTCATTTAGACGAGCAATACGAGAAAGTCCTCATATTTACAATTTTCCGCTCGGTGTTTTGGTTTTATTTTCAATTATGAACCTTTGGAATCGACCAAGAAAAAAATTTTAACCCTCCTCAAAATTTGTTGGTTCAAGTTCCAAGGTTACGTAGAATCCGAAAATCGAATAACATTTTTTTCGTCCGTCCGCCGTACGCGGCACTTTCCTTAGTTCCCATCGACAGATTTTGATGAAATTTGGTATATGGGCTCCATTTGGGGTCTAGTTGTGCCGCGAAGCTTTTGGTTGATGTCAGTCACTTCCTTGGGTTGAATAATAAAAGCAGAAATTTTCAAAACGCCTTAGCTAAAAACGTTCGATATAAAGGTCTTGTTTTTTCTTAAATTTAAAATAGAAATGAATTTTTAGAAAGCTAATTAACAATTAAGTCCTGGAAACTGCTGGAGACAGGAAGTTTTGCCGAGTCATATCTCGTTTAAGAACAGGAGTGGCCTTATGCCCTGCATTTATCTTCACAGAATTAATTCTCGAATGTACGAAACACCCCAGAGCTGGTACTGCGACCAAAATATATTTGGTGATGTTGAACATTGAATTGTGGAGTGTCGTGTGTTTATAAACCAAAAAAACTTCTATTAGATAATATTAAATATTAAAAAATTAAAGGCTAAATTTTACTACAAATTGGAAAAGTATTTTAATTATATTTTTGATGTTACAGAATCCCATCATTTATATCGAGATTTTTAGTTGTGTTTCTTCGTGTTATCTGAAGTTTTAGTTCTCTTTTAATGAAAACATAACGTACAATTTAATTTAATTTATACTTCACGGCTTTATTTATTTAAAATGCCACATAAATTTAAAAAAAATTTAGAATCGAATGAGACCACTTATAGCTCTGTAGGATCAACCTTTCACTCCCTATGATAACTTAAGGGTTGGACTTACGATAAATCAGAAACTCGAGTGTGAATCTCAAGAGAGGCCTAATCTCCGTTAAAATGTTAGCTGACCAAAATGCGATCGCTGTTCGTTTCTTCGCCGTACGCAGCACATTCCTTAGTTCCCACTGACCAATTTTGATTAAATTTGGTATGTAAGCTCCATTTGAGGTCTAGTTGTGCTGAGAAGCTTTCGGCTGACGTAAGTCACTTCTAAGGGATGAAAAATAAGGGCTGAAATTTTGAAAGCGCCCTAATTCAAAAAATTTCGATATGAAGGTATTCAGGGTGATCAGCGACCTGGAAAACCACGAAAACCTGGAATGCTGAGGAAATTTTTTCTCTTCTGGAAAAATCAGGGAAAATTCAAGAATTTTTTTCTCTCGAATACGCCTGAACGCCGAATATTTTCAGGCAGTCAGAGGGAGAAAAGTTTTAGTACTGTTTTTGTAGCATTTTTTCAATTAACATGTTTTTTTCAATGTTTCAAATTTAACATGTTCAATTAACATTCAATTAACATCTAGAAAATTTTCTCATCTTAATATTTCAAATATAAATATAAAAATGAAACTTTTTATTTACATTTTTGTCATTAACATGTTTAATGCCGTTTATAATGTAGCTAGATTGTTTCTCGAAAAAAAGTGTTCATAAGGGCACACTTGCAGCTAACGAATGCTAACCCGCACCGCGTACTTGAGTTTCTCCTCACCTTACTTGTTTGATTCTGGTTAGCTTATTAATTTTCATAATGAGATTTTGCTTCGGAGTCTACCAAGGTAGCGCAAGCCTTTCACGTTCCGAGGTAAAAAAAAATTCTACGAAATTAAAATTTCCACTTGCGTTTTACGTCTTGCTGAACAAGGTCCGTGTCTTTTTGGTTCCGTGTCTGACTGTCATGTAATCCTTGTAGTGCAAGGAAGTTAAAGATTGATAATTTGAGATCAGTTACAATGCATCGAAACATCCATAAAATTGGTTTGGTGCCAAACGTTTTCTAGTGCTTTTTCATTCCAAAATGTCCTTGAAACCTGGATTTTGAGAAATTTTGGTCACATTTTATTTATATTCAAGTTTATTTATAACCCTGAAAAAAGACGATTATTGATCCTGGAAAACTCAGGGAAATTTTTTTCAGCGAATCGCTGGATATTGTTTTTTCATCAATTCAAAATAGCATTGAATTTTTAGAATCGAATGAGACCACCCAGAGCTCTGTAGGACCAACCGTTCACTCCCCCTGAGAACTTGAGAGCTGGACTTACGACAACAATTTGCATATCATTCATGTTGTTATTATAAATAGTTTTCTTTTCACTTTTCTCCGTATCAAATGCTGTCATCAACATAATCATGCTCATCCCTTACTCAATTGCTATCATCAACAGGTTTATGCTCCTACCATGAGGTCTTGACCATTCACCCCTACAGTAGGTGTTGTTAACTTAGTAACTAAGGTAGTGTTCGTTTTGACTTTTGCTATCATTAGTTTGGGGTAAGTACGCATTATTGACATTTTCATGTCTTTGCTTTGGCACATAAACTGAAAAATCGTCACGAAAACTAAGCAAGTCTTGCTCACGCGACCAATAAATAAATAAAATAGACTCTCTGTGTTGCGTAGAGAACAATCAACTGTTTTCTTATTTTGATGCTTGGGTACATGAACTAACAACCTTACTTCACTACCTTGTTGTGTAGTGGTTGACATGAAAATGTCCCAATGTGTTGCAGACTTGTATGCAAGCATTTAAAATTGAGTTTCTTCAAAAGACTACTTTCATCGGTTCGACTTGTAGATTCGAATTAGGAGCATTGAACTGTATGTCTTTTAGATCTAAGATTTTGCTGATACTTGAAAGTCGTTATGGCTACCTTATAAAACCAATTTTCCTCTTTATACAACAGCCCTGAGGATGATGTACAAAATTTGTATTTATTTATTTTGTTTATTTATTCTATTTATTTATATGTATTTAATACATCGAACCGACGGCTTAGTGGAGCAGTTCTTGCCTGAAATACTAAATAAATTACATCGAGTGAAACAGTTTTATCGCTTATCAACAGGTTTAAATTGATCTACTGCTCATCCAATGGGACGTCCCCTGGAATGCATGCATTACTAAACAACACGTTTATTCTGGCCAACCCCCTAGAACCCACTTTTTATCGGGAATTAAATGTAGACTCGAAATCCTTTGTTTCTCGTAAATGTACACCGTGTGTGTTGGCTGGTAGCGTGTTGTTATGAGGTGTAAACATGTTCGCGCAATGGCGAGGCCTCGCTCCCTCCACTTGTGCATCACCTAGAAAACTTCTCATCATCCAATCAAATCGAAATGTTTTGGAATTCTTTCGAGCGGGAAGCTGAAACATCAAACAGAGCAAGAGTGGGAAGCGGTGGATTGCGCTCGTATGTCAGAGCGGGAAGATTTTGCTCGGCCGTGGGCAGACGGTAAACAGATCTCGGACCCCCAAGTCGCTAATCATTTCATCGGCAAGTCTGCCCTCTCAAGGACCCGCAAGTCTGCCGAGCCAACTGCCACTTGAGTCTGCACTTCCTTCTAGAGCTCGCTAACAACGAGAGTCGATGTAGCGGCCAGTCTATCGCAAGTGTCTGTCAATAGTGAGGTACTTCGTGAATGAACCATTTCCGAGGCCGCATATCAAGGGTCCTTGCACCCTTTATCGAGGGTGATCACCGCTCAAGTTGTTTTTTGACGACCGCTATTTTTAGGTAGGGATGGGATATCAATATCCGATATTACCAAAATATCGATATTGGGCTGTCAATACTCAATATCTCGGTATCGATACCATCAAAGCCGATATTATCGATTTATCGATATCCTTTAATCGACATGGATATCGGTATAGGTAGTAAGTAAAGAAGAACCCACTGAAATATTGGATTGAGAACAGGAACGTTTTTCCAGAGCTTAGCACCGTCGCTGTGAGATATTTATCATCAGTTTCAACGTCTGTTCGTCAGAAAGACTCTTTTCCAAAACAGGGAATATAATGAGACCTGACAGCAACAGATTAAAAGGTGAGACTCTCTCCCAACTTTTATTTTTGGAGAGCTTGGACGAGGATTACTTTTTTTTATTCATTGTATAATACGAGTATATACCTATTGATTTTCTATGTTCTTCCTTTCATTGTATGTTTGATTCATTACCGTTATCCTGACTTGAACTAATAAAAAATGTTCTTATTCGAAAATTGTCGTATTTTTTGGCAGTTCCTTCAACTGGTACCGATATTCCCGATATCGATATCGGGAATATCGATGTCACAGGTCCGATATTTTACTGGTATCGATACGGGGATGTCCGATACCGATGTCAGTACTGATATCGATATCATACCTTCGATATCCCATCCCTATTTTTAGGGCGTTTCTTTTCCTAGTCAGACTTAAGTTAGTAAACCATGTGTCGGGGATTCCTATTTCAACTGGTGGAACCTATTAGTCCTGAAGCCGAGGCCGAAAATCGCACTTCGGGGATACGATTTGGCGACAAATTATGAAAATCTTCTCCATTCTGAGAGAGAAAATTCAAGTGTGCCATTCCAAAACGGTTGCTTTCAAAAATGGCGGCCATGTGAAATGTTCAAAAATTGCAAAAAATCCCCGGGATGGATGAAAACTCCGTGAATGAGAGATTAGGTTCAATCATGGATGTTTTCATCAGTCTGCCACTCTTCAACGGCTGTTAACCCTCGGCAGACTCAATTTTAAAAATTGTACACTTTTTGAGCAGAAATCCACAACGTTTGGGACGTCCCAAATTTTTACAGCTGGATTTTAAAAGTCTACCTACTCAGGGGTTTGAGACTTGTCTGCCAATCCTAAGCAGCTGTAAAGTCCTGGCAGAATTAAATTGAAAAATTGTCAAATTTGATTTAAAATTCAGACAATTTTGGGATGATTCACATTTTAACACGTTGAAGTATGAGTGGTATGTAAACAATAGAGCATGGTCTGCCTTGGATAGCCCGCTGTCTTCTAGTGGCAGAATCAAATTCAAAAATTGTCAATTTATTGATGAAAATTTGTTGATTTTGGGATACTCCAAATTTTTGCTCAATAATGTACTACTTTATTGAAACTCAATCAGCGTGGTCTGCCTTCAGTCACCCATTGCTTATATGAGGCAGACTAAAATTGAAAAAATGCAAATTTGGGGGTAAAATTTATGTATTTTGGGAAAGTTGCAATTTTGGCATGTGGTACTACCACGAAAGTAAACACTTTGTAACAGTGTTTACTTTACATCGTGTTTACAGTCTGCCATCGGTATTTCGTTGCTTTCTAGCGGCAGACTGAACTGAAATGTGAAAAAACTGGATTTACCAACTATTCTCGCGGTAATGATTCATTTTTCTCAAATTTTCAAATTTTCGTTCGAATATCTACTAACTGCAGTGCATGGAAACAACTTAACTAGATACCTTTAATTCAGTATCAATTTTTTTGGTGTTGAGGGGGGGGGGGGGATACTAACAGTTTATTTCCGGGAACTTTTGAAAATAACTTGTTGTTTTGTATTGATCAATGGAAAAAAAGACGATTCATTAGGTTGTTCAGAAAAGCTGCATTATTTGAAAGAAATATGCCATTATATCGTGAAAAACAGAAAATGTACAAGTAGAGAAAGACTTTACAACTCTGGACGAATTCGAGGATTTTGGGAACCTTTCCCAAAAAAAAAAAGGAAAGTGTACAATTTTTAAAATCGAGTCTACCGAGGGTTAACAGCCGTTGATGAGTGGCAGACTGATGAAAACATCCATGATTAGACCTAATCTCTCATTCACGAAGTTTTCATCCATCCCGGAGGTATGATGATTTTTCGCGATTTTTGAACATTTCACATGGCCGCCATTTTTGAAAGCAACCGTTTTGGAATGGCAGACTTGAATTTTCTCTCTCAGAATGGACAAGATTTTCATAATTTGTCGCCAAATCGTATCCATAAATGAAGTGCGATTTTCGGCCTCGGCTCCAGGACCATACCCTCCTCCATACCTTTTCGGCTCCTGTTGGATTACTATTTTAAATAATGAACCTTTGGAATCGACCAAGAAAAAACATTTTTTAATACCACGTCAAAATTTTGTTGGTTTACGTTTCAAGGTACGTAGAATCCAAAAATCGAATAAAAATTTGGCCGTCCGTCCGCCGTACGCGGCACTTTCCCCACTTAGCATTGACCGATTTTGATGAAATTTGGTATGTAGGCTCCATTTGGGGTCTAGTGGTGCCCTGAAGATTATGGTTGATGCCACTTCTAAGGAGTGAAAAATAAGGTTAGATATTTTGAAAACGCTCTAACTCAAAAATTTTCTATGTAAAGTAGTGATGCGACATCGATAGAAAACATCGATGTTTCTCAACATCGATGTTTTTGAAATCCACCATCGATGTCGAGTGGAAACATCGATCAAAAACATTGATGTTTCTCAACATCGATGTTTCTTAACATCGATGTGCCCGATCATAATAATAAAAATATTCAAGATCGTTTGCTTGTAGGTACCTACTCGAATAGACTTTTTTTTCATCTTAATCAATTTCTAGCCACTGGGTCAATTTCTACCCCAGTGCATTCGCCAAATGAATATTTAAAGCAGTTACCCCAGGAGCACCAGGGTTGCCAACTCAAAACAACTTGAAAAATCGGTAGGAAAATTAGCTATTATTTTTATTCCTCCAAGAGATTAGAATGCAATAATTCATCACGATTGGTATTTTAACGCTTGTTTCATTCATTATTTTAATGTGTAAACTATTGGGAAAACCGATGGGAACAACAAATCAGGGGAAGTGCGACATCGATTGAAACATCGGTAAGAAACATCGATGTTGTGAAAACATCGCCATCGAAACATCGATGTTAAAAACATCGATGTTTATTGAAAAACATCGATGTTTTGAAAACATCGATGTCGATGTCGCATCACTAATATAAAGGTATTCGTTTTATCCTCGAGACTCAATAATCGATTATTTTCGATATCAAACATAACCTTCTCAACATAATCTTCTCTGGCCCGATCAGCTGGTCGTGAAGGGGCGCCATTTGCGCTCCTATCCAGCAAGGTTATTCTGTTTACATACCAAGTTTCTTGGTATGTAAACAGAACGATGGTGATAATATTCTTTAAAAGCAATTATGTAATCGTTATTATTATGTCTCCCTTGTGGGTTAGATGTCTGACAAGAAATTCCATACTCAGTATGTGTCTTAAGATACGTCTCTGCGGTGGTTTAGACCCCTTTGAGCAGAGTGTTGTTGAGTTTGACGACGATTTTCCTGACATAACTCGTTAAGATCTCGTGGAGTATCTTGTATTGAAGACGGATTTCATATCCCTGAAGTAACTGAAGTGCTGCAAATCTTTGGATCCGCACAACTTCGTTAATTCAGGGCACGTGAAATCCGTCTCATGCAAGGTACTCCCAGGTGACAAGGTGGTAGTGTTTGGAAAGGTAAGTAATTCAAATGTTATCCAATTATTATTAGGTTAATTGAAATAATAACGATGTATGCCATGTTTTGGGCAGGTAGTAGATTCAACAACGGTCGTTTGATGAAAATAATGTTATGATAGCATCCCCTGCCCATTGCTAAGTCAACATTGTTATGAAACTTTGAAAAATCATGGGAAAAGATCTACTCATGATAGAAGAATCCAGTTGATACCAAAACTTTCAGTGAGTGCTCTACTTTCAATTAAAAATTATAATAAACCACTTTCCCGACTCTAGCACGCACCCTACTTCGAGCCATGAAGCAGTACCTATTGTATGAGCAATTTTTCAAAATTAGGTTCCATATATGTATATATTGACCTAAACGCTTACTCCGTTTTATGGTTCGAATATGGATAGATTAACATGCAATGGAGTCATTACTTGAATTTCGAAATTCAGGAGATGAAGTGCATATTTACATCGATCATTTACTAATTGAACTTCAAAACAATCACGCAAATTGGTTCGAAATTATCTTCCTGGGAACTTCGTACAAATCAAAACACTTTGACACAAACAAAAACATTTCGTGAAGCCCGTCAAATGAGGGTAGGTATTCTATTATTACTACCTAACTACTGATGACTGAAGTAACGTAAGCACATTAAAATGTGATGTATTTTTATTCTTACCAGTGATGAAATGCCGAGAACAAACTAGTATTTGTTTGGAGTTTAGTTTTCGCCCTCTCAAATTGCGATTGATTCGAGCGAGCCACCTTGCTCTTCTTTTTTCTTATAGGTCTTTTGTTTTTTCACATTGTTGGTAAACCATACAACGAAAAACTGCTCCCATGACAGGAAGAGCAGCCAAACACCGGACAAATCGGCATGTCTAATGAAAAAATCTTTGTTTACAACGATGGGAATTCAGTCAGTTCATCGAACATGATTGTCAGGAACGCTGGGAATCAGCGACGCCAAAAGGCTGATATTCTTATTTTTTCGGAAAGTTCTCTTGTCTTTCCACACTGTTTCTAATCACTTTTGGCAAAACAAAAAATTAAATACCGCTTCCGGGACGAGAAGAGCAACTAATAACCGCATAAATTGGCATAATGAAAAACCGTCCATACAATCTTTGTTTACAACGGAGTCAACATGGCCGCCTTTCAGCGAGATTCGAATAACCGTTCGATTAGTCGAAGAATCGATACATCCATTCTGTGTGACGTCACACGGATAAAAGCAATTGTTTTTCCATCAATTTAAGATAGTATAGAATTTTTAAAAACATGAGTGTGAATCGCAAAAGAGGCCTAATCTCCGTTCAAATGTCAGCTGACCGAAATGCAATCGATGTTTTTCTTCAAGTTGGTTGGTGGTAACAATGGCAAAGCTGTTTTCTTTGCAGACGAGAAATCTATGTAAGGTGACTCGCCCAATGAATGAACACTTAAGCTCTTAGCACACTAGCGACGAACTTTAATGTACCTATATAGTTCTTAAAGTTGCAGTACTACACTACTTGAATTTGCCTGATGTTGTTTAAAATTATGTAAGGAACAAGAATAGCATGGGAGAAGACGAGAAAAGTTGATTTTTATAGCTAACTTTCCACAATAAAGGAGTTAATGTATTTCACCCCATGAATGAACACTATTTCCTAGTGAACGAACCCTGAAATTCCAGTGAATGAACATTATATTTCATATAGTTCATTCACTGGATAGGATAGTTATTTAAACAAGTTGAGGCAAAAAATCAGCAGTTTAGTTGTTTCTTCACTTGGGAAGCCTCCATTCGATTTAAAACCGTGAAATAACCCTCCAGCCAGTGAATGAACAGTCATTTTACTGTCGTTCATTTACTGGTTGGAGGTCATATTTTAGCTCCCACAGTATGAACACCAAACAAAACATCATAATCAAAAAAATTCCCTTCTACCCAATTAGTTCTCTCTAGAAAAACATATCAGCTACAATAATAAAGCATGACATTGACTGATTTAGCATTTTACTTTCCTCTAAACACTAATCCCCACGTAGTGGCCAACTCCATTTCTTACCCCCAGAGACTTTCTTGGAGACAGACCTGCTGATAACATCAAAACCGAAGAAGATGGCAGACTTTTTTTTTATCTACTGCTTCACCCTGTTATCTATGATATGTTGATGGAACTAATGAAAAACACCGTTATCACCAGGGTGCATCACAAGCCTTATTATTCCCAAATAACCTCGTACCTACTGTTCATTCACTGGGGGGTGTTCATTCACTGGGCGAGTCACCCTATAGTATTTCCAAGTCAAATGAAACCTTTTCCAAACCAAATTAAACTTTTTCCAAATCAAATGAAACCTAGTGAGAAAATGAGTGAAATGAGGTACCTAGATAGGTAGATACTCTGCAAATTTCAGATCGATGCAATAATTGCATAGGTACAATTATTGTACCTATCGTACAAAGAAGTTGCCAAAATGAAAATTCAATGAATTTTAGACATAGGATTAACGAAGTAGATCTCACGTTAGTAGAATAGGAAACAAGTATTTTCTGATTGTTGAGAAATTTCTGACTGTTGAATGTGAGTGGGTACCTACTCGCCACGCCCACACGGAGAAACCAATAATTAAGGGGAGTCACCAATACTTACATTGACTGATTGAACCTCTAAGACTGAATTTCTGGAATTTTGTAATATACCTATTATTCATCTACGATTGTTTACTTTACAGAAATACACTATGTTTGGAAAAAGTTTCACTTGATTTGGAAAAAGTTTCATTTGACTTGGAAAAGGTTTCATTTGGCTTGGAAATGCTATAGAAAAATAATAAACCTTTGTGTAATAATTTGCAGCGTTTTTATTTAGGATGATGCACTGCAACACACTCACACAGGATAAATTTATGTGTGCTTGAAGCCTGACTTTTAAGACTAGAAGTTACTATATAATGTAAGAGAGGACCGCAAGGTGCTAATTGTACCACATTATTGAATTAACAGTCAAACTTCGTGGTGTCGGTCAAGCGGGTGGTGCACTTGGTGAAGCGACTGGCGCACTTGACCCGGCGACATCGCACTTAGCGGAGTTTATTGGCGAGCGGCGACTGTCATCTCCCCCGCCAGCTCGGACCTCCCCGCGACCCCCGCTCCCTCCCTCTACGGCGTCCCTCGCGCTCCGGAGCCGGCGCCCCGTCGTCAGTTCGGTCCCGCGCTTCTCTCGTGCTTCCACCCCGCGTCAAGTGACAGCTCCGTCAACAACGCGTCTCTCCGCGATCATGTTTTGACGTCCCTCGTCCAGTTTTGACCCCCTTGTGAATATTTTTCTCGATTTTACACCCCCACTTTCGACCGCAACTTGCGTCTTTTCGTTCCAACTCCGCCATCGCCGCGACCCACCGCGCTTTTTGACTATGTTTTGACGTCTCCGGCCAAGTTCAGTTCGTGCCGTCCCTCCAGTTTTGATTTTTTGACGCTCTTTTGACCAAAACCGGCGTCGTGGCGTCCGTCGCACAGATGCGTGTCTGCTTCGAGAGCCTCTGCTTCTCCTCCATCCCCGAGGAAGCCGATTTGCCGCCCCCCAACTCCGCCAAACCCGTCATCACCAAAGGTATTTCCCTCCTGTTTTCCCTACAATTGAATTATTTACCATAATAATCAAATTAATTCCTCAAAATAAACATAAACTTTCTTATGAACTTCTGCGCATTCAGAAACATGAAAATCTTCGAAAGAATAAAAGAATTTTTATTATCTAAATATAAATGCAAGAAAGTAAGGTTGTTAGTTCATGTACCCAAGCATCAAAATAAGAAAACAGTTGATTGTTCTCTACGCAACACAGTGTTTATTAGTCGCGAGAGCAAGTTTTCGTGACAATTTTTCAGTTTATGTGCCAAAGCAAAGACATGAAAATGTCAAAAAATTGGTTAAAAACTTGATTTTTGATTCAATAAAACACTTGACTTCAAAGAAAACACAGTAAGAAATCTAGGTTACGTCTCAGGTGGTCAAACATCAGGTATTAATTGAGGAGTTTTCATTCAAACCGTTTTATCTCCACTTGGGATTTTATGTGGGAAATTGAGAAAAACTAATTTCATGGCGAAGGGAGCTGTCTAGGGTTCCCAAATTTTGCAAATAGTTTGTTCTCAGAACTTTTGATTGTAAGACTAAATTTCGAAATTTTGGCGCTTTGAGGGAGACGCGGCCATTTCTTATCTGGATGTAAGCCCTTTTGATGAAAAACGATGGATATGAGCCACATTAAAAAAAAACGAGTTTTTGGTTGTCAAGAAAAATTTCATTTTCATTTTCTCTAATTGGTTTACCCATTATTTTCAATAATAAACCTTCTGAATCGAGAAAGAGAAAATATTCTAACTCCCCTAAAAATTTGATCGTTTACGTTTCAAGATATGTGTATAATCCGGAAACCAATTTTGAAAAAAAAAGGGAAAATTGAAAACAATGGGATGGATGTAAGCCGATTTGTCGGCAAACCCGATTTTCAGCAAGCTGTTAAAGGGGGGTACAAACGATTCCGGAAGGAATTCAATTCATGAGGTGATAGGCCTTATCCTAAAGATTCAGAATCTGTGAAAAAGACCAAAAGTGTAAAAAATGGATATGAGCCGGTTTGGAAGAAAACTCTCCAATTTGGCTATCAAATGTATCTACTATAATTTATGAAAAACGCCAAATTTAGCACATTGTATCACATTTTGGTTTAATACTTTCAGTAATACACCTTTGGAATCGACCAGGAAAAAAAAATTTTTGAACACCCCCTCAAAATTTGATGGTTTACGTTTCATGATACGTAGAATCCAAAAATCGAATAAAAATTTGGCCGTCCGTCTGTACGCGGCACTTTCCCCACTTAGCACTGACCGATTTTGATGAAATTTGGTATGTAGGCTCCATTTGGGGTCTAGTTGTGCCCCATAGATTTTGGTTGATGTAGGTCACTTCTAAGGATTGGAAAATGAATTTTGAAATTTCGAAAACGCCCTAACTTGTTATTGTTTTTGCTTCAATTTAAGATTGCATAGAATTTTTAGAATTTTTTGAGACCACGCGGAGCTCTGTAGGACAAACCGTTCGCTCCCTACGAGAATTTATGGTTTGGACGTACGACAAATCAGAAACACGAGTGTGAATCGAAAAGAGGTCTAATCTCCGTTCAAATTTTAGCTGACCGAAATGCGATCGAAATTTTTCTTCATGTTGGATAGTTGGTGGCTTTGCAGACGAGTGATCTATATAGAAAAATAATAAACCATTGTGTAATTATTTGCAGCGTTTTTCTTCGGCAATTATTGTTCGATTCTGATGATTTCGGCGGCAATATTTCAGTTTTTCAATTCCCTAGGGCCGTGCACTAATAAATTCCTAAAATCCTTTAAAATTTCAAATTTAGGTTCAACTTTTCAAGTTTTTGCCCCTTCAATTTCTCAAAATACTCACCCGGAATTGGGAACTAACGTCTTCCGACTGAGACCCCCTTAAACTCCAACTGCCAAAAGAAAAAAAAAACATAAGATTTTCCAATTTGACAAAAATTACTTAACGAGTACATTTTTCACCCATCAGGACCCCAAAAATAAATTGTTTTGCAAGTGAAGTCCTTTCCAACAACCAGAGTAATCAGATTTCAATTTCGAAATAAATTGAGGTAGATTTTTATGGCTTACTGTCGAAGCATGGAAAAAATCGCCTTGCTATTCTACTCGAGGGTGCAACACTGCCCACCCAACTTGGCAAATTTTCAACCAGTTTTTGAAAAAAATTGAGCTTTCGTAAATGTCACACATTTTAAAAATTTTTAAAAATAATTTCAAAAACATTTAAACAAACCAAACGAAGAAAGTTTTGGAAAAAATGAAATTTGTTTTGTAACATTGAGAATTGTCTTCCATGGCAACTTGGCAAAAATTAGTATTTTGGGCCGGTTTTGACTAAATATTTTGCAAACGAAAAAGCTGACACCCCGAGAATTAGTGTTTTGAATCAGTTTTGATCAGATGAATAATTTTGAACACTCTGGGCTTATTTGAATAAATACTTATAAACCTGATCGATCTGTGACCAATTTGCAACAGAAAATGTCATGTAATTTTCAAAGGCCTTATTTAAACAAATTCTAATAAAACCCAATGGGCAAAACTGATATTGAGAAAGTAGGCCAAAATAGTGTTTTGGGCCAGTTTTGACCGGATGAATAATTTTGGAGAAGCTAAGCTCGTTTGAACAAAATAAATAAATAAACAGAGATCGCATTTTGGTAGCCAAAACTTATGAACCCGATGAGCAAAAGTGATATTGAGAAATTAGGTGTTTTGTTGCAGTTTTGGCCACGTGAGGCAAAACCGATGAATCAAAAATGAGGTTTTGCACTATTTTTTGGACACTCTGGGCTCATTCAGTCAAAAACAATAAAAGTGGCAGCTTCTCGGGTCATCACTTTGGACCAGTTTTCTCCCGGACAGTTTGGATCAGTTTCCCCGTTACTGTCCTCGTGGGGGAACTCGTCCAATCCGAGCAGACCCAATTTTAAACCAGAATTGAACCATTTTAAATCTTCCATTGAAGGAGAATATTATTAATGTAAAATCAACACTTGTTCATAAATAACTCTCCAAAAATGTGGATACTTATACCCAGTTTTAACCAAATATTTTAGAAACGAAAGAAAAAGCTGATACCCCGAGAATTAGTGTTTTGAACCAGTTTTGACCAGATCAATAGTTTTGGTCGCTCCGGGCTTATTTGATCAAATTCTTGAAAACTCGGTGGTTCTGTGACTAATTTGCAACCGAAAATGTCATGTGACATATATCATATACTTTTTACTCAGCCTAAAATTCCACTTTCCCCGCATTTGAAATTTTATTCGTGTTGTCGATCTTGAATCACTAAAACGACTGTAACTACCGTAATGGGTGGGGGGGGGGGGGGGCGCATGATTTAAAAAAAAGTTTAATTTAAAGTAGACCTCATCTTGAAAATTTTGACACCAGCCGTTCTCTTTTTGGATGAGTAGATCTTTTTCTGTGATTTTTCAAAGTTTCGAATGTTTATGACGTCACGCGCTCGGGGCGGGAACCCCCAGCCCACTGTGACGTCATAAACATTCGAAACTTTGAAAAATCACAGAAAAAGATCTACTCATCCAAAAAGAGAACGGCTGGTGTCAAAATTCTCAGGATGAGGTCTACTTTGAATTAAAATTTTTTTTAATCAGAAGAGAACTGATTTAAGCGATTTAATTTCATACTTTTCAGTAGTACTAAAATGAAAAAAAAAATGAAAAGTACTCATCGCAGTACTATCGAATTTAAGTTACATTGTATTGTATTGTGAATAAATTATATTGTCAATAAATAATTGCCAAAAGACATATCTGTGCATGAGGTTTTTTCGTGCAAGCGGTAAAAATTGTTCTCCAAGTGCTTTCATCTCGCTTGTATACATACCTACTGCTTGCATGATGTATTAAGCATAAAATCATCATTCAAAATAACCTGTAAGTAGAATTATTAAATTATTCATCTAATTCTAGCTATAAGATAAAATACAAGATCAAAGACGAAAAAAGCTATTGGAAGACTTTAACGCTGGTATCTCTGTGCGTATCTCACCGTAGTAGACAACAAACAATATTCTTGGAATCATGAAGATTGGCACGAATGTGAATCAACAGAACTTACGGTTTGACATCATAAATCACTGAGAAACTCATCTGAAAACCATTTGGAGAATTTAAACATTTTCCTCAAAGTCGATAACGTCTCGGGAACAATGGACGAGAGCGGTTACTCCCAAATAAACCAGGAGAAGATTAAGACGGAAATACGACCCTCGAGATACCAGCGCGCAGATAGTTATCGGATGGCGTTAGAACCGAAAAACTTCCCACGGAGAGATAATTCCCAGTGGCCGCTCTTGTCGACTTGTCACTCAGTTTTGAGTGCATTAATAACCTGACTCACCTCGTCAGAGGCCTGTCGAAAGGTGTCACAACACGACTGTTTACTGATGGAGAGGTAATAACGTCGTCTATTGTGGGGATTCGAGAGGTCGACAAACGAAAAATCCCTGCAAGACGAACGTACTTGGAAACTGGCAATACTTCTACCTGAGGATACTTGTATTCGTGCAGTTTGCATTTCAGAGCTCCTCCCTAAGGAAGCTAATTTGTGCAATTAGCATTTTAGAGCTGCTCTCGATGAAGGCTACGTATATTCACAATTTATATTTCTGATCTCCTCTCTATGGGAGCTGCGTATTCGTGCAATTCGGGTCTCAGAGCTCCTCTCTATGGAGGCTGCGTATTCGTGCAATTCGGGTCTCAGAGCTCCTCTCTATGGAGGCTGCGTATTCGTGCAATTTGGGTCTCAGAGCTCCTCTCTATGGAGGCTGCGTATTCGTGCAATTCGGGTCTCAGAACTCCTCTCAATGGAGGCTGCGTATTCGTGCAATTTGGGTCTCAGAGCTCTTCTCTATGGAGGCTGCGTATTCGTGCAATTTGGGTCTCAGAGCTCCTCTCTATGGAGGCTGCGTATTCGTGCAATTCGGGTCTCAGAGCTCCTCTCTATGGAGGCTGCTTATTCGTGCAATTCGGGTCTCAGAGCTCCTCTCTTTGGAGGCTGCGTATTCCTGCAATTTGGGTAACAGAGCTCCTCTCTAAGGAGGCTGCGTATTCGAGCAATTTGCATTTTGGAGTTCCTCCCTATGAATCTAATTTGTGCAATTTGAGTTTCAGAGCAGAGATGGGCGAATTCTTATTCATAAATACGATTATCAATCTGCAATTTTATGATTATGAATACGAATACAGGTATGAATATGAATACAATCGTATTCACATTTTGAATACAATTTTCCCCCGTATTCGTATTTTGAATACGATTTTATGATTTTATCTATGATTTCCATAAAAAGCGAATTTTTTAAACGACTTTCCCTGAAAATCATACTTTTTTAAAATGATTTTTCCCCGAACTCTCGATATGTTTATGACCTAACATTGTCAAAATAATCAATCAAAATTCGAAACGCTCACAAATTCTTATCGGATTTTTCCCCGTAGAATCGAATGAGACCAATCCCAGGTCGCTACGACCAACCGAATAGAAAGTACGACAAAATTGCCGGTAAAAATCATAATTTTTTATGATTTTCAGTGCAAATAGTTTTAAAAAATACGATTTTAAGCGGAAATTAATTTTTTTAAAACAATTTGCACTAAAAATCATTAAAAAATTATGATTTTTACCGGAAATTTTGTCGTACTTTCTATTTGCTTGGTCGTTGCAACCTGGGGTTGGTCTCATTCGATTCAGCGTGAAAAATCCGATAAGAATTTGTGAGTGTTTCGAATTTTGATTGATTGTTTTGACAATGTTAGGTCATAAATATGTCGAGAGTTCGGGAGAATATCATAAAAAAAGTATGATTTCAGGGAAAATCGTTTTAAAAAATCGATTTTTAGGGAAATCATAGAAAAAATCATAAAATTGTATTCAAAATACGAATACGGGGGAAAATCGTATTCAAAATGTGAATACGATTGTATTCATATTCATACCTGTATTCGTATTCATAATCATAAAATCGCAGATATGATTTGTATTCATAATCGTATTTATGAATAAGAATTCGCCCATCTCTGTTTCAGAGCTGCTCTGCACGGAGGCTGCGTATTCGTGCAATTTGCATTTGGGAGCCCCTCTCTAAGAAAGGTAATTTGTGCAATTTGGGTTTCAGAGCTCCTCTCTACGGAGGCTGCGTATTTGTACAATTTGGGTTTCAGAGCTCCTCCCTATGGAAGCTAATTCGTACAATTTGGGTTTCAGAGCTCCTCTCTACGGAGGCTGCGTTTTCGTGAATTTGCATTTGGGAGCCCCTCTCTAAGAAAGGTAATTCGTGCAATTTGGGTTTCAGAGCTCCTCTCTACGGAGGCTGCGTATTTGTACAATTTGGGTTTCAGAGCTCCTCTCTACAGAGGCTGCGTATATGTACAATTTGGGTTTAAGAGCTCCTCCCTATGGAAGCTAATTCTTACAAATTGGGTTTCAGAGCTCCTCTCTACGGAGGCTGCGTATTCGTGCAATTTGCATTTTGGAATTCCTCCCTATGGAAGCTAAATTGTGCAATTTGAGTTTCATAGCTCCTCTCTATGGAGGCTTCATATTTGTACAATTTGGGTTTCAGAGCCCCTCTCCAAGGAGGCTGCTTATTCGTGCAATTTGGGTTTCAGAGCTCCTTTCAAAGGAGACCTCTTATTCGTGCAATTTGAGTTTCATAGCTCCTCTCTATGGAGGCTACATATTTGTACAATTTGGTTTTCAGAGCTCCTCTCTACGGAGGCTGCTTATTCGTGCAATTTGGGTTTCAGAGCTCCCCCCTAAGGAAGCTAATTCGTGCAATTTGAGTTTCAGAGCTCCTCTCTATGGAGGCTACAATTTGTACAATTTGGGTTTCAGAGCTCCTACCTATGGAAAGTAAGTCGAGCGAATTTCCATTTCGGAACTCCTCCCTAAGGAAGCTAATTCGTGCAATTTGCATTTCAGAGCTCCTCCCTATGGAAGCTAATTTGTGCAATTTGAGTTTCAGAGCTCCTCTCTATGGAGGCTACATCTTTGTACAATTTGGGTTTCAGAGCTCCTCCCTATGGAAAGTAAGTCGAGCGAATTTCCATTTCGGAGCTCCTCCCTAAGGAAGCTAATTTGTGCAATTTGAGTTTCAGAGCTCCTCTCTATGGAGGCTACATCTTTGTACAATTTGCATTTCAGAGCTCCTCCCTATGGAAGCTAATTTGTGCAATTTGAGTTTCAGAGCTCCTCTCTATGGAGGCTACAATTTGTACAATTTGGGTTTCAGAGCTCCTACCTATGGAAAGTAAGTCGAGCGAATTTCCATTTCGGAACTCCTCCCTAAGGAAGCTAATTCGTGCAATTTGCATTTCAGAGCTCCTTTCTTCAGAGGTTCTGTTTTCAGGTATTTCAGGGCATTTTGGCCAACTTGGTGTTTGTCTATTTGTGGTCAATAACTCTTTGACCCGATATAACTGGTTTCAATGTTAGCAAAATCTCTCAATATCAAACAGAAATGGTGTTATTGCGTACATGATGAGTAGTTGTTTTTGTAATTCGCCCTTGAAAGAGATGAAAAGTGAAACATCGAACCGAAAACATATACGATCCCTCGCACAGGCTGATGGGAGGACACCGCGTGGTATTTCCGTGGATTCGAGGCGAGGAATCGAACGTCGTCAAACATTCACGGCTGATATATTAATGATGGAAGAAGGAAGCGGGTATTTTTAAAGGTGACGGGTTCACTTGGCCCATCACGAGGTATTCTGTGATGGTAAATGGCGGCGTGTGAGTGTACCAGCTAATGTATACACCTACCAGCCCTCCTTCAGTGTTGGTGATGTTTCCACGTTGTTTTGGCTCTCGTCTCGAAGGCGGTTTTTGACGGGAGGGCATCACTTACTCCTGTAATGAGCCGCTTCCAAGTAGGAATCTCCCCTATTTTTTTTCGTCTTTCGCTGGCGTGACAAGTTTAATTTTTTTTATTTTTTTAATATTTTTTCGGAAAAAAATCCCATTAGTGCAGTATGAGTAAATGAGCAAATATTCGAAGATCCTTTGTAGAGAATTGTTTACTTTTTACAATATTGAATTTTTGGAATTGAGAAAATGGAAAATATATAGATGGGGTGGACGCCCAGGGCTCACCCTATCCGGCCCTAGAGATACTATAGCTATCTACTACCTACCTGCCACTTACCTACTTCACAATCAAGTTTATTTGGACGAAATAAACGCTTCACTCTACGTATGAAAATTTGATTACTGGTTGCTAAGGAAGCGAAACTGAGTACAACTCGAAGAAACGTACAGCGATCGCATTTCGGTCAGATAAAATTTCAACGGAGATTCGGCCTCTTTTGCGATTCACACTCGTGTTTCTGAATTATCGTAAGTCCAATCCTAGACTTCACACAGGGGGAACGGCTGGTCCTGCAGAGCTCTGGGTGGCCTCATTCGATTCTAAAATTCACTACTGTTTTAAATTGAAGAAAACAAACGGCTGCAAAGTGGATGTGGCACATAATTTATTTATATATTGGCATCAAAATAATACAAATTACAAAAATTTGTTGAATAAATTAAAATAATTGTGATAACACTCTGTCGTACTTAAAAATACTACAAAGGATTGGTTAAAAATGAAAAAGAAAAGAAATCGAAGCCCACCAGAAAATAAGTTCCTAAGAACTTGTGGCATCCGGTAAAGTCACAAAAATCAGGCTCAGCCGTACAAAATTAGGTCCGAAGGAGAAATGTCACAATGGCCGGTGTGGATAGGTAGATAGATACTTTTATTGGAAGCCATTTTGTACACTTTTACAAGAACATAAATTCATGATGCCTTGCGATCTGCTCAGATTTCCTACCCGACGATAGGCTCGGCCCGTTTTGTAGGGTAGATGCAGGCTCGGGTAGGATCTATGCGAAATCACTCCATCTCGGTAAATAAATTGATATCTACTATACATTACAGTAATAAGTAAATCACTAAATACATGGTACGAGAAAGCTATGTGCCGCACCCTCTCGGTAGCCGTGCTGTTTGTTTCTAAAGTGTCGACTAGTGAATAATTTTTCCCTATTCGTCTAAATTATGTCGCGAACTATTTGAACAATGAAATATTTATTGTTTATATTGCTGCCATCCGCGATTGTTATTCGGTTCAGCTGTCGAGTTTGCATGAGAAACGAGGCGGGTATTTTCGGCGGGGTTTCCCTCCCTCGCGTCGTCCACGACGTCCGCTACGTGCTCGGCGTCTTCAAGACGTCCTCTTCCCCCGACGTCCCGCTTCCCCCGGGGCTCATCAGCTGACGCGTCTCGTCGATCTCCGCCCGCGATTCAGATCAGTAGCCCGCGGGTCGTTCGCGGCGTCTCATTTGTCGATTGTTTGTCTCTTTCTCGTTCGGTCGCGTCGTCAACGTCTCGTCGGTGAGCGCGTCCGCCGCCAGAGGTCTCCGCCGTCTCAAGTGCGGGTGTGAGGTCGAAGGGTGAGCGGGGGTGGGAGGGGGGGGGGTCATCTCTCGAATTAGCCTCGTTTAATATCGTTTTCTCCGTAATCTCGTCTCCTCGCAATCTCTCGCTCTTCTTTCATTCTCAATTACTTCCAAAAACATCACAAAAAGTTCAATTATTACATAATTTCCTGATACCACCCAACTCCACGTGTTTTTCACTATTTAGGACGTCCCACAGTAAGACTTGGGCGTCCTTATGCGATTAATCTGTGGTGAAGGAGGACAACAATCAACAAAAATACAACAAGCGATCTTTAAAAAAAATCCTTTTTTAAAAACAAGCTTTTATTATTTTTTGTTTATAATATTTGTTAATGACCAGCTCTGTGTGGTAACAATACTGTACCGTCATCCGATTTATACCTTCATGCATGTAAAATGTCAGCTCAAACCGGGAAGTGGGTCAAATTTAACTTGCAAGATTTGAACTTACAGGGTGTCTACCATTTGGATGGACCAAACTTCAAGGAACGATTCTACAAAAAATTTGCAACAAAAAATGTCTCTTAGCAATTTTTTCTTAACCCACTCAAAATTTGTTTTTCCACTTTAAAGTTTTTATTCGTATTTTCGACCTTGCAGCACTAAAATGGTCATAACTCCCTTATTTCTCATGCTACTTCGAATCTGAGTACATCGTTGAACAGAGCGTTAAATTTCCTATCCATTTAGTGGGAAATCCACTTTCTTAAAGCCATTTGTAAAAGCAAAAAATAAATCAAAGTCAACGTTTATAATTTTTTTCTCGAAAATCGACATTTTTCAGGCTAACGATTCTCCCGTAAAAAATACCGCTATCGTGGAGCACTTGACGGGAAAAACTACCCCAAGATTTCACCTTTCCAACGGTATGTCAGTGTCAAGGTTTAAGAGAAAAGTTTCTTGAAAAAATTGAGTTTTATGCGAAAAAACGTGATTTTTTAGGCATATTCCGCTAGAGAGTCGACCAAGTATTATTGCCTTCACTTTTCAAGAATTGCAATAAAAAGTCCACCAAATTATATTTCTACTCGTATTTGTGATGTTCTCCATGAAAATCAGAGTCAAAACGTCAAAGTTTCAAAATCAAATTCAAAAATTTTGGGGTAGTTTTTCCCGTCAAGTGCACCACGATAGCGGTATTTTTACGGAAAAAGCGTTAGCCTGAAAAATGGCGATTTTCGAAAAAAATTATAAACGTTGACTTGGATTTATTTTTTTACTTTTATTTATTTTCATTTGGATTTATTTATTTTTTTTTTTATTTTTATATAGGAAATTTAACGCTCTGTTCAACGGTGTACTCAGATTCGAAGTAGCATGAGAAATAAGGGAGTTATGAACATTTTAGTGCTGCAAGGTCGAAAATACGAATAAAAACTTTAAATTGGAAAAACAAATTTTGAGTGGGTTAAGAAAAAATTGCTAGGAGACATGTTTTGTTGCAAATTTGTTGTAGAATTGTTCCTTGAAGTTTGGTCCATCCAAATGGTAGACACCCTGTATAGATGTGTGTGTGTGTGTCAAATGTTGTGTGTAAAGTTGGACAACAATCAACAGAAAAAAAAATAACCACACACTAATCCGTTTTAGACCATTCGGAATCAAAATCCGGGGGAAAACCCACAGGTGTATGTCTGTCTGTGTGTGTGACAAAATCTTGTGTCGTCTCCCCAGGCCTCAAATTTCCAACCAATCTGCGTGTTTCTTTTTTTATTCGACTCATAAATCACCCTAATTGCACACTATTTCACCATGGTATCAAAATTAACGTGGGGAGGGGGCAAGTGGAGGGATAATATTCACAAAACATCCAATTTTTCAATATTTCGGTTTCTTTATAGCTTACTAATTGTACCCAAGCTTTGAAATTGAGGGAAAATTCTCATTATACCTTCGGATTTTCATAAATTATTCTCTGTACCACCATGGTAGTAATAGTGGTGACACCATGGTGCCAGGACACCATAAACCGCGTATTTCGTGGTTTTGGTTAATATATATTTATAGTTTTTTCACCGATTTTGAATAGCATTGAATTTTAAAATTTTTTTGAGACCTCCCGGAGCTCTGTAGGACACGAGTGTGAATCACAAAAGAAGTCTAATTTCCGTTTAAATTAGACTCCGTTTAAATCGCTGATCATTTCTTCGATTTGTATATAGTTTTGCCTTCTGCCTTTTGATTCTACGTACCTTGAAACGTAAAACATCAAATTTTGAGGGGGGGGGGGGGGGGTTAGAATTTTTTTTTCTTGGTCGATTCCAAAGGCTTATTATTGAAAATATTAAACCAAAAACAATGAGGAAATCGGTAAATTACTTCGTCTTTCACAATGTTAACTGTTCCTGACTAAGTACCAAAAGTAAAAAAAAATTATATAACTCGGAAATTTCTTCTTCTTTTACAAAAAAGTTTTCTGACTACTAAAGTTGAAGGAAACAAAGGAAATTCGGAAATTACTCCGTCTTTAACAAAAAAAAACTCCGACTACCTAAAGTTGAAAAAAACATTGATGAAATTCAGAAATTACTTCGTCTTTCGCAAATACTCTTTCTGACGAAAATAATTTTTTTTCAATTATTGAAGAAAAAATTTAAATATGGACATTGGACATTTGTTCGGACAGTAATGGCCACCAAAATTAGAAGGCATTTAAAATTCGGGGTATTCCTCATCTTTCTAGTCGAATCTGGAAATGTTGGCGAGGTTTCTATTTCCTGGGGGCGACCCACGAAGGCGTTATCTCACCTTGAACCTCGCAGTCCTGATAATTGGGTTTACTCGGGAGCAATACTCCTAATTCATTCCATTGATAAAGATAGTGTGCGAAATATCGCGCAACGAAATTATTTGTGTTTTGAAACGTTCGTAGCTGTTTAGGAGAAAAAACACGAGTGTCTCATCACTTCGATAATAATATGACAGGTTGTCTTCCATTTTAATCTGACAAGATCGACCGATGACAAATTTAACTAAAATAGTTTGCAACGATACGCAATAATGTCGCTTTAAGGCTTAAGTGGGCGGATTCCACATGCTAATTTTGCTGGATTCCATTAGTTGGGCGCATCTGATAACAATATCACTTGTATCTGGTTTTTGCAAAAAAATATTTGAACTCCCGCATGTTTGGTCCATGAGTGCATCACCACAACATGAATTATGGTGTTTTATCAAAAAATTAACACTTTATGAGAAATTTACCAAGACGGGGGTCAAGAATACGATGAAAGGTAATCAAATAATTTTACTGAATTAAAATCTGCCTCCTGGTAACTGAGGAAATTTGGGAAAATGTATCTCTCTGTATCGTAAGTCCAACCCTTAAATTCTCGTAGGGAGCGATGCTAACAATTCTATATTATCCTAAAATGATGGAAAAACAACACCTTTATATCAAAATTTTTTGAGTTAGGGCGTTTTCAAAATTTCAAACTTTCATTCAACCCTTAGAAGTGACCTACATCAACCAAAATCTTTGGGGCACAACTAGACCTCAAATGGAGCCTACATGCCAAATTTCATCAAAATCGGTCGAGTATGGTGGACGGACGGCCAAATTTTTATTCGATTTTTGGATTCTAAGTACCTTGAATCGTAAACCAACAAATTTTAAGGGGGGGGGGGGTTAATTTTTTTTTTCTTGGTCGATTCCAAAGATCATTATTGAAAATAATGATCCAAAATTTTCCGTCCGTCCGCCGCGCCGTACGCCGCACTGTCCCTAGTTAACATGGACCAATTTTGATGAAATTTGGTATATGGACTACTTTTAGGGTCTAGTTGTGCCCCGAAGCTTTTGGTTGATGTCAGTCACTCCTGAAGGTAGAAAAATAAGGGCTGACATTTTCAAAACGCACTAGCTCAAAAACTTTCTTTGTGAAGGTATTGTTTTTTCATCAATTTAAGATAGTATTGAAGTTTTAGAAACGATTGATATCGCCCGTAGCTTCGTAGGACAAACCGTTCGCTCCCCATGAGTGTTCAAGGGTGAGACTTACGATAAATCAGAAACACGAGTGTGAATCGTGAAAGACGCCTAAATCAGTTCAAATTTTAGTTGGCCAAAATAAGATAGACTTTCGTTTCTTTGAGTTTACTCAGTTTTGCGCCCTTAGCCACCAGTAATCACAATTCCTAACAATGAAGGCAACCTCAACTCCCTATTTCATCGAATTGAGTGTGAAGCGTTTATACCTTCAAAATAAACTTGATTGTGAAGTATGTAGTGATAATGGTAAAGCTGTGTTCTTTGCAGGCGAGTGATCTGCACAGAAAAATAATAAACCTATGTGTAATAATTTGAAGGGTTTTTCGAGAATTTTATAACCTTTTAAACTGATGTTTGGAGATTTTACTTTGAAGATGAAGAAACATAATTGTTAATACTTATGTGTAGTATTCCTGCATCCAGGTACAACAAAATTTTTCAACTTTCCATTATCATTTTGATAGCTAAGAAGCTACATTGTGGATCAAAACTTATGCGCATTATTTGCGTAGAGAAACTCTAAAATCGTGAATAAACCACAAAAAACCTCATGTAATAAATAAACACAGAAAATAATCACCAAACATACGAGTGAATGATTAGTCTTATAGTTGCCCTGCAGTATCGGCCTTATAATACTGGAGCTTGATAGTATTGAACTACTTGACACGATCCACCATAGAATGAGACCAACCACAACTTTTTGGAAAGGATAAGATTTATTAAAAATATGTACACCACTTCACCTCATTATAATAAAAACGGAGTTGAGTAGAACGTTGTCTATTTCCACGAAAATAATGAGTTACAAGTTAAATCGATTTCGACGATTAGGTCATCATCAGTAACCATCATCAGTAGTCATATTGTAACAAACAATAACTTGTTATTGTTTGTTACTGATGATGACCTAATCGTCGAAATCGATTTAACTTGTAATTCATTATTTTCGAGGAAATTCACAACGTCCTACTCAACTCCGTTTTTATCAAAATGGTTTTCCACAGTCTCATCGCGAGTGATTTTATTCGTACTTCACCTCATATTATTCGTTTGTCTCCTCTTTTTTCATTGGGCCAAATTGACTTAATTTTTGCCAACAATTTAAATTGATTCTAGAAAGGTTAACAGAGTGTGAGATTGTCAACGTTGTATGTTTAATTTCTAGCCTGCCAACTAACAAAGCGGAATTCATAATTTCTATAACAGTTTTAAAGAGATGGAGTTATTTTAGTGTGGGGTTCTTCAATTTGACTAAGAGGACTGTTCTCGAAATTTTGGTTGTTTCGGGTGGTGTCGTTTCCATTGTGTGTTGTGTCGATCAGAAAAACTCGGAATTTTGGGTAAAGCGAGGTGCCTCGACTCGTTGAAATCCTCCTATGGACTGTCACGTGTTGTGGAGCGAAATGGGCGCGAATTGCACCAACATGCGTCACGTTTTCCACCAGCAGAACGCCGGCCACTACAAAATCATATCGCCCTCAGTCGGTGAGTGTTGTGTTGTCAGTGCAAACATTAATATTTATCCATGTATAAGTGCTGAAAGAGGCGTGTGATGGATCGATATAAGGAAATCGATTTTTTGCATGCACTCAGGGGGGAAATGGGGGGATGAAATGATCTCTAAGGTCGTTTTCTGGCTTAGTTCAATAATTCCTCTAAAGTAGGCTGCCTCATCGTAAAGTAGAGCTCTGTAGGACAAACCGTTCGCTCCTTATGAGGTCTTGGGGGCTGAACTTACAATAAATCAAAAACACGAGTGTGAATTGCAAAAGAGGCCTCTGTTCAAATTCATTGAGTAGAGTTAGCTAGCTATAACTGGTTCGTTTCCTTGACAAACAGTTGTGCTTCCCTGGCAACCAGAACCAAATTTCCTTATGAATAGTGACGATTCGATGTACCTTTCGATGCGATATTTAACATCGAAATAATATCGGAAGGCAGTATCGATATCAATAAAATATCGGAAGAAAAATATCGATATCGCTGATATCGATAGAATATCGAAAGAAAAAATTCTGATTTTACTGATATCGAATATGTTTTTGCACATTTTTTTAATCAATATGAGTGATATTGATATCGAAAGAAAAATACTGATTTCACCGATATCGGATATGTTTTTGCATATTTTTTAATCAATTTCAGTGATATCGATAGAATATCGAAAGAAAAATTCTGATTTTACTGATATCGAATATGTTTTTGCATATTTTTTCATCAATTTCAGTGATATCGATAGAATATCGAAAGAAAAATACTGATTTCACCTACTTATATCTAATATGTTTTTTATTTTTTTTATTTGATCAATATCAGTGATATTGATA
Organism: Apolygus lucorum; assembly: GCA_009739505.2. Classification (NCBI taxonomy): domain Eukaryota; kingdom Metazoa; phylum Arthropoda; class Insecta; order Hemiptera; family Miridae; genus Apolygus; species Apolygus lucorum. The sequence continues at coordinate 63,981,106 of CM019177.2, forward strand.
GAATATCGAAAGAAAAATCGAAAAGAATACTGATTTCACTGATATCGAATAAGTTTTAGCATACTTTTTGATCAATATCAGTGATATCGAAAGAAAAATATAAATATCGAATATGTTTTTGCATGTTTTTTTTAATCGATATCTAAACATAATGCCAGTTCGAATTTTAATCGTAAAAAGTTGTAATAATACATAATATATTATAATAAATCAATACAAAACAGAAATGGCGAACGCGAAATCGAAACATGTCCCTCTTCCCATATCGATTATGGAGCATGAGGACTGTGTGTCGGACATAGTGGATTGTCATGTTATTTCAACATTGTTGTTTATGTGTTGCGTTCGTCTATTTACTTTTGGGTTTTTTTATTTTTCATATTTTAGGGGAAATTGATCAATTACAGTGGGAAGAAATATAAACATCCTAACCGATATTTCATTTCTTTCGATATCAATATTTTCCTTTCGATATTCGATAATATCGCAAGAAAAATATCGATACAAATATCGGAAATATCGAAACAAAATATCGATATCAATAAATATCGAAAGTATCGAATCATCACTACTTGTGAATATAAGGGCACCCACTAGGGTAAAAGCCCCAATGGCGGACATGTTAAGGAAAATCCTATCATTCTGCATTTTAAATTTTTTCCTCTTCCACTGTGTCCGACTTTTTCTGTGATTTACATGTACCTTAGACATTTATGAATGAGTTATCAATGCAAAAAAGCAGTTTTAATCACATTATTTTCCACAAAATGCTATTTTTCGAAGTGAATATGAAATGTATCGGTGGCGGACACCCAGATTTTTCATTGTTGGAGTGGCGGACACCTAGTGTGCCAGTAGAGGACAGGTTTCAGAAAGTCAATGTAATTTGTATGAAAGCGTTTGTATTCATTCAAAACTAGTTCATTTGAGAAAAAAAATTAGCCCTGACTTTGTTCTGAAGGAGGAGGAGAACACCGATTGTGGTAAAAATCCTTCAGGAGTAGAAATCCTGAAGTGTAAACTAGGATTGCCCAAAATCCTAACACTCGTACTTCAAGAAATATAGTGACATCTAAAGATCTGAGCTAGTGTCCCAAATTAGGAATAGTCCAATCAAGGATATAATGCTACCAGCCTCATCTGGAGTCTTTGTTGCTGATGAAAGTGCGTTTTTTCTTAACCCAAAAGGTCTGGCTGTTTTGGCTCCAAAAAGTTACAAAGTAGTTTATCAACAAGATGATTCAGACGAGAGTTTGAGTGTCACTGTTTTGGTGACAGCTAATGCTGGAGGGCAGTTAGCTCCTCCGCTTGTGGTTTTTTAAAAGTACGAGTGCATCCCCAAAGAAATTGCCAAAATTGCAACAAATGACAGAGACAAGTGCTGTAGTTTGTGGGGGATACCAAACTCCCTCGCTACTTGAGCACTTGGTCTCCCCTCCTAGTTTGGAATAGGACATCGCCTCTTCACTATAATTCAATATGTTTGGTCTGTTTCCTATATTGGTCCTCTTCTTCATTCTAGGAGATTTCTTGTTGTTCTGCCTAAAACAACAAGAGCAAAAACTACCTATCTAACAACAAATGAAGCTAGGAAGGCTGGGAAAATGGATAAAATAGTGAACTAGAGAAGGACACTATTTAACACCAGTGAAGGACAGGTATACTAGAAGCCTGTCCTCCTTTGGTTCCACGTTTAAAAATTAGTTTTACCAATGGCGGACAGTGTGTCCTGCACTAGTACAGGCTGTATTTTGCGTGTACCAGTGGAGGACATATTAATGGAGGGTTCTGTAATATTAAAATCAGGTGAATTCTTTGAAATATGCTTAAGTTAAATATTATTGAAGTTTTAACAATCACAAAAATGTTGCAGTTGTGTTGGAAACAGAAAAACAGCTCAATATTCACAGTCGTTTTCTTGTCATTTAGCACTAGGAATAAGGACTGAAAGGGCAAAAACGTGGACTGTCGTTATTTTTTTAAACTGCTACACCAATTTAGCTCCAGCTTCGTCCTATTTACTTCCATTCAGTTGTAAGTCTTATAGTTTCCATAATTAGAAGGAATCAATGGCAAGACTCAACTCATTCTTATTATAACAAATTATTTTTCAAGTGTCCGGCATTGGTACAGTGTCCGCCACTGGTGCTTTTACGCTATTCTCGGATATTTTATTATTTGAAAAAATTGCGTACGTGCAGTTTATGTTGAATGGTCTTTGGAGTATTTGAATAAAAGTCTCTTTGAATAAACTATCTGCTGGGATTCGCGGAAATTCCAGTCAGTGCATTCTAAAACAAGCCGCCTTCCCCAAATTACCCAACGACCTCGACGTCCTTGAGGTGGGTCGTTTTACGGTGTTTACCCCTCAATCTACTCTACTTCCACACACACTCGCATATTATATACACAAACGCCCACTCACTCGCATAGACGAGTGTGTATTTATACACACACGCCGTCGGACATAATTGTAATACAAACTCCCCTCTCACGGGCTATCAAGTGTTTGCAGTGCAGTTAGTTCAACAAAAACCATTCCATAATCTGCCTTCTGACAAAATGTTTGTTTATATTTTCGTTACCTTGTATCTTCGTAGTCTCCTTCAGTTAGACGGATAGGGTGAGATTAGGAACAATAATTTCTCAAAACTATGAGAGTTCTACCACAAAATCGATAGTATCGAAGCAATTTTCGATAAGTAAATATTTCTGGCTGTCCTGAACAGCTTGATCTGGGGAGATTAGAGTGACTTTCACTCATTAAAAATTCATTATTGACCTCGGATGGTTACTGCTTAGAGCCTTCGGCTAGAATTCAAGAAACTTGGAACATGCTTTAGCCGTGTTTTGTTTGTTTGATGTTTCCTTTTACAAGGAATTTGTTGAATGCTGTTTTAATTTAGATCTTTATAGGCCTGATTTTTAAATTGCTCGTCATTTCATTCACCTCTTGATGTCCCAAAGGTATTAATTTGTTATTATTAAGAAATCGAAAACATCTAAAACATTGAAGAACACATCGCAACTAACAGCCTAGGTTACAAGATCCTTTGATTACTTTTTGGTGAAAACGGTGTCAGCCAACTACATAAATAAAGATCCGCTAAATCGAAGTTGGTTTTTACCGCGAATGTTGTATACAGATCTATTAAATCAGAGGTATATCTCACCTTCGTCCATATTTACAGCTGTTTTGGCAGTATATAATTTTCCGCATAAATTGAGGGCTTTTCAACGAGTGGTGAACGATTTTCGTGTGATGAAAACTAACGGCGATACATTTCCCTGGAAACGGGTCGGTTGGTAGGTGAAAAACATTGCAAAATCCTGCGCTACTTTCATTCTACGGTTTCTTCACGTTTTTACCCAGTTGGGTGATGGCTAAAGCATGTTCCATGCTAAAACGATCTATTCAAAGTCAAAATACAATGAGTGGAATTTTGGATGTGGTCACAAACAGGCGTCAAGTATGATAGCTGAAGGTCGTGGTATTGTTTAAATTTGGATTTACTCTTCGAATTCCAACTTGTCCAACACTACCATGATTCCGTTCGAATCCTGGTTGAACAATTATCATGCAAATTTTTGATGCTCCACTGATTATTGGTCGTTGAACGACTGGTACTCGTCAACTCTAATGAGGAATCATATCACAGACGGACAAGTGACTGATCATGACCGACTAGTCGTAGGAGAGACGAGAAACGACCCTCAATCAGATTCAATTAAGATTTGACTACTGACGCTGACGACTGATACAGGCCTAAGTTGTTTTTTTCTGTATAACAAAACGACGGTCCAATTAGAGGATTTCAAGTTTGAAAGGTCCCTCCCGTATTCCGTGCAATTAAGACCCCGGGGTGGAGGAATGGCATCTGTTGAGGCTGCGCCATTTAAATAAATTCTCATGGTATTTGACACCGAATTACCTCACCTCCCCGACCTTCTCACCGCCGGGGTGCCCACCTACTTTCCTACTTTCCCAGGGGATATTCAGTCTTATACATAGGGTTGTAAGAACATACATTTTCACCATTAAGTGTGAAAGTAAAATAAAATTAAGGAAAAAAAAACATTTTTAAAAAACGTCTTGTATTATTTGTTATTAAAATGAACTAAAAAGTTAAAAATAAATAAACTCTGATAAGAAATATAACACTTTGTAAGTTCATTGTAACCATTACCGTTAATTAAGTTTCTAAGAAAAAATAATTCCATATCGTATACAATTATATATTTTTAGAACTAAAACTTTACATCTTAATTATTAAATCTTCTCGTTTTTACCACAGTCCCAATTTTATAAATAAAAGCGTGTTACATTGTGATGGCAAGAGGAAAAGAACGTGCTAAATGTTCTTAATTATATCATCAAAAGATTAAGATTTAAATTTTGAGTGTTAGAAATGTATCAAAAGATTAAGGTTCAAATTTTGAGTGTTAAAAATCTTATCTTACCTACAAGTACAATACTTACAACACAAAAGCAATATAGCCAAATTTCAAGCCTAGACATCGGTCTAGCAAACAAAGCAAGAAAGTTCTGATTGTGGAAATAAAAATATTTGGAGCGACAAAAATGTTAATAATTCCGATATATTCAAATTTGATAGTCATAACTGGGAAACCTAGAAATAGGTACGTACTCATCTGCAAATTCGTCGTTTTTCATTTTGGTCTCAAAATGAGAGTCAATACCTAGTTGATTCAAGGGAGCTAGGGTCAGGTAGAAATCGCTGCAAATTATTACACAATGGTTTATTATTTTTCTATAGATCACTCGTCTGCAAAGCTACCAACCACTCAACATAAAGAAAAACATCGATCGTATTTCGGTCAGCTATAATTTGAACGGAGATTAGGCCTCTTTTGCGATTCACACTCGTGTTTCTGATTTATCGTACGTCCAAACTTTAAATTCTCGTAGCGAGCGAACGGTTTGTCCTACAGGGCTCCGCGTGGTCTCAAAAAATTCGATAGATTTCTAAATTGAAGGAAAAACAATACCTTTATATCGAAATTTTTTGAGTTAGGTAGGGCGTTTTCAAACTTTCAAAATTCAAATTTGAACCCTTAGAAGTGACGTACATCAACCAAAATCTTCGGGGCACAACTAGACCCCAAATGGAGCCTACATACCAAATTTCATCAAAATCGGTCAATGCTAAGTGGCATAAGTGCCGCTAATTGAATTCTAATGGAAACTTAATAAGTTATGCTAATTACCAGGATCCTGTGTTTGGGCATGCGTAGAAGTCCATCTGGTGGGCCAAAGGTTTTGTAGAGTTTTGTTTGAAGGATTTGCGGACAGGCAATCTGCCGATCGGATATGTACACGCTGAACCAAAATTTTTTCAGGAAAGTCTCAAACGTAAATTGCGAGTACAAATCGTCCTTTTATTCGCCAGAAAAAAACCTAATTCTTCCGCTCCTTGTTAGTCTCGGGAGCACAATTATTACATCATGAAGAAATTCGTAGGGAACCGTCTAGTTAACAAATCCAAAACCACAACAAACCCTGCAAATATGATCAAATAAAATGATTTTCTTCAATTTTGACCGGTAAGGAACGACCACAGAGTAATGGAGACGACCATATCGATACCTGCACAAAGGCGCTGTGTCCAAAAACGGAGTTTTCAGAACAACGCAAAAGAAGTTATCACCAGTGCACAATTCCTAAAATAACGGCTTATTAAACTAAATAACTATAAACTCCTTAATATATATTCAAGAAATTTTCGAGCTATAATCGTCAAGAAAGTCAATAATAGTACTGTTAAATTTGAGTTTTTCTGAAGTTGAAAAAAAATTAAAATGTGGAAGAAGGATGGCCTGTGTGCTTTAAGGTGTCGATAGGGAGACAGACATGGAAAATAGTTCTGATAGCTCAGAAATGCGAAATACGAGTTCGAATGTTATAATTAACATTAATGGTTTTAATTACCCTCGCTGGGTATCAGGATATTACTGTGGAATGAGCATTTCTTGATCACTCACGCTGCGATATTGCGGCATTTATCAGACCATTATTACGGAGAACTCCGACGTATTGAAGACGGAGCCTCACTTAGATGCTTAGAGAGCCTATTACCGCAGTTTAAAGCCTCCTTGCAATCATCCGGGAGCAAGTTGGATGCTGCGACTTGATCGTTCGTTGCAAAGCTCAGATCTTTCAACTTTTTTGAAAAAAAAAAAAAAACATTTCACTGGTTAACTCATCTATATTATGAAAGTTGGCATTAAGTTGATGTACGACTTGGTACTTGCTAAATTTTGGTTTATTGTTTTCAATAATGAATCTTTGGATTCGACCCATAAAAAAAAATTTTAACACCCCCTCGCACTTTTGCCACTTAGCATTGACCGATGTTGATGAAATTTGGTATGTAGGCTCCATCTGGGGTCTAGTTGTGCCCCGAAGATTTTGGTTGATGTAGGTTACGTCTAAGGGTTCCAAAATGAATTTTGAAATTCTGAAAACCTCCTAACTCAAAAAATTTTGATATAAAGGTATAACATTTTGATATAAAGGTATTCTTATTGTTTTTCCTTCAATTTAGGATTCTATAGAATTTTTAGAATTTTTCGAGACCACCCGGAGCTCTGTAGGACAAACTGTTCGCTCACTACGAGAATTTGAGTTTTGGACGTACGATAAATCAGAAACACGAGTGTGAATCGCAAAAGAGGCCTAATCTCCGTTCAAATTAAAGCTGACCGAAATGCGATCGATGTTTTTCTTCATGTTGGATGGTTGGTGGCTTTGCAGACGAGTGATCTATAGAAAAATAATAAACCATTGTGTAATAATTTACAGCGTTTTTATGAGGGTAGTTGAAAAAAAAGTCTGCCAAGTGGGCAGACCACCAAGCACCACCAAGCTGAGGTGGGCAGTCTGCCAAGTGGGGGCACGTAGCTTCCTCGTATCCATAACCCGATTGCATAGATGATCCGATGCGTAGTAGTTAATCTCAAAACATCAATTTCTAAGTACCTTCCACTACCCTCATTGGGAACCATCTACACGCTAATCTGAACAATCCCGAGATATTTAGTCGAAATCGGAAGGAAAATGTTGAAGTTATGGCTGTTATAAGGAATTCAAGCTTGCGCATGCGCAGCAACTACTATTAGTCTGGGGGAGATGATTTTCATAGGGGACCATCTACACGCCAATCTAAACAAAGAGAAAATTTCGTCAAATTCGGATGAAAAATGTAAGTGTTGTGGCTGTTACAGAGATTTTACGTTTGCGCATACGCAAAGGCTAATGTCAATTATAAGGCCTTGATTTTCATAAAGGACTGTCTACAATCTAATCCGCGTAATCCCTGAAAATTTCATCGAAATCAGGAGAGAAATGTAGAAGTTATGGCTGTGGCAAGTTCAGGAATGCAATTGTTCAGGAATGTCTGAAACGTAAAAACGCGGAAACAGGAATGTCTGAAACGTAAAACGCGAGTGGAAATTTAGATTTTGGAGAACTTTTGGTTTTCAACCTTGAAAAGTGAAAACAAAGCTTCCGCTACCTTGGTAGACTCGGAAGCAATAATTTACTTATGTTGGAATCCAGATAAGCTTAGTTTGCGATTTTTTGCATTCAGGGGATTTCTTATTCCGATTCGTGTGGATCAGGTTGGCATTACACAATACATGAACAGGTGTTGAACTTCAGAAATGGTTTTGGAACATTCCTAAACGGATTTCAGAGAAGACATTTTCCAAAAGTTTCATTGCTGAAAATTGCTTAGTAAAAAACGCTGCAAATTATTACACAACGGTTTATTTTTTTATATAGATCACTCGTCTGTAAAGCCACCAACCATCCAACTTGAAGAAAAACATCGATCGCATTTCGATCAGCTAAAATTTGAACGGGGATTAGGCCTCTTTTGCGATTCACACTCGTGTTTCTGATTTATCGTACGTAAAACCCTTAAATTCTCGTAGCGAGCGAACGGTTTGTCCTACAGGGCTCCGCGTGGTCTCAAAAAATTCGATAGATTTCTAAATTGGAGGAAAAACAATACCTTTATATCGAAATTTTTTGAGTTAGGACGTTTTCAAAATTTCAAAATTCATTTTGGAACCCTTAGAACTGACCTACATCAACCAAAATCTGCGGGGCACAACTAGACCCTAAATGGAGCCTACAAAGCAGATTTCATCAAAATCGGTCAATGCTAAGTGGCAAAAGGGCCGCGTACGGCGTACGGATGGCCAAATTTCTTGGTCGATTCCAAAGATTGAAAATAATAAACCCAAAAGGAAACTTAGGGTTAATACTTTTCCTTTTTAATAGCGACAGTTTCGCTGGAAACCTCTCCAGCATCTTCAGGGAAAAACATCAACAGGATGTTCAGCGACCTGGAAAACCGGGAATACTCAGGGAATTTTATTCTACTGGAAAACTCAGGGAACTTCATTTATTTCCCAAAAATCTCTCTTGTGAACCAACAAGTTTCAAAGATTTCAACGCTCAATTTCGAATTTTTTGAACAATCGAAGGTGAAAACAAGCCTCTGAAGTGGACATTTCTTTCGAATAAAAATTTGGCCGTCCTTCCGCCGTACGCGGCACTTTCCCAACTTAGCATTGACCGATTTTGATGAAATTTGGTATGTAAGCTCCATTTGAGGTCTAGTTGTGCCCTGAAGATTTTTGATAATGTAGGTCACTTCTAAGGGTTGAAAAATAAGGTTTGAAATTTTGAATACGCCCTAACTCAAAAAATTTTGATATAAATGTGTTGTTTTTCCATCAATTTAAGTTAGTATAGAATTTTTAGAATTTTTTTGAGACCATGCGGTAGTACAAACCGTTCGTTCCCTACGAGAATTTAAGGGTTGGACTCACGAAGAATCAGAAACACGGGTGTGAATCGCAAAAGAGGCCTAATCTCCGTACAAATGTTAGCTGTTCGAAATGCGCTCGATGTTTTTCTTCAAGTTGTTTGGTGGTAGCAGTGGCAAAGCCGTGTTGTTTGCAGACGAGTTTGCAGCTTTTTTTAAATTAAGAAGAGGACCCGAACCTGAGTCAAATTGACCAACACAGAATAATGTTCTCCCGACTCCACATTGTTCATCAAAAATTGCGATAGTTTCTTTTTTTCGAAAATACGCTAAAAATAGTTTCTTCCTTTTGACACTGCTATCAAATAAATGTAACCTTGTATGTTTGGAACGTTGGATCGAGGAACGAATGCAACTTTCCGAACCCTGATAGCTTGAAAGTTATTCTTGACTGTATTCATAATTATAATTGAGATCACAATAATATTTGAGCGCATTTGCTCAGATCCCAAGGACGAAACTGATGTTATTTTTATCGAATAAACTCAAGACGACCGTAACTGCCCTTATCCGGGAGGGAGAGCCAATTATCGGCCAGGCCTATTGGTGCGACGACGACTCGCCGTACAATAGCGCGAAGGATCCGACCTTAATTCAATCCCTCTGCGGCTTTCTCAATGGCATTATGCCGGAATGGCGTTGTATTGTGCCGGAATGGCATTATAACACAACCGCTACCGATCTCCACAGGAGAGACAATGGTCAATGATAACGTTAGCTCTGTGGGCTGGGTTCGTTCTTTTGTCATCCGATTGAAATCACGACGGATGTCTGTAGTTGTCGCTGCCTGTCAGGCAGGTGGCCAATCACACCTAAACGCAATTAAGATAATTCTATTCTCACTGCAAATAACACCTAAAAGGGCGACTTAATATAAAAACTGGGTTTCAGCGTTTATTCACACCTCGAAACAATTCTGGGTTTTGCTCCCCTTGATGACACAGAGTTGGGATTTCGATTCGCGTTTTACTCGAGTTGTAAAATTTGATTATGCATCAGATCGTCTATACAATCGTCTTATGGATAATAGAAAGAAGAAGAAGAAGAAGAAGACAATTTTGTCCCAACCAGGGTCACCATTCAAGTTGCGGGGGCATTATGAAGCTATGTGCTATACTAGTTGCTTCCAGGTCTCCAAAGGTAGCAGATGCATAGTCGCCACTTTCCTAGGACTAAAATATGTCCTCCAAAACATAATTTCCACACGTTTTAATCGTTTCAGACCTTCCTGAACAATTTTGTTTTAACAATAAGGATTGAAAATCCGTGTGACGGGCAAAACTATACCGTTACACACAAATTTCGATGATGTTTTCACGGGAAAGATGTGGGTGTTGATGGTCCCCTGTGAAAATCATCCAGAATACCGCAATACCGCTGTGGGAGAGATCAAGAAATGCTCATTTTCACAATATCATGATATCGGCAGGGTAATTAAAACCATTAATAACTGCTAAATATAACATTTGAACTCGCCCTTCTGAGCTATCTGAACAGTTTCCACATCTGTCTTTTTTCCATTCCTTACCGGTAAAAGAAGGAGGAAATCATGGCACAATTTTCATCAAATTTGTGAGATAAACTAGACTGTTCCCTAGAATTTCATCGTAATGTAATTTTACTTCAGAGACCACCAACGGCCATTAGCTGGTTTAATGAACCGGTTCCCGTGAGCCAGTTGGCCAGGGAGATTATCTGGATTGCTGATCGAGGGTGGTATCGCAGGTCCTGATAATTTTTCGGGTTGGGTCTTTGATGAACCTCGCTCCATTTAAGCGAGTGAGGCAATAAGTAGCCATGAACGAAATCTGAACCAAATCTGATCTTCCCTTTGGAAGACATCTGATGGCGTTCGCTACTATGAGAAGTTACAGTATGATATCTACGAAATTTCATGGATTGTGAGGGTTGTATAAACAGAGGATTGGTAATTTTCTTTTTCAACTATGAAAATGTTTGGAAAATTTGAGTGATAAAAGATTGGGAACCATTGTAAGTAAAAACTGGAAAAATCCAAACGTTCCAAATATGAAAGTTCTCCAAGTACGCCTTCAAAATTCGAATGACTTGTTGGGTCCTTTTTCTTTTGAAATTGTTGAAAATAAAAAGATATGACTAATGGGTGAGATTAAAGTTAACTCTTTTGTTTAGTAACGATTTCATGATCCTCCTAAACGACAGCAAGTAGAGTAAAACCAGTGATCGAAGTTGCAGACTAATTAGATGTCAGATCAATCTGGCAGGGTTTAGATTCTCGGGACTGTTTTATGTGGCGGGCGAGCTATTTTGGAGAAAAGACCTTCGGAGCAGCGCAGTCAGGTAAACATCGAAGAGAAATAAATACGTAGAAATTAAGTGATCGGACGGGAGAAAGATGAGTGTTATTGGGAAAAACTACATCCAGTTCAGCTCTGGTGCCTCCGATGTTTTGAATCGATCAGAGCTCCTACTGAGATGTATTCTTGGACAACGAAGGATCATCTGTACCTACTGATCGAATAAACAGAGTAAGATTCATGTAAAACATAAAGAGAAAAATGGTCAATACGAAAACCGTCATTGGCATCTTATTTCTTGTCTCTGTTTTGGTTTCGTATTTTTATGAACCTAAAGAAACAAGCTTTGGTCAGAATTCAACCTAGTCCTAACGTAAAACTAATAAAAACACCGAATTTCTAGCTGATTGAAGTTTTTGTTGAGTAGAAAGGCGTTACTTTATACTCACTACCATATCTACGAGTAATGCTTATTTTATGCACGAAAAACGTAGGTTTTCTTCAAAAAATCCACTTTCTAGCAGTCAGAATCATTCGGAAGTATCACCTTTGGATTCAGCGTAAAAAATTACATAGGAAATGATACCAAACTCGCCAAGCCATCTTGAGATCGAGTGGGACCGCAAACCGATTAAAACAATGGATTTTCTTGTAAAACACACGTTTTTTGACATTCAAACTTCATTTACTCTTCCAATTTGAATGTTAAAAAGAAAAATTGACAGACCGTTAGAAAGCTGACTATTTGAGCATGTTTTCTCCGAAGAGCGTTCATCGAAATGGGCAGGGATTTAGAGAGAAAACTTTGGTCGAAGAAAGTCAAGTTTCAAAAAAATTTAAACTTTGCTTTTTGACTTGATTTTTTAAAACTATTTTACTGCTGAAAGATTTTTATTTTGCACTAGGTAGCTTAGAAATTTAATGCTCTTTCTAACGGTGTAGTCAGATTTGATTTTTCAGGAGAAATAAGGGAGTTATGACCATTTCAGTGCCTTAAGGTCGAAAACGCGGAAAAAAAATTTAAAGTGAAAAAAAAGGAATTTTGAGTGGGTTAAAAGAAAATTGCAAAGAGACATTTTTTGTTGGAAAAACCTTGTAGAATCGAACCCTGAAGTTATGCCCATCTTAAGTGTAGGTACCCTGTATTGTGCTTTCACCGTTTGGCCATAATATGGCCAGTTCACTATATTATAGTGAACTGTTGGGTAATAATTTGTAGCGCTGTTCTTGGCGGAAAAATACGTTTTAAGGACCATTTCAGATTGAGAATATTGCGGTTTGTTCGAAATTGTCATAAAATTTTGTCCTGCTGGATTGATCATTGGTTTAATTGTGCTCTGTGTTGTTTCATAGTCAAATGTAGGTGTTTGGTAGGACTTGAATGAACCAAATTTCCAATGTTCACATTTATCCAAGAAGCTTACTACACCTATCCATACTTGGGCGGTCTCGTTTCCTCGAGCTGTCCCTATGTTTTGTTTTTGTCCACCTAAAAAAAGGCATTAAATAGATTATGATAAGTTAGCTTCAGCGAGCAAAGTAGGTAATTGAATTCGTGATACGGAAACCATCGCCGAGATGAAGGTCGCACTAATAATATTGAAGGCGTAGTTCAGCACTCCACGTCCTTGTTATTTCCCTGCGCCGCCCGCGGACGCCAAAGTGGCTCACAAAGCGAATTTTCAAAGAACTGTGTGGTTTGGAGCCTCATGAATGATCATCAGTATCCAGAATTGGATCTGCAAATTTACTCCTTTAGGGCTATTTCCTATGCATTGGGGGGAGGGGTTGGTTAGGCACCTGTAATTTTTGTCAACGGCATGCAACTTGCCAGATTTGAAGTATACCAGATTGAAAAATTTTCAATTTCATATTTAATATGGCATTAATTCCGAATAAGGTATCTAAAATTAAGTATATTAACCAAGTAAGGTATCTAAGATTTAATCCTCTCAATAGCTAATACCAAAATGATTGGCATTTGTAATCATCTATTTAAGAAGACACTAAAATGAGCAATTATCGTCCACAAGAAGCTCATTTGGTATAGAATTTTGACATAGATATGTCTTTTGGCTGGGGGTCAAGGAGTCTTTGGCGATACTTTGCCGAAAAAAATGCAACGCTACAATCAGTAAAGAAAATCATAGCTACATATCGATAGCTATGAAGCAAGGTTCTCTAGAATACTGTAATACATTACGTGCAATTGGAGTTTTTTTTTTTTTTTTTTAGAAAAACAATTCTGTTTATTCATTGCAAAAGTATAGGTAGGTTTTTAGGTAGATCTTGTGTGTATTTTATTTCATCTTTTTTTTTTTAATTTTCAATTTACACCTACAACAATGGACATTTCTATGATCTATTGTTTTTCCCTCTTTTGGAATCACGTTTCTCTATTCACGGTAAATTTAACAAGATTATCAAAAATGATAATTCGACTCAAGGAGAAAAATCTCAGTTTTCCTGAATAATTATACCTAAGGAATTGAATTCTGTCCCACATAAATAGAATTCCAAACCCTGAAAATTGCTATTACGTCATGAGATCTCACCAAAAGCCCCAAAACCAAATTATCGGAAACCATGATTAGACGAGGCAATTTTCAAAAAATTGAGTGAACCATCGAACGACCATTTATGATACCTTTGCTAGGTAATCATTATGAGGAAAACAAAGCTCATTCTTGAATAGGCCCAGTTACATGTTCCTGAACTGGAATATGACTCGACAAGATTTTCACAACCCCTCTAAATAATTGTAAATATTTGACTCTTACGCCTCAAAAAATAGAATCCAGTACGATACTAGGGGTACACAATGCAAAAAAGAAAGAATAATTCGCGAAGAACAAACATTTTAAACAAAAGTTGCCACAAAACAAGAAACTGAGGGCGTTTTGTTTTGGGGTGTTTTGAAGAAGGTAAAAAAATAAATAAAATGCTGCCAAGTGTATGTGGTACTTAGCTCCCTCGTATCCATAATCCCCTCTAAGTTTGATGATCATACGAAGATGAAATTTATAGGGAATCATTCTGAGTCTCAACCACACGATCCCTGAAAATCCCATCGAAATCGGGTGGAAACTAGAAGTTATTATTGTTACAAGAGTTTTTACGTTTTCGCATGCGCAGAAGGTACTTTTAATCCGGGGCAATGATATTCATAGGGGACCATCTGCACGCATATCTAATTAAGGTTTCATTAATCATTTGCGCCCTTTGTAGTTCGCTGAATGACCCGATCGGGGAATTCGCTCCTTGCATGTGAACTGAAATTGTGGAATTGAGGCGCGGGATGTTCTTTCGACAACTGAGCCAATGTGGTTCCAGGAACTAAATTACTGAAGCACCCAGCTGGCTCAGTCGACCGATTCGTTAACTACTTCAAATAGTCTCGTTCGATGTTCGTCTCGTGTCCCCGTTGACGCATCGATATTGAGTTTTATGGGGAACCCCTGGTCAATTTCCATTTAAGCGACCGCTTTCCGAACTGAATGGAATGAATTGGGAGCAGCAATCACATCATACGATTGAATCAGTTATTGGTAGTGCTGATGAGTAGGGAACCACATGAATGGGTCGGTTAAAAATTGTTTACCACCGTCTGAATGCGTCGTATTTTGACCTATTTGGAGTAACTAGAACGATGAGTTGTCTGTAGACTGACGTTGACTCTGAACGACTGGAAGTACCGTGGTGGAGTACTCAGGCAACCCAGTCTTGAAACTGACAGTTTCTTCACCAATGAATTGATTGTTGAAAAAAAGTCGAGTTCAGTAGTTTCGTTAACAATTTATATTTTGAAAAAATATATACGTATGTAATATATATAATATATGTAATATATATATATACGTATGTAATATTTACATCAAAATATTATATCAGCATTCAGCACTCAGCAGTCATATCCACCTGTCTGCTTGTCTTCGGAGACATTGGGGGTGAGGAACAAGATTGAAATCTCCTTCACATTCCACTTGAATCACAATCGAGTACTGCCAAGGTGCTTGGGAGTCAGTCTTTTGCGAGGAACACAAAAATCAGTCGACATATTGGACGTCACATCTCAAAAATTCCAAATATTTTTGTTAGTGTACTTGTACGCAGCCTTCTGTGATTGCGAATTGAACGAAGGTTCCGGTGTATTTGTTACTGTTGGATTTGGAATGAAGCTGTTACTTAACCCTAATTAGACCATGGTATCACTAGCGTCACTGAAAACATCTCAGGAACTCCAAGGCTGTCTTAAAGTGTCACTGGAGTAATCAAATCTAAATTACAATTTTACGTATGGTTTCAGTCTCAAAATACAGGTACTTATGACAAAAATTTCCTAGGAAATCGATGAAAAAACTTTAAATTTTTTTGTCAAATGTCAAACATCATCTGGTGATTCACACTCGTGATTCTGTTTTATCGAAGGAAAACCCTCAAGTACTCGTCGGGAGCGAACGGTGGCCTCAAACATTTTTAAAAATTCAATACTATTTTAAATTAGTGAAAAACAATACCTTTATTTCGAGAGTTTTCGAACTAGGGCACTCTTGAAAATTTCAACCTTTAATTTTCACCCCTTGGAAGTGACTGACATCAACCAAAAGCTTCGCGGCACAACTAGACCCCAAATGGAGCCCATATAACAAATTTAATCAAAATCGGTCAATGTTGATCAAGGAAAGTGCATTTTCGGATTCTACGTACCTTGAAACGTAAAACATCAAATTTTGGAGGGGGGGGGGGGGATTACAATTTTTTTTTCTTGCTTGATTCCAATGGATTATTGAAAATAATGAAGACAGTCACTTGTAGGGAAGAACACTAGTAGCTGGCACGCTAGCAGAAGGGGTTATCATCTGACTTCTGACTTTACTCCGTCAAGTGGAGCCACTTCCCCCTTCTCCTCCACGGCTGACATCAGTTCAACTGTTGATATAATAAATTATGCAGTTGATGAATAAAGATTTGAGTTGAGCCCACGGGACGCCTGTGACGTGATAAAACGGCTTTTATCTATTGATTGAGCACAATCTCCCGGGCGAGGAGGTGCCCAGCAGTGAACCGCTTCCTGCCTCAGTGACCCTCCGTCGGACCTCCAACATCAACTGCCTCTTGTAAGTCGGCCCTTCTACCTTATCATTCAGTCACGTGAATCAGTTGACCGAGTTCAACGCGTTTCCATCCCTGTGATAGCGATTAGAACTTCCAGAATTTCGCTGCTACCAATCGTAGTTCATCTTTTCCACAGTTTTGAGTTGAGGACATGATTTGGTGAGCTCAAGCATCTCGTGCGATAGTACAGTTTCCGCTTGGAACTCATCCTTTTCAGTCGAAATTATCGCAAAATCTTCCTAAATTGCCAATGTTGGATGGAGATAGTTGTTGTTTTTGGATCTGAAGGTAAAGTCCTTGGAAAACTCATTTTTCGTACTCGATTAATATTAATATGTAAAAGAAATAACACTGAAATGGAAAGCTGTTAAAAAACTGAGAAAACGTCTCTCACGATCGTACTTACTTACACTTTTAAAGAAACACAACTTATTCCTTGAGAGAAGAAGAGAAAGTGATTTTTATTGACAAAAGTAAAATGCAAACCTATGTTTTGAGGATAATAGTAATTTGGAGTTTCAAATACGCGTAGGTACCTACTAACATTTATAAGTTCCTCAATTTTAACAACGTCAATCTTTGCAAACTTCTCAGATTACTTTTCTACCTGAAATTCACGAGTTCCCAAGTTTGAAGAGGAAAAAGCGTGTGTTTTGTTTGAATGGACCAAAAACTCATTTCATAGGAAATTCTGTGCTCTTTCCAACAATGTCCTTATTTTCAAATTTACAATGTAAGTTGTAGGAGTTTTTGCTAAAGTCAAAAGTACGAGGAAAAAATCTTGCAGAACATACTCCATCGAAAACTGGAGGTTCAAATGACAAAAATGAGTAAGTTTGCGTAGAAATTGATTCTAGAAGTTGGCTCCATTCCGAGGACACTCTCCATGTAACAGAATAGTTATTGTCCTTTTCTTCTATAAAAATGATAAAACCTCAAAAACTCAAAAAAATAATAATAATAATAATAAATGAAAAAAAATATGTAAAAATTCTGCCAAGTGGGTGTGGCACATTGCTTCCTCGTATCCATAACCCGATTGTACAGAAGATCCGATGCATAGTAGTTGATCTCAAAACATCAATCTCTAAGTACCTTCCACTCCCCCCTTAAGGGATTCTCATTGTTGGGAAATGTAGAAGGTGTGTTGTTACAATGATTTCATGTTTGCGCATATGCACAACATACATTCAATTTAGGGCCCATGATTTTCATAGGGACCATCTGCCTACCTAATCTGCACAATTCCTGAAAATTTCATCGAAATTAGAGGGGAAATGCAGGAGTTATGGCTGTAACAAGGAAATAGATGTTTGTACTATCAGTCTAGGGGCAGCGATTTTCTATTTACAACCCAATTTGCATAATCCCTGAAAATTTCATCGAAATCGGATGAAAAATGTAGAAGTTATGGCTGTGGAAAGGAGTTCGTGATAGACATACAGAGACAGGCAGAGACGGAACCAAAATTGTTCAGGAAGGTCTGATTTTTTTTTCAACCTCGAAAAGTGAAAACAAAGCTTCCGCTACTTTGATATACTATGAAGCAATAAATAAATATTTGCGATTCAACTTGTAGTTCATCAACACATTTGTTTAGTTTCTTATGAATCATCAAATTCCCACTTATACATGGAAATGTTGCTTCGCCATTAATAAGAATTGATGCTTTGTATTTCAACAGGTCAAAGAATTCTTTGACGTTTTTTGTATAATTTTGGTTTGGTCCTATTAGTGTTAGAAGAAATGTGCGAGTTGGTCTCTGGACAACCCCCCCCCCCCACGTTTTTATTGCTGTTAGACTAATATGAGCACAAGAGCGCTTGAGTAAACGTGAATTTCTTCGAAATGTCTCCGGTGGTTTGTTTTTCACCTCTGCCGTCGGCGTAGATTCCATAATACTCGACAGAAGCATTATTATGGTTTTCCAGAATAGCAGTTAAAATGTATCAAACACAATTTAGTAACTCGAGAATCAATCATGACATATTAGGGATTTTGATGAAATTTGGTATATGGGCCCCATTTGGGGTCTAGTTGTGCCCCGAAGCTTTTGGTTCAAATGAAAATATGGGCTGAGATTTTCAAAAAGCCCTATCTCAAAAACTTTCAATATAAAGAAATTGTTTTTTCTTCAATTTAAAATAGTATTGAATTTTTTTAATCTAATGAGATCACCCAGAGCTCTGTAAGACCAACCGTTCGCTCGCTTCGAGAAGGGCTGATGTTACGATAAATCAGAAACACGAGTGTGAATCGCATAAGAGGCTTAATCTCCATTCAAACTTTAGCTGACCAAAATGCGATCGCTGTTCGTTCCTTCGTTCGTAATCGAATTTCCTAATGAAGGCTCCCATAACTACCTATTTCTTCGAATTGAGTGTGAAGCGTTTATTTCTTCATAATAAACTTGATAGTGAAGCGAAAATGTTGTTGGTAGGGAGTGGCAATGGCAATGCTGTTTTTTGCAGGCTAGTGATAAACACAAAAAATTAACCTTTGTGTAATAATTTGCTGCGTTTGTAACTCGTTGTCAACCCATTGATTGCTAACTTGGTAACACCTAAATATAATTCACTGGAGTTGTCACATAACCTCTGACAGGCATTTTGATGACCGTGTATCATGATTGGATCATCAGTACATTCTTGTTGAATTCGTTAAATCAATGTGCTACACCTTTCGGCGGATTTTGAGAAGCAATTTAAGTTTCCCCTCGGAAATGTTGCCATCTAGCGAAAAAAAAGTATTAAAATTGGAGACAATTAGCGTCAACCTAGCTCGCCCCGAGTTGAGTTGTTTCTAGTGACAGAGCAACGATTGCTTTGGCTTCATGGAGAATTCTGGTGAGTCAATTTTGCATTTCCGATTAAACATTTGGCTTCAGTGCCCTTAAAAATTTTGAATCACTTGAAAATCTCGGAATTCCATTTAGATTGACTGTAAAAGGGGTGAAAAGATTTCTTATGACGTCATAATTATCAGGTGAGGAGGGTGTAGCACAAATTAGAGCAGGTGGATGACGTCATGGCTTCCGAAAAAAAAGTTTTCGCTCTCTTCTAGTCATCGGGTGCCCTTCGTATAGCACCTTTTCGGAAAGCTCTCATTGAGGTGTTTTAGTAAACAAATCGAATTAACACAGCTGGAATTGCCCTTTGTTGTAGCAACTGGACTGGAGATAGATGTTGATTGGGTGTAGAAGTGTTTTCTGCTAAGTATAGATTTCAAAGCAATAGGTTGTGCGCCTGGGTAGGAAAAACTGTTTATTGTTATTTTTAATCTAAGGTAGACCTCATTCTGAGAATTTTGGTACCAACCGCGACCTTCTAGCGTTTATGACGTCACAGTGGGCTGGGGGGTCCCGCCTAGGCGAGAGGGGCGCGTGACGTCATAAACGGTCGAAACTTTGAAAAATCATAGAAACAGTCTACTCACGCTAAAAGGTCGCGGTTGATGCCAAAATTCTCAGGATGTAGTCTACTTTCGATTAAAAATCTAAAAAAAATCAAGGCGCACCCCTCATTGGGTTGATTCTACATCTTCCCCTTAAAAAATTACTCGATAATTTATGGCTGTTTCATAGGATTCACATGTTCTATAAACTTGTTTATACGTGACGTATGTCGTTACTTGGCATCTATGTTTCTCGTTGAAATGATTATTCTCCGTCGGGAAACGATGTTTGTAGTTAGTCAGTAGGTACCTGGCAACTTCATCAACGTTGTGCATCCTCCAAGTAACTTTTAGTGCCAATTCGCAGCTCCGCAGTCCACACCCCCATCAGCCTTGACTCTTTCTATCTTTTGTTTGTCCTGGGCTCTGATTTAGTGGCTGACAGATAACGACAGAATACGTTCTCGCTTCGTCGCCGGTCGTTTTCAGTGTCGTCCGGATTTTTACGCCCGTTTCGCGAGTTTCCCAGTTCGGATAATCAGCTCTCATGTCCGTCAGCGCTCGAAGCCGCCCGCCGGAGGCGCCACTCAAATGTGAGTCCTACAATTCATGAAGTGCGATTGGTTTTTATTTCTGAATGGAAGTTGATTGAATTATAAGGATTGTGACGTCAACATGATTTTCTCACCAGAAGTTCAAGATATCTCAATAATGTTCCTAAACGTACATCTCGACCGAAGCTTTACTTTATATCTACTTCCCTCATCTATAGAAATTGCCCAAATTATCCTTACAATCTTCAATCTCATACTAAGTTTGTAATAATTAGTAGAGTTATTTCTACTTTACAATTATATATAATCTATAAATTCAAGTTATATCTCATATTTGCTTATGCTGTAGAATGTGGTGATTAATGTGGAAGCATCTGTGTGCAATGTAAAGAATTTGGTGTCACAAAAACGAAACTTTAGGGATTTTGCTACTAAATTGCAATAATATTGTTGTAACTAGAGGCAACCAAAATAACTATGCACTTCTACATAACTGTACATAATTTTATTCACACGGTTGAAACTTATTAGAATAGAATACTAGATGAACTTGCGACACACTTGAACTGAATGTAGTTGTGAGAAAAGAGGGGAGACATAACTGACGGCACTGAACGGTTACTACAAACATTATTTGTTGTATACAATTTTTTCTACTCCATTACAAATTCAACGTTTTCACACTTGAAGATTTTTTTTGTCTCGAGTTTTTGACCTTGTACCACCAAAATAGTCACAACTCTTTAGTTTACAAGATAAACTCAAAAGTGAGTGTACCGTTGGAATGAGCGATAAATCGCATTTCATTTCTGGTGAATAAACTTTTCACTTAGGTCTCGTCAAACATGATATTTTTAGCCTGTTCTTAAATTGTTGTCTATTTTCTACTCCATCAACAATTTTCAATGGTATTTTGCTGCCTTATCACCTACTAAAAACGCTGCAAATTATTACACAATGGTTTATTATTTTTCTATTTAGATCACTCGTCTACAAAATCACCAACCATCCAATATGAAGGAAGAAAAAAAAAAATCAAAAAAAAAATTTAAAAAAAAATCAAAATCACCAACTATCGGTTACATTTCGATCAGCTCTAATTTGAACGGAGATTAGGCCTGTTTTGCGATTCACACTCGTGTTTTGATTTATAGAGCTCCGCGTCGTCTCAAAAAATTCAAAAAATTCTATAGAATCTTAAATTGAAGGAAAAACAATACCTTTATACCGAAATTTTTTGAGTAGGGGCGTTTTCAAAATTTCAAAATTGATTTTGGAACCCTTAGAAGTGACCTACCTCAACCAAAAGCTTCGGGGCACAATTAGACCCCAAATGGAGCCTACATACCAAATTTCATCAAAATCGGTCAATGCTAAGTGGCAAAAGCGCCGCGTACGGCGTACGGCGGACGGACGGCCAAATTTTTATTCGATTTTTGGATTCTACGTACCTTGAAACGTAAACCATCAAATTTTGAGGGGGTGTTAAAATTTTTTTTCTTGGTCGATTCCAAAGTTTCATTATTGAAAATAATAAACCAAAAATGGATGAGCTCCTTACAAAAAATCTACGTTTTATCAGCTTTCCATCGATCTATTAAATTTTATCTTATAGCGGTTTTTGACACTGAACTTTGTGTAAGCCTTCAGTTGAAACTTGACGGAAGTTTTTAAAACAAAATCAGTGTTTGACTACATAATGAATTTTTATAGCTGAATCAAATCATTGCATTCCCACGCTACGATCTATTGGATTCATCAAAACAAAAATATCGACCGAAACTTTCTCTCTGTCTTCACACTGTACTTTAAAGTAAACACGAGAGTTCAAGGGCTTCAGAGATATTTTATCCCCAATCGATTCAACTCAAGCAAAAATAAATCTCAATCCGCACCTCAACTGTACTCGAGTACAGAAAAGGTACCTTGAAAATAATACCTTTTACCGTATCGTTTTGTTGTTTATGCAAAAAAAATTGTCTTTCAAAAATCGCATGTTTTTTGTGTTTGATTTACCCATAATTTTCCTCCTTTTTCCTTTGTTTTTAATCGTTTTGAGTCTTGGGAATGCGATCATGCGATTCAGCGAGAAAAATTAGGTAGCCCCCCCCCCCCCCTCCACCACAACTCATGAGTCATTATCGTGAATTGCATGTTGCCTTAGTGTATTCGGTCCTGATTCACAGAACGTGCGGAGCGTCACTGAGAACGCTTTTACTTTTGGTTTTGGGACGCCAACATGGTGGGTGGGCCCGGGGGGGCCGGGGTTCCCCTGCCCCCGCGCTGCTTGCTGCTAGAGCTGTATATAGACTTGTCATACTCATACTTTATATTGTATGTACTCGTATTAGTTGGCCACCTAAAATTAATTAATTCGTTCATTCGGTAGCGTGTTTGGAGTTCCATGTGTTGAGGTGACATCGGACATTCTCCTGTTAAAATTTGTTTTAATTTTCTATTGATCAGGGGAGGAATTCGATTTCAAAAAATACCGAACTTGTAATTATAGGCATGTAATATTAGGAAAAATTTGCGTTGTGGTTGAAGGATCAGCCACTAACAGAGTGAAGAAATCGTTTCAAAAGCTACGAGATGGCAAATGGGCAATTTTGATTTTGGAAGACAACCGTTTTTTTTTAATTTTTTACACCTTCAGTAGCGAACCTTCTTGGATGATCGATTTATTATTGAAAAACTGGGTTGTTGCTGTTACTATTGGTATTCGGTTGAAATAGGATTGGTTCCTCACAATGACGAGCGTAAATTAGGTACATTTCCATTCATCGGATCTAGATAGGGCTCGGCCTTGCCACCAGTCGGAAACAACAATAAACAACTTCACACTTGACAAGGGGCTTATCAAAATGGAAAACGAGCCGCCGTGGTCCGCCTAATTCGAGCTAGTCAACACGCCTAAATGACGGGCAGGTCGCGGCGTAAAGGCGAATTGAACGATGGATCAAACGTGGGAGCCGTGAGATGGCTGGATAAGTATGTATCAGCTATATAAAAATGTTGAATATCTTCGAGACCACGTGGCTGTTCTGTTTGTTATGTGGGCGATAGTTTGGCTTGGCGGTCACGGTTTCAACTTCGGGATCCAAAACTAGGTCGAACAAACATCGGATTCCAAGAGCAAGGGCTTTATCCTAAGAGGTGACGCTGAGATCAAAGGAATTCTGGTATTTAATATCGCTCAAATTTCTTTTTGCTTCCTTTCCATCAAATGTATTGATGGCAAATCTGCGAAACAGTGTCGTCCAAAAAGACCAAATCTCTCTAAAATGGCGTTAAATGAACCCTCAGTTTTTCGGAAGTTAAATCAACGATGATCCTCCCTAATACGCAGATTGCACCCTCAACTCTAATAAATCTTAATAGAAATCCTAGGAAAAAAACCCTCGAGTTACCGCAGTATCGATATACGACGATCCGACGATCGAATCAGATCATGAGTACCAGTAAATGAATGCATGAATTCAGATACGTAGATGAAGACCTGGCAGCGAAACATAACAACATTTTCTCATATTTTAAGAAAGTAGGTCGGCCGTTGTCTTAATAAAGTTAGAATGCTTGCATACGAGTCTGCAACACATTGGGACATTTTCATGTCAACCACTACACGACAAGGTAGTGAAGAAAACAGTTGATTGTTCTCTACGCAACACAGTGAGTCTATTTTGTTTATTGGTCGCGTGAGCAAGTTTTTTTCGTGACGATTTTTCAGTTTATGTGCCAAAGCAAAGACATGAAAATGTCAATACAAGTTGAAGTTGTCATGAAACTTGGGTTCAGGTTTTTGTAAATATTTCGAAAATGGGACATACATGGTTTTGCAGATTTTCTGTCGGTTTTAATGCTATTAGTCAACAAAATCTAGGTCATCCAAAATCGATATTGTTTCCCGCATTTTGCATTACATTCTGTTCCGTGTCCATCTAATTGCCTATGGTCATTTCTGGGCGAAACTGTACGGAGCCAAGGTCAGTAGTGGAGCGTAAATCAGTGGTAGATCTCTCACGCAAACATGATTGAGATTATCCTCAAGATTGCTTGTTGGTTTATCACTATTGGATCATTATGTACCAAGGTACATACGGGAAAAAACGTCCAATAAGGTATCAACATTATCGGGAACACCTTGTTAATTAATCGTGTTGATGTTTCAAAAAGTCCATGTCTGATTTGAAAATTCCTAGAGTTCGTGAGATTTCCTATGAATTTCATTGCCTTCGAACATCGCCTAATGAAATTTCACGTGACCTAATCTTCTGATTTTGCTCAGATACGGAGTGCATCTCGGTCCTAGCTGATCACTAGTTGATTTTATCCTGATCGTTTCAGTAGGAGCCATGGAAGGTACATAATAAACATTATGTAAAGGAAAGAAAAGAGGAAGTACATAAATAATTATTGATGCTTGAAATTGGCAAATGGAGTAAGTGTAGGAATTGCCTGTCCACCCTACTTGTCAGACTTTTTTCACTTTCTTTCATATTGGCTATTATAATTGTAAATTGTAAATTTACCAATCTTGGTTCTCACTTTGTGGCTCGCAGTGTCAAGGAAGGATTGTTATACACTCGACTACCTCTGCCCGATAATGTTGAGTATGACTGGGAAAGCTGGGAGGCCTCATTCGGAGCTACTTTTAGGTAGAATGATCTTCACTTTGCTACTATGGGAAGTAATTTAAAATAATATTTTCAATATTATATCATTAATATCATCAATATTATATCATTCAATATATTATGGATAAATATGTCGTCTAGTAAACCAACGGGTTCCCATGAGGTCATCGATGTTAAGGCCAGTCAGCCCGGGAGTTATCTGAATTGGTGACCTCTCAAGGGAGGTATCGCAGGTGTCGATAATTTTTGGTAACGTTGGTGAACCCCGCTCCACTTGAGCGGGTGAACCAATAAATAGCCATAAGCGAAATCGTCAGGAACGGTTTTTATCTTCTCTTTGGAAGACACCTGATGACGTCCGCGACGCCAAGAATGAAAGTTTGACGAAAATTCATCCTGAGATGGTTGATTACTTTCCTTCCTATTTACTTACTTTATATCGTCTGGTAAGCCCTGCATATGGACGAACTACGGACCGAATTTTTGATACGCTTAAATGCTCTTAGGAGACCCGGAAGCAATGCGAGATCAGCTGATGTTGTTAGTATTAGTGTCAAAATTGCAAAGGCTGTTCTACCTCGTTGTACTACATTGCAGATGCTCCGTCCAATCAAGAGGTCTTATCACAACAATTCACCCCAATATATGAGGTAGTTGGACACGAATGGTGGAGTCATTACATCCTATATAATAGAATAACACGTCGCGTCCAATCAAGTGAGAAGAGATTTGGCAGTAAATTAGACTTTGAATAATTATGTTCTCTGTTCCAATTTGCGTATTTTAAATTTCCACGCTCCCAGCATGTGGGAAACGATCTCTCCTCTCGGGATTGTGCTGTAGTGCAGAACTATCGACCTCTCGCCAAAACGTCACTCCACGCCCACGAATCAGCCGTGAAGTCATCCGCGAAACTAGCTAATTGAAAAAGGTCCGGAGCCGCTTTGCCAATAATACCAGCTCAATTCAAAGAATGATTCACTCGGTCGCTCACGCCTCAGTCTTTTGTTTTGCATAGACGCCGGTGCTTCTCCGTGACATGTCTTTTCCTTTTCATTTTCAGAGACAACCAACCTATTAAAAGACAATCAGTACATCACCTGAATAAAGGAAAGTTATTGCGCCGATTCTCAGTGTTGTTGAATATGGTTGCTTTTTATGCTCAGAAAAAAGGGAGTGTAAGAGACTTTAGAGGGTTTCACAACTACTTAGAGTCAAGTATCAAGCAGCCATTTGAGTACATGGTGTACATACATATCACCTAAGGCCCTAGCCGTGGACAGGAAACTTTGTTATTTAATCAATTTTTATTTGTGGCATAAAACAGGCAGATGCTAATCACAACATGACACAAGTCATGAACCTCAATTAAAACATCGAGGTTAGGTAAAAACATAAACAAAAATCCCCGAATTTCTAAATCAAAGATTTATCTGGAATTTTTATGATAACACCCGGGTAGTGGCCCAAGGTTGTACCATTTTACAGTATTAATTTAATTAATTCGCGACATCTTATTCATTTGAGGTCATTATCTGAATATTCTAAATTAATTATAATTAACTGTAATATAATGAGTCCTACACTCATGCTGTGGACTTTCGTAAGAGCATTATTCTCCTCCTGTTTTCAGAAAATTTCTCAATTATCAATGGAGAGGTGATGGATTACTATAAAATTAGAATTGGGAATGAAATAATCTGGAAATCTACCTCAAAACTAATGATAGCCAACCACTACATTTTATACTTTTTGTTAATAGAAAGGAGAATAATACTTGGGTGCGAGTCTGTAAGACATAGAGACATTTTATGTCTTTACTTAAGACATATTATAAGAATAAAATGTAAACAACTAAATTATATAATTTATTAAATTATAATAAATTTTGATGTCACGGCCTGGAATTGAATAAACTAATCTTCGAAACAATAAGTCTTCCTAGTTAGGCGGGTATTAAGCTTCCTCAAATAGAGTAAAATGGATTTACAAAACCATTTAGGGCAAAAATAATCTGACGTAATATTATAGAACTTCAGATAAATTAGTACTTCAGATAAATTTCTTTGAAGGAAAAAATATGTATAAAAATAAATATGCTCGTCCACATTTCTGCTCAACCTGTGACTGCCCTCTTATGACCTAATTAGTGAACTAGTGCATCAATACCTACATAGTTGAACACTTTAATGCTCGTCCGTCTGTTCAACGGGGAAACCTGTGACGGAGCCCTCCAGTGAGCAAATCGTGAACTAGTGCATCAATACCTGCATGGTATAAAGGCAGACATGGAACCAATATTGTTCAAAAATTCTTAAACACACGAAATGCCATTCAAAATTTCGCTTTTGGTCGACATCATTCCTACATTAACAATTTATATTTGGAATAAATATTTCACCGCACATAAATATTTACATTAAAATATTATATCAGCACTTTTAGCACTTAGCAGTCCTTCTGGTTGCTTGGTTTCGGGGTCCGACCTCAGAGTTCGAGATCCTACCCCGTACACTAGGGGTGAGGGATAAGATTTTACCTTGTCCCCTAGTTAATGGAGGGAGGATTTTCCTCTTCTGGGTATGCCATTAGCCGACGCTTCACTTCCCCATGGGGTTTGAGTTCAGCTCCAAGTCGCACGGGGCCCACTTGCTCGAGACGTAGCAGGTCGTCGAGAAGCTGTAGCTTTGAATCCAGAAAGCAGATCCTCAGAAATGTTCCTCTTCTCAGGACTCGAGTGGTCATCCACTCTAGGATGGTCAATGGGTAACCTGCTCGTACCGGATCCTTGGCTGACCTGCCATGCTGGGTAATAGTTACCCCAATCACATTTATTTTATTTAACTGCAGCTGGCAAGAGCTGCTTAAATAGCACGGGATTGAGGATTTGCGTTGTATTGTCTCGTTTTCGTACCAAGATTCAAATTTGTTCAGGAAGTTTGTATCGCAAAACACAATGAGAACAGAAATTCGCCGTTTTCAGGACATACATTTCGAAAACTCCTCAAGTTCAAGAGTCATCAAAATATCGAATTGAAATTTTAGTGAACTTATAAAGAAAAAAAAATTACGCAAGAAAAAAATGAAAAGTTAGAACGGTCGGATTTGAGCAGAACCGAAATCTTGGCGTTCAGGGATTCCAGAGCCTCACGGACGAGATGTAAAAGAGGTGATGTAACAGAATATTATGACACTCAAGGTCATAGAAGTATGAGGTGGAAACGCAGGCGGTAAAGTTTGCGTTCTGAGGACTGCCGACAGGTGTATAAATGCGGAAACTCATCATCGCTTTGAGACCTCCACGCATGCGCGCCTTATTCGCAACAATAATTTATGGAAAAATTTTCCATTTAATGTTCTCCTGCGCATTTCTCACTGGTTTTTGTTGTAGTTACTTGTTTTTAATTTGTGTTCGTTACTTGTTTTTACATCCACGGCAAAGAAAATGTCTCTACCCCAAACACAGCAACAATCGAATACATCCCTCATCGCTTCTGAATGTAGTAGCTTGAAAACTCGTCAAGTACCTGGAGAGGTTACAGGGTATCCAAAACTCCTATGCTTGTACTCCTTCGAAGAGATCGTTAGCAAATTTGTCGAGGAGAGACTTTTGTGACCAAAGCTTATTATACGAGTAGTGTTTCAATTCATTTCAAGGCCAAATCAGAGGTGAAAGGACCTGTAGGTACTTCAAGTTATAAACATGGAGAATAAATAATTGATAAGACTTATTAATTATTTATTAGATGCACTTAGTGCATCAAACAAACAAACCTTTGGGCAATGATTTGCAGCGTTTTGTTCGTTGAACCATTACCATCTTTGTCTATGCACATTGTTAGTAATTGGAACCATGAAGATTGAAACATTTTTTTTTAATCTCCCAAAAATAACGATTTTATAGGTTTTATTTTATCTCAACACGTGAGACACCCTGTGTAAATAATTGAACATCAGTATTTGTATTATGTAATTACTCTTTCTGCTAGTAAATTGTTCTGTTTGGGTTTAGTAATTAATTGTTAATAATAATTTTTCTATGTGAGCTGGAATTACTTCAAAGGCAAACAGCCAACTCCCGCGGTAAGGTGATCTCAAGCTTGTCAACTATGAGAAAAAACTACTTGTCGAAATTGACACTTCAACTGGCGGCGTGGCGCTTACCGATGATTGTTAAATATAGATCACTCCGATATAAAAACAACTACTGTTGTTGTCCTGGTTGTTTAACTTACAAAACATCTCCCCTGAAACGTGTTAGGAACTCCCAAGGTAGAAGTCGTGAGTCACATGGACTTGTCCGCTACGTGCACGAAAAACCAAGCGGGGGTCCATCACCCATCGCGAACTCGCGACTTGAAACGAAAATCGTCCGTCCCTGACCTGGATCTATGAACGGCGTTTGGGACTGCTAGAGGGACCTTGCTCTTGGGTAGACTTGAGAGAAAACAAGGCGTTCCTAGCCATCCGGACACTCCCGCCGAACAATCCCGCCTAATTAGCATAATCATCTATGAAATTGTAGGTTTCGATTTCGTGTTATACGTGTTCGACAGCGCTTCCGGTTCGTGATTGAGGGCGATATTGACTCAGACGGCGGCCTTTTGTCCTCTAACCATGGCTACAATCTCTAAATGGTATTTTAGCACCATGGTATTTTGTATACAACTTTCAATTTGTCGAATTGGTCCCTTGGAATTTTACCTATCAATACTTATGCCCGAGACAAAGAATTGCCACAGAATGGAACGAAACAAAAATTATTCGGAAGGTTTTGGCATCGCCAATAGTTTTGGAACCCCCCCCCCCCATACCATCCTTAAAATTTGAGCTAAATCCACCCATCGAACCAACTTATTTATGGCAGAGACCAATAATTTATTGACACGGACATATCGGCTGGAACGGAACCATATTCGTGAAAACTCAAAAACGCAGCAATTTATTACACACTGGCTTATTATTTTACTGTGTAAATCACCCAACTTCACAGAACTTCCAGGTTGTAAACATCTTTCATGCAATTTATGCTCATATATTGAAAGAAAACACACGACCAAATATTTTGAGTTAATTCTAGATGTTCAGTTGAACTTTGAAAACCATACATCCAGTCTGGAG
The DNA here is from genome assembly GCA_009739505.2 of Apolygus lucorum. Classification (NCBI taxonomy): domain Eukaryota; kingdom Metazoa; phylum Arthropoda; class Insecta; order Hemiptera; family Miridae; genus Apolygus; species Apolygus lucorum. The sequence goes on from CM019177.2 coordinate 64,011,060, forward strand.
TCCAAATTAAGGAAATTGATTTGCGTTTTTAACAAGATTAAGATGTACCTACCACTTGATGTAATGAGGACCTTGTATTGTGCGCTTGCTCAATCTCTGCTGCTCTATGGCCTCCCGCTGTACGGTAGTGCATACAAGAATGTATTTGGTAGAGTAGAAATTCTGCAAAAAGCCCTAATTCGATTATCTTATATAGCATTTCCGAATTGAGTTAAACCTTTTCCATTTAGATTTAAACCTTTTCCATTTAGGTTTAAACCTTTTCCATTTTGATTTAAACCTTTTCCATTTTGATTTAAACCTTTTCCATTTGGATTTAAACCTTTTCCATTTTGATTTAAACCTTTTCCATTTAGATTTAAACCTTTTCCATTTAGATTTAAACCTTTTCCATTTAGATTCCAAATGGAAAAGGTTTAAATCTAAATGGAAAAGGTTTAAATCAAAATGGAAAAGGTTTAAATCCAAATGGAAAAGGTTTAAATCAAAATGGAAAAGGTTTAAACCTAAATGGAAAAGGTTTAAATCTAAATGGAAAAGGTTTAAATCTAAATGGAAAAGGTTTAACTCAATTCGGAAATGCATTCTCACTATCTCGTTCATACAGGACCTATCTTTCAGAAATTATGCATCCTACCGTTTGGTCTCCTGTTTAAAATTAGATCAGGTAAACTGTATTTAAATAATTACCAGCCCATAGTTCCGGAACATGATGTTTTTACTCGTATTTCTCAAACCAGCACTTTATTAATTCTGTGGTACCGCACCACATTGGCGCTAAACTTCTTTATTTATCAATCGATAAATATAATTAATTCTTTCTCCTCTGATTTACGAACTAAACTGTTAAGATCTTCTAATAATAATAGTTTTAAATGCAAATTATTAAAGGACTATTATAATAAACTTAATACAGAACGAAATAGCATCATTTAGATTTTTTTTAAATACATTTTTTTTCTTTTTCTTTTTTGATTTTTTTAAAAGTATTGCGCAATCTTCTTCCATTCTGTTATCAGCCATATCAATTTCTGCCGGCGGGACTGACCTCCCCTACCGTGGGCAGTAGCCCATTTTGGGGAATAATTTTCCACCTATGTAAGAGTTAAGTCTAACTTTTAGTAATATCAACATGATTTCGGTTTTATTTAACCCTATCGATGTATACTACTGTGATCATTTTGTTTATTGAAAATAAATTAATTAAAAACTCTGCTTTACCATTATTACTACCTACTAGTAATAACATCGCTATCCGAGAGCTATGAGTGCCTCATTACGAAATTTCTTGGTTGCTAAGGAAGCATGAAAGTCACTAAAGTACTGAATCACATAAAAATTCTGATGTTTGACGCGTAACCGCTCGCGCTTTGTTTACATTTTTTGTTATCACCATTTCTTCTAGCACGGGTATCAACTGGTGTGTTGTGATTTTTCCGGAAGCTTGATCCAAATGAATCAAAGTTGTAGTGAAATTGTAATTGTAGTTTAGGAGAGAAGAGAGCTGTGGGATTTTAAGTTAGGGGTCGACGAGTATTTTTTACTTTACCTATTTTTATAATTTTCGTTTATTTTGGTCTCTTGTAGACATTTGATGAATGCATCGTAATGAAATAAAACGTATACCTATCTAATAAATATGATCTGTGATTTATTTATGTAATGGATACTCAAATTGATGAGAATTTCAACCACCTGAGGTGATTTCCAAGATTTTTTGCATAATTAGCACCTACAACGAAATGATAAATAATTAAGCTTTTCATAGGAATATTCTACATCACAATTCACTTTGATAATAATGATTACAAATCACGGCTATTTTCTCCACAGTCATTATTCGAGATGACCTTTAAAACGGTTCCTTTGAAATGCGTACAAGTTTGCAACATCATGTATATCTTACTTTGTTGGTGTACAACTTTTCATTGTCGAGGTATAAGACGACCATATAATTTTTGGCTATTTTCAAAGCGTCATGTGACGCTCTCATCAGCACACCCTTATTGATAAAAAATCATTGAATCTTGTATAAGGGCGTAACTTTTCATTTCCCGATAAAATAAGGAAACTGCATTCTTTGCTTCGTATTTTTCTCTTTTTTTAAAAACAAAAACGCTTGCATACGAGTCTGCAACGCATTGGGACATTTTCATGTCTTTACCTATTGCTTTTTACCTCACTATAGGATTTTATAACCCACCTTCCGTTGTTGTCAGAATGTGAAACGAATCATTAACATAATAACTATCTATAGCTAAAGAGGTAGGTACTACGAAAGAGTGTAGATGCATTATGTTAAAAATTGACACAATTATTAATATTAAGAGGTAGGTACCTAATTTCAATAAAATAGACGATTCCGGATTAATTATCTTCTACACTCACGATCATTAGTTTGTAAACAAAATATGAGAACAGTTATGCCCATAGCTCCGCTATTCGTATAGTCAATATGTTATGGAGAACATGAAAATGTTCGTTAAATCGAGAGCTTTCCAGCGAGTGGTGAACGATTTTTGTGGGTTAAAAAGTGTAGAAAAGGAACAAACCTAACAACGGGGTCGTTGTAAGCGGAAATCATTATAAAGGCACTGTAACACAATTTCGTTACGCAATTTCGTGACAGTTTTTTGTGCTATGTGCCAGGGCAAAGACATGAAAATGTCAAATATAATATATAAAAATATTCGGAGAAACGAACCGTTTCTAACCGGCTTTCCAAAAAACTCTGTTCAATTTCTCCCTTGCGAGGGAAAAACATTAAATCATGTTTAATGTTTTTCCCTCGCAAGGGAGAAATTAGATTGCCGATCACTCAGCTGATCAGTGACCACTCAGGCGCCTTCAGCATTCTCCATTGACCCTGCTTCTCAAATTTCAGCTTCCTGCGTTCAACAGGAGAGAAAATGGCCTTGGAGCTCACTCAGCTGATCAGTGACCATCTTGGTACAACCAGACCCCAAATGGAGCCGATATAACGTGGTAACTAAGAAATCGGTCCGTGGTAACTAAGAAAAAAAACGTTGCAGATTTGCGTGTCGGAATTCACAGAACGACCCCCAGCCCTAAAACATTAAACATGTTAAAATTTGATCAGCTGCAATTTGGACGGATATTAAGTCGGTTTCTCACTCGTGTTTCGGATTTATTATTGGTTCTATGCCTAAGTTCGTTGCCTAAAAACAATACGTTTATGTCTAATCAAAATGCTATGAAAAGCCTCACAGAGAGGTGTTTAAACTTTATCAATATTGATATTTTCGGTTATTTTCTTCTCAAATGCAATAAAACCAAATTGGCCATTCTTTTGTGGTGCATGGCTACTTTCTGTCGACTGTTTAAAGCTTCCAATGCTGAAAAAGCTTATTCAAATGTAGCATTTTGAATGATTTTTAATAATTTGGGTTTCTTCCTCCAAATTTAGTTTATATGATATTATCCCGTAATAATGTCCGGCCCTGATGTCTGCCCTTCAAAGATCGTTGTCATATAGAAACGAGATACCAGTGATGTGAAAAAATCACACGTGGGCATCGGGTTCCCAGAAGCCCACGACAAACGACCACCTGTTGACGCGACGCAAACTCGGTGAACTAACTAGAACAAACAAAAGAATTAGTCTCAGTGCTGTTGGCGAATGGTAATTAGATATTTAGTTGAATAAGCGCGGGTCGAACTGGCGCGGAGCACAAAGAACCTTCCAATACAGACGATATTGAGAGAATACCTGGATGTTGTCGAATAATCATGTAAATGTAGAGAATTTATCTTGCGAAAACCTACAAGGTAATTCAATTGTCAAACAAACTAGCGAAAAATTACCAAAAAGCAATATAGCGACTCAATTGAATGTACCAAAGGACTAAGAAATAATAATGTCGAAGATTTTATAAAGTTCATGGCCTGTTGAAATGGCTTTTAGTTTAATGGCGGACTCCAAATTGATTGCTCCTCAGTAAGATTATTTCGCTCTTCCTGCAATGTCAACTTTTTGTGTCATCCTAATAAAAATTTCCTCTGGTTTTTCTTGTTGTAAGCTTCTCATAAACATCGTTTATGCATTCAATCAGTGTGGTTTTTCTCAACCTCAACTAATTGTGTTATGTTCCTTCCCTGCAGTCTGCTATCCTCTGAGTTATTGACGTTTTCTTCATCCTCACAATTAACAAAATTATTATCGTGCATTTTTAATATTTTATACGTGATTTATTATTGCAAAGGAATATTTTAAAATGCAATCCATCTAGCAATATTACATTTTGTGTGACACTCCATGAGGGCCCGTTTACAGTACAACCCAGTCCCAGTCAAAACAGTATCTTCAACAATGAGATACATAATTTGACTTTAAATACAGCACTAACTAAATCCAGTGGTTTCTTGCGCTAGATAAGCCGGAGTTTACCTTCGTTGTCCAAAACGTAGAGCCTGGTTCTCATGATCGTAGAGCCGTTGTTCCTGCTTCCTTGCGTATCTTCCTTTAGCCGAGGCCAAAAACTGAGACGAGTTGAAAGCTACAAACCAATTTTGGTTTATTATTTTCAATAATGAACCTTTGGAATCGACCAAGAAAAAAAAATTTCAACCCCCCCTCAAAATTTGTTGGTTTACGTTTCAAGGTACGTAGAATCCAAAAATCGAATAAACATTTGACCGGCCGGCCGCCGTACCCGGCACTTTCCCCACTTAGCATTGACCGATGTTGGAGAAATTTGGTATATGGGCTCCATTTTGGGTCTAGTTGTGCCCCGAGGATTTTGGTTGATGTAAGTCACTTCTAAGGGTTGAAAAATAAAGTATGAAATTTTGAAAACGCCCTTACTCAGAAAATTTTGATATAAAAGTATTGTTTTCCACCAATTTAAGATAGTATAGAATTTTTAGAGTTTTTTGAGACCACGCGGAGCCCTGTAGGATAAAACGATCGTTCCCTACTAGAATTTAAGGGTTACTCTTACGATAAATCAGAAACACGAATGTGAATCGCAAAAGAGGCCTAATCTCCGTTCAAATGTTAGCTGATCGAAATGCGATCGATGTTTTTCTTCAAGTTGGTTGGTGGTAATAATGGCAAAGCCGTGTTCTTTGCAGACAGTGATCTATATAGAAAAATAATGGATTTCTGCCACTCCAAAACCTCTCCAAAGTTTTTTAAAATGGCGGCCGTTTGAAATTGTCAAATAATTTGATAATAATAAGTCTCTAAATTATTTAGAGAAATGATGACTTACGTAGTTGATGGCAGGAAATCAATTCACTGGCAAGAATTAATTATTTAAAAGTGGAGCAGAGTCGATCAAATTTCGTTAAAAAATTTCTCGGTATTTTTATTAGCATAACTTTTTATTATTATTTTTGGCATAACTCTGGATTTTCTTGAATTATGGTTTGCGTGAAACAAATCAGTGGTGCCACCGCGGTGCCAGGACACCAGAAGACACGTATTTCGTGGGTTTTCGGGTGTTTCGCCTTGAATATGGGAGTGATCTACTATGTACAACCTACTAAAATCGACAGACGAAGGTTCAACGTTATGACATATAACCGCCTTTGGTGCCAGACTGGCACCGTTGGTGGAGGGGGGGGGGTCGCATTGGCATGTTGGGTATTGTAGATCATGATTTTAAAATGGTGTATCAAATTCGAGGCTCGCATGCCGCTAGAAATGTTAAGGTGATTGATTGATTTTTTTACTCAAAATTAAATTGAGTTTTCACTAAATTACATTGAGTTGACCAGTTTTGAGCAGTAGGAAGGTAAATAAAAATGCAGCTTTTATTCCTTAGCCAACGGTTTAAATTAAATTTATTCTTATCCAATGGGATGTTCCCTAGAATGCATGCATTACTCATCAATATGTTTTCTTTCCTTTGTGTTCATTCTAGTTTAATTTGGAGTCGATGGCCATACCCAAGTATTTAACTGCATCGGTATGAGGTATTTTTGAAAAATTGATCCCAACATCCATGACTGGCCTTTTTTTTTTAAATCGCGAATGAATAGGAAAATGAACAATAACTTTGGCGCCGATAGTTTAACATTTTTTTAATCGTCGGTCTCTACTTGAGGAAACGCCGAAGAGAATAGAAAAGAAGAGAGCTCTGTAGAAATGATAATTTTATCGCAGCGAATTCTCGGCAGTAGGTACGTCATTCCGATGTTCTTAAACCTAATAATTTCTTCATTGTTTCGACAAGAAAACATTCCCGTTTATCGACAAATACATTTGTGAGCTCAATATCTGAAAAATTGACGTTTAACGGAAAGAATTGTCAGTTATTGTTTCTTAGGAAATCAGCAAATTGATTGTGAAATTCACGATTTCAGTGTTCTGATCAACGCAGTCATTTTCGAATCTACAGATTCTACGTCCATGTTATCCTTCATGAGGAAGCTTTACTGTCCACCTAACTTGGTAGTTTAGAGCTGTTGAAGGTGGTTGGAGTCGAACAAGGATTTATAAGAAACTTGTATCCAACGATACAATAGGTATGCAAAATACCATCAAACGGCAATGTTAAGGGACACAGCATTGAAATAAAGGAGACAATCGTCGAGAGAGAATAGCACATTAAATTCCTGGTTTTATTAAGGTAGGAATTATATTTCAATCTTGCGGTGAGGGGGTCTCAGTCGGTCGCCGTTCGTTCCTCGTTCCGAGTTAGTATTTCACGAAATCAATGGCGCAAAAACATAAAAAGTTTGAAATTTTGAAATTTTAAAGGATTTTAGAAATTCATTACTGCACGGAACTAGGGCATTGAAAAACTGAAATATTGCCGCTAGAATCATCAAAATCTAACAATAATTGCCAGAGAAAAATGGGAAAAACCGTTAATCCAGTTATGTTTTTCTCATAAAATGTAGCTAAACTTGAAACTTGAAAGGATTTTTGAAATTCATTAGTACACGGCCCTGGGGAATTGAAAAACTGAAATATTGCCGCTAGAATCATCAAAATGGAACAATATTTGCCAGAGAAATACGGGAAAAACATGGAAAAACCTGTTTATTCAGAAGTTTTTCCCATTTTTATTTGGCAATTATTGTTCCATTTTGATGATTCCAGCGGCAATATTTCAGTTTTTCAATTCCCCAGGGCCGTGTACTAATGAATTTCTAAAATCCTTTAAAATTTCAAACTTTTTATGTTTTTGAGCCTTCGATTTTGTGAAATACTGAGAAAGAACGGCGACCGACTAAGACCCCCGAAGTTAGGGCACACGCGAAGTTTGGGTTATCGGCACGGCGAAGGTTCACTGTATGATGGATGGCAGATGGAAGTATAATATTATAGAATGATGTCCGCCACAGTAGAAATTATTGTTACCGTGGTGGCAAGAGGAGGAGTTTTAGCGTCCCCACTGATTTTTTGGCTCTTTCATTTTGAAATCAAAAGTGGTCCTTCGCTGACCTCCAAACTGAAGGTACTAGATACACTATTATAATACTCTATTCTTGATAAGCGATTCATAAAGTCAGGGGTAGGTAGTTAGCTTTCTTGATTTATAATTATAAGCATTCTCGTACTATCGTTCTCACGCTGTAACATCTCCAAACCTCTAAGTTGTGGAAATTGCAACTGAAATTTCGGTAATTTTAATTGTTTTTTATTACACTTCTCTTATTTCTACTGACCCCATTCCTGAACTATTGTCTTCCTCTGTCATCTCTGTTCCAATCTCTAATGGCAGAGAAAGACCGAGATTTTTTTTGCTAGTTCTTAATTGCAACATTTTTTGAATTTCCTGCAACTACTTTTTTTTTGGATTTCTTTATTTTCTGTTATTCATTGTCGTTGTTATGTATTAGCTTCAAATCAATGCTAAACTCAAATTAACCAAAGATTGAGTTGTTACAAGAGAGAGAGAAAAAAAAACACTTTATTGAACATTGTAGAAGGAAAAAAGGGGGACAAGGACTCCAGTAGTTGCAGAAACGTAATGGATTTGCCGAAAGTTCAAATTCAGATGCCAAAAGTTCAAATTGGTATGCCAATTGTTGTTACAATATTCCACGAAAAGTATGTAGTGTTGGACGGTTGGACAAAATACAGAGATATATTCGTAAGAGCAATAACTTTCTCTATCAGACTAGTTCTTCCTAACTGATGTTGGATTGATGCCCTGGATTGAACTTCAGGGGGTGCAATACTACATCAAATGAACTACTTAGCATGAATTTTCTAATTTACCTGAAGGAGGATAGTCCATTGAGTTTTTTGGGGTTCCGTTGTTGTCGTGGACTCAATCTTGATTTTATATGGTGAATATTTAAGCAAAATCCCGTCTCTTTCCTCAGCATTTGAGTTTTCCAATAATGTAATCGTGACATCGTCATTTGTCTTTTGGCTTCCATCCAACCTGATTTGAATTAAGTGCCACCAGTAATCATCATGAGCTAAAAATATCGTTCCAGTGTTAACCACTCCGATCAAATCAGCCAGTATCTCACCTTGTTTTTTTTTCTGCAATTTAATTTATTCTCGGAAAGGTCGATCACTGCGGTTGACTGGTTGGGACGCCCTCTTGTTATCCCAATTATTTTCGGCTTAGCGCCTCTCCCGTCACCTGAAGGGTCCTCGTTGACTTCATTTCGAAGACCTTCGCTGCCTCATGTTTAACATATAGCTTGCCAAAATAACGGCTACCTACCACGCGAATTCAAGTCAAGTCGTTCCAGTTTTTTTTTCTTACATCCTCTGGTTTTGTGAAAATTTGAGCGGATAAAACGATGAGACGCACCAAACTCTGAAAAATACATTTTTACATTCGCCAACCCACCTAAAGTGTGGAATGTAAAGATTGAAATTGGCCATAAATTGATTTTCTTAACTCTCAACGTACATATTAGGGGCAGAGTAGGCAATTTTCCTAGGAAATCGAGGATCAGCACCACCTTTATCCTCCTTTCAATCCCTTTGGAAAATGGTGAGATCAGTACTCTCTGATCATTCAATGTCTTGTTTTACGCGTTAAAAAATGAGAAATCGTGATCCGGTTTACGCCCAGAAATATGAAATTACTGAAGTTACTAGAAAATTAATTAAAATGAAAATGAATGAAATTACTAGAAAATATGAAATACTGTTCTAAATGAATAATATTGAATAATCCCGTCTGTCCACTCATTATTTTAACGCATTTTCGCATGGTAGAATCGAATGGAACTATTCTGACAACTGTCCGATTCGAAGCAAATGCGGCAGCCACAAAATACTTAAGAAATCCGGGGTTTTCCCCCAATTGTTTCTTGTCAATACCCGAAAATGTTGGGTAGTGAAAAATTGCTTACTTGATAAAATGGAGAAGTTATACAAAGAAAACTGTGACTTCTAACTAGAAAAATACTGCTACAAATTAGTTTCGTATCATCTTTTGTATGGAAAAAACTGCGAATTTTGAAGAGTTTTGAAAACTGTCCTTAAACTACTGTGAATCGTTACCGGGGAGCATTGATTCCTCGTTTGACCTGTCTTTTATTTCTAGGGGGATTAGGGGGTCCGGATAGCCGTGGCCGTTCGCCGGCGCGTTTTCCGAGTCCGAGACACGAACCGGTCTCTGCGGGAAGATCGTGAGTTCAAATCTCGGTCGCTTAGCTTGTTTTAGTTCGTTCACGGGCGGTGAGGCAATGGGAAGCCATCAACGAAATCATCAGAACTAATTCTGATCTTCCCATTAGAAGACAGCTTACGACGAATGGCAGTTAGACAAAAATTTAACCTGAAATGGTTACTTTAAAAAAAAATTTTATTTCTTAAATAATCGTCTATAGAAGTTGAGAATTCGCTTATGAAAGTTATTGAAATATCAGAAACCAGAAACAACCAACGTGATCGTACGATCAAAAACTCAGCACTACTAGTTAGTTTTAACCTGCAAACTCCGCTAAACTCACACAATTGTCAAAATATTGAAATGAATTATTGAAATTAATGAATATTAATGAATTAATGAATATTAATATTAATGAAATTAATTAATATTGAAACCTAATTACTTACTTCACCTAATAACCTAATTGACTATGAAGAGGGACATAATTTACCCTGGTAATCGAAGATCAATTTGTTTTCCTACAGTCTTCCTTCAAAATCATTGAAAACCACTGATTTGGCTCTCCTGAAAACAAGACTTGAAATGAGTTGTGTGGTCGAAACGACTTCCATATGCTAGTCACTTTGGAGACGTAGTGTTTGACCTTACGGTATCGATGGGTTGATGTGTCTGGTATGAGAGATGTTCATGAATTATGACCTAACTCTGATAATAACGTAACACTGATGATTTTAGTTAGTTTTCGATAATTCTGTGAAAGAGAAGTTTTCTGTTGGACCCTAATTCCAATAAAGTCGACATAACAAATTAATCTTAAATCTTGTGTGTTATTGTTGAGGTAAGTACCAATGAGACATCTTTATAGCTGTGGTACTCGTTGCCCCTAGAGATATCTTGGTCTCAAGACGTCAAAAACTGTGAGACCTGATATTTTTGTCTGAATTGCGTCGTCACTGGAACATGGGTCAATTTACCCAAAATCACAATTTCGATCAAAATCAATTTATTGGAATTCAAAATTGTATCCACATTACTTTCAAAATATTCCAGTAGATATTCGAACTTGCGGGGCACTTATGGACTATGTGGTGTTTCTGAAGTGAATATCACTGTTCGTCGAGGAATGAGATGATGAGGTGTTTCCAGAATCCAGTTATCGTTGGTTTTGTTGTAAAAGCAACTTATTGTTTATCTCCCCTTGTTGTTTCTATGTTGGTAGCTAAACGGCTCCAGCGATCCTCTCCGTGTTTGCACTTGTTGATACAGAAGGACGCTCTAGTGTGGGTACAGCTAATGTGATCGTTGAGTTTTATCTGCCACGATTTGACGTCACTGGAGTTCTATCAGGGATCCAGCGGCTCATTTCATAATATGAAGTTTCTTCTAGTGAGATAAGAACGGCAACAAGTTACGACTTACGTCCATCACGTATCCACGGAATAACATTATTTCAGTAGATGCAACAAGTACTTATTGAATGTTATCATGTCGATTGGTTTTGAACTCTCTAATTTCCAACCAAGGCGTTATTTGAAAATAGTTTTGTTGATACCTATATAATTTAAAATCAAAATTGAGTGTACTGAATATACAGTTTTCAAGTTAACTCAATTTCGCCGGTTTCATACGTCTGCATGAGGTAAACTATTTAGTAAGTATATAATTGAATATCAATTCAATACCTATTTCGGACTAGATATGATACATTAAATCTTTGACCACCACCCATTACCAATGCTAACACAGCTAGGGAGGGACCTTGGTTCGTTCAGATCCTTAGTCCTTTAGGCCTTTAGCATAGGTTGATGGGAATCCAAAATTTTGTTTGCAGAGAGCACAAGTTCATTTTCAGTTTTTTGACGTATGCTCTCTGCGAATCAAAAAAAATTCTGAATACACTCTATCTACGCTAAAGCCCTTTAAAACTGAGGTTCTGAACCAGATGAGGATCGCAAAAATAGCCTATCTTTATTCTGTACTTGAAAATGTTGCCGAAATCTATCCCCTCAACATAACCATAACGCGAAAAGCAATTCTTATTCTTTCCTTAGAATGGAAAACATTGTAAGGGGCAAAGTAGAAACATAAAATTTCTATATTAGTGTGTTTTGATGGAATTTTTCATAACTCAATTTGACAAATTTTCGAAAAATATGAAGCTGGTGAATGGCTACAAAAGTATCAACATGAAATAATTTGAAGAATTTTCCAAGGAAATTCGTTTTGGAGCATTTTAGAATGTTGGAAAGAAGATTACCTGTATGTACTTGTCACACCAGAAGGGCTTAGGTAAAAAATTAGGTATTAAATCGTATTAGGTATTACGTATTAGGTAAAAAATCGAAACTGGTGTCAAAATGTACGTAATATTATAGTTTGAACTCTAAGGAGTAAAATGTTTAAAACATGATAAAAAATAATTTCTCTAGGTAAAAATTGAATTTGTTAAATTATTAATATTTGGAATCTGGATCTAATTGAATGATAAACTTCTTCTTCGCCGAGCTTTCGGTAAATATATTACCTCATTCAGGGCTCGAAGGATGGTTTTCTCAGTGAGCATACCAAGAAGGGCATACGATCAAATTTAATCCTTAATAATTATCAGAGTTGTAAAGTAATGATTACTTTTCAAAATTACTTTTCTTATTAGCAATGAAATGAGTGAAGTGATAATGATTATATACACATAAAACCAATAACTGGGGTTTTAAGAGACACTTTAATCCAAAGTAATAGCCATTACAATTACCCATTCCTGTGATGGGAATGGAATTTTCAATTACTTTTCCCAATTCCTTGTCATGGTAATGGTTTTTCCAATTCCCCATTACTCGTAGTTGGAAAAGTAATGGGTCCTTCCAATTACCCATTACAGGAAGACTAATGGGTAATGGGAACCCATTCCCCTTTACCACCATTCAATTAGTAAGTTGACCATCCTCCAATTCATAAGGGACCATCCTCCCGAATCATAGGGGACCGTCCCAACATCCAATTCGTTGGGACCATCAAATAATTGCCCCAAGGAATTTTGGAATGGTCCCCCTTGAATTGTAAGATGGTCCCCAACGAAATGGATGGTGGGATGGCCCCCTATGAATTGGGAGGGTGGTCCCCAAGAAATTGGGAATGGTTCCTCTTGAATTGTAGGATGGTCCCCAACGAAATGGATGGCGGGATGGCCCCCTATGAATTGGGAGGGCGGTCCCCAAGGAATTTTGGAATGGTCCCCCTTGAATAGTAGGATGGTCCCCAACGAAATGGATGGTGGGATGGCCCCCCATGAATTGGGAGGGTGGTTCCCTAGCAATTTTCGAATGGTCCCCCTTGAATTGTAGGATGGTCCCCAACGAAATGGATGGTGGGATGGCCCCCTATGAATTGGGAGGGTGGTTCCCAAGGAATTTTGGAATGGTCCCCCTTGAATTGTAGGATGGTCTCCAACGAAATGGATGGTGGGATGGCCCCCTATGAATTGGGAGGGCGGTCCCCAAGGAATTTGGGAATGGTCCCCTATGAATTGGAGGATGGTCCCTTATGAATTGGAGGATGGTCAACTTACTGATTGAATGGTGGTAATGGGGAATGGGTGCCCATTACCCATTACTCTTCCTGTAATGGGTAATTAGAAGGACCCATTACTTTTCCAACTACGAGTAATGGGGAATTGGAAAAACCATTACCATGACACGAATGGGTAATGGTAATGTCAATTACTTTGTTCCTAAAGTAATTGGAATTGGTAATGGGAATTGGAATTCCTATTTTAACAACTCTGATAATTATGGTGGCATCCCCACCAACCCCCTTCAAAATGACTCTTGGCATGCTCACTGAGTAAACCATCCTTCGAGCCCTGAAGAAGGTAATATATTAATCGAAAGCCCGGTGAAGAAGGAGTTTATCGTTCAGTGGACCCCATTCCCAATCCGTTTGACGTACTGGATCCAATTTCTTGTAAAATAAAATTTATCATCCTTAAAAAATGACCGAAAATTCTCTCATTTACTCATGCTGTATTGCCATTCCGCTGTTGCAGATATGAGCGGCGGGAGTTCGGTAGGGCGGACGCCGGCGGACCTGGAGGCGCGGATTGCGGAGCTGGAGGCGGAGCTGCGGGCCAAAGAGGGCGAGATCCTCGAGCTCCGCTCCCAGCTGGACCAGTTCCAGTCCGTCTTCCCCTTCCTCCTCGGGACCAACAACTGCAACAACAACCACATCTACAAGGCGCGAAAGGGCGGCGACGAGCGGCGGAAAAGGGCGCAGGGCATCTCCGCCGAGCCCTTCGACTTCCAGACCATCCAGGAGCTCGCTAGCAACAAATTTCCCGTCTACAATAAAAGTGAAAGGTCAGTCAAGGTCACCGTTTAGCGGATTTGACAAATTTTTTCTAAAAAATTAGCAGCTTTTCCAAAGTGCCATTCTGGTACATTTTTACTGGAGAGACAAATGCTTGCATACGAGTCTGCAACACATTGGGTCATTTTCATGTCAACCACTACACAACAAGGTAGTGAAGTAAGAAAACAGCTGATTGTTCTCTACGCAACACAGTGAGTCTATTTTGTTTATTGGTCGCGTGAGCAAGTTTTTTTCGTGACGATTTTTCAGTTTATGTGCCAAAGCAAAGACATGAAAATGTCAAAAATGCAGTTTGCATTTTTCTCAAAAAGGGCTCAAAGATATGAGGTAATACTGCCGTGTTATAGAAAACCGCTGCAAATTATTACACAAATGTTTATCTGTACACATTATTTTTCTGTGCAGGTCACTCGCCTGTAAAGAACAAAGCTTTGTCTTTGTTACTACTTACCAACCATCCTTGCATCAGTGAACATTCTTTTGCGATTCACACTCGCGTTTCTATGTTTTATTAACTTCAAGCCCTAGGGATTAACCTCCTAGGGAGTGAACGTATGGTCTTGGTGGTCTCATTCGCTTCGCGGCACAACTAGACCCCAAATGGAGCCCATATACCAAATTTCATCAAAATTGGTCCATGGGAACTAAGGAAAGTGTCGCGTACGGCAAACATTTTATTCGATTTTCCGATTCTACATACCTAGAAACGAGGTGAACAATTTTGGTTTATTATTTTCAATAATAAGCCTTTGGAATCGAGCAAGAAAAAAAAAATTTTAACCCCCCCTCAAAATTTGATGTTTTACGTTTCAAGGTACGTAGAATCCGAAAATCGAATAAAAAAATTTCCGTCCGTCCGCCGTACGCCGTCCGCCGTACGCCGTCCGCCGTCCGCCGTACGCGGCACTTTTCTTAGCAACACTGGACCGATTTGGTTCAAATTTGGTATATGGGCTCCATTTGGGGTCTAGTTGTGCCGCGAAGCTTTTGGTTGATGTAGGTCACTTCTAAGGGGTGAAAATTAAGGGTTGAAATTTTCAAGAGTGCCCTAGCTCGAAAACTCTCGAAATAAAGGTATCGTTTTTTCACCAATTTTAAATAGTACAGAATTTTTAAAAATTTTTGAGACCACCCGGAGCTCTGTAGGACAAATCGTTCGGTCCCTACGAGTATTTGAAGGTTTTCCTTCGATAAAACAGAATCATGAGTGTGAATCGCAAAAGAGGTCTAATCGCCGTTAAAATTTTATCTGACTAAAATGCGATCGCTGTTCATTTCTTCGAGTTGTATTCAGTTTTGCCTTCTGCGTAACCAGTAATCAAATTTCCATATCAAGCTTTCTATTTTTCGAATCGAGTGTGAAGCGTTTAGTTCTTTCTAATAAACTTGATTGTGAAGGTGTGAAGCCATTATAGTGTGGTAGGTAGTACCTAGCTGGTAGGTAAAAAAAAGTTGGTAGGTAAAAAAAAATTGGTAGGTAAAACAATGTTTGTAGGTAAAAAAACGCTGCAAATCATTGCTCCCTGATCAGATCACTGATCAGCTGAGTGAGCTCCGAAGCCATTTTCAATGCTATTGAATGGAAGTGCTCTTCCAGGCGTCTCCAGCATTCGAGGAGATCTTCTTTACTCCTCACATCACTGATCAGCTGAGTGAGCTCGAAAGCCATTTTCAATCCTATTGAATGGAAGTGCTCTTCCAGGCGTCTCCAGAATTCGAGGAGATCTTCTTCACTCTTCTGATCACTGATCAGCTGAGTGAGCTCTGAAGCCATTTTCAATCCTATTGAACGCAGGAGCTGAAATTTGAGAGGGAAGGTCAAGGGAGAATACAGATGGTGGTAGGTGCTATTGATGGAGAACCAGTGATCTATACAGAAGGGTGATCTATACAGAAAATAATAAACCTTTGAGCAATGATTTGCAGCGTTTTAACATGGATATGTTTTTGGGTCATTCTAAAATTTGCTTAACGACACCAAAATTTGTGACGATCCGGCAATTTAGATTATTATTAACTCGAATGAAAACTGAAGGCGACCAGTATTTTGAGGCAGGTTCCAAGGAATTATTCACCGGTTTTCAACCAAATATTAAGTTATTAGGTACAAATTAAACGATTCGTGTTTATTTCAAATACAGTAATGTTACACACTAAACATATGTCCTTACTCTAACAGTAAACATATCCATGATTCAATGTTTCTTCTTTCTTGAAATTCCGCGAATTTCAATCAACTTTCAGTTTCCAGCAAAAAATTGTGCATAATAATTAGTTTTCTGTATAACTTGGGATCATTGATACCTAGTATGTTATTCTTGATCGATTCCCAAGGATAATTATTGAAAATAATCAACCTAAACGCCTCATCTTCAATGTTTACGAAAATGGGTTGGCACTATCTGACGTTTTGCTTCCGAGTTTATCAAGGAAGAGGAAGCATTGTTTTCACTTTTCAAGGTTGAAGAAAAGTTCTCCAAAATCAAAATTTGAACTTGCCTTTTACGTTTTAGCCCTTTATGAATAATTTTGGTTCCGTGTCTGTCCATGAAATCCTTGTAACGGGCATGGACTCAACTGGAATCCTTGTTACGGACGTGTGGATGGTACCCTATGAAAATCACTGGCTCCGGATCGATAGCACCCTCTGCGCAAGCGCAAACATAAAATCCATGTAACATTTACAACTTCTACGATTTCCACCCGAATTCGATGAAATTTTCAGAGATCGTGGGGGTTGACGTGTAGGTGGTCCCCTATTAGGGTGGTTCAGGTAAATATGATTATCTAAACAATCGGGTTATAATTCGAGGAAGCTATGTGCCACACCCTCTTGGCAGACATTTTTGGTTTTTGATTCAACACTAATTGGACTATGGTGTCACTAGTGTTACCGAAAACATCTTAACAATTCCACAGTCCCAAGGTGTCCAGATTAACTAGATTTCAATCACAACTCAAAAATTATAGGACAGAGCTGAATTTTTTAAACCATTTTGGTTTATTATTTTCAATAATAAGCCTTTGGAATCGAGCAAGAAAAAAAAAATTTTAACCCCCCCTCAAAATTTGATGTTTTACGTTTCAAGGTACGTAGAATCCGAAAATCGAATAAAAAAATTTCCGTCCGTCCGCCGTACGCCGTCCGCCGTACGCCGTCCGCCGTACGCCGTCCGCCGTCCGCCGTACGCGGCACTTTTCTTAGCAACACTGGACCGATTTGGTTCAAATTTGGTATATGGGCTCCATTTGGGGTCTAGTTGTGCCGCGAAGCTTTTGGTTGATGTAGGTCACTTCTAAGGGGTGAAAATTAAGGGTTGAAATTTTCAAGAGTGCCCTAGCTCGAAAACTCTCGAAATAAAGGTATCGTTTTTTCACCAATTTTAAATAGTACAGAATTTTTAAAAATTTTTGAGACCACCCGGAGCTCTGTAGGACAAACCGTTCGGTCCCTACGAGTATTTGAAGGTTTTCCTTCGATAAAACAGAATCATGAGTGTGAATCGCAAAAGAGGTCTAATCGCCGTTAAAATTTTATCTGACTAAAATGCGATCGCTGTTCATTTCTTCGAGTTGTATTCAGTTTTGCCTTCTGCGTAACCAGTAATCAAATTTCCATATCAAGCTTTCTATTTTTCGAATCGAGTGTGAAGCGTTTAGTTCTTTCTAATAAACTTGATTGTGAAGGTGTGAAGCCATTATAGTGTGGTAGGTAGTACCTAGCTGGTAGGTAAAAAAAAGTTGGTAGGTAAAAAAAAATTGGTAGGTAAAACAATGTTTGTAGGTAAAAAAACGCTGCAAATCATTGCTCCCTGATCAGATCACTGATCAGCTGAGTGAGCTCCGAAGCCATTTTCAATGCTATTGAATGGAAGTGCTCTTCCAGGCGTCTCCAGCATTCGAGGAGATCTTCTTTACTCCTCACATCACTGATCAGCTGAGTGAGCTCGAAAGCCATTTTCAATCCTATTGAATGGAAGTGCTCTTCCAGGCGTCTCCAGAATTCGAGGAGATCTTCTTCACTCTTCTGATCACTGATCAGCTGAGTGAGCTCTGAAGCCATTTTCAATCCTATTGAACGCAGGAGCTGAAATTTGAGAGGGAAGGTCAAGGGAGAATACAGATGGTGGTAGGTGCTATTGATGGAGAACCAGTGATCTATACAGAAGGGTGATCTATACAGAAAATAATAAACCTTTGAGCAATGATTTGCAGCGTTTTTGTAAGTTATTACAATTCAAAAAATTATTACAATCATTTTGAAAATTTCTTCATTGATGTCTTGGGAACTTTTTGTCATAACTCTATTTTGAGACTTTCAATGGCCCACAAAAAATTCTGCTGTCCATTAAATTTTTAGTTGCAATTTAGTTTTGGTTACTCCGGTAACACCTTGGGACAACTGAGTTCATGAGATATTTTCGGTGACACTAATGATACCAAGGTCCAATTCATTAACGTTAATATTGGTAGCTGTTGAAAAAGGTCAGGAGAGAGATGAATTAAATGCCCGGGAGATTGTTTGTTTGCTTGAAAATGACTGATAGAATCCAGTATTATAGCCAAATCTACAATTAGTAGAAATAGGGAAACAGGATAAGAAAAATAGGGGAAAATAGGGTAATGGTCCGACAAATTGGGGAATGAGTTTCAAGATTCCTCAGATATGTCAACATAAATCTCAGCTTTTTTTTAGATAATAAAAAGGAGACTGAAAATATGGAACGGTTGAGTAATATTGTGTTTGGACTGAAGCCAAAAAAATAGCTGTGGGTCGAAGTGTGCGGTCGTTCTGAGGGGAATTGAAACTCGAACCGCGTCTGTACGTAGAGGATACGCGATACTGTCACAAACGGCTGTCACTGCAACTCTTGCGATTGACGACCTTCGACGGCGTTTGGAAGATATTTCAGAGAGCCTAATTTCAATGGTGCGTACGAAGGTTCGGTTGCGTGCCAACTGCCAAGACAGAGTGAAGTGGTCAGTTCGCCTCAAAGTCAATGTCATTACCCGCTCTCGAGTCAATGAAATACCCTGCCAGCTAGATGATTCCATCAGAATCGCGTACTTAAACTTCTAGAACCAGAAAGAAACAGTCCATAAATAACCAAGCGGTTTACTACAGCTGATGGGGCTGTTATCAAATTTTGAATTCTGATGATCAAGTTATGATTCTCATTCACTCCCTCAATTTCATATTTTTGGGTTCTTCTAATATTTTGCCTTAAATCCGGTTAATTTGAATTATTTTTACTCAGAATTATGTATAATTGAGAAGTTTGATTCCAAAAGGCGCTAAAGACCATTTTTATCGAAATTGAGTTAACACTTTCCCAGGGTTTAGGGGGTAGTTCTTCACAAAAATACGATCGTTTTGGAGCAAAAGATAATCTATTCCCTTGAAAAACGAGGGTGAATATTCTGTTTAATTTCAAAAGGTAGGTACTATATCCAGCACAATGGCGGACTCTTATCCGTTTTGTTTCAAAAAGTACTTTATCCACTTCGTTTGATTTCAAAAAGTACTTTATCCACTTCGTTTGATTTCAAAAAGTACTCTATCCACTTTGTTTGATTCCAAAAAGTACTAAACGCCACGTTTTGTTTCAAAAAGTACTAGGTATATCCGTAAATCTGATATTTCAAAATTCATTCAAAATTATTTTAAACATTGAATTAATTTACCTCTTTTTCCAAAAATATTTATTATAATTTAGAAATATGTAAAGAAGAACATCATTGGTTTGTAGCACGTTTTTCAGGTCGCTATCGTTTTTCTCATGTTTGACTAAAATGGATGTAGTACCTTTTGGAATCAAGCTCCTCAATTGTCCAACACAATTAACTACAATTTTGATTGCTTTCAAAAAGGGACTGTAAATAATATGTTTTGTTTCCAAATGAGAAGCAATACGCATTTCTCCTAGAGAAAGATTCCATCTAGCGAAAAAACAAACTAATTAAAAACGGGGACGATCCGTAAAGGGGATTTTCCTAGTCCAGAGGTTTTGGCGGAAAGGAAGCTTCGACAAAGATTCGACGAGGCACATGTTGAACAGCTTACGAACTAAATTTCCAAAGTTGCTACTGAACTAATTGTTAACCAACTTCAAAAGACCCAAAAACCAGAAAAAAGATCTCTCAATTTCTTGTTTCATAGGTCGACGATTTTGGTTTATTCTTTTTAATTATAAACCTTTGGAATCTACCAAGGAAAAAAAAAACACCCAATTCGATATTTGTTGGTTTACGTTTCAAGGTACATGGAATCCGAAAATCGAATAAAAATGTTGCCGTCCGTTTGCCGAACGCCGCACTGTATTAAGCTCCCATGAACCGATTTTGATGAAATTTGGTATTTGGGCTGCATTTGGGGTCTAGTTGTGCCTCGAAGCTTTTGATTGATGTCAGTTACTCCTAAGGGTTGAAAAATAAGGGCTGAAATTCTCGAAACGACCTAGCTCAGAAAATTTCGATGTAGAGGTATTGATTTCTTCAATTTAAAATAGTATTGCATTTTTACAATCGAATGAGACCCACAGCTCTGTAGGGAAAATAGTTCGCTCCCCATGAGGACTTGAGGGTCGGACTTACGATAAATCAGAAACACGATTGTGAATCGCAAACGTGGCCTAATCTCCATTCAAATTTTAGCTGACCAAAATGCGATCGCTGTTCTTTTCTTCGAGTTGTACTCAGTTTTGCGTCCATAGCAACAAGTAATCGAATTTCCTAATGAAGGCACCCTCAACTCCCACTTTCTTCGAATTGAGTAGTTAGGAGAGTATCAACAAGTAGTTAGGGAGTATCAACCATGGTTGGTAGGTGGTAACAATGGCATAGCCGTGTTCTTTGCAGACGAGTGATCTATACTGACAAATAAAAAACTTTTCTTTAATAATTTGCAGCGATTTTTGTTTCTCGTGAATACGCTGGTTTCAATTCGGTTAAACAGGGGAGTTGCTGGTCAAAATGTCTTTTGAATGCATGCAATGTTTTAATTTTGAGTTTCTAAAAATCTTGTGTGTACAATTCTATTGCTAACGGTCAGAAAGAAAAGCCCCGAAGAGTTTCTGAAACCAGCAACCTGGTCTAACTAAATTGCGATGTTAGATACTTTGAAAACCTTGGTTGCAAAGGTGTTTTGTATTTCTATAGCCCAACCAATTCGGTGTGATGATTTTCATCGGGGACCGTCTACACGCCAACTAGTACAATCCCTGAAAATGTCATCAAAATCGGACAATAACTTCGTATAGTTTTGCCTGTTACAGGGATTTCATGATAGACATACAGACAGATACGGAACCAAAATTGTTCAAGAAGGTCTAAAACGTGAAACGCGATTGGAAATTTTGACATTGGAGAAGTTTTGTAAGAAGGTAGCGTTGTTCTCCAAAATGAAAACTCCTACTCTCCTTTACGTTTCAGACCTCCCTGAACAATTTTGGTTCCGTACCTGTCTGTCTGTACATTTGTCTGTCTTGAAATCCTTGCAACGGGCAAAACTCCACGAAGTATGGTGTAGTGTAGATGGTCCCATATGAAAATCATGGCCTCAAATTAATAGCCTCTGCGCTTCCGCAAACGTAAAATCCTAGTAACAGACATAACTTTCATATTTTTCATCCGAATTTGATGATATTCTTCAGGATTGTTCAGATTGCCTTGTAGATGGTCTTCTATTAAATCAATCCCCCGGGACTTGGCAGACTTTTTTCCCTTTAAAAGTGGAAACAATGCTTCAGCTACCTAGGTAGACTCCTAAGCAAAAAAAAAGTCTTAAACAAAAGTTAAGGTTCCAGGATGATTGGTGCCTCTCGACAGCCTGGCCCCAGTTCTTGAATTTACCTACTCCTAATTACCACTATTTGGGCATTTCCAATACTAGTGCTAATTTGTGACAGCAGACCAATGCTAACGAATTTTCGGTGGACCTCCTTGAAAACTAGAAATCAGGCCTCGCGTGACAAAACACAGTCGAAACAGCTATAAAATATGGTCGTTGCATGTGAGTAGGTCATCATCCCATCACCTTTCGGGGACGTCAGGGTTCGGTCAACGTATTTTGACGATCCGACGAAAAAAAGTTCCCGAGATTTAGTTCGTAAATTTGGAACATCGGAGGATATTTTTTCGACTCCCATAAATTCGAAGGGACCGAGTGACCCAGTGACTTGGGGACTATAAATTTCTCTAGGCTAGACGCGGAATACCTGGTGTTTAGCATATCCCACCTGCTTCTCCAAGGACGCGCCTTGGCCTTTAACTATTCGGATGTCGCAACGACCGATGCGATCCCTTGGGATGATTCATTGTGATTCGAAATAATACAAAAACAAGCCAATTTCGTGACATTTATCGTATTTTCTCCGGTTTGATTGGACTTGGTTGTGGTATGGCTCTGTCACGGCAGAAATAATTAAGCGTTATTATTGGTAGAGGATTTTATTGAAGAAGAGAACTGGGAACGACACAACCGACTCTTACAAGAATAGGAAACGACATGGCTGACTAGCCTTCAGAGCAAGTGGGAAGAGCCCCCTCCTATTTCTACATAACTAGCCTAGAGCCAGTGGCATCAGGTGACAATATTCGTCAGGCATACACCTTGACTAGTCTTGGAGGAATAAGTGAAAAACGCAGCAAATCATTACACCGAGGTTTATTATTTTTCTGTATAGATCGAGCGCCAGCAATGAGGACAGCTTTGCCATTGTCACTACCTACCAACCATGTTTTTGCTTCATAATCGAGCTTATTTAGATGAAATGCTTCACTCTCCATTAAAAACGCTGCAAATTATTACACAATGGTTTATTATTTTTCTATATAGATCACTCGTCTACAAAATCACCAACCATCCAATATGAAGAAAAAAAGAAAAAAAAGAAAAAAAAAACAAAAAAAAAAAAAATTAAAAAAAAAAAAAAAAAAATCAAATCACCAAGCATTGATCGCATTTTGGTCAGCTCTAATTTGAACGGAGATTAGGCCTCTTTTGCGATTCACACTCGTGTTTTGATTTATATATATATATATTTCAATATAAACCCTTAAATTTTCGTAGGGAGCGAACGGTTTGTCCTACAGAGCTCCGCGTGGTCTCAAAAATTCTAAAAATTCTATAGAATCCTAAATTGAAGGAAAAACGATACCTATATATCAAAATTTTTTGAGTTAGGGCGTTTTCAAAATTTCAAAATTGATTTTGGAACCCTTACAAGTGACCTACATCAACCAAAAGCTTCGGGGCACAACTAGACCCCAAATGGAGCCTACATACCAAATTTCATCAAAATCGGTCAATGCTAAGTGGCAAAAGTGCCACGTACGGCGGACGGCGTACGGCGTACGGCGGACGGCGGACGGACGGCCAAATTTTTATTCGATTTTTGGATTCTACGTACCTTGAAACGTAAACCATCAAATTTTGAGGGGGTGTTAAATTTTTTTTTTTTCTTGGTCGATTCCAAAGGTTCATTATTGAAAATAATAAACCAAAAGATCAAGAATTCCTTCATTAAGAAACTTGATTACAGTTGCTAAGGAAGCTTAAACCATGGCTCATCTTCCAATTTATTAAATAAATTTTATTTTTTCTTCTTCGAGGTCACGAAACAGTTACTCGATTGTTTGCCTTGGCTTATTCTGTTATAGTGCAGGTAAAGCAATACTTGACCCCGCACTGACCCCCCGCCGACCCGCCGATCGTCTTTTCTCATCCAGTTCCATTTGTTTGAACTGCTTGCCTTGCGTCGCCAGGCCTCGCGCTAGTTCGTTTGTCATCCGCAATCCATCGTAGTTACCGACCTTTTCAACTCTCTGGTGTGTTGCGGGCAAGTTAAAATCCAATATCCAAGTTAAAATACGTATTTATTTCATCTAACTTCCTTGGTAATAATGAAATAGTCCCCAAATATTATAAAAGTTTTCCAAAATCGGCAAAAAAAAAATACTTGTGAAAAAAGAAAATATAGGAGAATCTCAATAAAAATTGATTTATTCATTTTGCATATTTTTAGTAAGGCAAACAGTGTTTGCTATGTTTGCCTGGAGGAGACGCCACTGCCTAGAGCCAACCTCCACAGCTGACTAGGTAGGCAAACAATTAAAATTGTCATCAATACTCTGCACATAAACGTGAATTTTCTTGTTTAACGTATTTGACGATTCAAAATTTGAGCGAAAATCGGCATCGAGTCTGTAAAACTGCATCCGAACAACACCGTTTTTAATTAATTTATTTGTTTCCACCGTTTCCAATGCTGTATTCAGAGGAGATTTAAAAAACTAGGTATGTGGCATGAAAGTGAACGAGTTGGTTATTGATGGAATGAAACGCCAACGAAAACCGTCGAAGCAGAAAACTTTAGTGTTTTTCGCTGCAGGACTCGAGACCTTTAAACGGTAATTCCGAGTAGTAATTTCCAGAACAAACAAGAACTGATGAATATTCACGAGATGCCCGTAAAACGCGCGAAAAAGAATGTTGAGGCGATTCCTGAACACCAGAAACCGTTTAATCGGAGGGGAAACCATGCAGGGCGGAGAATTTTAATTAGGGCGAATTGTGCAATTTCATTCGTTAGGTATCATTTCACTGTAGCGGCTGATTAATGGAGGTTTTGTAGGCTACACGAAAACGAGGGTCCTGAAATCCTAAGAGCTTGAGTTGAAATAGTGGGACCTAAACCAACTCTTTTGGTTTATAATTTTCAATAATGAACCTTCACAATCGAACAAGAAAAAAAATCTACCTTCCCCCTCCTAAAAATTTGTTGCTTTACGTTTCAAAGTATTTAGGTAAAATCCCAAAATCGAATAAAAAATTTAAATAAAATAAATCCGTCCGTACGTCGTACGTTTCTTTAGTTTCCATATACCGATTTTGATGAAATTTTATGTATGGACTCCAGTTGGGGTCTAGTTGGTCCGCGAAGTTCTTTGTTATTGTCAGTCACTTCTAAGTAACGAAAGGGGTTGAAATTTTCAAAACGCCTCAGCTTGAAAACTCTTGATATGAAGTCATTGTTTTTTCACCAATTTAAAATAGAATTGAATTTTTAGATTCGAATCTGAGATACCGAGCTATGTAGGACCTGCTTCTCATAATGATTTGATAAAAGCAGAAATACGGGAGTGAATTGATTTTTTTTTCTTTTATTAGGCGCATTCAGCTAGAATAGTCACTGACACCGAGTCTCGCCTCCAGGGAAACATGCCGGAACTCACTCGGCCACAGCTGAACCCAAATGGCGAATTGTTAGCTTGAACCAGGAAGTGATATGTTGATGTTGGGGAGTCAGGTGGTGATGTTCGAATTCCTTCCATAAGTTGGCCATGTGATGTGTGAATCGCAGATGAATGGACTTTTATGGAAGTAAACCATCAAAAATGCCATCTTTTTTCGTTTCTTCGGTTAGAGTTACATATCACTCAGTTGAGCTCCCTTAGCAACGAAGAATAAAGTTTCGCATTGAAGGCACCACAACTCTATGATAACGATGTCTTGGTGGTAGGTAGGTACTTGGTGCCTAGGTATCTACTAGCAATGGAAAGACGTGTTATTAGGTGACGGGCGTCCTAAACACTAATGAATAAAACCGTTTTGTATTAATTTACAGCTTCATGAAATTTTCATTTTCTGAGCAGCTCTGTGTTACTTACTTGATACTTTTTAACAAGGACAGTACACTAGTCTTACAGCAAATTTAACGATAATTTCGAAAAAATGGTAGGTAGTTGAGAAGAATTGTTTGAGGGGGAGAAATTTGGGTTTCTGGAAAAAAACATGGTTTTCCAAAAAAAAATTTAAAAATCATATTAGGTATGGCAACGGTGAGGTTGGTATAGCATTTCTGCTCCACTTCATACCTACGTACTGAAAGACTCAACCCTCAAGTTTCTATCAAAACATAGTTGGATTTGAGAGGAAGAGGGATATTCGTCAGATAATATTACCCTAGGAGTGGCATGAAAAGATGTACAGTTACACTATTTGCAGGCTTCATTAGAAAATAATATTGCTTCCTCACTACCGAAGGTAGGGAAGCTTTGTATTCGTGAAAGAAGTGAAAAAAAAAAATGTCCTCCAAAATCAAAATTTCCACTTGCTTTTTGCGTTTAAGAGCTTCCCGAACAATTTTGGTTCCGTGTCTGTCTGTCTGTCTGTCTGTCTGTCTGTCGGTCTGTCGGTCTGTCTGTCTGTCGGTCTGTCTGTGGTCAATCCTTGTCCCGGGCAAAACTATACTAACCTGTGGTTCGATTTTGATGAAATTTTCAGGGATTGTGCGGGTTAAGTCCTAGACGGTCCCCTATAAATTTCAGCACCTTCGGACCAATAGGAGCGAGTGCGCATGCGCAAACGTGAATTTCCTGGAACCTCGGTTTCTCGGTTTCTAATGAACCAATTTTGCTCAAATTTGGAGGTTAGTTAGGGACTAACTTCTAAGAGACACCCTATAAGTTTCAATCAGATTGGTCAAGCAATAGCCGCTGCGCATGCGCGAACTTTAAATTTATTGTTACAACCAAAACTCCGCAACTATTCAACCAATTTCGATGAAATTTTCAGGGATTGTGTGGGTTAGGTCCTAGACGGTGGACCGCTAATATTTTGGTATTCAATAACTCTTTGAATCATAATTTTTTCGCCAACTGATTCTATACGTCCATGTTACAATGAGTGAGGAAGCTATACTGCCCACCCAACTTGGCAGACGTTTTTTTACTGAGGGTAGAACACAGGTCTGAAATGTTGGTACTTCAAAACTTTCCCTCAAGAGTCACTGGTGTAATAATGGCACTTTGTTTTATTGAGCTCAAAACGGTAATAAGTGCCAAACAAAGATGATAGTAAATTCACTCATAAAGTGATATTGCACATTTGAAACTTGTAGTGTAGTTTTAATATATTTTTTCAGCTTGAGAGTTGATGGTGCGCTGAAGGAGTTTGGGAGGTGGTTCGACAGGTGGGGGCGGGCGGGGGTGGCGAACGAGCAGGTACGTGGTCGGGAGGTAACCGACGGGAGGGAGGCGGCCTCAGGTGAGTCACGATCAGTGGGAAAATGGGTAGAGGCGCCAGGTGCGGGAGGACCAGGAGACCAGAGTCAGCCTGGAGGTCGACTCGGGAGGCGGAGCGGCGCCGGCGCTGGCGCCGGGGGCGGCGTAATCTTCGAGGGGCGGTCGCGTCGCCTTAGCGACCCGCCCATCCCCCCAAATCAGCACAATCAGATTAAATTTTACCGAATATTCAAAGATCCATTAAATTTTAGTTAGGAAATGGTGATTTAGAAAAAAAAGTTTCATGTTTTCAGGATGACCAGCGATTTTGATTTTTGCTAGTAAGTGCATTGGATGGTCTCATTCGATTCTAAAAATGCAATTCCATTTTAAATTGTTGAAAAAACAATAATTCTAAATCGAGAGTTTTCGAGCTAGGACCATTTGAAAATTACAACCCCTTTTTAGCCCTCAGAAGTGACACAGTATCGAGAAGCTTTCATCAAAGCCATCCATTCATTTCACCAAATTAAGTCCATAGAATTAGAAACTAAGACAATTTACGAATTTTTTTAATAAGTCTTTTCATTTGACTGTCGAATTTTACGTACCTACCTTGATAAGTAAGCCATCAAATTATGAGGGGGGGGGGGGGGGTGAAATTCTTCTTTTCTTGCACGGTACCAAAGGTTCATTCTTGAAAATAGTAAACCAAACATATGAGTTCGGTACGAGGTAAGTGCATCACTCTCCAAATTTTAAAATATCTTGTTGGAAGGACTCGGATCGAGAACTTGGGCAAAGAAAATGGGTACTGCGAGCCACACAGAGTCACAGAATTGTATTCCGCTATAATATGGGAAGTTTTTTTTGAACTGTGGCGAACCTGTCTCCTTCAAGCTGGGCAGCCAAAGCAAAGTAAAGCAAATTATCCTTAGGCTTCCTAAAAATCGATTTCCCTTTCAACAATCAAGGTAATTTTGAAAGATTTAGGGATGGTTTGAATGATCATGGTAGGTAATTTACCTGATTTACCTCTCAATACATCGATAGAAAGATGCAGAAATATTATCAAAATTAAAATGGAATTTCAAAAAACAACAATTACAGCTATGTTCATTCATAAATTCTGAATACAGTTACGTCTTCGGATACAAAAACAAGACGTTAATTACGTTCGGATAAAACTTCTTAAAACTTTTGACCTACCACCAACGCCACCAATTTTTTTGTTTCTTTTTTTAGAATGACACTAAAAGGCCCTCTACTGAACGTGGGGATGAGGGGAAACAAAAATATCTTCCGATTTTCATGTAGACATTTCATTTTTTACTTTGATGCAATGTAGTAGAAATGCGAGACCAATTAAAGAAATTACGTAGGTAACTAGACTGCAAGAATCATTAGTCTTAGAGACATAGGTTCAATTTTTAGAACGAGACATACAGTTTTTCTGTAATTTAATAAGTTGAGTGTACTTACAATTTTGTTGTTGTAAAAACATAAAATCGAATGCAACTTCTCTTGCTTTTGGGAAAATTCCACTTGTCAAGCTTTGTCCGAAAAAAGCTCTTTATATGATTTTTGATTTTTTTTTTTTCATTCGATTTTTGAACTTTATGTAAGTACCTTGAAACGTAAACCATAAAATTTTGAAGGGTTGTTGAAAAATTTTTTAAAAATTATTTTTAGTAGTAAACCAACAACAGAATTTGCGTGTTAGGTGGATTCGTACGGTGCTATCGAACAGATTCATTTTTTAACCTTGAAAAGGTTTTAGCGATGGGGATTTCCGCCGAAAAACGACAGGAAAAATCGACAGTAAAAAGCGACAGGAAAAAGTGACAGTAAAAAGCGACAGGAAAAAGCGACAGGAAAGTAGCGCTATGATTTATCATATGCTTGACGACAAATATGCTTGACAACCTGATGTTATTATGAATAAGGAGGTATCTTAAATATTACAGTGGAAGAAAGATAAAGAGGGAGAGGGAGCAAAAACCTTTTCAAGGTATGTCACATTTTAGCCATTAGGCTCTAAGCGGAAATCATCCGGGGGTGCAGGGGGCTAAGCCCCCGCCGAGGCGCGCAGCGCCGAGTTTTACCAGATAGGGGCAAAGTTATACGCTTCTTCTGTCGTTCATACTTGTACCTCAAGTTTATACCTCTTTTTATACCTCACACTGTGCGCCAGAAGTGCCTTTGGCCCGTGCGCGAATAACCTGTTGACCGACGAGGTCGTAAGTGTTATTGCGAAATCTCACGGCCGGTACCTGAAGAGCCTTCACGTTCTCTATTCAATATTCAATCGCTTGAGCACTATTTTTCACCAGGTAGTCGACGAAGGGGGTTTTTTGCGCATTAAATCACTCTATCCCATCAAAACGTCGAGCGCGGCTCAACTTCACAGGTGCGCTCGAGCTCGCATTGTCTGCAAATTAGACGCGGCCACCGCTCTCTTGGCTATTTTGTACCTAGATAATTAATCTTTTCATCAATTTTATCTTTATTTTTCCTATTTCTGTTAGGTTGCCTGTCTTCCGCAGGATTTTCTCAACCCTTTAGTTGTTGAGGTCTATTTACTTGTGGATCACTTATAAAGCCTGACCTGACATTTTAAAAGTGACGGAAAAAATTGGATTTTTCATTTTTAACCGTTTCATCATAAAAGAACTAGAGAATACGAGTACAACATACTGAGAATTAACTTACTTGCCAAGTCTGTTTATTATTGTTTGCAGAGGATATTTCTCAACTGGTAACATATGGACTTTTCAAGAGGTTGAAGCCATTGGAATGAGTGCAAGTCTTTAATGAAAATAATATTTGTTTGATGAAATGTAGAATTTGCATTCCCCACTCGGGGTTTTTCCGATTTCGAGACGTGAAAAAGTTAGATGACTGTTAAAAAGCAGCATTAATTCAGACCACACGATTGTTCCATTGGAGGAATTTTGTTTTCTTGCCTTCTGCTAGTCGGTTACACACTTAAAATACTCGATCATAATATTTAATGTAATGGGAAAAAAATTATACCATTAAAGTCTGAGAATGTCGAGGCACAAAGAAAAGAGATAAAGATTAACCCGGCATCAACGCTGATTTATGGGGCCTTTTCGAAGTTGAACGTAGCAAACCATATAACTCTCTTTTCCCCATTTATTTTATAATTCCCGGTTTTCAGACACTTTAGAATCTAAGATTTTATGGACTTTCTTTTCTTTCAAAATAATGCCTTTGGTTTCTCTTCACGATCATTAACAAAAAACACATTCAATCGGAGATCATAGTTAACTCTTTGAAACTCGATGGTCGCTTGAAAATTTTCCATTTTTTGAATCCCCACATCGTACTCTCTCAATGAAACAGGAAAACAAGGCGTTAATGAGGACTTCCATCGCGAAAAAAATCGATGTAATAATAAAGATTTTAACTCGATTTTTCAACATTTCGACTCAATTAAATAGAAGTTTGAAACAACATGGTCGAATGAACCTCGCAGTGGAGTACGTTCGACCTTTTCCTGCTTTTTCTCTTCTTCTCTGTTTTAATTTCAATGAAAAAATGTTTCACAATTTCATTCTATGGTTAATAGTTTCTAAAAAATGGGGAAATGTGTTTGCAGACAAAAGATAGCGCCGTTTTGGGTCTACGGTTGATTGACCCCACTTCCACTTACTAGTTACTACTAGGTATGTCAGGTAGGTTCGTCTTGTGATTCGTTCGGAGAATCCAAAGTGAATATAGACTAACTCAAACAAGCTAAATCCTTGTAACAGCCATAACTTCTACATTTCCAACAACATTCAGGTTTTTCCTATGAGGATAGTGCAAGAGAGAGTGTACTTAGGATTGATGTTTTGAGATGTACTAGTCATTGATGTTTTGAGATCAACTACTAAGCATCGGATCATCTATAAATCAGGTTATGGATACGAGGAAGCTATGTGCCACCACTTGGCAGACTTTTTTTGTTTAGCCATTACTATGGCTATCTTATGTCGAAGACAATAATGTTTATTAGAGAAATACAACCTACTGTTCTTTGTTATTCACAACAATGTGTTTATATCATCGATTTTTATGAACTTTATAAAAGTGGATTTTCAGTGTTGACAATGGTATTTGGAACGGATAGACACCTTGGTTCATTATTGTTTTTTCATAAGAGTGATTTTTGTTTCTCGCTCAAGATGAGAGAAATGTACGATAAGGTGACCTATACCCATCCTGGTATTATTCGAAAATGTTTGTTATATTTCATATTTTTACAAATTAAGTACTGAGGTTGAGGGTTGTTCAGCCTTCAGGTCTGGAAAGCCATCGTTGAAATCTGCTTCCATGATATCTATCTATCTCTATATATCCATCTTGGGCGGCGTTCAGGCCAGAATAAGTTCTCGTATGGCCAGGGGAAAACTCGTATACTACTCGTACAGACAACCTGAAAACTCTTACTAACATCCAAACTCACTGTACATCCAAGGGGTGAACTGGCAAATAATTTGTATGTCGAAAAAAAAATTCCGATTTCCACTCTTTTAACTATTTGTAACATTATGTTAAGTTGACATAAACGAAATGGACATTTTTGGATTCCTCCTCATCTAGTATTCTGAAACTAGAGATCGAATAATGTCAACACACGTGGGTACTTCACGAGTAGATCCACTTCGAAAGTAAATCAATGTAAATCAAGGAATGAATACACAGAGAATGAATACTTAGTTGTCCTCGTTTACCGACAATTTTCAAGGAAAATGAAGCTATTGAAATGGATTCAAAATTTCCCCCGTAGATTGACAGCCTGCTGAAGTCTTCGGAAGGGTTGAATTTGGTGCAGTTATATTGCTGCTCTATCACAAAGCTTCCTCTATTGGTGCGTTCTTTCTTGGGTATCTAGTCACCTAGATACGAGGTTTGATCTATCTGGGGTCTTCAGTCTCTTCTTTGGTCGCCACGATTCCGACGTCATGGCTCAATTACCCCCGTCATTCATTATTCATGGGACGTATCGCAGAAATAGGCGACCCGCACCTCGTTGAAGAGACCTCAATACGACACTACTCGCACCTAATGGCGCTAATAGCTCGTCAACTCATCTCAACTGGAGGTCTATTAATAGTTACTATTCCACTATTGGAGAATTGGGCCAATGCCCCCCCCCCCTTTCA
This sequence comes from Apolygus lucorum, assembly GCA_009739505.2. Classification (NCBI taxonomy): domain Eukaryota; kingdom Metazoa; phylum Arthropoda; class Insecta; order Hemiptera; family Miridae; genus Apolygus; species Apolygus lucorum. The sequence continues at coordinate 64,043,164 of CM019177.2, forward strand.
AACCATCCTCGATCCTAAGCCCGCATACACGATATTTGTTCATCTATGTTCTCGTTTGTGCACAACTTCATAAATGAATGCGACGTTTTGAAGAATTCATTCGTAATATTATACAGTTTTGCCATTCGCAAGAACATGATCGCTTTCGGACTTTTTGGGTAACCCTACGAACATCTAACGATAGTAGGAAAACATTATGATACTGTAATAAATGTAAATGTAATAATATAAATAAATAAATAATGATAAAATTAATATAAAATCTGTAAATTATTACACAACGGTTTATTATTTTCCTGTAAAGATCATCCGTCTGCGAAGAACACGGCTTCTTCCGACCCTTCTTATGTCTGGGTGGGGTGGGGAGAGGGATTTGGCCCTCTTGAGTTCACGATACGAGCACTGATAAATTTCACAATAATGGGTCTTTTAACGATTGTTGGTCGTCTGGGTGGTTTCATTCGTTTATAGAAATTGAACACTATCTTAAATTGATGAAAAAAAAGTCATGGAAATTTTTTTAATTAGATACCTAGTTAAGTATTATCATTTGCAAACGGTTGGGCCTATAATGGGGGGAAAATTTTGGTGGATGATCGAAGCTGCTGCAAACAATGCTAGGTGCTTTACAGGGAACTTAGAAGGGAGATTTCTAAACAAAATTTCAATAGAGAAATCGCAACATCTTACTAAGCAACAACGCGAGGTACCAGTGATAATTCGTGCCCCTCCACGCATAAAAGCCCCGAGTACGATCAGAAATTTGTTTTTATCAGACGATTGGTATAAAATTAATGCAACTTACCTACAAGCACTTACTCGGTAGTTTACCTTACTTGAGGAAAAAAGAGAATAACATCGATCTTGAACATAGCTTCATATTTAATCAACTTCACGAATAAAATACAGCTCAACATCCGTACTTCATAGAAATACGAGTAAATTCGAGTAGAATCAGAAACCGGGCTTCGAGAGGAGCGCAGATCAGCCAGCCGTTCGTCCCGCAACTGTTTCTCAGTTCCGCCAACACGACAGCACTGATGTACCACGGAGAAGTGATATTCGTATTTTCTCGAAAGTTTTATCGAGGTTCTGAAACTGTATCCTCACAAGTAAATAGTGGGTGCAGAACCAGTGTTGTCGTCTCGTAAAATCAAAAGTTCGTACGTTTGAAGACTACACTGGTTAGATAGTTATCGATTCTTTCTTTCCAAATTAAAGCTTTCAGGGTGAATATAACGGTAATCGATACATGATTTAGCTGTATAAATGATGAGTTAATATCAAACTAAAATAATATCTAATTATTTTTAAGGATGAATTTTGCAACAGTTCTGCATCTCACCGTTATGAATGTTGTTTCTCCTTCCCACCACCTCATGATCATTCGAGTCTCTGCCTTCAACAATACTTGTACCTATCCAACTTATGTAACAACATGAACCAGTATTAATTCAAAATTATGCGTAATCATCCTTCCAAATTATTACTCTGACTCCCAGTCATATTAAGTTGGCGACGAGGATCGATAATTCGTCAGATTTTCGTCACTGAGTTAAGGGGGTCTCAGTTCGTTTCTCGTTCCGGGTTAGTAGTTCCCTAAATTTCAGGAGCTCAAACTTTAAATATTGTACCTAAATTTGAAAAGTTCAAGGATTTTCGAAATTCATTAGTGCTTCAGTGTAGGGAACTGAAAAACTAAAAGATTGTCGCTGGAATCATCAAAATCGAACAATAATATTACCAGAGAAATATGGGAAAAACAGTTTATTCAGTTTGGTTTTGGTTTTGAAGGACAAAAGTGATACGGTGGGATTGTGGAACTTGGATGTCCTCACGGGCACTTCTTGTACATGAACTCCTTCAAGAACTTTTAAGACCAAGTTCCCGATCATTCCCATTTATCTCTGTAATATCAATAGACTTGTGTTAGATAACGCATTAGGCTGATGTGCATTATTGGGCATTTTGAAGTGTTGGTGGGGGGGAGGGGGGATTATTCGAAAACCCCACACCAAATCAAGAGGGGATCTTTAAAACATGATTTAAAATGATCAAACGAAGAAACACTTGGTTTCGATGGCAAAATGCTACTAACAAAGTCAGTGGACCCATATTTTTGGTTATGCAGAGTACATTAGGTTTCCAATTGTAGAGAGATCTGATCACAGAAGAACGCAGTAAAATTATGTATTTGAAAATTATCTTATGAATTATTGCAAAGTATATCACGAGATCTTCATGTAGAAATCTTGATATCTAGTAAAGTTTGTTCACTTATCAGTTGGACAGTGTTTTATCAAGTTAGAAGCCTCAATTTTATTGAGAAGTAAAATATATTAGTCATAGGATGTTTTCGTCGGTTCCTACCTCTCTGAATTCCACATTGTCTTGAAGACAAGGCTGGAAGACCTCGGAGCAATAAAAGCAACGAAGTACACTGCCGTCCCGCTTTGAATGCCTAAGAGACGTTCCTACCTGGTGGCACCTACCTAAACTGAAAACAGACGTCTTCCAGTAGTAAAATTTCCTCGGATCCGGGTTTACGAGGTCCACGGAACTACCATATTTTGAACGACCGTCACCGTTCGACGGCTGTAATAAAATGTTTATGGGGTTTTATGGATAACTGGCGTGAAAGGTACTTCTGCTTCTTACATCTTGAAGAAATTCAGGTAAAGGGGTCATCAAGGAAAGTCTCGTGAAGTCCGGTGAAACTCCGAACAATATGTCAGGATTGTTGTAAATTCTCAGTTCAGAAACGATAAAATTAGACTTTTGTAGTGATGACTTGATCACTGAGTACTGGAGACAAGATGGACTTGATTGAAACGGGTTATTAAGTGGTCTACTGTTAGGCATGGAAAGCACTCCTCGTAGAAAGGCGCAAGGCAATAAAGTGTGATATTCATGTTGTGCCCTACAATGTATTAGTTGTTCATTAATCACGATTTGTGAATGTGTTTCCCCTGTAAGGAGAAATCACAAATCAAGGCCTATCAAGTGAAATCCCCCTTATCATTGGTTATAAAAAGAGGGGGGTTTTGTTGGCTCAATATGTATACCTAAATCTTTCTGCATAGCATCTTTTTTGCACTTTTTTTTATTTTTATTTTTTTATTAACTTCTTCGCATCAATTATATCCAGTGGTTCTCGAGAGGCTGTCTACCAATTATTGCCGTTCTAGGATGAGCTGAGGAAAGTCAGCGCGGATTGCTCACACAGCTGAACTTTTCTTGATGACATTATTTTCAGGGTTGGAGTGGGTAAGCCTCAAGATGGCTCCCTTTCTCAGTGATTTCGTACTATTCAATGGAAAAATTCATTTGATGTTTCCTAATGTAGTTAAACTATTAGCTTCTAGCTGTTTTTTCATAAAATCTTTTTCCTATATTCTGGTATTTTTTTAAATAAAAAAGTTTGTTAACTCTACAAAAAAAAAAAAAAAAAAAAATGCAAAACTCCGTTTTGGTTTATTTTCAATAATTAACCTTTGGGATTGACCAAAAAGAAAAATTGTCAAGCCCTCCTCAAAATTGGTTGGTTCACGTGTCAAGGTACGTAGAATCGAAATATTGAAAACGCTGCAAATCATTGCCCAAAGGTTTATTATTTTCTGTATAGATCACCCTTCTGTGTAGATCCCTCCCTACCAACTGTAGGTAACTACTACCTACTAGGGCATTTTTAAAATTTCAACCCCAACCACCAACCAAATGGAAATGAAGGGTTGAAATTTTCAAAAGCGTTTTCGATATTTCGATTCTACGTACATGTGAACCAACAAATTTAGAGGGGGCTTGACAATTTTTTTTCTTTTTGGTCGATCCCAAAGGTTAATTATTTAAAATAAACCAATATGGAGTCTTGAATTTTTTTTTGTAGAGTTAACAAACTCGTTTATTTAAAAAAATACGAGAAAATAGGAAAAAGATTTTATGAAAAAAAAGCTAGAAGCTAATAGTTTAACTACATTAGGAAACATCAAATGAATTTTTCCTTTGAATAGTACGAAATCAGTGAGATAGGGAGCCATCTCGAGGCTCACCCACTCCAACCCCGAAAATAATTGTATAAATAATTAATTTGGTTCCGTGGCTGTCTGTCTGTCATGAAATCCTTGCCACAGCCATAACTTCTACAATTCTCATCCGATTTCGATGAATTTCTCAGAGATTGGGCGAGTTGACGTTTAGATGGTTCCCTATGGGAGTAAAGCAAGTTACTTACAGATTGATGTTTTGACTTTTTTTTGTAGTCGACACCTTATTATAGAATAACTGAGCAATAAGTTTTAATGACCTACCTTTCTTTGCAGCAACCGTTAGTTTAATCTGCGCTCTTTGACTAATGATCAAAAGTGAGATTCAATCATTCAACAGAGAGTTGAATCTACTGTTTATCTCTTCTTTCCTGCCTATAATGCACCCAAAATTATTCTTAAGTATTCTTAAGTACCTTGAGTCTTACAATTTGTTCTTAAAATCCAAACGAGTGTCGACTACTGTGTCGGTTAACTGTCGACAACTGAAGCATTTACGATGTTTTAAAAAAGAGGGATGGAGGGTCCTGACAGTGTTCAAATATAATATTATGTTCCCTTGGTTCATTACAATATTATCTGACTTTGTATAAATGCAGGTAAATAAATATTCGAGCTCCATTCATCCACAATAAGTTTCCGTTCCCTCTATAGCTTGCCAATAGTGACTCAACGATGAAGATAACAAGAGTGTCATGGAGGTCACATGGAGCGGAAACTCCATCGTTTTTCTCTTTACATAACCTCTTAGAAGTCTATATTTGGCTCACCAACGCCTCATATTACGTTTTCTCCTATTCGACCGATTGAAGCGATTCAGACAAATTGCTAAACTTGACTTTGACTGGATGAGGTCAATCTTGAGCGACGGGTTCGCAATAAACCATCTATAACCGATACATCATAATCGACCTTCAGTTTCGCTTATTCACCCTGAAGATCTCGGAAGAGCCAATTGAAATTGTGGTGAACGCGGTGGGACTATTCCAGTTCAGTCCTCTCTTCTCACCAAGAAAAGTGTCGTACATTATTGCTGATGAGCTTTAGTTCCCACAAATAAAAACGCTGCCAATTGTTGCACAATGGTTTATTATTTTTCTATATAGATCACTCGTCTGCAAAGCCACCAACCATCCAACATGAAGGAAAACATCGATCGCATTTCGGTCAGCTAACATTTGAACGGAGATTAGGCCTCTTTTGCGATTCACACTCGTGTTTCTGATTTATCGTACGTCCAAACCTCAAATTATCGTAGGGAGCGAACAGTTTGTCCTACAGAGCTCCGCGTGGTCTCAAAACATTCTAAAAATTCTATACTATCTTAAATTGATGGAAAAACAATACCTTTATATCAAAATATTTTGAGTTAGGGTGTTTTCAAAATTCATTTTTCAACCCTTAGAAGTGGCGTACGGCGGACGGACGGCCAAATTTTTATTCGATCTTTGGATTCTACGTACCTTGAAACGTATACCAACAAATTTTGAGGGGGTGTTGCAAATTTTTTTTCTTGGTCGATTCCAAAGGTTTATTATTGAAAATAATAAACCAAAAGTCTAAATCGTTACGAAAAAATTCACCATTTTATAATTCAAGTTATCACCTTAATACTCGTAAGACAAAGACCAGTTACTCAAAGTTTGTTTTGCGCATAAATGTGTACTTCATGCGAAAATCTGAGTTTTGTTAAATTAATGTGTGTTTTGTTTTTCATTATCGAAGGTAGGGAAGCTATGCAATCGTACAGCCAGTTCAAAAAGTGTGTCTCCTCTAATATTTAAGTTTTCACTTTTTCACATTTTCAGACCTTTTTGATGCCTAAACGAAATCTTGATCCGATTGTGATGAAATTTTAGGGGGGTAGCGGGCTACAACAGACCTCGAATATCATCCTTTTCCTTTCTGAATTTCATCAATATCAGACAAACAGTAGCCTGTGTGTAATTCCATTTAAACAAGGACTTCCCACGATCTAATAACTTGATTTAGCTCACATTCGGAAGGTTTTTTTGGACCAGGAAGGGTGCACGTTTACTTGCGATTTCTTCATGAACCGAAACAGGGCTAGGTACCTCATCATTATCATTAGAAAAAACTTCTCAATGGAGTTGCTGATGGCAAAATATTAACAATTTCAACATGATCATAAAATCCAGTACTTTTCCAACTTACTATCATCCTGTAAACATTATGACCAATAAGTTCTTAACGACCTACATTTTGATGGTGCACACTTGATGATGTCCAATTTTAAACAACAAATTATGTCCTCACCAAAGACAAAACCTGTACATCTCGAATCTACATTATAATTTCAATAATCAAAATAATGTGCCTCAATCGAACTTCCAAGGAATGACTTAGGTCACTTTTTCCGATTTGGTCCTCCTTGACATAACTTCCGAATCCATCACTGATTACGAGTTTATATGTGGGAGTTTTCTATGTATTTGTAAATAAAATTCAATTAGGCCAAGGTATTTAATAAGGTCGCGCACAAATTTAATAAACGAATATTCGAACTGAGAAAAAAAGTTGATTTATGTACCAAGTGTACAAAAGTAATCGATTTGTTGTTACGACTCGACGAAAATCGAATGCCCGTCATGAAAGGCATTCGCATTACCATGGTAATGAATCCGAGTGATTTCGTATGCATGGATCTGTGGAGGAGCGCGTGGCAGACAAGGTTCACTCTCCTCGCAGGAATTAATCATCTTACCTAATTAGAATTAGCTACTCTTATGTCAAGTGTCAGAATGTTTTGACGAGTACGGGTTTGAAAGAATATTCGTCGGATGAAAAATGCAAAAGTTATGGTTGTTACAAGGAAATTCACGTTTGCGCATGCGCAACAAAATTGTTCGGGGAGGCCTAAAACGTTGAAAACTTCTGCTAAGTGGGTGTGGCACATAGCTTCCTCGTATCCATAACCCGATTGTGTAGATGATCCGATGCCTATTATAGGCACCTATAATAGGTCTACCACAGAAACTTTGCATCCGTGTGGTGGCGGATCCACGAACTATATCGATCGAGTCAACCTTCCATGGTGAAACCTTGACACGGAAATTGGAGTCATGAGACATTTGATGATCGTGTTGTGCCACGGAATTTCAATTTAGGAAATGCTCGAACTTCAATCTGCGGTAGGAGGGAAATCATGTCACTTATAAGGGGAGACTTTCGCGAAAAATTATTATACGCGCGGGAATTTGCTTGATGATAAGAGATCAATCTCTAAGTACCTACCACTACCCTCATAGGGGACTCTTCATGTCAACCCGCAAAATCTCTGAATATTGTTGGAAACTATAGAAGTTATGACAGTAACACGGAAATAGACGTTTGCGCATGCGCAGTGGCTACTATCAGTCTGGGGGTGACGATTATCATAGGGGACCGTCTACAGCCTAACCCGCATAATCCCTGAAAATTTCATCGAAATCGGACTATAACTTCGTATAGTTATGCCGGTTACAATGATTTCATGACAGACACACAGACAGACAGACACGGAACCAAAATTGTTCAGAAAGGCCTGAAACGTAAAACGCGAGTGGAAATTTCGATTTTTGGAAAATTTTATTTTTCAACCTTGAAAAGTGAAAACAAAGGTTCCGCTACCTTGGTAGACTCGGAAGCAATTTTGATTTTAGAAAACTGTTTTATTTTAATTTTTTTTAATATATTTTTTTTTATGGCGTGTGGCTTTATTCCGGAGTTTTATTTAGCAGAGATAATAAAATGGGTACAAAAGTGGTAGGTACAAGAATTTAGATATTGAAATATTGAACAAGTACGAACAAGAATTGGAGAAGTCTGAATTTGATTCAGAAAATTCCAATTCGCCATTGGAAAAGTCAATCAATTGATTGGAAAAAGGTTTGGAAAATTCCGAATTTGACTTGGAAAACTTTTATACCACACGGTAATAAAAATCTGAAGTTTGACAATTAAATTTTGGTGCCAAATTAGGTATTTAATTGGAAACGAAATTACAGCGTTCACGACACTATGAAACAAGTGCAGGAGGGTTGAGAAATGGTTGAAAAAAACTCAATTGTGCGTTGATGTTGATTCATTGCCGGATATTGCTTAAAACTTGTGTATAAACATTATTTTACCTATCTAAATAGATGAAGTAATGAAGAGGTTTATTTTGGGTAAGCCAGCAAAACAATGGGTGGTTGGCTTGTAGGTCTTCCTGGGAAGGACGGATGGTCCTAATCCGCTAGTCTTCCTGGAAACAAAGCTCAAGTCTGTTGTTGCCAAACAAACCTGATCCGCGCATGCGCAACGCCATCAGGCCACCCAGGTCTCCTCCAATCACCGACGTCATCAAAATATCAGTCAGTTTTCTATCTCTGTAGGTCGGGGTGTTCTTTCTAGGTTGTGGTTCCTCAATCTTGGCTGCTGCTGATGTGAACGTTTTTCTTTCTTCTTCAGTGCGAATATTTCTTTTTTTATATTCGGGCGTCGATTTATGTTTCGCGGAGTGCATGGGCTTTTCGAAAAAACCGGTCGGAGTGAGTGTCGTGAGGTGTCCATCATCCAGCGTATCTCCAACCCAACTCCATTGTCCCTACAGGTATCAAGCTCACCAAGTCCTATGAAACTGAAGATTCCCCTCGTTCAGATCTTCCCTGGTGAGAACAAATTTTGTGGCGAGACGGAAATGAAGGGGTTTACGACTAGAGTTCTACCCCTTTTCAAAGTTGTTGTCTTCTCGAGCCGCGCAATGGGGTCTCAATGTAACCTGAAAATTCTCAAACCAAGCAAACTCACTGATAAAAATAATGTTGACATTTTTATTATGCCGTTATCACTATAAGACCAGTAAGTTGAACCTAAAATATGACTGACTTCATCGCTTCCCTCCACCATTTTGTGCTGAATAGGTTTTCGCATTTTCAGTCAATTTTTAGCTTTTTCCATCAGGCACTATTTGATGCGTTGTAGCTAATCTCAAAACATCGATCTCTAAGTACCTTGTACTACCCTCATAGAAGACCATCTACACCCCAATCCGTACAATCCCAGAAAAATTCATCAAATTCGGATGAAAAATGTAGAAATTGTGACTGTTACAAGGATTTTACGTTTGCGCTTGCGCAGTGACTCCCATCAGTCCGGGGGCGATTATTTTCAGAAAAGACCATCTAATCTGAACAATCACGGAAAATTTCCTCAAATTTCATCGCTAGGGCGCTTTTGAAAATTAAGACTCCTTTTTTTCGAGTGACTGGCATCAACCAAAAGCTTCACGGCATAACTAGACCCCAAATGGAGCCAGGGTAATTAAGGAAGCCCATGGTAACTAAGGAAAATTCCGCATACGGCGAACGGAAGATTATTTTAATTATTATCTACGTACCGTAGGTAATGGAGAATCCGTCGTAACCAGCAAGTCGAGTACAGGAACCATCAAATTTTGAGGAGTTGAATTTTTTTTCTTGCCCAATTCCAAAGGTGAAAGAAGTACAGAATAATTAGTGTTTAGACTTAATTTAATAAAACTAAGTAGGTACCTTTGTTCTAGAAGGGTGGTAAAATCACCTGCGCCCGATTCACCTCTTATTGCTCAAGGATTGAAGACATCGGTTTCCTCTGGTTAAATGAAATTCTTGAGAAATTTTTACTATAGCCAAAGTGACCCTTATATTCTCTACAAAATTACTGTTTATTTTCAATCGAGCAAAAAAAAAAGTGTAAACCACCTCACAATTTCACTTTTTAAGGTTTGTAGAATCTAAAAATCGAATAAAATTGTGTCCATCCGTTCGCCGTACGCGGAACTTTGCCCAGTAGGTCGATTCTCTAACTCGTTATTGGATAATAGCGACAACGAAGTGTCGTTATGATAACAATAACGATTAATAGCGACGATCGCGATTCTGCAGACGCGAAATAGCGACAACTGTCGCTCAGTCGTCGCTATTTCGGCCGAAAAGTGTCGTTACCATCTCGACGGCTCGAAACCCCCCGGTATGAATTACGACAACCGTCTTTATGAAAAAGTAGCTTAAAACGCTCTTTAATTCCTAACCTATTCGAAGTCATATTTCAGTTTCCGAGTTGCTGCGTGCATTTCCGTATTGTGGGTTTTGTTAATCAAATCATTTTGAGAATAAAATTGATACATACCTACGTACATAATTTCTGGTGAATATTTTAAAAATAATATCCGACCGTCATAATGAGCAGTTTATTCGCCGTTTTAATTTGTGTTACTTGATTTTTTTCTACAATTGTATTAAACAAAAATCGTAGTATTTACATTATTTCAAGCTATTAATTCGTATAGCAATTCATGTACTCTATTGAACATAGTCAAGGAATTGAGTTTGAACATAGTTTCAATGGAATTGTGTTTTTGACAACCCATCAAACTATCAATAGCATTTTTTATATCAACATTGAATGATGATGTCCATGTGACAATAAGTGAGGTTGAAACAATAAAAAAAGTCTGAAAAGTGGGTGTGGCACATAGCTTCCTCGTATCCATAACCCGATTGTATAGATGATCCGATGCATAGTGGTTAATCTCAAAACACCAATCTCTAAGTACCTTCTACTACCCTCATAGGGGACCATCTACACGCTAATCTGGACAATCCTAGAAAATTTCATCAACTTCGGATGAAAAATTAAGTGAGTAGGTGTATGTGATTAGATCAAAAAAATGCGCAGTCGCTTCTATCAGTCCGGGGATGATGATTTTCATAGGGGACCATCTAAATACTAATCTGTAACATCACTGAAAATTTCATTGAAATCGGATGGAAAATGTAGAAGTTATGGCTGCTACAAGGAATTCACGTTTGCGCATGCGCAATGGCTACTATCCGTCCGGAGGTGGTGATTTTCATAGGGGACCATCTAAATACTAATCTGTAAAATCCCTGAAAATTTCATTGAAATCGGGTTGAAAATGTGGAAGTTATGGCCGTTACAAGGAAATTCACGTTTGCGCATGCGCAATGGCTACTATCAGTCCGGAGGTGGTGATTTTCGTAGGGGACCATCTAAATACTAATCTGTAACATCCCTGAAAATTTCATTGGAATCGGGTTGAAAATGTGGAAGTTATGGCCGTTACAAGGAAATTCACGTTTGCGCATGCGCAATGGCTACTATCAGTCCGGAGGTGGTGATTTTCATAGGGGACCATCTAAATACTAATCTGTAACATCCCTGAAAATTTCATTGGAATCGGATGAAAAATGTAGAAGTTATGGCCGCTACAAAGAATTCACGTTTGCGCATGCGCAGTCGCTTCTATCAGTCCGGGGATGATGATTTTCATAGGGGACCGTCTACACACCAACCCGCACAATCCCTGAAAATTTCATCGAAATCGGACAATAACTTCGTATAGTTATGCGCGTTACAAGGAATTTATGACAGACAGACAGACAAACACACAGACACGGAACCAAAATTGTTCAGAAAGTTCTAAAACGCAAAACGCGATTGAAAATTTTGATTTTGGAGAACTTTTTTTTTTTTCAACCTTGAAAAGTGAAAACAAAGCTTCCGCTACCTTGGTAGACTCGGAAGCAATAATTCACTGTCATTTTACTGTCATTTTTGGAAATTGGTAGGTAAGTACGTAAAATTAAAATAGTTTGCTTATAAAATAGGTAGATCCTAGTTGAATTTTTCACTATTTTATAAAATGTGTGTCTGCATAAAAACTTCCTAAAATGATAAGAACCCCTAAAATTGATAATTTTTTGCTAAAATAATTGTGCTGATAATGCTCTTTTTTATACCAACTTACCTGCTATTACCTGACAAAATATTTACCACGAATTTACGATTGTTTATATCCGTAATCGACATCGACGGTAGGAGAGAATATGACGTGGTAGATGAAAATTGTAACATAAAATTGACTTAAAGAAATATGAATGGGAAGGTAGAAAAATAAATTACGTCATGAATCTTACGTTTTATTGAATACAATAATATTATGTTCATTCAGTCTTATAACGTACATGAAACTTTACATGAGTAAAACAGCGACTCATAAATTTTGAAGTGATATTAGGTGTTTTTACCCTTGAGAGTGAAATACTTCTATTTTGTTCTGAAAAGACATCGAGAACTCCGAAATGTTCGTTAGAAGGGGGTAGGTACTTGTTTCCCGGAATCTGTAACAATATTGTATACCGCACACAATTAGGCCCGATTATAGAATTCCAATTTCGTTATCGACCTGTCGTTGCACGGGAGGGATACCGAATCCGACGCCATAACGTCAACCAAATAGCGAGCTACAGAATCGGCCTACAGATACGGTGGACCGATTTTGATGAAATTTGGTTTTTGTCGAAGATTTTAGATTTTATCAGTCAAGTTTAAAGGGGGAAAACTTCCGATACAAGGGTGTGGTTTCATTAATTTAAAACGTTGAACAAATTATTTTTTCCATTTTCGAAACGTCCTAGCTTGAGATTTTTCGAAATACGGGTAAGCACTCGGTATATTTCAATGAACTTTGTGACACTACCTTGGGTTCTGTGGAACCAATGTATTAATGAGGACAATTAATTAGCTAATTAATGAATGTTCCATGGCATTTTTTCATCAATTTAAGGTAGTGTTCAAACCGCTCCCCTCCCACCTACCCCTGGTCCGTAGAAAGTAGACAAGTGATCTATAAATGGGTCATTTCAAAATTTGGGGTTATTTTGTCCTCGAACTTTTCCATAAATTATTGTTGAAGTTTTTATGTTTTTTCTTCCGTAAGCGTCCTTTGTTTTGGCCACTGAGGCAGATCCTGAAGTGGGCGCACACTTTATCAAGTAGTTTCAAATTTATAGAATTTTGATTTTTTTTTCCATAATTTCGACTTTGTAGGGAGAGAGAAAACCAAGTGTGAGTTGAACTCATGAAACCTTTTTATTCCTTCAAAATACGAGAATCTTAGTTTAGGAGTCTCTTTTACTTATCGCAATCACAGTCCGAAGCTATAATCTAGGTAGGTACATCAGAATTATCAGATTCTTCAAGTCTTTCAATCAGTCTAATCTTTCGTAAAATGTGGGTTAGAGAAAAATCAGAATTAAATGACCCAGCGGTGTAAATAGTTCCGGTAACTCTTAAAAATGTAAATGGCTTTGAAAAAAAACTTCTCTCCCTGCAATTCCATCTCTTCTCCTACAAACCAGCCTCTTCCCAGAAGTTGTAGGTAGAGAGGTTGTAGTGTACATAACACTATGGCATTCGTAATTGTAATTTGAGTTTAATTAAACTTAGTTGAACACTTACCCTGATGAGTGAGGTGGTTGTAGGGAGAGAGAAAGTATTTACCTACTCTCAAAGCTTCAACACTTCACAACATAACCCACACAACTGGGGGCTTGGAAATTCAACAAACTTCAGTAGCTTCGGAAGCCATCTTGCAGCAGTGTTCACTTTTGTTTTTCATGACACAAAATAATCGTTTTCCAGGAGTGGGCTGGCATTTCAAAAAAATTGTAGGGAGAGAGAATAAAACCTTGTGACAGCATCAAAACATAGCAAAAACCCTTCCAATTCATGGAATTTTCGTTCGTTTCTAATTTATTCCTGAAGAGGAGAGTATCCTGGACCAATAACGTTTTTTACTTAAATTAAAATATGAATATAGAGTTCTCCAAAAATTTTCAAAGTTCCCAACCTACCCTCTGTGACAGGTGTAGGGAGAGAGAATTGGGGTCATTAATGATTTTTAATTATCTGAGTTAATTGATTAGTGAAATTCATTCTATGTGATCTTTGTAGACACCAACCTGCTGTATCTCCCTGAAAAAATTCCGAATTTCCAAGATAAATAGAGTGTTCACAAAAGCTGCGTGACAAGAAATAACCCCAAATTTTGAAATGACCCAAATATAAATAAAAACCCTTGCGTAATAACTTGCAGCTTTTTCGTACCTGCTGCGAGCGATTCACTATTACATCTTCTCCTGAGTCCTTTTGCCTTTCTCACTCTCCTTGCCATCTCATTATTTCACGGGGTTTTAATAATGTTGATGAGCCTGTGACTAAATTTTAAATTCCGATAAGCTAATAATCAATTTTTTATTTGCTAGGGTTTCCCCCAAATTTTGCCTGGAACTCTTTCATTTAAATTATTATTAAAATTAATTAAAAAATGGGTCCAAATTCCAAACATAATTACTTAACCACAAACTAACTATTAAAACATGCAGAATGGCGTTTTCAGATTTCAAAATCGAGTTTATAGTCGATAATAGATAGATAATAATTATAGACGGACAACTAATGATAATAATTTATTTATTTCAACCTTCAGAATCGCTCGAGTTAGAGGAGGGATGGTCCGATGAAGTAAAATAAAAACCCTTCAAATCAATTTCAGATTTGAACAACTCATTTTTTTTAAATTAAATCTTCTTTTACTAATTATTATAATTGTTATTTTTGATATTATTTGTTTATCTTTAATTGTTATATACTTGTTATTTTGTAGTCCAAGAGAAAAAGCTACCTATATAATATTAATTTGATTTCGGTAATTTAAATGATTCCTTAATGGATTAGGCACCCCTTTACAAAAATATAATTACTTGAATTTTTTAGTTTGGAATTCAAATTCAAATAAAAGCCTACAAAACGGTTTATTGCTGTCAAATAGGTAGGAAGTTGGATTTCAACAACTGATTCAGCTTTTCGTAGTTCAAGTTTTCTAAAGCCTTTTGGAGATCTTGATATTTCCAGGACTAGGAAGAGGCCAGGTTGCTGATTGATTAGTAGTAGAAGGAAGTTCCAGAAGTAGAATGTTGTAGTATAAGGAAGTCGCCTCCAATATCAGCAGTAAACTGGGACACTTCGGGAGGCTGCAAAAAAATGAGAAGATCCATCAGGGATTTACATAAAATAGTGGGCCAGTTTCCGGGAAATGTCGATTGGTTCTGATCCATTTGGAGTAAATAAAAGATGGTCAACGTTGCAAAATGAGTTGAATTAGGAACCTCGAAATGAGTGTAGTGGGGAAGATGTTGCTGCCGTTCTCCAGTCACGGTCCTCCAAACACGTCGATTCTCTGATGGATAGTTTAAGAGAGAAATGATTAAGGATGTTTATTTCCACTAGGAAATTTAGCGAGAGCAGAGATGACTACTAACAATACGCACGTGGCGTGGCAATTAGGGGAACTGACCTCTCCAACCTGTAGGCAGTTGAGGTGAGTGCACTTCCTTCTTCCTTCCTCTGAGTAGGAAGAAGGGTCAACCTAAGGTTCAAATAAGCAACCTTTTCTATATTACGAGTTCTCAGTCAAGTAAGATCAAAATGTGTTCATTTCAAAAAACTACGTGGTGGCGGGTTTTGGAACTAAAACCGGGACACAGTGAAACATGTAGAATTTATATAGAATTAAATAGCGATGAGTTCAGTGGCGCCTCCTCCAGGCAAACATAGCAAACACTGTTTGCCTTACTACAAATATGCAAAATAAAATAAATTAATTTTTGTTGAGATTCTCCTATATTTCCATTTTTTGTAAGTAATATTTAGCTGATTTTAAAACTTTTATAATATTTAGGGACTATTTCATTATTATCAAGGAAGTTAGATTAAATAGGAGAATGGAATAAGAAAGTGCGTATTTTGCCTTGGATACTAACCCGCAACACACCTTAGACTTGGAGAGGTCGGTAATGTAGAAGATTGTGGATGATATGCGGTGCCTGGCGATCAAGGCAAGCAGTTCAAACAAATGAATTTTTCGGGACTGTTTAGAGTGAGAGGCGATGATCGGCGGGGTGGCGGGGGGTCAGCGCGGTATCAAGTATTGCTATACCCCCACTACCACCATAGCAAACAGTCAGAAAACTGTTTCGTGACCTTGAATGCAGAGAAACTTGGAAGATGAGCCATGGATACTAATTAGCCCACGCATGAAGACATAACATATCCATCCACCCACATTATCTCAAAGAAGGAAAGCAGTTCGTTTCTTCGCCGCAGCAAATAGCAGCTGCTTGACGTTGGCTGGTGTCTCGTTCCCGATTTTATTGTATTTTACTGTTCCTAATCGTTTTTCTAGTTGCTAGACACTTGGAAATTATTGCATAACATTGTTGAATGAAGGCTTCACGTCGTATTAGGTCTAAAGTCTCTCTTTTTGGTTAATTATTTTCAAGAAAAAAGTTTGACCACCCTCAAATTTGATGGTTTACGTTTGTGGTAGGTAAGTACGTGTAGATTTTGAAAATCGAATGTATAAAAAAAATCCGTCCGTCCACGGATCTTTCCTAAATTATCATGGACCGATTTTGATGAAATTTGGTATATATACCAAATTTCAGCCCATATATGGGCTCCATTTGGGGTCTAGTTGTGCCGCAAAGCTTTTGGTTGATGTAAGTCACTTCTAAGCGGTGAAACGGAAGGGCTGAAACTTCCAAAGGCACACTCTCTCGAAAACTCTCGATATGAAGGTCTTGTTTTTTCACAAATTTAAGATTGTACCATTGAATTTTTAGAATCGAATGAGACTACTCATAGCTTTGTAGGACAAACTGTTCGCTCCCTACGAGAACTTAAGGTTTGTCTTACGATAAATAAGAAAAACGAGTATGAATCGCAAAAGAGGCGTGATAGCCTTTCAAATTTTTGTTAACCAAAATGCGTTCGCCGATCGTTTCTTTGGGATGTACTCGGTTTTGCTTCCTTAGCAACTAGTAATCAAATTTCTAAACGAAGGAATTCTTTATTTCTTCCAGTGGAATGTGAAGCGTTTAATTCTTCCAAATAAACTTGATTGTGAAGGTTGAAAACATGGTTGGTAGGCGGTGACAATGGCAAAGCTGAGTTCTTTGCTGGGACCTGATCAATAAAGAAAAAAAACGCTGCAAATTATTACACTATGGTTTATTATTTTTCTATATAATCGTCTATAAAGCCACCAACCATCCACCATGAAGAAAAACATCGATGGCATTTCGGTCAGCTTTAATTTGAACGGAGATTAGGCCTCTTTTGCGATTCACACTCGTGTTTCTGATTTGTCGTATGTTTATTATTTTTATGGTTTATTATTTTAATGGTTTATTATTTTTCTATATAATCGTCTATAAAGCCACCAACCATCCAACATGAAGAAAAATACTTTGAAAATGTCACCCCACGCATATTTAAGCAAAAACCTCTTTTTTGGCTGGTTATTTGCCCATAACTTCTATACGAATTGAGCGATCGGAATAGTTCGACGTTAGGACCAACTAGACCCCAAATGGAGTCTATGTGCGAAAGAACAGGTTTTTTAGACCGATTCTAAGGCCTTTTATGGCCCGGACGGCGGACGGCGGACGGCGGACGGACATTGCAAATTTGGATTCTACGCACCTTGAAACGTAAAGTGACAAAGTTTGAGGGGGGGTTATAAAATTTTTTTGCGATACGATCACATAGGCTTATTATTGGAAATAATAAACCAAAATGAACCTTTGTGTGAACCTTTGCAGCCTAGCTGTTTGCCTGACGAATATTATCACGCGACGCCCCTGGATGAGTTCCCCTATTTCTTCCGCTTATATTTCAGAGTTCGGAAGAGAAAGAAGATGAAAGTGAATCTTTCAAAATTTCAAAATTATTACCGGTGAAGTATTTTGGAGGCGTCATTCCTCGAGCACTGTATGACCAACCGTTCGCTTTCTGTAAGGACTCGGATCGGCAGTCGTCTGTAGGCAAAATGCTTACCTATTCTCTCTCCCAAAGGATTGCTCAATCATGACAGCCGAGCTATTTGCAATCTATTCATCCCTCAACGTGATTCATCCTTCTGGGGAAAGACTCATAGTTTGTTCAGACTCGTTGAGCGCTCTCCAAGCCATAAATCATGGAGTGGACTCGCACCCCTTAATTATTGATATACTTAATAGAGTACACCATCACCATACGAATGGTATATCAATAGTTTTTTGTTGGGTTCCGGGCCACGTAGGAATAATGGGGAACGAAGAAGCTGATCGTGCTGCCAAACAAGCTAGTGAGATTCTTCCAGTGTCATCCCAACTCCACATTCGTTCTGATTATTGCTCCGTCATTAAAACTGCAATCTGGAAAGCATGGCACTCCCAATGAATGAACATGGACCACCAAAAACTCTGGCATATAAAAAAAGATGTACGTCCATGGAGCTCTTCGAGTAGGACAAAAGTACTTAATGACGGAACAATAACCCATTCTCAAAGAGAGGAAGTTATTCTTACACGGCTACGGATTGGACATACACGACTTACACACGGTTATCTGATGACTTCCCAGCCACGACAACCTCCTCCTGTTTGTGAAGTCTGCGATTGTCAACTGACAATCCATCATCTTCTGGTTGAATGCCCGTTGTTCATTGCTCCAACCTCAACCGAAATTCCACGAAATCTAAGCGAACTATTGGGCAATGATTCAACACATCATAAATGTTTGGCGTCAATAACCATAACGGTTGATCACGCCTATTAAAGGAAAAAAAAATGTAAGGACATTAATGTTATGGTTGATGAAAAAAAATGTCAGTAACTCGAGTGTGAATCGCATCAATTCGAAGTACACCAAACTTATTTTCGATTTATAAATAAATTATTAAAAATTCGGTCCGCCTCTGAAGAGCGAGGGGAAATTAAAGAGTTCTTCCCAATCATAAATTATTTGGTACTTGGAAGTCAGTGACGACCTTATAAAGCTGTAATTGCGGCCTCAAGTGAGGGACAGGTACACTCAGAACTCTCTACGGCCGTGGCAAAGTGACTGTACTGCCTCCTTTTGTCCGCTTGATCTCCAAGATGGATTGCTCTCTGATGAAATGAGCTTTCCAAAAAAGAACCTTTTGTGTCGCCCAAAGGTCAACTTATGTGCTTCAAATTACTCGTACTTGTAGGTACTGTTGAACTGGTTAAATTTGGCCATGGAAACTATTATTTAAATAATAGTATTCTAGGGAGTACTCGCGTGTAACGTGGGTGTCACAACTACGGTTGGCAAAAAAAATTCAGGAAAGTGATTTCTCCACTACACTTCCAAGGATAGGGGATTTGGCTTTTGGCCACGTACTTTTGGTTTATTATTTTCAATAATGAACCTTTGGAATCGACCAAGAAAAAACAATTTGTAACCCCCCCCCCTCAAAATTGTTTGGTTTACGTTTCAAGGTGCGTAGAATCCAAAATTCGAATAAAAATTTGGCAAGCCGTCCGCCGTATGCGGCACTTTCCCCTCTTAGCAGTGACCATTTTTGATGAAATTTGGTATGTAGGCTCCATTTGGGGTATAGTTGTGCCAAGAAGGTTTGGTTGATGTAGGTCACTTCTAAGGGTTGAAAAATAAGGTATGCAATTTTGAAACGCCCTAACTCAAACAATTTTGATATAATTTTGATATTTTGGTTTTTCTATCAATTCAAGTTAGTATGAAATTTTTAGAATTTTTTGAGACCACGCGGAGCACTGTAGGACAAACCGTTCGTTCTCTACGAGAATTTAACGGTTGGACTTAAGATAAATCAGAAACACGAGTGTGAATCGCAAAAGAGGCCTAATCTCCGTTCAAATGTTAGCTGACCGAAATTCGATCGATGTCTTCTTCAAGTTGGTTGATGGTAACAATGGCAAAGCCGTGTTCTTTGCAAAAGAGTGATCTATATAGAAAAATAATAAAAATTTGTGTAATAATTTGCAGCCTTTTTTCTTTTTTAATTCATTAGAATGATTTCAGACTTTTTGAAATTTTATCGCATGTTGGATGATATTTCATGATACTTGGTCGCCAATATACTGTGTTATTCAAATTATAAACTAATTTTTTACCGACTCCATTAGGTTTCTTTTTTAAGATACCTACTTGGAGTGGTTTGAAAAACGAGCCTCTTTCCAGAGGCAATAACCAACTCCTGTTACAAATTACGAGTCCATTCCGAGAAAAATATCAATCCATGGCACTGCAAATCACGTTTTTCAACCTGGTCAAACGTACCGTCAAAAATTCGATGACCAGTTTGTCATATCGCGACCATCTACGTGGAAAAAGGTCACCGAAATCAGTCCTTGCGAATACTTACGGGATTTGGTCGAACGTCCTTCCTCAATTTTATTAAATTCCCCGTTTTCATATCCATCCCAAGAGGCCACTAAAAAACGTTTATCATTCCCACTTGTCGGCTTTAAGTTGTCAGATGTTATCTACGTATGATAATTTCGCCAGTTCGGAAAGGCCTCCTCCCATAAATGCCTTGTTTATCCGACTTAATGCTCACTAAATCCCTCCATTCAAGAGTTCACGTCTCCCCGGTAACACGTCAAAATTTCTACCCAGCTTTATTTATTTAAAAAGGGATTTTTTTGTTGCAAGATTGCCTTCGCTTGATAAAGAGAATTTGACATTTTGGAATATTTTAGATTATTTAGTGCGTAGCGGGTTGAATTTCATATCGATCTTCACGAGTTGTTTGGTTGAGAGCTTGTAAAACCCCACTGAGGGTTTAAAAACGCCTGCAAAGAACACAGCTTTGCCATTGCCACTATTTACCAACCATATTTCTGCGCAAGCTTCTGGGTCATGTTTATTTTGGAACAGAAAGAAACTACCAGCAAAGCATCGTAATTCGGTTGTCACAAGAAACATGATTTTACGTAGATGTAAACTGGATGACGAGATACTCAAGTCGAAGAAATTAATAATTGAACAGCTGAAATTTCAAAGGAAATTAGGTCTAATTCCGTCAGTAAACAATCTTTTGCGATTCACACTCGTGTTTCTAATTTATTTTAACTTCGATCCCTACGACATTATAGTGAACGACCGGTTTGTCCTACAGAGCTCTTGGTGGTCTCATTCGATTCTAAAAATTCAATCAAAATCAATAGTTTTGGGGCACAACTAGAGTCCAAACGGAGCCCATATACTAAATTTCATCAAAATCGGCCATGGTAACTAAGAATAATGCAGCGTACGGCGGACCGTCGGAAATATTTACCTTGAAATGTGAACCATCAAGTTTTGAGGGGGGTAATTTTCGAATCCAAAGGTCCATTCTTGAAAATTTAGCCAAAACCGCAACGATAGTAATCAATTGTTGTTGTGGTAGTTACTTGAAAATTCATCTGATTGTTTTAATGTGTAGTGAACCTACTTGTCCTCCAACTTGTTGATATGGACATTACTTTTGGATTTCAATAACGTTTTTTGCGAAATCTGTTACTCCTCCCTAATATGCAAATTACGTGTAAATTTGAAGAAAAAGTTGACCAATTTTTTGAATTTTATCTTTTTCCGGATTTTTTAAAGAATTAGTATTTAGAAGCTAAAAAAAATAATAAGAACGAGAAAATCACGATTTTGTCAACCTTTATAATGGAAAAACGAGAAGTTGATTTCTTGAAATTGGATATCTTTGACTTGTTACGGTCTTGTTCTCGGGGCGCGTTGTGTTCAGAATCTTGCCTTTCGACCTCTGATAGTCCCACTATAATTGTCTCACTACTAGTTCATCGATTATAATATTGAACAAATCCAACTGATGACAGGACACAAATGGACTGAAGTAAACTCGGGAATCGTGAAAGTTGGCGGCATTCACCTGCCAAAATTCTCTACCGCCAAAACCCCAGTAGAGGCCACGGAATTATCTTGCAAAACACCGCGGGATCGAATCATCGCGAACATTTCAACTATTCCGTATATCTCGGAGCTAAGCCAACAAAAAATATTCCTTTCTGGATGCCACCGCCGAAAAAGTCACGACAGCCGATCATTATCGTTTGGGTGAACGAGGTTGGGCGATGAATGCTATTAAAAGACTGGTTATTACCTGATCGTGTTGAGGTTCATTTCGAGAACTCTACTTAGTTTGTCTTCATTATTCTTTATTTTCACCTAAGTATTGTTTTTAAAACTGATGAATCTCAAACAATTTTCGTTTAGAATCGGGTGGCCGTGCTTCCCGTTTTTGTGGGTCTGTCCTGCGTATACTCAAGTATCTTCACAGTTTTTCTCAGACAATATGAAAGGAAGTGAAATAGATGAGCCAGTATTCTTTATTTTTCCATTACAGCTACGAAATCGAAATTTTTCAGTTTTTTTAAAAACTGATTTCGGCAGACTAAATTGTTATTTTTATGGGACAACACTGTGTTTATTCATCTTATTATTAAAGAAGGTTCACTCGTTACTCATTACTTTATTAGAAACATAACTTTCAAGGTAAACAATTAAACATGTCTCACAAGATGTCAATGAAATAAAAAAATAATGAAATAAACTTCAGAAACTGTTACAAACCACCCCCTCCTTAACCCTTGGATAAGCGCGGCCTAAAAGAGACGGTGATACGCGCTGTGTATCATTTTGGTAAAACAGTTTTTGAGAGAGGGAAAGGGTTTTGTGAAGTAGAAAAGAGTTAATTTTGGTTTGCTATTTTCAATAATAAGCCTTTGGAATCGAGCAAGAAAAAAATTTAACCCCCCCCCCTCAAAATTTGATGTTTCAAGTTTCAAGGTACTTAGACTCCGAAAATCCAATAAAACATTTTCCGTCCGTACGCCGTACGCGGCACTTTCCTTAGTTAGCATTGACCAATTTTGATAAAATTTGGTATGTGGGCTCCATTTGGGGTCTAGTTGTGCCGCGAAGCTTTTGGTTGATGTCAGTCACTTCTAAGGAGTGAAAATTGAGGGTTGAAATGAATGTATCGTTTTTTTACGAATTTCAAATAGTATTGAATTAAAAAAAAAATTTAGACCACCTGGAACTCTGCTGGACAAACCGTTCGCTCCCTACGAGTACTTAAGGGTTTTCCTTCGATAAAACAGAATCACGAGTGTGAATCACAGAAGAGGTCTAATCTCCGTTCAAATTTTATCTGACTAAAATGCGATCGCTGTTCATTTCTTCGATTTGTATAATATACAATATTATAGTTATAATAATGTATAATATACAATATTATACTATATTATAGTTTTGCCTTCTGCGTAACCAGTAATCAAATTTCCATATGAAGCTTTCTATTTTGACATTTTCATGTCTGCTTTGGCACATAAACTGAAAAATCGTCACGAAAACTAAGCAAGTCTTGCTCACGCGACCAATAAATGAAATAGACTCACTGTGAAGAAATAGACTTGATTGTGAAGGTGTGAAGGCAGTATGGTGTGGTGGGTAGTAGGTACCAATGGTTGGTAGGTAAAAAAATGTTGGTAGATTAAAAAAAAACGCTGCAAATCATTGCCCAAAGGTTTATTATTTTCTGTGTATGTCAATGTTTTATACAAAAAATAATCAATAATAAAAGAAATTAATTTAATACTATTAAATCTTCTCATTCATGTGCATTATAATCTCGATTCTATAGATTCACTCAACTGAACTTCCAAGTGTATCCTTCGAGGAACAATATTTCTGAAAGGCGAGTTGATCGATCACGACCTCGCGGGCTTCACATTTGAATCGAGACTACGCCCTTTTTGAAAGATGGAATAAATTCGAAGGAATAAATAATAGTATTCCGAGAAAAAGGGCGAACACTCAAGGCTGTCTGTATTAGCATATAGAGACAGTTCTACAGAATTAACATACAGCCGTAACACCTAACACCTCCTCAATGTACACTATATAGTAGTGGGTAGCTAAAAACGATTCAAAACAAACATGTACATTGTACATCGTAAATTTTCTAAGATAGAAGAGTATGAATTGAAAATTATAATCTATGTATCTAATAAATGAACACTCCTTACAAGAAATAAGCACTTATTTAGCTAGTTAGAAGTAAAAATTATTTCACTACTTACATGAACTGGTGGGGGTAGTAGGTAAAGGCGCACTGATCCTCTTAACGGGAAGGATAGGGACATTATGGAGGTGGGGTAGTGATAAGTTTCTTAAGTGAGTCAAGCGAAGGCTCAGACTCCAAAATTATGTCTTATGGCAGAATTGTCCATTTTTTTGTGACCTTTACATATTTGCATGAAATCTCACACATTCCATAGCAGAGCTGGTGTCCACGATTCAATATATTATAGTATTTATAAGTATATTATAGGGTTGCTTATCAGTAACCCTTTAGTACCGACCATGCAGATGCTGATCTTGAGGAGCCACTTTCTTCAACCGAGGTTGTATTAGCATTTCTGTAACTTATCTCGTGCTTATAGATATTGACATAATCATTTCTTGTTTCAGGTATGTGATTCAACCTGTGTACTAGAAATGGTCGGCGCAGAATGGTAATTATTCAATAGGTTAGTTTAAATTAAGAGTAGTCATAGAGTTGAGAAGAGTAACGTCACCAGTCACAGACATGCTTAAGACAACACTTGCAGGTTAACTCACTTTTCTGAGCCTTCAAATGAATTCAGAGTTTTCCAAAAATACAACAAATGCAACAATATATTTTCTAACGTTTGATTGCTTCTGAATCCTCTGAATTAGTTGAGTTTAAACTCAATTATGAAAACAGGTTTAACCCCCCAGTAATAGACATCGAAAACTCCGATGATCCCCAGTAATAAACAGGCTAAAAAGTTGAGCAACGAAAAGCAATTTGGTAGTGCAGATGTTGAGAAAGATAAATCCAGCTTGCCCCCATGCTGAAATTCTATGATAGAAAAATGATGGTTGCAAATCTTTTCCTTCTAATCCTTACCAGCTATCTGCAGCATAATAGATCTCTGGTGGATGTTATTCGACCCTAGTCTGTTACTGGTGACCTTATCCTATTTCTATCAAACATCTGTTTCCAATTTTTCACAAACTACCGAATTCAAGAAGTGTTATGAGGATAAAGACGGGTAGCATCTGAGAATCCTGTTTCAAAATTGAACTTCACTGTGACAGAAATAATATAACTGAGAACTAGTATTTTCACTATATAATTTTACCATGTTCATGTTTCACAATTCCTTCGTATTAATTAATTTAAATCTGCAATGCCGAAAACACTGATTGATTGCTAATTTGGTTGTTTCAAAATAGTGAGTTTCTTAAAAAACGTTACTTGCTTCCCAAACGTAATTGTGAAGGATTTCTTTTAGTTGAAAATGTCTAGAAATCCACGCCAAAATGTGATGATAAACAAAATTTTATCTAGATTAAGGACAATCTACTATTAGGTTTGCCTTTTGTACAAAAAATAAGGGAATAATTAAATGTCGCCTAACGCACGCCTAAACAGTGTACCTATGCTAGCTAAAAAATTTGTAAAACGAAGTAGAATAGGTTCGAATCTACCTTTCTTTGTTGTCGGATTTCCATGTTGAGGGGAGGAACCGAAAACGAATAGAGGCAACGAAACCGAATACAAAAGAGAAACTCGAAAAAGGGGAGAAAGGCCAGACTAATTCACACTTCCGATAATTGTTCTTCAAATCGAATATAAGTATTATTTATGAACTATCCCAGGAAACTATGTGCCACAGCCACTTGGAAGACGTTTTCGTGAGTGTAATCATTGATCAATATGCTGTAATAACTGCAGTAACACATGAAGCCCGATGAGGACGAGATTGCTTGAAATGCAAATAGTAGAGAAATTACTTCATTCATCCGCTGGTTGAACTTAGTGATGCCAGGTTTCCAGCTATGAGAAGAATCTCGCGCTATGAATTACCCCCTCTGGTGATCACACTCTATGAGGCATGCAGTCACGAGCAGCTATTCCTACCTGCTGCCACATTCTCCCAGATGATCCGGATGCCTCGCCGTTTATCGAATTATCCTAATCGGACCCTTCGAGATCGCTGATAAGAAGTGCAGAATTCCCGAGTAATTTCCTCACCCGCTTTGGACTCGATTTCGTTATGATTTCTGCCTTCTTCGTGATGAAAACATACAGCCGTTCGCATTTTTGCAAGCGGCGCATGGTTAGGAAATGTCTATAAAAATGTGGCCTGCTGTCTGGTGGGTACTGGAGTTTGGATAATTCGTCAACTCGTTTCCATATAGTTTGTGTAAAATCAAAAAGTGGATTTCTATTTGTATAACATGGTAAAGTACCGTAGAATCCTCTAACTTCGGCCACTTTTTGCTGATTTTTGATAATTTCACCATAATGTATTTTAAAATACAATATAATGTATATTGTATTGTATAATGTATATTGAGATAATGTATTATATCTATTAAAAAAATAAATAAATATAGGACTCACATCTCACCTGTCTGATGCCCTCAGAACCATATTTCTACCTTCTACCCAACTTATTTATTTTAAATTTAAAGTGTGGCCAAAGTTATCATCCTAGTTCTGCTAATTTCGGCCATCCCTCAGAAACGTAGAAAAAACGAAGATAACAAAGCAATAGTGCAATTTCCGACACTTCTGAACTTTTTAAAAAGAAACTCTGTTTGAAAAACGCGTTCAAAAAACATTAAAAGACCTTTTTATTAAATTGACATGGGGTAATGCAGGAAAAAGCTAGATTAATACCACTAAAATTTCCTAGCATACAATTTTAAATAAAAATCTTAGTAGGTAGTTGTCACACTGGTAGGTAAGTATACAACGCAACTTACTGCAGTTTTGTAGCAAAAGGGTAACCATTAAAAATGTCTATCCGTAGTAAAAACGCTGCAAATTATTACACAATGGTTTATTATTTTTCTATATAGATCACTCGTCTGCAAAACCACCAACCATCCAACATGAAGAAAAACATCGATCGCATTTCGGTCAGCTATAATTTGAACGGAGATTAGGCCTCTTTTGCGATTCACACTCGTGTTTCTGATTTATCGTACGTCCAACCCTTAGATTCTCGTAGGGAGCAAACGGTTGTCCTACAGGGCTCGGCGTGGTCTCTGAAAATTCAATACTATCTTAAATTGATCGAAAAACAATACCTTTATATCAAAATTTTTTGAGTTAGGGCGTTTTCAAAATTTCAAAATTCATTTTTGGACCCTCAGAAGTGACCTACATTAACCAAAATCTTCAGGGCACAACTAGACCCCAAATGGAACCTACATACCAAATTTCATCAAAATCGGTCAAAGCTAAGTGGGGAATTTGCCGCGTACGGCGCACGGCGTACGAGACACCAAGGAATCTTCAAAACTGGGAAACTCCCCTACTCATTTGGACAGTATCACTATGTTTCTTAATAGAGAGTTCCAACTGTAAGGACCTATGATGTTCTGTAGGAGGAAGCTCTTCTTCTGGTGGATGCTTCTGAATTCTTCACAGTTGCATTGAACAAATAGACAATTTTCGAGATCACAATAATAAGATTGATTTTCTTCAGCTGTTGGCGGGATTAGAAATATTATGTTCTTCCTGAATGAATCGCTTCATCTGGGGATTGAAACGTTTGGATAATTGTATACTTATTAGAGCCGCCCTCTTATTACGAGTGCATTGTTCTAGCGACTAATCTGTACAGCATTTTTCCTAGAGCGATGCTATGTGTAATAATCACGGTTCGAACATTGGTGTAATTTATTTGTTTATTTATTTTTTGTGGCTTTTCTTGAGCTTACGTCTTCACCATATTCATGACCCAGAATGAAAACGAGATCGACGGACCGAAATTCAAATGGTGGCGAATCGCTAATGGCGTCAGGGCCTAAATGACTTGTTATAAATCACCTGCAAGAAACCGGAGTGAGGGATTTGTCGGCAAGAAGACGCCAAAAAGCTATTAGAGCAGGAAGGAAGAAGGAAGGCCGTCAGAGAAATTAAGCGGATTGCCTCCAACAGTGATTTGATTTTCTGGTCTCTACTGGGAACCCGAAATCACGAGTTATTACTCAATGGCACCTATTTATTCTTGTCTAACGATTGAATGGGAGCGGAGAAGGGGGAAAATGAAGAAAAAGTATAAGAATTTGATAAAGTGACAATCAAAATAGAAATACTCACTTACACATTCTTTCTTCCTGCCCATAACTTATTACAATTTTTTTACCATTGATCTAGGAAAAATAGCAGAATAAATAATTATAAAGTTCATAAAGAGGAACATAAAAACGGGTGTCTGATAATTCGCACCCGAGTAACTTGAAAATTCGCACCAGTCCCTTTTGAACTCGGAGGTTTTTTCCATTCCAAACCAGATGACTATGATAACTTGATGGCTTTCTCTTGCTTGTACTTCATTGTCCCGGTTTCTTTTGAGAACACCCTGAAATCACTCTCTGCTGGCCTTCCCTATGTATTCAACCCAGCTTTTCAGGTGTTCGCTCTTTTATCCAATTCTTCATATTTCGTGTAGTAGTGCATATATACCATTCCTCTCTGCCTTGATCCTATATACATTGGAGTAAGAAATACAGATAGTTAATTGTGCTCCATGCTCCTGCAACCAAAATTTGCGAAACTTGCATTATGAATTTCATTTTGAAAGGCTTTACTGTGTTTGGAAACTTTCAAAACACGTGAACACGAAGTTTCACGCGTTGTCATAATATGCTAATTATGCAACTTCCGGGCGATAGTTACACTTACTTTACACTTGAAGATTCTTTCATTAGACTAATTAATTTAGAACTTCTTATGGCAAATATTATGCCAAACGATTAAGAAGCTAATACGTTGAAAATCGGCACTTGGGCCATTTAACAATATTTATTGCATATTTTTCGTACGAAGGTACTAACCTAGAAGTATCTTGAGTTCCGTCACAATGGTTCGAAGATTCTGGTTGAAGCTGGCTGTCCTGAGGCTGTTTCGTCCACTTTTTTCGTCGGTTCACCGATCCTTCCTAACCTGCTTGGATCCTGGAGCATGAGAGGCGATGGCATATAATTACCACCCTAGGCCAGACCTTGGGAGCTGAGGACTGATCCTCGACAAAGGGGAGTTGATACAAATTTACATTATCCGCACTTCAGGATCCGTCAGGGTGATCTGCCGCCAGTCTACCAGGGGTTTGATCGATTTTGGTTGGAAATTTTGCGCTGATTACGAAGAAACCTATTGGTAAGACATGTTCCTCGCATGTAGAATAGCTCATCCACGAATTCCTGGCAAACCACTAAATCAATGTAGGTTAATTAGGGCCAAAGCTCTTCGTGAAACAAAGGCTGTACAATTTTTTTTTTAATTGACCACCAGGCAGCAGTTTGGGCGTGGATTAAGTGGCACCTGAGAACCTGCAAACCAAAAAATTGTGATATGCTTTTTGATGTAATTTACTTAACACTTAATTTAAATTTTTTTACGGGGAAAGGTAATAAGAGCGCCGCTCTTCTATAGATGTTTCCTTCGCAATTTATACAATTTTAATTTCAGACGTTCGACGAAACTAGAAAGAAATTGAAACAACTATTCGAACTTAAATTTCGGGTGGATTAATTAGCTTCTCTGTTTTCTTAAATCGTTAAAAACTTTTGGGTTTTGCCGAAAAGTTCGTTAAAGGAGTAGAAGTGTACCTATAGACCTTATTCGAAAGTTAATTGTTCTCTACGCAACACAGTGACTCTATTTTATTTTTATTTATTGGTCGCGTGAGCAAGATTTGCTTAGTTTTCGTGACGATTTTTCAGTTCATGTGCCAAAGCAAAGACATGAAAATGTCAATTAGCTCAAATTGTCCAATAAGAATCGCTCAAAACGTAACAACGTGGTAATAAAAACACCTTTAGCTCCTTTTTGCTCAACTCCATGCTGGTAGAAACAAGTGATTAATTGGTACTGACTTACATACTGCTTCCTAGTCTACCAAGGTAGCGGAAGCTTTGTTTTCACTTTTCAAGGTTGAAAAAAAAAGTTCTCCGAAATCGAAATTTCCACTCGCGTTTTACGATTCAGACCTTTCTGAACAATTTTGGTTCCATGTCTGTCTGTCTGTGTGTCTGTCATGAAATCCTTGCCACAGCCATCACTTCTACATTTCTCATTCGATTTCGATGAAATTTTCGGGGATTATGCGGATTGGTTTGTAGATGGTCCCCGATGAAAATCATCACCGCCGGTCTGACAGTAGCCTCTGTGCATGCGCAAACGTGAATTCCTGGTAACAGCCATAACTTCTACATTTTCCATCCGATTTCGACGAAATTTCTCAGGATTGTTCAAATTAGCGTGTAGATGGTCCCCTATGAGGGTAGTGGAAGGTACTTAGAGATTGATGTTTAGAGATTAACTACTATGCATCGGATCTCCTATATAATCGGGTTATGGATACGAGGAAGCTATGTGCAACACCCACTTTTGCTTCCTCACTACCGAAGGTAGGGAAGCTTTGTATTCGTGAAAGAAGTGAAAAAAAAAAATGTCCTCCAAAATCAAAATTTCCACTTGCTTTTTGCGTTTTAGAGCTTCCCGAACAATTTTGGTTCCGTGTCTGTCTGTCTGTCTATCTGTCGGTCTGTCTGTCTGTCGGTCTGTCTGTGGTCAATCCTTGTCCCGGGCAAAACTATACTAACCTGTGGTCCGATTTTGATGAAATTTTCAGGGATTGTGCGGGTTAGGTCCTAGACGGTCCCCTATAAATTTCAGCACCTTCGGACCAATAGGAGCGAGTGCGCATGCGCAAACGTGAATTTCCTGGAACATCGGTTTCTTGGTTTCTAATGAACCGATTTTGCTCAAATTTGGAAGTTAGTTAGGGACTAACTTCTAAGAGACACCCTGTAAGTTTCAATCAAATTGGTCAAGCAATAGCCGCTGCGCATGCAATGGAGAATGCTGAAGGTGCCTGAGTGATCACTGATCAGCTGAGTGAGCTCCAAGGCCATTTCCTCTCCTGTTGAACGCAGGAACCTGAAATTTGAGAGGGCGGATCAATGGAGAATGAAGAATTATCCCAAATCTAAGGGATGGCAGCTGGTCAATCTTAGAAAGGGGAGGAACAAAAGAGTTATACTCGAGGCTGCTAACATTCAAGAAGCCAGAAAAATAATGGCAGATACGGGCGCAGGGGGTGCTGGCCTAAAAATGGAGCTAATGCCCAAGAAAAGACCTACTCTAATTATCTCGGGTATCAGGGAGGTTTCATTGAACGCTGAACAACTCCAAGCGGCAGTCCGGGAACAAAATTTCCCCAATGTTAACCTTGATCGATTCAAGGCCAATTTTAACCCGAAGAGGATAGTAAGACGTGGTGAGGGGCGTCCTGTAAGTTGGGAAGTAGAGGTCGAGACTGAGCTCTACAAATCAATCATGAAAGACCCTAAGCTGTACGTAGGGTGGTGTAGATGCCCAGTAACACCATATGTACCAGTTCTAAGATGCTACAGATGCACCAGAGTGGGTCATCGCTCGCAAGATTGTACAGTATGCCAGCCTGGCGAAGAATGTTGCAAACGCTGTGGTGAGAAAGGACATAAGGTCGCTGCCTGCATCAAACCACATCCAGAAATTGAATGCATGTCCTGTAAGGCGGCTAAAAAACCAGCGAAGCATGTAACAGGTGATTCCCGATGTACAGTGTACATCAAGGCGAAAGAGGCGGCAATTCAAATAACCGACTATGGCCAGTAGGGCACAGGAACACCAATGCACCCACTGCGGAAGAACTTTTCATTCACGTATAGGGCTGTCAAAACATACTAGATCAGCTCATCCTGAGGAGTATGCTTTTGACGAAATTGGCCCAAAACGATGCAAATACTGGTCACATGAAGAAATGACCATCATGGCAACTGTTGAACTTGAATTAGAAGGTACCATACCGGGTGCCCAAATGAATAGAGCTCTTGCCTCCAAAATGGTTGGTAGAACACATAAATCTGTAGAAGCGGTACGAGCAAGGCCTCACTATCAGAATGTATTGGAGCAGATACGCCTAGATGCTACACAAACACCCCGAAGAACGACAGAAGAACTAGATGGAAGCTACGAGATCTCCCATCAACAGCTTGATGAAGCTATTCTTGCAGGGATTCCCATAGCTCAGCGTGCATCAGAACAGGATGAAGGCCACCAATTGTTGATAAGTGGTGCAAGAGCAGTGGTCCAGGATCTTGACCCCCAAAATGACCTTCTTCTGTGGATATCCCATATCATTGGTATAACCCCACGACCACCCAGGGACCATATAATCAACAATGATACCACACAAGAAACGAGGAGAGATAAATTCTCAAGGTTTAGGAGGTTATGGGATTCTGATAGAGCTGCAATAGCGGAGGACATCCTTGGTAATGGAAGAGCCCAAATGCGTCACACAGGCCAGCAATTGAGGCAATACTGGGCAAGACAGTGGTCAGCTCCATCCAGCGAATGGAC
Source organism: Apolygus lucorum (assembly GCA_009739505.2). Lineage (NCBI taxonomy): Eukaryota > Metazoa > Arthropoda > Insecta > Hemiptera > Miridae > Apolygus > Apolygus lucorum. Next base: position 64,075,393 of record CM019177.2, read on the forward strand.
AGCAGAGGAAGTCCGTCATCCCCAAGATCAGCTGATGGACCACATATGGATGCCAATAACGGAGGACGAAATCCGGGTATCGGAACCAACCAGGACTGCCTGTGGTCCTGATGGACTACTGGCAGAGGTTTGGAGGATGGTTCCCCACAGCCTTAGGAAGTTGTTTTTCAACACGATTTTGCGCCGGGGATCTATGCCGTCTACCCTCTTACAAGTTCGAACTACTATGATTCCAAAGAAAAACATGCCAGAAACAGAGGCAGACTACCGCCCAATCACAGTCCCATCAGTAGTAGTACGCCAATTTCACAAGATCATTGGAAAGCGTTTGGAATCCTCAGTTACTCATGTTGAGCAACAAAAAGGTCTCCGCAGAGGCGTTGATGGACTAGCACTGAATGTATTGGCACTCAATAAATTGTTGGTTGAAGCTAACAGGAAAAAAAGAGAGCTTCACATTGCAGTTCTCGATGTTGAGAAAGCATTTGATAGAGTATCTCATTTTGCTATAATGAACATCATGAAGGGGAGACAGTGGCCCAAACAGCTGGTACAGTATATTGAATCAATTTACCAAAATGGGTCTACACGAATTGGGGCAGGCCCATGGATGTATAATGCAAGGGGCATTAGACAGGGTGACCCCCTGTCCTCAACCCTCTTCAATGCAGTTATGGATCACGTCCTGCTAGCACTCCCTAATAGGGTTGGATACATCCACGCAGGGCAGCGTTGGTCTTCCCTGGCTTTTGCGGATGATGTTGTACTGATTGCCACATCTAGAGCTGGGATAGTGGCTCAGATTGTGGCATTCAATAATGCCTTGAAGTCGGTGGGACTGAATCTCAACCTCAGAAAATCCATCTATCTGCCTTTGATGCCAAGAGGGCATCGACTCGTGGTCCCAGCTGAAAGGCCTTCCATTGATGTTGATGGCCAGTGCCTGAGGGCAGCACCACACAATGTTCGATGGATATACCTGGGAGTATCCTTTGGTACCCAGGGTATATGTCGTAACATGCCAATTAAAATGACTACAATCCTTGAGAAAATTGACAGGGCACCACTGAAGCCTCTGCAGAAATTAGTAATGTTGCGAGACCACGGCATACCCTCACTAACTCACCAACTAGTGCTGGGAAGTACCACGCTCTTAACTCTAAAACAGATGGATATATCTGTAAGGAGATATGTGAGAAAATGGTTGCGCCTGCCATTTGACTCTGCTAATGCCTACATCCATGGACCAGTGGGTGATGGTGGTCTTGGAGTAATGGAACTACTCAGTCAAATACCAACCATAAGAGCTAATAGGGTAGGGGCGGCAAACACACAACTCTTTGAAGGAGGAACGAGTCTCCAACAACAAAATGGGACATCAAGAATCGACCGTCGAATTGCCAGGGCACAACGTCTCCATCAAATTACGGATGGAGCTGAACTGGTAAAATCACGCGATAACGGAGCTAGCACGGCATGGATCAGGAACCCTTCAGCGAAACTATGGGGATGGAGGTCATTGGGTATGGTGAAAGTACATTCTGGTTCTCTACCAACAGGAGTGAGGAGGACAAGAGGCAGGCGTACCGGCAGCAGCCATCTATGCCGAATGGGATGTCAAACACCCGAAACTGCCTCGCATGTGCTCCAGATTTGCCCAGCCATGGTAAGACCCAGGTGTGCCCGTCACAATTCTGCCCTGAACCTACTGGAAGCCTACGCTCGCCGTAAAGGATGGCCAGTATGGCTAGAGCCACACTTTAACCTGGAACAGCGAGGTTATCGTCCAGACCTCGATGGTAACACCAAGAGGAGCCTTCATTATTGATGTCTCAGTGGTCTCTGGCTCCGGCCAGAGATCACTCGCAGACATCAATGCTTCCAAAATTCGAAAATATGAAGTTGACGCATTACTAGATGCTGCAGCAGCACTTGCAAACATTCAGCGAAACCAACTAAAGGTGATTGGAGCAACGATCACCTGGAGAGGGATATGGCATGGCAAGTCAGCGAAGGATCTGATTCGGGCTGGTTACCCACTGTTTATCCTGGAGTGGATGACCACCCGAGTCCTAACAGGAGGATCATTCATCTGGTCTAAATTCAGGGCTACGGCCACACGACGGCGTGCCACGGCTCGAGCAAGTGGGCTCCGTGGGACTTGGAGCTGAACTCGAACCCCATTGGGAGGAGAAGTGTCGACTGATGGCATAGCCAGAAGAGGCACAATCCTCCCTCCATCATTTGTGGGATAAGGTGATTCTACCTTGTCCCTCACCCCAATGTCCGAGGTCGGATCTCGGACCCTGATACCAAGCAGCCAGATGGACATGACTGCTGAGTGCTGAAAGTGCTGATACAATACTGTGATGTAAATATTTATGTACAATACCATCAATTGTAGCGGTGAAGTATTTTTTCCAAATATAAATTGTTAATGAAAGAAGTGAAAAAACTCGGCGCTTTGCGCCTCGGCGGGGGGCTCCGCCCCCCTGCACCCCCCGGTTTATTTCTTTTTCCATACTCTGTATGAAATCATAGGAACACAGAATGTGTTTTTGCGATACTAGTCATCCGTTAAATAAAAAAAAACAATAAAATAAATAAAAAAACAAAATAAAAAGGAAGGAGAATCTCTCTTCCTTCTTTCAAGAGAAGAGCTCCATCTAAACAAGAAGATGAAAATGAAGAGTTCTAATAAAAGGGATTTTATAATAAAAGTTATTGTAAAAGGGATATCCTGCTTTGTGGATGCGCACATTTATAGGGTTTTAGACCAAATTAAATGTCTAACAATTATTTATTTTATTTTCAATCCACTCAGGCGCCTTCAGCATTCTCCATTGACCCGCCCTCTAAAATTTCAGCTTCCTGCGTTCAACAGGAGAGAAAATGGCCATGGAGCTCACTCAGCTGATCAGTGACCACTCAGGCGCCTTCAGCATTCTCCATTGACCCGCCCTCTAAAATTTCAGGTTCCTGCGTTCAACAGGAGAGAAAATGGCCTTGGAGCTCACTCAGCTGATCAGTGACCACTCAGGCGCCTTCAGCATTCTCCATTGACCCGCCCTCTCAAATTTCAGCTTCCTGCGTTCAACAGGAGAGAAAATGGCCTTGGAGCTCACTCAGCTGATCAGTGACCACTCAGGCGCCTTCAGCATTCTCCATTGACCCGCCCTCTAAAATTTCAGGTTCCTGCGTTCAACAGGAGAGAAAATGGCCTTGGAGCTCACTCAGCTGATCAGTGACCACTCAGGCGCCTTCAGCATTCTCCATTCACCCGCCCTCTAAAATTTCAGGTTCCTGCGTTCAACAGGAGAGAAAATGGCCTTGGAGCTCACTCAGCTGATCAGTGACCACTCAGGCGCCTTCAGCATTCTCCATTGACCCGCCCTCTCAAATTTCAGCTTCCTGCGTTCAACAGGAGAGAAAATGGCCTTGGAGCTCACTCAGCTGATCAGTGACCACTCAGGCGCCTTCAGCATTCTCCATTGACCCGCCCTCTCAAATTTCAGCTTCCTGCGTTCAACAGGAGAGAAAATGGCCTTGGAGCTCACTCAGCTGATCAGTGACCACTCAGGCGCCTTCAGCATTCTCCATTGACCCGCCCTCTCAAATTTCAGCTTCCTGCGTTCAACAGGAGAGAAAATGGCCTTTGAGCTCACTCAGCTGATCAGTGACCACTCAGGCGCCTTCAGCATTCTCCATTCACCCGCCCTCTAAAATTTCAGCTTCCTGCGTTCAACAGGAGAGAAAATGGCCTTGGAGCTCACTCAGCTGATCAGTGACCACTCAGGCGCCTTCAGCATTCTCCATTGACCCGCCCTCTAAAATTTCAGGTTCCTGCGTTCAACAGGAGAGAAAATGGCCTTGGAGCTCACTCAGCTGATCAGTGACCACTCAGGCGCCTTCAGCATTCTCCATTGACCCGCCCTCTCAAATTTCAGGTTCCTGCGTTCAACAGGAGAGAAAATGGCCTTGGAGCTCACTCAGCTGACCAGTGACCACTCAGGCGCCTTCAGCATTCTCCATTGACCCGCCCTCTTAAATTTCAGGTTCCTGCGTTCAACAGGAGAGAAAATGGCCTTGGAGCTCACTCAGCTGACCAGTGACCACTCAGGCGCCTTCAGCATTCTCCATTGACCCGCCCTCTCAAATTTCAGGTTCCTGCGTTCAACAGGAGAGAAAATGGCCTTGGAGCTCACTCAGCTGATCAGTGACCACTCAGGCGCCTTCAGCATTCTCCATTGACCCGCCCTCTAAAATTTCAGGTTCCTGCGTTCAACAGGAGAGAAAATGGCCTTGGAGCTCACTCAGCTGATCAGTGACCACTCAGGCGCCTTCAGCATTCTCCATTCACCCGCCCTCTAAAATTTCAGGTTCCTGCGTTCAACAGGAGAGAAAATGGCCTTGGAGCTCACTCAGCTGACCAGTGACCACTCAGGCGCCTTCAGCATTCTCCATTGACCCGCCCTCTCAAATTTCAGGTTCCTGCGTTCAACAGGAGAGAAAATGGCCTTGGAGCTCACTCAGCTGACCAGTGACCACTCAGGCGCCTTCAGCATTCTCCATTGACTTGGTTGCACGTGACCACATTGACCCAGCATTCCATGGCTCGGTTGCACGTGAATATCATTATAAAATTCGCGTAACGATTTTTTCTGTCGCTTTTTCGTGACGATTTTTCTTCGGTAGGTCATCGCAAAAACACATTCTGTGTTAAAAAAATGTCCTCCAAAATCAAAATTTCCACATGCTTTTTGCGTTTTAGAGCTTCCCGAACAATTTTGGTTCCGTGTCTGTCTGTCTGTCTATCTGTCGGTCTGTCTGTCTGTCGGTCTGTCTGTGGTCAATCCTTGTCCCGGGCAAAACTATACTAACCTGTGGTCCGATTTTGATGAAATTTTCAGGGATTGTGCGGGTTAGGTCCTAGACGGTCCCCTATAAATTTCAGCACCTTCGGACCAATAGGAGCGAGTGCGCATGCGCAAACGTGAATTTCCTGGAACATCGGTTTCTTGGTTTCTAATGAACCGATTTTGCTCAAATTTGGAAGTTAGTTAGGGACTAACTTCTAAGAGACACCCTGTAAGTTTCAATCAAATTGGTCAAGCAATAGCCGCTGCGCATGCAAAGGAGAATGCTGAAGGTGCCTGAGTGATCACTGATCAGCTGAGTGAGCTCCAAGGCCATTTCCTCTCCTGTTGAACGCAGGAACCTGAAATTTGAGAGGGCGGATCAATGGAGAATGCTGAAGGCGCCTGAGTGATCACTGATCAGCTGAGTGAGCTCCAAGGCCATTTTCTCTCCTGTTGAACGCAGGAAGCTGAAATTTGAGAAGCAGGGTCAATGGAGAATGCTGAAGGTGCCTGAGTGGTCACTGATCAGCTGAGTGAGCTCCAAGGCCATTTCCTCTCCTGTTGAACGCAGGAACCTGAAATTTGAGAGGGCGGATCAATGGAGAATGCTTAAGGCGCCTGAGTGATCACTGATCAGCTGAGTGAGCTCCAAGGCCATTTCCTCTCCTGTTGAACGCAGGAACCTGAAATTTGAGAGGGCGGGTCAATGGAGAATGCTGAAGTATGTCACATTTTAGCCATTAGGCTCTAAGCGGAAATCATCCGGGGGTGCAGAGGGCGAAGCCCCCGCCGAGGCGCGCAGCGCAGAGTTTTCGCCAACTGATTCTATACGTCCATGTTACAATGAGTGAGGAAGCTATACTGCCCACCCAACTTGGCAGACGTTTTTTTTACTGACTTCAAAACGCCCGAACGTGCGAAGAAAAAGAGATTTCAAATTGGGTGTCAATTTTTTTTAAAGATTTATATTTGAGGAAATTGATATAAATGTAGAGATTTATTGGAAAGGCTCAACTAGTTTTCATACAAAGTATGTTTTCCGTGTTTTGAATTCATATGACGTTCAGTACGGTTTTGAGGGTCAGCAACATGAGTTGAATTTTATACTAAGTACTTACCAAACGTGTACCAGTTCTACAGTTTTACAGAAGAATTCAATTACCAATCCTGTAGGTACTAATGCAAATACTCACCCGATACTCTGATGATTGTCGAAAATCCGCTTAGTCGTATTACCAGCGTGTACCTGTGAAGGTACCTACTCCCGCTAAACGGGACAAAAGTCGTTCGAGAGAGAAGGAGAAATACCGAACTTCATTTTCGGTTATTCTTTATTATTAATCGATCAATCGAATTCGAATTTTAAATATGTTATGGATTTGTCTGAAGTCACTGAATAAGGCATTTTTGATAACTTCAAAAGAATTCGCTAAAACATGAGTATTTTTATTTTGTCTATAAAAATAATTAAACGATTTTTTTCTGCGAAAACGCTTACATTTCCCTTCTCATAGAGGTGTTATAGATCTCTGAATATTTAGGTTTATTTAGGTTTACTCAACTCAGATAAGCTGAAAGATGGTATACTTGACTCCCGTCCTCGTTAGCCTTGAAAACGTTCTCCTTAAAATAATCTGAGAGTAAAGTGATTGAAAATATCCTTTTTTTTTGTAAGGTGATACAACAATGTTTTTTAACCTATATTTTTTCATATTTTTTTGTTGAAACATGGAAGGTAGGACCTATTATTTAACTTTATACCTTTTAAGGTCTTTCCAAGAGTGTTGAAGATAGCACCACAATACCGAACGAGGTTCCTTACTTCGTCTGGCCACCCTATTCAAGTGTGCCTTACCATCAACCAAACAAAAAATGATATCGTAGTACTGAGCCCTTCTTCGAAAGCAATACAACTAAAGGTTGTCCGACAATCAACTCCACGAAGGCGAACATTGTTGTGGGTTCACTCTGACAAAGAACTGGAAACCACAATAACATCGTTCTATCTACCATGTTTTTACGACGTTTTCAATACTAAATTTTACGACCTTTCCAGATTGATGGAATCTGAATGGCTCAACGTCGAGATCTCTTGAAAGCATTCCACGTTTTACCTGGAGCGTGAATAAATTCACAATGAAGCATCGTGAAATCTCCCATGTAGTCCGAAAAGGCCAGTATTGATGTGACACAAATGCAAACATTATGAATTTTAATGGGGAGTGGATTATAAACTTTAATTGGGTCTCAGTGGGTCGCCGTTCGTTTCTCGTTCCGGGTTAGTATTTCTGTGAATTACAAGCGCAAAAACTACAACTAAAAATAATATAAACTATAAAAAAGTTATAACTGAATTTGAACTTTCAAAGGATTTTTAAAATTTATTAGTGCAGCAGTCTAGGGAATTGAAAAACTGAAATATTTCCCCTGCAATCATCAAAATTGAACTATGATTGCCAGAGAAATATGGGGAAAACCTAACTAAGTAAAAGAGTTTTCCCATTTTGGTTTATTATTTTCAATTATGAACCTTTGGAATCGACCAAGAAAAAACATTTAACCCCCCCCCCCCCCACCTCAAAATTGGTTGGTTTACGTTGCAAGGTACGTAGAATCCGAAAATCGAATAAAATAATTTCCATCCGTCCGCCGTTCGCAGTTCTTTTCTTGGCAACTATGGACCGATTTTGATGAAATTATGGAAATGATGAAATATGGGCTCCATTTGGGGTCTAGTTGTGCCCCGAAGCTTTTGGTTGATGTCAGTCACTTCTAAGGGGTGAACAATAAGGATTGAAATTTTCAAGAGTGCCCTAGCTCGAAAACTTTCGAAATAAAGGTATTGTTTTTCCACCAATTTAAGATAAGTAGTATTGAATTTTTAGAGACCACGCGGAGCTCTGTAGGACAAACCGTTCGCTCCCTACGTTAGTTTTCCTTCGATGTAACAGAACCACGAGTGTGAATCACCAAAGAGGTCTAATCTCCGTTGAAATGTTAGCTAACCAAACTGCGTTCGCTGTTCGTTTCTTCGAGTTGTACTCAGTTTTGCTTCCTTAGCAACCAAAATTTCTCATATATGAAAGTCCCTATTTTTCGAATCGAGTGTGAACCGTTTAGTTCTTCCTAATAAACTTAATTGTAAAGGTATGAAGGTAATTATGTAGTAGGTAGGTAGTAGATACCTATGGTTGGTCGGTTTTCTTAGTTTTTCAAGTCCCTAGACCTCTGCTCTAATGAATTTTTAAAAAACCTTGAAAATTTCAAATATAGGTACATTTTTAAAGTTTTAGCTCCTGTTATTCACGGAAATACTAACCCGGAACGAGGAACGAACGGCGACCGACTGAGAAAGATATGAAATTATGAATTGATGTGACGGGGACGGAACACTTTCCTCAGATGCTGATTTCCTCTTAAAAGACTGTAGTGAAATCCGTTTTAGGCTAAAGCTTATTTATGTTTTGTAATTTTGGCCGAAGGCTTCAAGTTGAACTCACGCGAGGCGCGCAGAGCCAAGTTTTTTCAATACTGGATCTCAATATCCGAAAACCCAAAAAATTCATTGAATTGTATGGTGATCTCTATCAAACTGGAATAACTTCAACTTGGTACGTACCTACATACGTTATAGTCGATGGTAAATCGGAAAAACGATGGTAAAACTGACCAGAGATTCTTCTGAATTTTCGCACATTTTCTCTCCATTGTTTAATGTTGGGAGTTCGCGATTTGGATTTGTTAAGACGATCAATCTTTCGTTAAGTAGTCACATCGAATAAACATTTTTTAGCTAAAAATGGGATAATAATATTATCCATATTGTGGTTCCTAGTAAATGGCTGTATCACCATAGTAGATAAAATAGTAATTTTTGCACCATTTCCATTGGCTTGGTGAATACTGCGCATCTTATAGCTTTAAAAATGTATTCATCTTACCATCTACAGGGTAACATCTATGGATAAATGTTCAGAGATATGTACCTACTTGACAAAATTATATCATGTAAGAGTCGTCAGTACCTTCAAAACAAAAGGGTTCCCATGTTAGCAGGTGCCACTTTCTCTCCGATAACACGCGCAAAATATGCATAAAAGAGAACAAAAAAAAAAAATGTTCATAAACAATGTTTGCTTCATGTTTGTAATGGGTTCTCATTCGAATGGTTAACAATATTCTTTATAGGGTCGTAAAAACCCTCATGTTGACTCAAAGGCCGCTGATGAGATCATTTATACGGGTAACTGCGGTCCCACCCAGCGTTACAAATCCCGAAAAAAATGGTCACCTTTTCTCCCCTGACCCCAATACGATATTTTTACGCGGCACGTAGGTAGGCATAAAACGTTATATATCGCTGGGTATATTTTTACCGACATCGTCGCTCTGTGACGGTATATTTCAAATCGGAGGTGCTTTGAAACATGGAATTTAATTGCGATGGCCGGAGGGCCGAACAATTTGGCTAATCGGGCGGAGAAAATCGCGCTCAAACGAGGTCTGAACCAAAGGGAAGTTTACGACCGTATCAACCATAAAGTGGGCTTTCAAGGTAAATAGACGATCGCTAAAGACTATTAGCGGTGGTAACAGACGTTAATGTCAAGATCGGTTTATGAAGCCGTGTTTCAAGTCTACTGAGTTAATAATCTTTACTTACATGGTCTACTTTTATAGTACTTGGTGTAACGAGTCACTCAATCTCGATCTATCTACAAGAAAAGTACCTAATCTTCGACAGGTACCGACCACCGACCTACCTTTCTCTGGTAGAAGTTCAATTTGGAATTATTGAATGTAACGAGCTCACTCCAGTTACTAAGCTGTCACGTAATACCATAGCAACGAATGTAAACGGTGTGAATGAAATGAGTCTTAATATAGAATTTGAAATGTGTTTCGTGATTTTCTATTCTAATAATATAAAATTGTAATTCAAGTATTACAATTTGGCGCGGTCGGTAGTTCAGTGATATAGGACATGTCTTCGTGGGAGTGTTTACCAGAAGACGTTCCGGTCATGACTAATTCTGGTAGTTCGGCGGCTTATTTTCCGAGTGAGTTCCAGGTACTCATGAATTCGATTCTCCAATCTCAACAGAAGACTATGTGTGGCCTTATTGAGAGGGTTATGAGTTCAATGGCCACATCTTTCACTGAGGCAATAAACGAACTTGCTAATAGACCTGAGAAGATGGAGATACCTCGATTTGATGGTAAAACTGAAAGCCCCGGCTCCTGGATCAGCCTTTACGAGTTGGCCTGTGCACAAAATAGGTGGTGCACTGATGAGCAGAAAATAAACAACCTTCTTGGATGTTTAAGTTCAGGAAGTGTAGCCGAAAAGTGGTTCAATTCACGTATAGTCGGTCAAGTTTCAAATAACTGGGATGAATGGAAAACATCATTTACGTCTGCATTTGGACAGAATCCTGTCCAACTCGTGATCGATGCTTTGGGATACCACTACCATTTCGGATGTCTGATGCAGTTCTACTACGAGAAACAACGGTTACTTCTACTAGCATTTGGTAAGCTTCCTGATAGAGTATTCAATTTATTAGTTTTGCACGTCCTTCCTGCAGACATGCAGAATTTATTGATGGGGAACGGTACCGATCTAGATTCCAAAGAGAAGTTTAGACAGTCTTTTGTGCGATTGAGACCATTTACCGAGGCTGAAACAATACAAGTGGACAATCCATATTTGCCCAGCCCTGAAAATACAGAGGACATTGATTCATCGGCTCTCACCAATTTCGGTAATGCTATGAACAAAAGTAGAACCTTTTCTTTAGATGTATTTTCTTCTTATTTGTCTAATGATTCAAGTAGCTTGCCACTTGTCCAATCTCTAAGTTTGAATGGAGTTAACGTGAAGAGTTTGTTGGATACAGGTGCAATGGTGAATTTAGTTTCGGATAGAATTGTTGCTAGAAATAGATGGAAGTGTAGTAGAGAAGACGAAGTATTACGAGGCTTCAATGGGTCTATTCAAAACGTTTCTAGAGCTGTTCTAATAACAATTTGCTTGGGTGAGTCTAAGGTTGTTTCTAAAGCATACGTAGTGGATCAATTGCCATATGAAGCCATAATAGGCTGGCCATCTCTACGTCAGCTGGGACTTTGTCTAGTGCCGGCAAAAATTGAAGAACCTGTGTATCAAGTAAAAAAAGGCTCCTACGAAAAGGTCATATTGAGCCGTGGCGATGTGGTTCGAATGTTTCCTCAGCAGGCTGATGGTAGCAGGATGGGACCATCCAAGGAAATAAAATTCAATCTGAAGCCGAATTCTCCCATCGTGAAGCAGAAGCCTTATCGGTTGAATAGGGAAAAGTATGAGTGGGCGCAGAATAAAGTCAAGGAACTCTTAGAAAAGGGCGTTATTCGGACTTCTGAGTCAGAATATGCTTCACCCTGTGTGATAGTTCCCAAAGAAAATGGAAGCCTTCGTCTCTGCCAAGATTTTCGTATGATCAATGAGTTCACAGATTTGGATCCATTTCCATTCCCATTGATTGACCAGATAATATCGAGCTTTGGAGGTTGCTGTTGCTTCACGAAGTTGGATTTGAAAGACGGTTTTCATCAGTTTCCCCTATCTGATGAAACCAGAAAATATACAGCCTTTGTCCTACCTTTTGGGCACTTTGAGTTCAACCGATTGCCGTTTGGGTGGAAAAATTCTCCACCAAAATTTCAAAGGTGCATGGTTGAAGCTCTGGGTTCATTGCTTGAAGACCCTCTCATCTGGGTCTACATTGATGACATAATAGTAGGTGGATATACGGAGATTGAATGTGCTCAGAAGACGTACAAGGTCGTGAAGAAACTGACAGAAGTTGGTTTACAATTGAACTTGGAGAAGAGCATATTTTGTCAATCTAATATCACTTTTCTCGGCCGTCAGATAGATGGTAAAACAAAAACAACCAAGGAGGAGTCTGTAGATAAGGTTAGAAAAATGTCAAGGCCCCACAACGTACACACTCTTCGAGTTTTCACAGGTCTGACCGGTCATTTTCGAGCCTTTATCCCTGATTACGCAAGAATAGTGAAGCCTTTGGATAAGTTGAAGGAGAAGAATGTGGAATTCAAGTGGACCGATGATTGTGAGAATGCTTTTCAAACATTGGTGAAGAAAATCTCATCGAATCCAGTTCTTCAGCTTCCAGACTGGCGTCTGAATTTCGAGCTGTGTACTGACTCTTCTCACTACGGATGTGGTGCAATTTTGTACCAGAGGGATGCGTCAAAACCAAAAAAGCTACAACTGAGGGTGATAGGATATTATTCGTATTCTTTCTCGAAGCCAGAGATAAACTACAGCGTTACTGAAAAAGAAGGGCTGGCTGTTATAAAAGCGATAAAATATTTCCAATCTTACCTAGAAGGCAGAGAATTTGTCATTCATTCCGATCATCAGGCGTTGAGCTTTATCTTGAATCTCAAAGAGGCTAAAGGTCGATTAGCTCGTTGGCAAATGTTCCTTATGGGATTCAACACCAAGATCAATCATAGGAAAGGATTGGAGTTGGAGGACGCTGATGCGATATCGAGGCTTTGTATATCAATGCCAGCAACCCCACAAGTGGTCGACATCAATGCTGTTGTAAAGAACAATAAAGGCAAAATCCATATTGATCCAGCAAATAGAGATGAATTGCTACGGACTTACCACGATAATCCGGATTCTGGTGGCCATGACGGTTTCATGAGGACATATTTGAAGATTAGGCAGAGGTTTCATTGGCCGAAAATGAAAGGAGATATTGCGAAGTATATCAGAAGCTGCCACCAATGCCAGGTTCTGAAGTTCAAATATCGCCCCAAGCCTGACACGATGATAATACCTCATACAGCACCCAGTTCATTCCACACACTTCACCTAGACTTTGGGGAGCTTTGCAAGAAATCTGAAGGACACCAGTCAACTAAATCGTTTCTAGTGGCCATCGACGAATATTCTCGGTATTCGTTTGCAAAAAGCATGTCGGAGACATCTGCATCGGTGATCAAATATTTACGAGATTTGCCAGTGATAGATAAGGTTAAAAAACTGGTTACAGACAACGGTGCACAGTTTACCTCAAGGTCATTGCAAAGATTTGCTCAAGAGAGAGGGATTAGCCTTGTCCACACTACACCCTACCATCCTGCAGGGAATGGCTTGGCAGAACGGAAAATAAGAGATATCAAGCAGTTCCTCGCCATGTATCCCCAATTTAAAGGAGGGTGGAAAAGTTGTTTGGAGGCAGCAGTAAAACACCTTAATCGGTCGCACTCGTCAGGAATCGGTTGTTCTCCACATTTCATGGCATTCGAGAAAGTATCACTTTACCCAGCAGACGAAGCCCATGGTGTTACTGCCGATATGATCGAGGAGGAACCATATTCGCCTGAAGAGAAGATGAGGTATCAAGAGAGGATGAAGAAAAACTTTGACAATCACCATTCAAAAACTGTGCCCTCCCTCTTGGAAGGTGATCAGATTTTAGTACAGTCAGGATTTTTCAACAAAGTACCGAATATTAAAGGACCATTCCGTATAACAAGAATTGCCCGGATGGATGGCTACCCTAAATCCATATTTTACAGAGATGATGAAGGAAAAGAACAAGCAGCAGCTATTAAGAACGTTCTGAAGTATTTTCCAAGAAGAGAAGATCAATCTCAGTGAGGAGGAGTGTAACGAGCTCACTCCAGTTACTAAGCTGTCACGTAATACCATAGCAACGAATGTAAACGGTGTGAATGAAATGAGTCTTAATATAGAATTTGAAATGTGTTTCGTGATTTTCTATTCTAATAATATAAAATTGTAATTCAAGTATTACATTGAACATAGCAATTAAAATTAAATGAATTCGAATAAGAAAAGCTTATTTTGTACTTTTCTTACGAATTCATCAGTAGCTCGGAAGAAAATCGCACCAAATTATTACAAATCGGTCTTATGTTTTCCCTACGATAACCACTCTGCGTTTGTCCCTCTTGTCAAAGATACTACCTTCATATTTCCTCCTTGCGTGAAGTAAGTTCTACCTTTCTATGATTGCACTTTCAATGTTCAAAAGCCACTCAGAGGGAGCTTTGAACTCGACTTGACCGAATCAAAATGCCCAACGTGTCAAAATTCCCAACGTCTGACAATTTCCCAAAGTATCAAGTATCCTATGTCCGAAAATTGTCGACGTATCAAAATGTTCGTATTCTGTGCCAAACCATGTATGGCAATAATCGTAAAATTTTCCTTCAAAATAGGGTTTTTCCAAAAAATAGGATTTTTCCCCACTGTGTCGTGTAACTTATCGAACTGAGGGAGGCGTTCAACTATACAGGGTGTCTTCAAAACAGGTCTCATTCCTTCAAGGGGTCGATTCTACAACTAATTTGTAACAAAAAATGTCTCCTAGCAATTTTTTTAGAGGCTTCTTTTCCAATTTATTTCAATTTTAAAGTTTTTTTCTCGTAATTTTGACCTTATGTCATTAAACTTGGTAATAAATCCTTTAATTTGCTGTGATATTTACGATCTGTGGATACCGTTGGAGAGCATTAAATTTTCTATCTCCCTAAGTAATACCAATTAAAAAATTTTCAGTTGAATTTTACGGGCAATAATGCAACTTAAAAAGAGAACTTAGTAACTTTTCGCTTTTCAACGTACGTAATGTCCGAATAATTCGAGATAATGAACTATTGCCGGTAAGCCTAAAAACTGCGACAGGATCTCAGCTTTCAATGGGGTAATCAAAAAATTACGAGGAAAGTGCAGCGTTCGGCGTATGGCGGACGGGCGGCCAAATTTTTATTCGATTTCTGGATTCTACGTACCTTGAAACGCAAACCATAAAATTTTGAGGGGGTGTTAAAAATTTTTTTTTCTTGGTCGATTCCAAAGGTGGAAAGTGAAGCGATCGCAGTTACTAATCTCTTACTGATATCTTCTGAATGGAAGAGTCGATCTTGATCTTTTCCTGCATTTGAGATTCGACTCCAAATATCACAAAAACAAGTCATCAACTCCTCGATCAGCCTCCATCTATTTTCGCCCATCAGCCGGTCGGCCTCTTCGCCGTCCAACTCGTAACGAACGGCTCCCACGCGAGAATTCACGACCAAAAAAAAAAGGTCGTTCGATCATCGGTTCCCCCGTCTTAATTGATTACGTCATCTCCCAATTACCGTCGGTGATTCGGAAGGAAATCGACCTCGCAGGTAATCGGCACCTGTCGGTCGAGGAGTCGAAAGACCGGAGTTTGTCGCGTTTTTCGACTTCCGACGTTGAAAAAAGCGTACATTATTCAGACGAGCGCGGGTTTTTTTGTTGGAGGGAGAAGTGGACCACTAGGTAACTGATGTCATCTTTACAAAACATCGTTTAAAAAATAGTTCTTCAGTCCTGATGAGGCCAAGAAGGAAACTCAGTAAAAAACGCTGCAAATCATTGCTCAGAGGTTTATTATTTTCTGTATAGATCACCCTTCTGATTTGAATAGGATTGAAAATGGCCTTGGAGCTCACTCAGCTGATCAGTGATCTGAGGAGTGAAGAAGATCTCCTCGAATGCTGGAGACGCCTGGAAGAGCACTTCCATTCAATAGGATTGAAAATGGCTTTGGAGCTCACTCAGCTGATCAGTGATCTGAGGAGTGAAGAAGATCTCCTCGAATGCTGGAGACGCCTGGAAGAGCACTTCCATTCAATAGGATTGAAAATGGCTTCGGAGCTCACTCAGCTGATCAGTGATCTGAAGAATGAAGAAGCTTTTGAGCAATGATTTGCAGCGTTTTTTACCCACCAACATTTTTTTTACCTACCAACTTTTTTTTACCTACCAGCTAGGTACTACCTACAACAGCATACTGGCTTCACACCTTCACAATCAAGTTTATTAGAAAGAACTAAACGCTTCACACTCGATTGGAAAAATAGAAAGCTTCATATGGAAATTTGATTACTGGTTACGCAGAAGGCAAAACTGTATACAAATCGAAGAAATGAACAGCGACCGCATTTTAGTCCGATAAAATTTGAATGGAGATTAGACCTCTTTTGCGATTCACACTCATGATTCTGTTTCATCGAAGGAAAACCTTCAAGTACTCGTAGGGACCGAACGTTTTGTCCTACAGAGCTCCGGGTGGTCTCAAAAATTTTTTTAAATTCACTACTATTTAAAATTGGTGAAAAAACGATACCTTTATTTCGAGAGTTTTCGAGCTAGGGCACTCTTGAAAATTTCATCCCTTAATTTTCACCCCTTAGAAGTGACCTACATCAACCAAAAGCTTCGCGGCACAACTAGACCCCAAATGGAGCCCATATACCAAATTTGAACCAAATCGGTCCAGTGTTGCTAAGAAAAGTACCGCGGACGGCGGACGGGGGACGGCGGACGGACATTGCAAATTTGGATTCTACGCACCTTGAAACGTAAAGTGACAAAGTTTGAGGGGGGGTTATACAAATTTTTTGCGATACGATCACATAGGCTTATTATTAGAAATAATAAACCAAAACCTCGAAAACACCATTTTCACCCGTTGTTTGGCTCATCACCCATACGTGTAGGGCAATTAGTTGCTAGGGCTACATTTCTGCGGATCTGAATTCCATCCCAGTCGATTCTGAGTCAAAAAATACTTGGAAAATGTCACCCCACGCATATTTAAGCAAAAACCTCTTTTTTGGCCGGTTATTTGCCCACAACTTCTATACGAATTAAGCGATCGGAATAGTTCGACGTTAGGACCAACTAGACCCCAAATGGAGTCTATGTGCGAAAGATCGGGTTTTTTAGACCGATTCTAAGGCCTTTTATGGCCCGGACGGCGAACGGCGGACGGCGGACGGACATTGCAAATTTGGATTCTACGCACCTTGAAACGTAAAGTGACAAAGTTTGAGGGGGGGTTATAAAATTTTTTTGCGATACGATCACATAGGCTTATTATTAGAAATAATAAACCAAAATTAAATCTTAAAATATGTCATATTTTGTCTAAGAGAAAGAAAAAAAAATTACTGATATGTTTTATCATTTAGTAAGTATTTTTGTTGATAGTTCATTTTAGCTCGAAATCAATGGTTATCTAATGTTCAAAACAACTTTGTTATCAAGTCACAATTTTTTTCAGAACGGCCAAATCAGCGCGTGCTGATCAAAAAGCGACAAATCTAAACGAAAAACGCTGCAAATTATTACACAATGGTTTATTATTTTTTATTTTTCTTTATATAGATCACTCGTCTGCAAAGCCACCAACCATCCAACATGAAGAAAAACATCGATCGCATTTCGGTCAGCTTTAATTTGAACGGAGATTAGGCCTCTTTTGCGATTCACACTCGTGTTTCTGATTTATCGTACGTCCAAACTTTAAATTCTCGTAGTGAGCGAACGGTTTGTCCTACAGAGCTCCGAGTGGTCTCAAAAAATTCTAAAAATTCGATAGAATCTTAAATTGAAGGAAAAACAATACCTTTATATCTAAATTTTTTGAGTTAGGGCGTTTTCAAAATTTCAAAATTGATTTTGGAACCCTTAGAAGTGACCTAAATTAACCAAAATCTTCGGGGCACAACTAGACCCCAAATGGAGCCCACATACCAAATTTCATCAAAATCGGTCAATGCTAAGTGGCAAAAGTGCTGCGTACGGCGGACGGACGGGCCAAATATTTATTTTTGGATTCTACGTACCTTGAAACGCAAACCATCAAATTTTGAGGGGGTGTTAAACATTTTTTTTCTTGGTCGATTCCAAAGGTTCATTATTGAAAATAATAAACCAAAAGGTGATATCTCATGCTCTGGATGCAAAAACTAAGGTTATCCTAGCTATGCCCAATATTCAATGCCAATTTAGAAATCGATAGAAAACTATTAACTGGACGGTACCAAAATTATTCCCGAAGGTCGAGAACTTAAAATGCGGATAAAAATTTCGATTTTCGAGAACTTTTTTATTATTTTCTGCATACCTTTGGAATTGAGCTTGAAAAACTTTTAACCTCCCGTCAAATTTGATGGTTTGCGTTTCAAGATAGGTACGTAGAATCCTAAAATAGGATAAAGAATTTCCGTCCATCCGCCGTACGCAGCACTTTCCCCACTTAGCATTGACCGATTTTAATGATGGTGATTTATGTGGGCTCTGTTTGGGGTCTAGTTGTGCCCCGAAACTTTTGGTTGAGGTCAGTCAATCCTAAGGGGTTAAAAATGGGGGAGTGAAATTTTCACCCAGAGCTCTGTAGGACCAACCGTTTACTACCTACGTTTGAGGTCTTGATGTTGGGACGATGTATGTTCACTGACGGAAGTAGGCCAAATCTCCGTCGTTTCTTCGAATAAAGTTTCATTTCACCAAGTGATGCTTTTTGTTTTGCTGGAGGTACTTTTTAGAAATAAAAATAAAAACTTAATATTGAACGTTCTGCGATGACATGGTTGGTATACTACTAACCCGTGCATTCATGTGCAAATAATTTTTATTCATACTCGTATGAACGAAAAACGCTTCTGGGTGGGTGTACTTTTTACCTGCTCTGGGTGGGTATTAGGTTCCAATAACCTGTTATTTATTAATAGGTTACCTCTGGGACCTCACAAGCTCATTCCGACATACCATTTCTAAGTATCATTTCGTTGATGTCTCGTTTTCGTTTCCTACCTAAGTTGGGGTTTCTATCTAGTTATTTCCGACATATTTACGTGTCAGTGTATTTTCATTCGTTTTCGATTTTAAAAAACCAAGTATTGCTCTGGCTCTACATGTTTTGGAGCCTTCCCCACAGAGTACCGGGGACAAAAGTTTCAGGGAAGGCTTGTCTCTTGTATTTAATACAAGAGACAAGCCTTCCCTGAAACGTTATTTAATAACAGGGTTATTTTGGTAATAGGTAGGTTCCAAGCGGAATTAACGAAACCCGGTAATAGGTAATTTTTAACTGTTACGTTTAGTACCGCCCATCTCCAGTCACTCGTAAGAGTTGAAATTTCAGAAACGCCCTTGCTCAAACAATTTTATTATAAAGGTATTCTTTTTTCATCAATTTAAAATAGATTTGAATTTTTAGGATCAACTATTTGTAGGAACAACCGTTTGCTCCCCATGAGAACTTAAGGGTTTGACTTACGAAAAATCAGAAACACAGTGTGAATCGCAAAAGCGGCCTAATCTCCGTTGAAATTTTAGCTGACCAAAATCCGATCGTTGTTAGTTTCGTCGAGTTGTTTTCAGTTTTGCGTCCTTAGCAACCAGTAATCATATTTTTTCTCACCCTCAACTCCCTGTTTAGCATTTATTGAACTCCCTGAAGCATTTATTTCTACAAAATAAACTTGATTGTGAAGTAGGTATGTGGTAGGTAGGTAGTAGGTACCTATGGCTGATAATGGCAAAACTATGTCCTTTGGAGGCGCGTGATCTATACAGAAAAAAATTCCATTCATGCAGCGAACCTAATGAGCGAATTTTCAAAGAAATCATTCAGTTGAAGGTATGGTTAAGAAAAGGAGCAATGGTGTTGCAATTTCTTTTAGATTTTTTTTTCTACACGATTCTTGTTTTTTTTCATTTTGGTTTTCAGTATACCATACCAACATAGGTACTGTTGGCACCGGGTATGCTTTGAAGATGTTAGGAGTCAGTATTATAATTTTAATTGTTATAATTTTATTATAATTATGCACGTTTTCATCATAATGAAGTATTTTTCCTGAGATCCTCACAAAAAATCATGAAGAATTGCGTTGGTCGGAATTTTTTACGCTGTATTTTGCAAAAATGAAGGGGGGTGTAACCTTTTCGTGAAACACCCTGTATATATTTGTGTATATATTATATACACAAATATATACAGGGTGTTTCACGAAAAGGTTACACCCCCCTTCATTTTCGCAAAATACAGCGTAAAAAATTCCGACCAACGCATTTCTTCATGATTTTTTGTGAGGATCTCAGGAAAAATACTTTTGCGCAAAAAAGTTGCGCGCAATCGTGCGCAATTGACACTAACTTTATTTTTTCAAATGGAACACCGCCTTTTTTATTACAGATTCGGATTCTACGTCAAATTTCATGAGTAATTCATACCCACATCGATTTGTTTTATTGCGCGCAACCTGGCTTTTGAACGCTCTAAGTTGCGCAACTCCACAATTGCACAAAAATTAGATGTTAGAGAACCCTTAGTGTGGCACATGTTTTTTCATCATTTTTTAACGCTAAATCACATGGTGACATCCGTTTTTCAATTTGACTGGAATTTTTCAAAATGGCGGCCAAAATTCGGTTGCTATTAATGAAAAAATGGCTCTTTTTAAATCGTTATGAGTTTTTAGGTAATTTTATTCAGTTCAAGCAAGATCGTACTGTCAGTTTTTTTTTTAACTCCACCGTAGACGGCCTCAAGCCCGTGGTTCAAAAGGAGGTGAGAAAATAAAAAATAAACATGATTTCGACCTCAAAACTGATGTTTTTGTGAAAAAATGTTAATTTTTCCTCCTGAAATCTTGGTTTTTCTCAAAACGGATGACACCCTGTGATTCAGCGTCAAAAAATGATGAATAAACATGTGCCACACTTTGGGTTTTCCAAAACCTAATTTTTGCCCAATTGTGGAGTTGCGCAACTTAGAGCGTTCAAAAAGCCAGGTTGCGCGCAATAAAACATATCGATGTGGGTATGAATTTTTCATGAAATTTGACGTAGAATTCGAATCTGTAATAAAAAAGGGGGTGTTCCATTTGAAAAAATGAACTTAGTGTCAATTGCGCACGATTGCGCGCAACTTTTTTGCGCAAAAGTGTTTTTCCTGAGATCCTCACAAAAAATCATGAAGAATTGCATTGATCGGAATTTTTCACGCTTTATTTTGCGGAAATGAAGGGGGGTGTAACCTTTTCGTGAAACACCCTGTATACGTATGATTTTTTGAAAAACTTCAGGGATCGTTTCAGAATTGTTGAAGGGGGTTGAGTCGGTTGATATAGACTTGTTGGTGGTCGAAACGACTCTGGTTCCTTTTTGTGAATAAAATGGGAAACGTTGGTTTTCTGTTGTATATTCTTTAGCTACAGTTTCGCTGGGACAACTTGCCAGCATCTTCAGGCTAAAACAATTGAGAACAGCAGATCTCTTAGTGTCTAAAAACTATGGTCACTATACACTAGACATAGGTACCTTACACATAATTCTTGAAATTTACCTTATCAGTTTTTGAAGAAATTATGTGTAAGGTATGTCTAGTGTATAGTGACCATAGTTTTTAGACACTAAGAGATCTGCTGTTCTCAATTGTTTTAGCCTGAAGATGCTGGCAAGTTGTCCCAGCGAAACTGTAGCTAAAGAATATACAACAGAAAACCAACGTTTCCCTTTTTATTCACAAAAAGGAACCAGAGTCGTTTCGACCACCAACAAGTCGTTTCAGAATGTTCCAAATCGGATTTTGGTGAACATTTTTTTCTCAAAAAAGTCCATTCTAGAAATTTTGGGGCCATTGCAATAGCTTAATTTTCCTTGAAAATTCGCTAATAATAAACCTTTGGTCCTTGAAAAGTCAAAGCAAAGCATTAGCTATCTGGTAGAGTGTGAAGCAAAATGCAGTGGCACCAGCAATCCGGTGGTGATGATTTTCATAGGGGACCATCTACACTCCAACCCGAACAAACTCTTGATATTTTTATCGAAATCGGAAAATAACTTCGTATTGTTTTGCCCGGTACAAGGATTTCGTGACACACACACACATACAGACACGGAAACAAAATTGTTCAGGAAAGCCTGAAATGTAAAACGCGAGTGAAAACTTTGATTTTGGAGAACATTTTTTTTTTCAACCTTGAAAAGTCAAAACAAAGCTTCCTCTACCTTGGTAGACTCGGAAGCAAAATACTAATTTTATGAAAACACCTAAATAGTCGCCTGTGTACAATTTGATTTAAAATGGTACCTAAGCAAAGTTTATGGTTATAGGAAAGTAGCAAGAAAAACAGAGTATCCTGGTGGGGATGAGAGAAACTAGGGGAGCGGATAGAAATCGAGGAAGTCCTCAACCTGCGCACCGCATGTCACGAACTGTTGACCCCTTTACGTCAAGACCGCATGGGCCGCGTCGCCATGGTGACGTCACGACGCCGTCTATTGACCCCCCTCCCAATGTAGCTCCCATCCCTCTTGGATTGCTTTCGGACCCCCCACTTATTGCCCGTAATTACGCTATCCCACTCCGCCACAACTTCCACTATAAATAGAACGGGATTCCGGCGCTGTCAAGGTCGCCTCTCCCACTCCTTTTCGGGATCATTTGTTTACTTTTATCAAAAACTCATCAAATTCCACAAAAAATAAACAACATATATAAACGTCCTCAAATTGATTTACGTGTATTCGTATTCGCCCTCTGCCTCCTCAAACTTACGACACCTCCAAATCAGGTCGCTGATCTCTGAAGAGAAGAAATCATTCGGAGGGCGCCATTCATGAGATAAGACTCTTTCGGCGCCACTCGCGCTGCCTGTCGGGGGTACCTGGAAGCTTTCGGTCGGTTCACCGCTCCGCCGCGAGGACGCGCCAAAGACTATGGATCGAGTTGATTTGGCTCCATCAAATGGAAACAAACCACAATGAATTTAAAATGTCTGCCAAGTTGGGTGGGCGGTAGAGCTTCATCACGAAGAATAACTTGGACGAGCAATCTGAATTGCCTTTGCGAAGGTTTATTATTTTTCTGTATACAGAAAAATTTTTGCAAACAAAAATTTGATCGAAGATGAGGCCTCTTTCACGATTCACACTCGTGTTTCTGATTTATCGAAGTCCCCACGAGGAAGTTGTCACGCGGTGCGATCGGTTTACTTGTTTCTGTTACTCTGTGGATCGGTTGGTCCTACAGAGCTCTGAGTGGTCTTATTATTCAAAAACGTCTGCCAAGTGGGTATGACACATAGCTTCCTCGTATCCATAACCCGACTGTATAGAAGATCCGATGCACAGTAGTTGATCTCAAAGCATCAATCTCTAAGTACCTTCCACTACCCTCATTGGGGACTCTTCACGTCAACCCGCTCAAACTCTGAATATTGTTGGAAAATGTAGAAGTTATGGCTGTTAGAAGGATTTCACGTTTGCGCATGGGCGCAAAACACTTTCGATTTGGGTGCCATGATTTTCATAGGGGACCATCTCCACCCCAACTCTCACAATTTCTGAAAACTTCATCGTAATCAGATGGGAAATGTAGAAGTTATGGCTGTAACAAGGAAATACACGTTTGCGCAAGCGCAGCGGTTACTATCAATCCGGGGGCGATGATTTTCATAGGGGATCATCTACACGCCAACTCGCACAATGCCTGAAAATTTCATCGAAATAGGATGAGAAATGTAGAAGTTATGGATGTGGCAAGAATTTCATGACAGACAGACAGACACGGAACCAAAATTGTTCAGGAGAACATTTTTTTTCAACCTTGGAAAGTGAAAACAAAGCTTCCGCTACCTTTTGTAGACTCGGAAGCAAAACTCAATACCATTTTACATCGATGAAAAAATAGTCAACATCAACCAAAAGCTTCAGGTCACAACTAGACCACAAATGGAGCCCATAAACCATATTTCATCAAAATCGGTCCATGGTGACTGAGGAAAATGCCGCGTACGGCAGACGGACGGCAACATTTTTATTCGATTTTCGGATTATACGTACCTTGAAACGTAAACTAACAAGGGTTGAAAAATGTCTTTTCTTGGTCGATTCCAAAGGTTCATTATTGAGAATAATTAGACAAAACCTGCTAGATTGGTGTGGCACTTAGCTTCCTCTTATCCATAACCCGATTGCATGGATGATCCGATCCATAGTAGCTAATCTCAAATTATCAATCTTAAATACCTTGGTCATAAGGGACCATCTACCACCAACCTGATCAATCTTAAAAAATCAAAATAACTCGAAAATGAAGCATCAGATGCTTCAGAAAGCATCAGAAAGATACGGCCAAACTTCGGGGGTCGATTCTGCAAGCAATTTGCAGCAAAAAGTGCAGAATAGTAGAATTTTGTTGTTTTTTAGAATTTTGTAGAATCTACAAAAATTTCTTCCAGGCACTTTTTGTTGCAAATTGCTTGCAGAATCGACCCCCGAAGTTTGGCCGTATCTTTCTCGGACACCTTGTATTGTTAATGTTGATGTTAATACACATACCTACCAACCTAGGGGGCCATCACTTGCCTCCCTGAGCCAAAAAAATGTATCGTCAGCCTCCTTGTAAGGGTCATCATTAGCCTCCCCGTACTCGCCACCTTCACTTCATTTGCCTCCACATAGTGATTACGATAGCCTCACCAAGTCAAGTGTAATACATAATTTATTGATAGACTCATGCTCCGTGGATCACGGGGTGACGATTTGTTGTTGTTGTATGTCAGAACAATAGTTGTTCAGAAAGAAGTTACTTCTTTATTCTGGTACCAACCTGCCTGATTCTTTTTGAAATTTGTTCTACCAGTATACATATGAGTGTATGTGGATGATGTAAATGGATGTGTACCTATATATAAGTGATGGACGCCCACCAACCTATAACTTTGACTAATGATAAATCAGAAACACGAATGTGAATCAAAATTGTAAAAAAAACGTCTGCCAAGTTGGGTGGGCAGTATAGCTTCCTCACTCATTGTAACATGGACGTATAGAATCAGTTGGCGAAAAAATTATGATTCAAAGAGTTATTGAATACCAAAATATTGGCAATAATATGCGGGATAGGGTTGCAGGTATTTAGCGGTCCACCGTCTAGGACCCAACCCACACAATCCCTGAAAATTTCATCGAAATTGGTTGAATAGTTGCGGAGTTTTGGTTGTAACAATAAATTTAAAGTTCGCGCATGCGCAGCGGCTATTGCTTGACCAATTTGATTGAAACTTATAGGGTGTCTCTTAGAAGTTAGTCCCTAACTAACCTCCAAATTTGAGCAAAATCGGTTCATTAGAAACCGAGGTTCCAGGAAATTCACGTTTGCGCATGCGCACTCGCTCCTATTGGTCCGAAGGTGCTGAAATTGATAGGGGACCGTCTAGGACCTAACCCGCACAATCCCTGAAAATTTCATCGAAATTGGTTGAATAGTTGCGGAGTTTTGGTTGTAACAATAAATTTAAAGTTCGCGCATGCGCAGCGGCTATTGCTTGACCAATTTGATTGAAACTTATAGGGTGTCTCTTAGAAGTTAGTCCCTAACTAACCTCCAAATTTGAGCAAAATCGGTTCATTAGAAACCGAGGTTCCAGGAAATTCACGTTTGCGCATGCGCACTCGCTCCTATTGGTCCGAAGGTGCTGAAATTGATAGGGGACCGTCTAGGACCTAACCCGCACAATCCCTGAAAATTTCATCAAAATCGGACCACAGGTTAGTATAGTTTTGCCCGGGACAAGGATTGACCACAGACAGACCGACAGACCGACATACAGACACGGAACCAAAATTGTTCGGGAAGCTCTAAAACGCAAAAAGCAAGTGGAAATTTTGATTTTGGAGGAAATTTTTTAACATGTTTAATGTTTTAGGGCTGGGGGTCATTCTGTGAATTCCGACACGCAAATCTGCAACGCTTTTTTTTCTTAGTTACCACGGACCGATTTCTTAGTTACCACGTTATATCGGCTCCATTTGGGGTCTAGTTGTACCAAGATGGTCACTGATCAGCTGAGTGAGCTCCAAGGCCATTTTCTCTCCTGTTGAACGCAGGAAGCTGAAATTTGAGAAGCAGGGTCAATGGAGAATGCTGAAGGCGCCTGAGTGGTCACTGATCAGCTGAGTGATCGGCAATCTAATTTCTCCCTTGCGAGGGAAAAACATTAAACATGATTTAATGTTTTTCCCTCGCAAGGGAGAAATTAGTTTAATAAGTTTTTTCTTCACTTCTTTCACGAATACAAAGCTTCCCTACCTTCGGTAGTGAGGAAGCAAAATTGTTTCCATGATAAACTTGATTGCTAACCTTGCGTGATAATAGGTATGGTTGGTAGGTACTATTAACTACAAAGTCGTTTTCGTTGCAAAAATGTCATGTTTCATGCAAATCAAACCTACTTGTGTTGGTAGTAATATGATTTAAAAAACCTATGTAAGAAAATCATCAACACAATTTTTTTCTTTTCTGAACCATAGTTTTAAGCAGGTAAGTACTTCGTGATATACGGCGAAGTACCTGCATTATACCGGATTATTGTATGTAGCAGTTTGTAGCAATTAAATTGATCAATTATTAAACGGCTGTTCGTGATTTCCATTATCTCAGGTAACACAGGTAAAGGGAACCCTCAGGTTACTCGGAACATGGAGGTCTAAATCGTAAGGAGCCGCTAGGGAAACACTCGGGAGACCCGGGAACATGTAGACATGACATGTAACATGTCACATGTAACATGGGGACATGTGATTCTAGGGGTACTTACACAGGGGTGCTTTTTTGAGCTTCCGGGAACATCGAGGTGGTCTCCCCTACTAATTGACGTACACAGAAGTACATTTTCGCCACCTATGTATATTTTTACTGTTGGATATTTGCTGATTATGTTTTCTCTTCTTGTTTCAGGTGAGTCCCCCAGCCTAGTTGAACTCTGCCTACCTTAGTGACGTCAATGATCGAATGTATGTTCTAGTTCTCATACATTTTTCTGAAATCTTATGATAAATTATCTATATAGATAGTTACCCGAATTAATATACATGGTGTACTTATGTTATATTTTACCTGTAAATAAGATAAGATTATTTACGTATAATCTAGAATAATAAGAATAATTTGAGTTTCAACGTATTTTATTTGGTTTTGGTTTAGCTTACTTTTAATAAACTAAGATACCTAGATACTAAAATTAGATTTATTTTGATTACCTATATTATATTTAGTAAGTATCCGAATGCTGAACCATTTCAGGCAGGATTTCAGTCCCATGGTCAATCCTTTTGCTCAATGGGTGGACAATTTTCACATGTCGCAAGAGTTCCATAATAACAATCCAAGATAAGTACCGAAAAATACTTGGCAGTCTCGTGAAGATGAGAAATTTTTGGAAAATGGTAGAAAATTATGGGTAAGATGTTGGTTAGCAAATTTTGATTTTATTCGACGCAAAAAAACGCGTAATTTTATTAGCTGTTTCCCTGTCCAAGGCAGCTAATAGTAACATGGGGTACATTCGGAATCATTGTGAATTCCATAACTCACAGTCTTTCGCCGATATATAACTTATACACTTTAGCGTTGACTACAGGAAATAGCCTTATACTGTCGATCGGTTTGCAAATCCTTGTAACAGGCAAAACTATTCGAAGATACAGTACGATTCCGGTTTGAGAGGTCGTCAACGGGTTCAGATGGCCCCCTATAAATTCATTTCTTGATTTTAAATTCATTTCTTCATTTCTTGTGAAATCTTCTTGAGGCTAAAGGGGACGGCCATCTAGCGTGGTCTCAGGTATGAGATGGCGTAGTTGTTACGACAAAAGATTTCCCAGGTTTTCTCAGCTTCCATCACAACGTTTTCTCTATGGAAAACGAGGTAGTACTCAGAATAAGTAAATAAATGCCCGCATCATCAAATTTTGGTTTATTATTTTCAATAATAAGCCTTTGGAATCGAGCAAGAAAAAAAAAATTTTAACCCCCCCTCAAAATTTGATGTTTTACGTTTCAAGGTACGTAGAATACGAAAATCGAATAAAAAAATTTCCGTCCGTCCGCCGTACGCCGTACGCCGTACGCCGTACGCGGCACTTTTCTTAGCAACACTGGACCGATTTGGTTCAAATTTGGTATATGGGCTCCATTTGGGGTCTAGTTGTGCCGCGAAGCTTTTGGTTGATGTAGGTCACTTCTAAGGGGTGAAAATTAAGGGTTGAAATTTTCAAGAGTGCCCTAGCTCGAAAACTCTCGAAATAAAAGTATCGTTTTTTCACCAATTTTAAATAGTATTGAATTTTTAAAAAATTTTGAGACCACCCGGAGCTCTGTAGGACAAAACGTTCGGTCCCTACGAGTACTTGAAGGTTTTCCTTCGATAAAACAGAATCATGAGTGTGAATCGCAAAAGAGGTCTAAACTCCATTCAAATTTTATCGGACTAAAATGCGATCGCTGTTCATTTCTTCGATTTGTATACAGTTTTGCCTCCTGCGTAACCAGTAATCAAATTTCCATACGAAGCTTTCTATTTTTCCAATCGAGTGTGAAGCGTTTAGTTCTTTCTAATAAACTTGATTGTGAAGGTGTGAAGCAGTATGGTGTGGTAGGTAGTACCTAGCTGGTAGGTAAAAAAAAGTTGGTAGGTAAAAAAAATGTTGGTGGGTAAAAAAACGCTGCAAATCATTGCTCAAAGGCTTCTTCACTCTTCAGATCACTGATCAGCTGAGTGAGCTCCGAAGCCATTTTCATTCCTATTGAATGGAAGTGCTCTTCCAGGCGTCTCCAGCAATCGAGGAGATCTTCTTCACTCTTCAGATTACTGATCAGCTGAGTGAGCTCCAAAACCATTTTTACTCCTATTGAATGGAAGTGCTCTTCCAGGCGTCTCCAGCATTCGAGGAGATCTTCTTCACTCTTCAGATTACTGATCAGCTGAGTGAGCTCCAAAACCATTTTTACTCCTATTGAATGGAAGTGCTCTTCCAGGCGTCTCCAGCATTCGAGGAGATCTTCTTCACTCTTCAGATCACTGATCAGCTGAGTGAGCTCCGAAGCCATTTTCATTCCTATTGAATGGAAGTGCTCTTCCAGGCGTCTCCAGCAATCGAGGAGATCTTCTTCACTCTTCAGATCACTGATCAGCTGAGTGAGCTCCAAAGCCCTTTTTACTCCTATTGAATGGAAGTGCTCTTCCAGGCGTCTCCAGCATTCGAGGAGATCTTCTTCACTCTTCAGATCACTGATCAGCTGAGTGAGCTCCAAAACCATTTTTACTCCTATTGAATGGAACTGCTCTTCCAGGCGTCTCCAGCATTCGAGGAGATCTCCTTCACTCTTCAGATTACTGATCAGCTGAGTGAGCTCCGAAGCTATTTTTACTCCTATTGAATGGAAGTGCTCTTCCAGGCGTCTCCAGCATTCGAGGAGATCTTCCTCACTCTTCAGATCACTGATCAGCTGAGTGAGCTCCAAAACCATTTTTACTCCTATTGAATGGAACTGCTCTTCCAGGCGTCTCCAGCATTCGAGGAGATCTCCTTCACTCTTCAGATTACTGATCAGCTGAGTGAGCTCCGAAGCCATTTTCATTCCTATTGAATGGAAGTGCTCTTCCAGGCGTCTCCAGCAATCGAGGAGATCTTCTTCACTCTTCAGATCACTGATCAGCTGAGTGAGCTCCAAAGCCCTTTTTACTCCTATTGAATGGAAGTGCTCTTCCAGGCGTCTCCAGCATTCGAGGAGATCTTCTTCACTCTTCAGATCACTGATCAGCTGAGTGAGCTCCAAAACCATTTTTACTCCTATTGAATGGAACTGCTCTTCCAGGCGTCTCCAGCATTCGAGGAGATCTCCTTCACTCTTCAGATTACTGATCAGCTGAGTGAGCTCCGAAGCTATTTTTACTCCTATTGAATGGAAGTGCTCTTCCAGGCGTCTCCAGCATTCGAGGAGATCTTCCTCACTCTTCAGATCACTGATCAGCTGAGTGAGCTCCAAAACCATTTTTACTCCTATTGAATGGAACTGCTCTTCCAGGCGTCTCCAGCATTCGAGGAGATCTCCTTCACTCTTCAGATTACTGATCAGCTGAGTGAGCTCCGAAGCCATTTTCAATCCTATTGAACGCAGGAAACTGAAATTTGAGAGGGAAGGTCAATGGAGAATACAGATGGTGGTAGGTGCTATTGATGGAGAACCAGTGATCTATACAGAAGGGTGATCTATACAGAAAATAATAAACCTTTGAGCATTGATTTGCAGCGTTTTAACATAACATTCTTTTCCTCATCATGAAATCTCGTAATTCGGACTATTTATGGTGTTGAAGAAAAGAGTTGGGTTGTGTGATCAATGTTGATAATAAGTGATGAATAAACTATTAGAAATTTGATACTTGCATTAAAGAGTGATTGAAAGAGTAAACGAACATAACGTCGATACCGTACAAAGGCACTATGTCATCCGTCTTCCACATTTTGTTTTTTAATTTCAGAAAAACTCAAATTCAACAAAACTACTACTGACGTTCTTGAAGATTATAGCTTGAAAATGTCTCGAAGAAATTAAAGATCCCACCATCCCTTTATTATAAGCCATATTTTAGGAATTGTGCGCTGGTGGAAACAATATGTCGTTTTTCTCAATACTCCGTTTTTGGACTGGATTGATTTTTGCATTGAGTAGGAGGTTAGTTGCTTATCAACACTTCCCTCCCGCATAACTGCTACATTTCCATCCAATTTCAATGAAATTACATTGGGTTGCATCGGAAGAGGTTTCAATGGTACCATATGAATTTCATTGTGATGGGATCATTCTTAGGCAATTCCATCGAATTTGAAGGGTGTCACGACTTCGTCTTACCAAAAATATTTTCCAATAAACCACAGGTTAGCGTTTCACCTCGAGAGACACGTGTCAAGACGGTGTTCGTACCTTCCCTTCATCTCGCTATTCTCTTTTGGTTTGTTATTTTCAATAATGAACCTTTGGAATCGACCAAGAAAAAACATTTTTAAAACCCCCTCAAAATTTGATGGTTTACGTTTCAAGGTATGTAGAATCCAAAAATCGAATAAAATTTGGCCGACCGTCCGCCGTACGCCGTACGCGGCACTTTCCCCACTTAGCATTGACCGATTTTGATGAAATTTGGTATGTAGGCTCCATTTGGGGTCTAATTGAGCCCCGAAGATTTTGGTTGATGTAGGTCACTTCTAAGGGTTCCAAAATGAATTCTGAAATTTTGAAAACGCCCTAACTCAAAACATGTTCATATAAAGGTATTGTTTTTGCTTTAATTTAAGATTATATAGAATTTCTAGAATTTTTTGAGCTCTGTAGGACAAACCGTGCGCTCCCTACGAGAATTTAAGGTTTGGACGTACGATAAGTCAGAAACACGGGTGTGAATCGCAAAAGAAGCCTAACCTCCGTTCAAATTTTAGCTGACCGAAATGCGATCGATGTTTTTCTTCATGTTGGATGGTTGGTGGCTTTGCAGACGAGTGATCAATATAAAAAATAATAAACCATTGTGTAATAATTTGCAGCGTTTTTGTCTCTCGGTACCTAGTTTATCAGGCACCCTCGAGGTAAAACGCTACAAATTATTACACAAAGGTTTATTATTTTTCTATATAGATCTCTCGTCTGCAAAGAACACGGCTTTGTCATTGTTACCACTAACTAACTTAAAGAAAAACATCGATCGTATTTCGGTCAGCTAACATTAAATGTTCAAATTTTGAACGGAGATTAGGCCTCTTTTGCGATTCACACTCGTGTTTCTGATTTATCGTAAGTCCAACCCTTAAATTCTCGTAGGGAACGAACGATTTGTCCTACAGCGCTCCGCGTGGTCTCTAAAAATTCTAAATATCCTACACTATCTTAAGTTGATGGAAAAACAACACCTTTATATCAAATTTTTTTGAGTTAAGGCGTTTTCAAAATTTCACACCTTATTTTTCAACCCTTAGAAGTGACCTACATCAACCAAAATCTACGGGGCACAACTAGACCCGAAATGGAGCCTACATACCAAATTTCATCAAAATCGGTCAATGCTAAGTGGGAAAAGTGCCGCATACGGGGTACGGCGGACGGACGGCCAAATTTCTATTCGATTTTTGGATTCTACGTACCTTGAAACGTAAACCAACAAATTTTGTGGCGGTGTTAAAAAAAAATTTTCTTGGTCGATTCCAAAGTTTCATTATCTGTATACATAAAACCCCAACCGTGCGTACGTACGTACGTATGTCGCCCGAACGTGGGGGTCCCGGGTTCGATTCCAGGCCGCGACATCAAATTTTTTTTTACATATCCACAATTTTTTGCCTGCTTTTAGCAGGCAAAACAGCTAGTTGAAAATAATAAACCAAAATCAGAACCTACTCTACTCTGAAATTGTTGATTTCTCACCTTCTCACATAGTTGTATATGTGTTTTCCGTGCCAGCGTGATCCACCCCTCACCCTCACCTTCGTCGTTTCAACGGTATCGTGCCCGTTGGAATTCTCCTCACAAACTCATCTGAGTAAATTCTAAGTACAATTCAAAAGTCAATACGAAATGTTGACAATTTTACTAAATTTACTTTTTGTTCACAAAGTCAGAATAGATTCTTAACTAGGATTTCATGAGGTTTGATGATGCCCCGTGCATCGACTCATTCATTAATCGTGGTATAGATACGAGGGGAGCTATGTGCCACACCTACTTGGTAGTGAGTTTTCCCTTGTGCTACATATCTAACTCTGTGCTATTATGTCAAATTTGTAAATTGGGGCGTTGAGCCCTTAAAATAAAATAAAAAATAAATAAGTCTCTACAATATTGACTTCAAATGAATCAGACAGCTTGACATAAATAAGACAAGATCTGTTATCGGGCTCATGGAGGCGTCAATCTCTGGCTAAAAAAATTCACTATTCGATAATATATCCTCTACAACACTCGGATTCAAGTGTGTGGTATTAAGATATCGTTTCCTGCACCTCCGCTCATTCTCGATCTCTTTGAGCAAAACTAGTTCGCGAACTCCCGTGAAAAATGAATCTTTTCGCCGGCCGGTCATCCTTCACGGCGAAACACCACTTTTACCACTCCCTCCTGTGAAATGTAATATCTTTATAAGGAAATGTCGTGCGTGAGTGTGTATGTGTGAAGTGCGAGTCTGTCTGTCGGTATTCAGGTGTGACTTATAAGGGCGTGCGGTACAGCGGTGATTAGGTTGTTAAAACGAAGCCGTCTTGCCGGTTCCCTCACCAGAAAATAAATTATTCAATTAACTCCCGTGTTATTGCTTTCGCTGAAAAACCCCCATTTGCCTTTCCTTTCAGGCTGTCAACCCGTCCAGATTTCAGATCTGCAGGTGCTTTCCATCTAAATCTGAATACCAGACGCTAGGTACAATCGGCAAAACATTGTCGTGATTGGTTCATCAATTTTTCCACAAAATGATGGTACTACTGTGTAAAGGTTCGAAATGGTCTTCAGGAGTTCAAATTTTTGACTAAGTTGATCTGGACAGTTGTTGTTTGGTCGACCCATGGGTTTTTCGGTGAGAGGGAGGAAATGCTTTATAAACATATCAGGAGTTAAGATTTATATGGTGATGGACTCTCCTAGGCTTTATGGTCCATCAGTTCTACCTGCTAAAACTCTGAAACCTCTTTTCTCAGTTTCACCACCCTTGAACTCCTTGCGCAATATTACTCACTAGCTGCCAATTGATGCTGTTTTGGACTGTTGCCGCCCCTGAAATCAGGATTACTCTCCAAGAGAGTGGATTAATACCTTGTGCGAGGCGCTACTTCGCCCCGTCCTGACGTGAAACGTGAAGAAACGTGGTTCATGACAAAGCAGTTTGAGAATCCCCTTAAAAGAAAATCCTTCGGAGAATACTGCATAATCTTGTGTACTCTGCCCATACGTGTATGTCTGTATGTGTGTGTATGTATGTGTGTGTGTGACAAAATCTTGTGTATTCTGCCCAGGCCTCAATTTCCAACCGATTTTCGTGGTTCTTTTTTTATTCGACGCGGAAACCTATCTAGTTGTGCACTACGTCGCCAGAATTTCGAATTTTGAATTTTAAGAGGTGGAAAAGGGGGGGGGTTAATGCTCAAAAAATGTGCGTTTGCAGGCATAATCCTGTAAAGTTTGCCCAGGCCTCAATTTCCACCCGTTTTAAGTGTTTCTTTTTTTGTTCGACTCATAAATCTTCCAAATTTCACACTATTTCACCACAGTATCAAAATCAGCATGAGGGATAATATTCACAAAATATCCGATTTTTCAATATTTCGGTTCCTTTATAGCTTACTAATTGTATCCAAGTTCTGAAATTGAGGAAAAATTCTCATTATACCTCCGGATTTTCATGAACTATCCTCTGTCCCACCATGGAACTAATAGTGGTGCCACCATGGTGCCAGGACCATAAACCTCATATTTCATGGGTTTTTAAAAGTTTTTTTTGTGTTTCACCTTGAATACGGAATTGAACTTCGACGAACTGCCTACCAAAACAAATAGATGAAAGTTCGACGTTACGAAGTATTACCTCTTTCTTGCCGGACTGGCACCATTGCTGGAGGGGGGGGGGGGGGAGACTCGAATTCGCATGTTTGGTGTCGGAGATCATGGTTTTTAAAATGCTCTTCAAATTCGAGGCTCCCACGCTGCTAGAAATGTTGTGTAGGAGATCACTATTCTTGTCTAAAATACTTAATAAATTATATCGAGTGAAAAAGTTTTTTCGCTTACCAACTGGTATTATTTGACCTAATGCTTATACAATGGGACGTCCCCTAGAATGCATGCATTACTAACTAATATGTTTATATTATGCATTCGTTATGGTTTAAATTCAAATCTTTAATTCATAGTTTGAAAAATAGTTATAATCCGTACAAAATGGTTCTTTGAAACCATTCGAAAGCTTAGGATTCGTTTTTGAAAGAATACCATAAACATTTTTCATTCTAGTACTAATTTTGAAATAAATGCTACAGCGATGTTTTCTTTGAATATTTGCCAAAATATGTTTACAGTTTTTTGAATTGCTGGAAATTGGACATGATGGTTTTTTTTTTTGGAAATTAGCTCAGTCCGAGCTGCACGAAATTTACTTGCCCATGTTTGGTTCGCCTGAAAACAAATAAGTTGTCCCGCGTTATTGATTTTGGTCTTCCTCCAGCGGAGCTCCCAGAAAAACACGGCCGGTCCTCTCCGTGTTTTACAGCCGTGTTTACCGCGTTCGAAGCCGCGGCTGCCACCGCCCCCACCCCGGCCTCGCCGGCCGGAGCCGCTCGTCCCGATCGCCGCCGGACGTCAGTTCGCGGCCGCCGCTCGCTCCGCCAACAAGTGCGCGTTTTCGTGCAGCCTCGCCCGCGTTCTTCCGATCGTTGATCGATTCCGTGTCCACCGAGTTTGTGATCACCAAGTGCCTTATTTTTCTTAGCAGATTTCAGTTGGAAGTCCCGGCGTTTTCTGAGGATACGATCGGTCCATCATGACCATCACATCAAGTAAATAAAAAGAAAACAATTCCTCAAAATCTTTGAATATTTGTATTTTTTCCAAGTCAAAGTTGAAAAGTTATCTCCCAAATCCAAATTAATGTTGTAAAGAACAAATAACCTGCATAAACCGATTTTAATTCAAACATTATATTTCATCAAATTCAAAATTTTCAAAAATATTTTTTATAGCTAAAATAGGGGAAAACAATTATTTTTTCTGAATGAAATAGGGTAATAATGTGAATTGGAGTGGTATAAAGTGGTTAGCGATGGAAATACAACTAAAGATACAGATTGTTTTATACAATTTGAGAAATCCTCCTATACTGAAGGAACACTTTAAACAATCAACTTCAAGGGCAGAAACGGTGTTCAATTATACGACTTCAACTGACTCAAAAATGCAACATCAAGAGTGATTGGAATTATGTTTCTACACATGATTTGAGTTTCAGTTTGCACTTTAAAATAATATCGCACAACTTAGTGACATGAAATTCTAATCGGAGAAACAAATAAGATCGTATTTTCGGCCCAGTTATTATACATTATACAGGTGTATATTATATAGCATTCTCAGATGAAATAAAACATTGTACAGACCAAATGAAATGAAACTGTTTCCAAATCAAATGAACCGTTTTCCAAATCCCATGAAACTATTTCGAAATCAAATGAAACTATTTCCACATCAAATGAAACTATTTCGAAAGCAATTGAAACCATTTCCAAATCGAATGAAAATATTAAATAAAATTTGTAAATAATAAATATAAATAAATAAATTTTTGCAAATTTTGCAAAAGTGAGACAAATAGGGTAATGACTTTAACCCAATAAGGCAAATGGCATGAAACCGTTTGCGAACCAAATAGTCAGTTCTGTTGAATAAGCAAAAATTACAATAAATTATAACAGATTTTTTAAAAGCAAACTTTGTGATTTACTGACATAATCCCTCAACACATTCGGGATCTGCAGTAAATTCAGTAACAACGTATTTGAAATTCAGTTAGAATTGGCGAAAATGGAATACAAACACACACACAACTGGAAATTCCAAATATTTTCACTGAATTTAGTGCACATTCCCACGAATGTATTGAGAAATTATGCCGATAAATCACTAATTTTGTTTGAAAGTAATGTATTTTTTTTATTGTAATGTATGCTTACTCAACAGAAACTGACTATTTGGTTCGCAAATACACCTTACTGGAATTGCTACATTTGTCTCAATTTTGCAAAAACAAATTCATTTTCTGGAAGAATACCCTCCAGTCGAGATGTCTTCATGAAGGACCTTCATAAAGGAATTGTGAAATAGCGCTATCGTAGCAAAATATCCGTGATGGAAAAACATACCGTTTTCAGTTTGAAATAGCATATTACAAGACATGATACTACAAAATGTTACACTTTTTGTTGGATGCAGTATAAATGTCTAGTTCAAATTCAAGTCAACATCATGCAGGAACTTACTAACAGGTGTATCAGTTAGCCTCAGTGTTAATATATGTATTGATTATGGTTCGTCGTTGGAAGGTAGGTCATCTGTAGGTCACTTTGACTTGGAAATTCTACACTATTCACAAGGTGTCTAGCGATGAAATATAAAAGTAAAAGTAATTGTTATGGTGAATTTTCAAAAATTCAAAATTTCAGTGTTTTCACACTTCAATATTGGTGTAATCGAGGGGTTGAAATGTTGATTTCCCTGCTGACTACAAAGAGTACGTAAATAATTGTATTGAAATTGTGTACCTGTCTCTTATCTAAATTGAGAAGTACACTTGCTAAAATACTAAACAAGTATATGTATTATGATACATATGCTCAATTTATTTTTCCGTTGAATTCTTGTAAATTTCATTAAATTTATCGCTGGACACCTTGTAAACTTCATCCTGGAAAGTGCCCTTCAAACTACCGCAACAAAATTATGTATTTACAACTTTAAATTGTGAAGTTTGATTTTATACTTTCTTACAAACTTTACGGAAAAAAGGATCAATTTTTTGATTTATGAAAAAGTGGGAAAATCCTGTAAGAAAACCAAAATTTTTATTCTAGTCAGCCTTAGTCTCTTACTGTGTTGTAAAATATCTCAAAATCATTTTGTAATGAAAAAAAAACTCAACCTAAATTTAACTTAAAACCCCAAAAAAATAACTCCAATACTTCAAAATTGCAGCACTGTTTGTTAGTTCTGTCAAATTTTAAGTTCAATTTCAATCCATCATTTCCATCATAATGGCTTCGACGCTCCAAAACAAAATTTCCTACTGGCTCGAGTTAAAGAAAATTTCAAGTAATCGTCCTTATTCAGGAATCCAACTTTCTTACTTCTAAAATATTCAGTAAAAAATGTTTCTCTATTTTAAAAAAATGTTGTTTAGTTGTTCAAGTTGTTTGTTTGAAGGTCATTTCTTTTCATAGGTACTACTTTTTGAATTGCGTTCACCATTGATGTGGTAGTGATTTGACTTGGCCAGACAAGAGATTTGCTGATGATCATTAGCAATCAAGTGTCAATCATGAAATCCAGAATAAACTCAAGGGAGAATAAAATCGAGGGAATTTCTTTGTTAATTATCAATAGGTACATAATGAAGCAGCCATTGAATATAATCATCACTTTCCAAGTCAAATTGGTTAGTTGTCATTCAAAGACCGACTTTTTTGGAAGATAATTTTAACAAATTTACACTCCTGTGACCAAAATTTGAAAAAATCTTCATTTTTGAGCCGAAAAATCATTGTTGAAACGTGACTATTACGTTAATTTAATGTTGATGGGCGACCATGTTGTTGATAGAGAATGTAGTCTATCATTCAATTTTGGATTGTAACATGTTTCGACGAAGTCTCCTTCTTCAGCCTTTATAAAACTGGCCTGGGCCTTATCCCATGGGCTGTTGTTTTTTCTATCTCATCATTGTAAGTCATGAATAAGAAAGAAAATGCAGCAGCCCTTCGGATGGGTGGCAATGCCAGTTTTATAAAGGCTGAAGAAGGCGACGATGCTTCGCCGAAACATGTTTCAATAAAAAATTGAAAAATAGACTCAAACATTCTTTATTGCTGTTCTATTTTAATTTCACTGATGGTCCAAAGATTGTCATGCAGCTCCAGTTAAAAATAGAAATAGGATCTACTTGTATTTCAATTTATCAAGAAAATTTGATTCTTTGATCAAGCCAAGTGATGATCGTGGAATCACTAAAATTGACCTCAATCTTAATTTTGAAATATCTGTTTTCGAACTTTTTGTTTGATTCAAAAGTAGGTATGCATTTTTCAATGAACTACGATTTTTAATACTTTTATAAATTACGATTAATTCTGAACTAATTCAGTTTTATCTACTAAATTAACTTGTTCAAAATCTGATTTAGCTCCTTCAACTAAACTCAACTAAATAAAGTTTTTTTAAATTTGAAATCGATGTCACCAAATCTCTTGTTTTGCCACACTGCCATATTTTGTATTTCTTTGTTTTTATCTGTGTTTTATGTCGTATTTGATGTAGTTTTGTTGGTATATCGATGTTTGTATTTACACGATGTTCGTCAGCACCAAAGTCGGTTCAATAAAAAGGTCAATATTGGTACGTTTTTATCGTTTTGAATAGGAGAAAGAGAGTTTTGAACCTGTTTGCCACGTGCTGGGATTGGGATGGGACCTCGAGTGGACACGTGGGGTGCACGTGATTCCGAGTCGTAAAGAATGGGACGTTTTTTACCTTCAGTGCAGGCCTGACCGGTTCTAGTATCTTGCATCTCTAATGCATCGCGTTAACAAAAGTATAAAAGCTCCGTTTCCTCATCAATGTTTTTGTTTCTTCACTACTGCAGATAGGGAATCATTGTGTAGCAGGTCCAAAAATATATGTTTTTTTTCATATTTATAGAGCCATTTGATAATTTCGTTCTACCGGTCAGTGGATTCTTCGTCCCGTGCAAAACCACTTTATTAAAATCATTCTACCGATTTTGATTTAAAAAGTCAGGGTTTTTATAGGTCCTTGTGAATTTTGATTTCATTATAATATAATGACAATATATTATATTGCCTGACTCTCCTGAACATAAATTTCTCATAATCTATCAGGCCATAATATTGACAACTTGGCAGTCGTTTTTAATTTCTCACTACGAAAGGTAACTACTCAGACATGGTTACACTGAGGTATCAAGAAATTTTCAGCGATTGTACGGATGAGGTGATTTTGTGATGAATTTTCCCGTCGAACAATTTGCACTCATACATTTGAATTTTTGACATTTAATGTCTTCACGCACATAAACGAAAAAAAAGTCACGAAAAAGCGTTACTAAATTGAACACGAAAAAGCTTTATAGTTATAGTTGTAGCTCTTTGGTCTACGATTGGTTCCTATTGATATCCCTTGAGATCACAATTATATCAAATAATTACAATTTATTGACAAATATAGATGAAATAATTTATTTCTAAATGTGTCTACAATTTGATCAATGTTGTTGAAATTGATGAGGACCGTCTAAGGACTCCTGGCCCTTCACAATATTTGATAATTTCTTAAAAAACGGACAGTAAAATCGGTATGATCTTCGTGTTTTGCCTGGGAATCGAAGTGGGCTACTGAGTGGAAATTTGTCAAGAAAGCAAGAGGATGGTTTTTGAACGTTTATCTTCCATGGAGGAGGAGCACGTATTTATGCTAAACGAATGTTTGAAATGGACCTCCAGGTGGACCGTTCTCGGATCTCGACCTATAAACCAGGAACCACGGAAATGACCGGCATCGTGTACTTCCGGCCCAAGTTCCGTTCTCACAGTCAGCTGTTGGTTACGGAAGGATGAATATTTTACCTTCTCTTATCATTCCTAGATCAGAGTTAACGATTTTCCGTTGCGTAGAATTCAACTTTCCTACCAAGTAAGAGTGATTCCGACGTTTTCAACGGAAATCTATTTCAGATAAGAATGGGGTGTGCGCGTGGGTCGGAAAAACTGTTTATTGTTATTCTTAATCTAAACTAGACCTCATTCTAAGAATTTCAACACCCACCGCGACCTTCTAGCGTGAGAAGATCTTTTTCTATGATTTTTCAAAGTTTCGAATGTTCGAATGTTTCGAAGGCGGGAGAGACGCGTAAAGTCATGAACATCCGAAACTTTGAAAAATCATAGAAAAATATCTACTCATCCTGAAAGAGAACGGCTGGTGTCAAAATTCTCAGGATGAGGTCTAGTTTTGATTAAATTTTTTTTTAAAGTCAGGCGCACCCCCCCCCCCCCCCATTGGTGGACTATTGTGTTTTTTTCGTTCACTTCGTCAGAAACACGTATACCTTATGCAGGGTGTCCCGGAATTAAGTATCCAAACTTTAGGGACTAATTCTTCCTCTAATTTTCAACAAATTTTAAGCTTTAACATTTTTTCCGAACCCTCCATTCAACCCGATTTTTTGGTTTATTATTTTCAATAATAAGCCTTTGGAATCGAGCAAGAAAAAAAAATTAACCCCCCCCCCCCCCCAAAATTTGATGTTTTACGTTTCAAGGTACGTAGAATACGAAAATCGAATAAAAAAATTTCCGTCCGTCCGCCGTACGCCGTACGCGGCACTTTTCTTGGCAACACTGAACCGATCTGGTTCAAATTTGGTATATGGGCTCCATTTCGGGTCTACTTGTGCCGCGAAGCTTTTGGTTGATGTCAGTCACTTCTAAGGGGTGAAAATTAAGGGTTGACTTTTTCAACGACAAAGCTTCCGCTACGTTGGGAGACTCGGATGCAATTTATCGGCATTCGTTCTGGAGACTACATACAAATTTCTTCATTTTGGTCTCAGGAAACCGTAGTTTCAAGAAATTTGCTTTTGGATAAAGTGCACAAGCTACTCATTAGTCGAAGCTCTAATTTGTAGCTAATTTGTTTTGAGGCGAATTTTTACGTTTTGTGATTTTTTAAGGATTTTTAAAAGTTAGCACAACTGTTAGGTAGGAAATTATTTTTCAGATTTACTCTGCTAACTGTGCTTACTTTCGCGATTATAAATAATATTATATGTGTTTGAGTTCCTTTTGCCACGTAGAGATGCCTGCAGTTCAAAGACTAAAGAATCAATGAGAGATAATTTTTTCACAGATAGGCATTCCTTTAATATTTCATACCAGTTTTACTAATTCTTTTACAAGCCTGATCAAACGATACGTATTCACGTATATCTTTCTGAACAAGCTCTCTATTTTTCGAATCGAGTGTGAAGCGTTTATTTCTTTCTAATAAAGGTGTGAAGGTGAAGTTCTAGTGAAGGTGTGAAGGCAGAATGGTGAGGTAAGTAGTACCTACCAATAGTTGGTAGGTAAAAAAAATTTGGTAGGTGAAACATAAAACCAACATTTGAACGGAGATTCGGCTTCTTTTGCGATTCACACTCGCGTTTCTGCGAAAATTCTAAAAATTCTATACTATCTTAAATTGATGGAAAAATAATACCTCTATATCAACATTTTTTGAGTTACCTAGGGCGTATTCAAAATTTCAAAATTCATTTTTCGACCCTTAGAAGTGACCTACATCAACCAAAATCTTCGGGGCACAACTAGACCCCAAATGGAGCTTACATACCAAATTTCGTCAAAATCGGTCAATGCTAAGTGGGGAAAGTGCCGCGTACGGCGGACGGACGGCCAAATTTTTATTCGATTTTTGGATTCTACGTACCTTGAAACGTAAACCAACAAATTTTGAGGGGGTGTCAGAGAATTTTTTTTCTTGGTCGATTCCAAAGGTTCATTACTGAAAATAATAAACCAAATGTAAGAAAGCGATTTCAAAACTTCAGCAACGTTAGTAAGTCGACTAGGAAGCGATACAAATAGGAAATTAAATTACCCCTTACGTGTTTTCTTGATTCATCGCCCGCTAATCGAGGATTCAAAGGTTCCTGCAGAATAACAATCGCAACTCTGTCGAGGCGAATTCCATCTCGGTCTGAACGCGTCCGCATGTCAGTCGTCCTTGAAGAGCCTCATCAGATTGCACCTGTTGCACTTCCCAGACCACCAGGCGATCGTGCGCTCTCAGCGTGACCCACTGATAGCCGTTTTATAGTGTAACAGTTACTCGAAGGTTGTAAATAGCTATTTTTCGACTTATCAACTGTCGTAAAAGCTTCGTAGTAACTTCGACAACGTAACGTTCTAATAATAGTTGTCTCGTTTTTATCTTGTGCCCCTCTTCGGAGTAAAAGCCGTCAACTGTAAGATATTTAGTGACGTGCCCCACTATTATGGCTGTCAACATATCTGATGGGGGCTCGCTTCGTTCGCACCTGTTCGGGAAATCGGTTTTTTTCTTCCCCCGGTATTGAAATTTTCCTAATTTTGGTTTATTATTTTCAATAATAAGCCTTTGAAATCGAGCAACAAAAAAAATTTAACCCCCCCCCCCCTCAAAATTTGATGTTTTACGTTTCAAGATACGTAGAATCCGAAAATCAAATAAAACATTTTCTGTCCAGTTTTTTTTTTCAAACCCCCTGCAATTTTTCCTAATCTTCATTCGGAAATTCGCTTGGCTTCATCTCTTCAGAATAATATACTTAACAACAAAAAAAAGTAGGGCGATAGGTTGAATAGAAGCTGAGAAAACGGGCACTACTTTTCAAGGGGATTTCATCAGTCCGATAAAATTACCAACTACTCTTCATTTTCGGGATTCTCAAAAAGGTCGATCACAACCTGAACACTATAGTGATCGCCCGTGGTAAATTATCTCAAGATCTTCTACGAGTGTGGGATAGTGAAAGATATTCTCCATATTTATGGGAATAACAAAGGATATATCCTTCAATAAGATAAGGAGCTCCCTGAGTGTTATTATTGAGTCGGTAAATTCCTCAACTCTAATCGTGGGATTATTTCGTCAACGTCGGACTAAACTGCAACGTGTGCGCATTATCAAACGAGATTTTGTTTGGACAGCAATTTCTTTAGATCACATGCCTTACATGTTCTCAAATTTGGTGGTAGTTGGGGCTGGGCCCTAGAAGAGAGTACATTGACTTCATCTTCTGATCCTTAGAAGTCACAGTACTCGTCAATAAGTGTCAACATCCAGACGTCACAGTTGTGTTGCCGATCATCGTATCAAGTAATCAGCAACAGGATCGTAAATTTTTTTACATTGGGCAATGGTTTATTAGTGCAGTAAGCTAGTAGCAGAATAATAACCATATTCACACCAACAAATTCTGAATATCCAGGGTGTTCCATGAGAGGAAGCTATACTGCATACTCCAACTTGGGAGAATATTTTTGGAATCGTCTCATTCTGTTGACGGTCTAAGTTGGCAAATACATTTGTCCGTACACAGATAGGCTACCCACGGAACTGTTCAACACGGCAACCCCAATAACAAGCGATCCAATTTAAGATAGAAATGCCTACCAATCCTTTTAGAGAATGCTAAGCTAGGCTGAGCTTCCGAAACACGGAAGCGCGTTTGAGGAAAAAAGTTTCGACTTAGAGGCAATAAGGGATTTCTGGGTCAACAGTGTGATCGCGTGCGACCTGCGGCAGAATAGCAGAGTGGAGGTCGTAAATAAAACAGACCTTTGGGGGATCTGTTTGATGTTGTCAAACCCTCGTATTCTGTGCTTATATCGCCAATATTTGGATTCAAGGAGGGAAGTATTGCATTCGAGCAGAGATATTGGTGTGTGTTTAGTCGTTTAAAAATGTCAGCAACGTAACTAGGAAGTGAGAGAGCAAGGAATGAGCTTTTTAACAGACTTTTTCATTCATTTATTGGTTTATCATTTTAGTACCTAATAAACACTTGAAATCGAGCACGAAGATTTGGTATTTTACGTGTCAAGGTACGTAGAATCCACCTGTTCTGACTCCATAATTTAGTTAGTTTTGATTCAGGACACTGTTGCTTTCCTCCTCGCTCCTGACTAGTTTTTAATAGTCATTCAGTTAATAGCATTCAATTCCTTCTCATCAATCGTTGTTTAATAGTTTACAGCTTTTTTTAAACTTCGATAGTTCAGGAAGGAAAATCAATTCTTGCTAGCCCTCAACTACCTTTGAGGTTTTGAACGAGGTCAGTTGCAATCGCCTCCACGTGTTCTCTGAAAGACGATACCCACGTGGGTAATATTGCGGTTTCGCGGAATGAAAATATTGCGACGTTGAGGGAAAAGAGACGTGGGTGGCTTCGTTTTACAAGTCGGAGGCCGCGAGAGTCCGCTGTGACAGATTAATTCGATACAACTCGTGGCGCAACCGCAATTTCATCGCTAATCACCGTCCGGGAAGAACGCGAAAAAATTTCGTCGACGACTCGATGATGAAACCCGCGCATATTTCGTTGTCGAAATATTTTTCCCGCGGTGAGTTTTGGCGGACCGGTCAAAACCGATAGCGAACCGAGCGGAGTTGAGTAACGCGGATAATTAGATCGGCCTCCTCGAGGGAAAAGGAAACAGGTCTTCAGAGAGCAGGTGCGGCTCGAGAAACGCCATTGAAGTTTTCTGAGTCGTGCGAAAAATTCGCGTCTCAAAGGGGTTTTGGCAGAAGGGACCTTGAAAAAATGTTGTAGGAGAGATTGGACATTTCATAACATGGCCTATCTTAAATAAAATCAAAGAAAAAAACCTTTTGTTATTTGTTAATAAAATGAATTTAAAAGTTGAAAATAAATTAACTTAATTAACAAATATCACATCCGTCCTAGAATAGGGGCACAACTCAAAAAACGTGATTTTTGGGAAATTGCGTTTGAAGTTTGAAGCCCTTTGGCTTGCGGTTCCACTCAATAGTAACGTACCGCCAACATTTACTGTTGCA
The DNA here is from genome assembly GCA_009739505.2 of Apolygus lucorum. Lineage (NCBI taxonomy): Eukaryota > Metazoa > Arthropoda > Insecta > Hemiptera > Miridae > Apolygus > Apolygus lucorum. The sequence goes on from CM019177.2 coordinate 64,120,352, forward strand.
TAACTGTGTACTGTAACATCTGAGCTAATGTTTCATGGCGAGTAAAAGATAATTTGTTGTTTAGGGGCCAAGAGGGGGGTAAATTTTGATGATATTTCGAGTTGTTACCTTTTTAACCGAAGATTCTCTAAGATATTTGGAAATGTTACCTTACCCAATGATACCAAATTATAACTTTCTGAGCCACTAGTTAAGATAATTACTTACTTACTTGTGTTTCCCAACGAAAAATTATTACCCGTTCGTCACCAATAATGATGAACATAACACAAAATGGTCTGGGATCTTCTATGTCCTCTGCTGGACTGTACTTGGTGCAGGAATAGTTGGCTGTCTAGAAGTTTGAACCTAATGGAGAATTTTAATATAATATCGTCTTCATCAGATTGATTCCTAAATTTTGGGGCTATAATTTATGAGCCATTTCAGTTTTTAAAATCGCCAATTTTACTCAAATAACACAATTTTATCAAACCTCAAATTTTAGGAATTTTAATTTGACCTTAGAAATTAGTAAAAAATCGAATTAAGTAATTGCAAGTACGAGTAAGAAATAATCCAAGTAATCCAAAACAATCAATATCATCAATACAATAAAACATCACAGCAATAATCATCACTACAAAATATTGTCAGTCAAATTCAAGGAAAAATTCGAAGGTGTTTGAAAGCTACCTAGGTATCAGCAAAGGCACCATTCACTATGGGATACTTTTGTAAGAGTCTCTCAAAAACTTGTCATCATTTGGATCATGGACGGTGATGATGTGTGATGGCTGTTCCATTACAAAGAACACCGTCTGAAAAGTTGATGGAGGAATCACTAGAATCAACAAGGGGACGATTTGTGTGGCTTTACCATGCTGTGCCAGTGAAGTTGCTCGGTGAGGTCATGAAGATAGTCATGCTGAGGCAAATATTGGAGTTTGAACTGAATCTAACTGGATGTGCTTGAGTATCCTCCTTCTCCGATGAACTTTCAGGGAAAAGGCTCAATTTCATGCCATTTTCAATCATATTGCGACACGATTTGACATTTACCATGGCAACATGATCAGTGACGGCATTGTCCATTTGAATTGTTGCTATTGACTTCTGTTGAAGACCTTGTTTATTATTTTCCCCCAAAATCACCAATCTGGAGTTGTGAAGAGGCAGTTGAGTAAAAAAAACAACGTAGTAGCAGAATTATCATTCAGTTGTTTCATAAAAGTGACATTTTCAATTTCTTTGCTGGACGATTTTTGTATTAGTGTATGTGAATTGGCCCCCTGAATCTCATTCAAAGTAGGTGACAGGATTGGTACCTCAAAGAAGCTGTCAGGGTTGGCTCACGAATATTTAGCTTATCTCTTACCACGTCTATGTTCTCATAAGTGACTAGGTCAAAACTAGCGTGTTCAAATGCCACAGGCTTCCAAACATTATTGACAGTCAGCCACCCCAAGAGCCTTCCAGGAGAGCTCCACCAAGTGTTTGCTAAAAAAAAAAAAAAAATCTCACCTGATCTGTTCGAAAAAAAGTTGCAACTCAAATTTCATGATACTTTCAGGCGAGTTTTTAAGTTACTGAAGCCTGATCACCCCATCGCCCATTTCGATAGGCGCTCTTTGGAAAAAAACATGCCCAAATTATCAGCTTTCCATCGGTCTATCTACTTTTCTTTTTAAAATTCAAATTGGAAGAGTATATCAATATTGAATGCAAGAAAACGTGTGCTTTACAAGAAAATCGAGTGTTTTAGGCGGTGTATGGTCTCCCTCGATCTCAAGACGACTTGACGAGTTTGGTATCATTTCCTGTGTAATTTTTCACGCTGAATCCATTAGTGATACTTCCGAATGATTCCGACTACCAGGAAGTGGATTTTTCGAAGAAAACCTTCGTTTTTCGTACATAAAATACGCATTATCTGCAGATAAGGTAGTAAGCATAAAGTAACACCTTTCTATTCAATAAAAACATCTATCAGCTTGAAAGTTGATGTTTTTATTGAGTAAAAATGCCGAAGAGCGCGAATTTTGGTTTTACACTGGTTATCTCGGAAATTTAACGCTCTTTCCAACGATATCCTTACATTTGAATTTACATATGACGGTTTTAGGCCCGGTTCAAAAAAAACTAACCACAAAGTTGAAGTTTACTACAAGGTCACGTAACCCTGGTACGGAAAATTGCGTTCAAAAAACTTGTAGAATCGATTATTTTTCGATACAATCGAAAAGTTTACCTGGGTAACGTGACCCTAAAAAAACTGGGGTTGGATGAAGTTTTTCGTGGTTACGAAAAAAATGGCGATTCGTGAACAGCTGGTTCTTTCAATTTCCTCCCCGATTTTAAAAGTTATCAGAGACAATTACCTAATTAGCCCTTAGGTATTTATTATTCACAGTCAATTAATAATAAGATATAGCTTGGGCACGGAAGCAATCCAGTATTTAAATACTTAATTAGCGTTCACAAAATTCAGCTGAAAATAGAGGTGTGTAAGACAAGGTCATTTGGCGGATTCGAATCCCAAACGGTCACTCATTACAGAGACCAGGTCTTTTGAATCCGTTAACCCGTTCATCACGTTCACTCACAAGACAAACAAATGGAAGTTTGTTGAAGTTGTCTTGACAACCCCGGACTGACAGTAGCCACTGAGCATGCGCAAACGTGAATTCCTTGTAACAGCCTTAACTTCTACATTTTTCATCCGATTTCGACGAAATTTCTCAGGATTGTTCAGATTAACGTGTAGATGGTCCCCTATGAGGGTAGTGGAAGGTACTTAGAGTCTGATGTTTTGAGATGCATCGGATTATGGATGCGAGGAAGCTATGTGTCACACCCTCTTGGATCACTCCTTCTATAAAATTGTCGTCTTATCGGTAGAGGAAAGTAGTGTGTTGCTTCAGTGTTTGAATTTCAAAACGTACATTTCGATGGTATTTTGACAAGCCAATCAGGTAGAAAGTTCGTTAGCCCCCCCCCCCCCGCCCGGCTTCGGATCATCGCAATCAATTTACGGTTCGACCCAGACGCTTTCACACATGAACACCAACGCAGATTCACACGTCGGTTTCACACGTTCAGTCGGCGGAGACCGCTAACAAGTCGGTTTGACAAGCCGCCTTCACTGACAGCTCCGGTTCCGCTGGAATAGTTCGAAGTTGAAGTTATGCGAGGTGCGATGATTTATGAGGGAAGGAGCGATGAAATGTTGCCAATCGCGAGTCCCGCAACTTCAAATAACTTCGACTTCGATCCTCGCGACTTCGTTCGGTCGCCAATTTTCGATTCGCCACTCCGGCATGTGCCGCACCTGTCAAGTCTGTCGCAATCCTTCACAGCAGTCGGGCTGTCGGTTCAGCGTCGTTAACGACAGACGCCACGTTCCAGTCTTGCAGTATGACTTACCGAGCGAGTCTTGACGGAATCTCCATTTCCCAGTTACTTCCTCACTACCGTCGGTAGTGATGTACTTCAAGGAAAATCATCTACCAAATTGTGCACAATCAGTATAAAAATGCATGATTGCATTTTGAGCAAATCGTTGCTGAAACACCTTTGATAACTCGTTCCCGATTATGTTGATGATTTTATGAGTTCAGTTGTTTATTGTTCACGTGTTGTTTCCAGAGGACGTTGAGTGGAGCAACTTAGTGCGATCCGAAAAGCTTATATGATTTTTTTTTTTCCAAATCAGTTTTCAGTGAATTTTTTAAGTAAAGAAAGTTAAGCTACCTGCCTTATGCAATGAACTCAAAATTTTTAGCTTGGACTTTTCTGAATTTTTTCCCGCTGAAATCCGTTTTGAAATATTCTAATACGATTACTGAAGTTTTTTAACAAGTATAAGAATATCAATCAAGTTTTTGCCGAAATTTTCATTATGACAAAGGAAAAGACGAGCTAGCCAGAAATTTTTGACAACCTTAACGGGTCCAAATTTTGAAATATATGCCCAAAAAACGTGTTTTTTAAGGGTTTTTGTGGATATTACCTACCAACATAATTATAGTAATAATTATGGTATATTCGGAGTCACAAAGTTTTTGATGTAATTGTACATTATCCGAAATTAAAATGTTGCAAATTACTACACAAAGGTTTATTATTTTTCTATGTAGATCACTCGCCTGCAAAGAACACGGCTTTGCCATTGTTACCACCAACCAACAAAGTTTTCGCTTCAGAAACGAGTTTATTCAGATGAAATAAAAGCTTCACACTCCATTCGAAGAAATTGAATAGAGAATTCCTCCATTGAGAAATTTGATTACTGGTTGCTAAGGACGCGAAACTGAGCACAATTCGAAGAAACGAACAGCGATCGCATTTCGGTCAGCTAAAATTTGAACGGAGATTAGGCCTCTCGTGCGATTCACACTCGTGTTTCTGATTTATCGTAAGTCCGACCCTTTAATTTTCGTAGGGAGCGAACGCTTTGGTCCTACACGGCTCTGGCTGGTCTCATTCGATTCTAAAAATGCAATACTATCTTAAATTGATGATATATAAAATACTTCTATAACGATAGGCTTTTGGTTCTCGGTCGATTCCACAGGTTCATTATTGAAAAAATAAACCAAATGGATGATTGTATTATGAGCGAATGCACCGCTGAATTCCTCACCCAAAACTTGATTTTCACGATCACGTTGCTGCAACACGATCGAAAACTCGTTCCCAGTTATGTTGATCATTTTATGAGTTTGCGTGGTTGTTTTCGTTCACGTGTCGGTTTTGGATGTCGAGTGGAAAAACTTGTTTCGATCCAAAATGTTCATTAATTTTTTTTTTCAAATCATCTTTCAGCGAATTTTTTAAGCAACGAAGCTATTGTAATGGACTCACAATTTAGCATGAACTTTTTTTCAAATTTTTTCTTTACTGAAATCCGTTTTGGAATATTAATTACGTTTCCTGAAGTTTTCTAAAAGTCATACGTATTCAAGTTTTTGCCAAAATATGTGACGGAGCACCAGTTACTCTGTCAACTGATTCGTGATTCGATGGAGCGATTCTTCTGCTCTATCAATCGCGACTCAGGGATAGCTCTTCAGTCTAATTCCAGACACCGATCTGTGAGTACATTACTTTCATACTAGATCACTTCCCTTACCCGCGAGGTTCAAATCCGAAGATATAATAGGTAAACTCTATTGATACTTCTTTCCCCCTCACATATAGATACAAGCCTCATTGATTATAGGATAATATATCTATTTATCTTTCCTAATTCAATTTGTATCTTTCATTCATCATCCCTAGTCCTAGGTTGATCTCCAACAAGGAATAGGTATTCAAACGAAACGTATAGTTCTGTAGGGGTGAAATATAGCAACGATTAAATTATTCTCATTAACTAATCAGATTCTCCAGATCCACTAGAACAATACTGTTTCATGGTAGCAGAGGAATAGGTTAAAACAGATTCACGAAAACAAGTCCATATAGAACCAAGCGAACAGGCAAATCGGGAGCCAAATTGAATTAGGCAAGATAAATAGATATATTATCCTATAATCAATGAGGCTTGTATCTATATGTGAGGGGGGAAGAAGTATCAAAAGAGTTTACCTATTATATCTTCGGATTTGAACCACGACGGTAAGGGAAGTGATCTAGTATGAAAGTAATGTACTCACAGATCGGTGTCTGGAATTAGACTGGAGAGCTATCCCTGAGTCGCCATTCGATAGAGCGGAAGAATCGCTCCATCGAATCACGAATCAGGTGACAGAGTAACTGGTGCTCCGTCACAAATGTCAGCAGCAAATTTCTGATGTAATTGTACATCATCCAAAATTAAAAATGAATGTTTTGCAACTTGAAAGTTCATTGCCATCCTCCGTGTGTAAATAAGACTCTGCAATCCCCGAACGAGTTTTCCAGTACTCATCCTCAACCTTCATTTAGTGTTTCTCGACGCAGAATCTAAGTAAGTAAAGATTCCTCCAGTCAATACAGACAGTAACAATAAGGCGGTTTGTGAAGTTTTTCAAGGCTTTTACGTCCTCGAGCCTCTCTAATGGGCGTTGCGTACACTTTCATTGCAATGTCAAGGCGAACTATGTAATTCATATTGCGTGAAGTTTGAGCGAAAACAGTTCAGTTCTCCACACAATAGGCGGCGTGAAGGGTAAAAAATTGGCAGAGAAAGAGTTTTTTTCTTCTCAGGTCGCCTTCAACGGAGATTCGATGACGGGGATAAAAGAAAAGAGAATATCCGTGTGAAAAATTATACGGCGTCGATTGTCTTCGACTGAGATCATAATGAGCGCAAGGTTGTTTGTAACCTCGGTCTTGAGAACTTATCAATTTATGATCGATTTATACGTTATATTCAAATTTATTTAGTTCATCTGAAGGTACTGTTTGGGGTCTAGTTTTGATTCGATATAAATTATTATTTCTGAATTTTACGGAAATCTACAATTTTTGGCTCCTTTTTTGAGAACCGACGTTATAAGATGAAACTTCGTTATCCCAGAGTGGCGGGTGCCTTCATCCCGAATTTTGATTCTTAGTTCCTAAGGACGCATTTGATTAACTAAAATTTGTACGGAGATAATGTGATTCACAGTCGTGTTTTTGATTTATTGTCCGACTCCTGAGACATCAAAGTGAGGGAACGGTTTGTCCTACAGAGCTCCGCGTGGTCTCTAAACATTCTAAAAATTCAATACTGTCTTAAATTGATGGAAAAACAATACCTTTGTATCCAAATGTTTTGAGTTAGGGCGTTTTCAAAATTTCAAAATTCACTTTTGAACTCTTAGAAGTGATTTACATCAACCAAAATCTTCGGGGCACAACTAGACTCCAAATGGACCCACATTCCAAATTTCATCAAAATCGGTCAGTGCTAAGTGGCAAAAGTGCCGCGTACGGCGAGCGGTAGACGGACGGCCAAATTTTTATTCGATTTTTGGATTCTACGTACCTTGAAACGTAAACCTACAAATTTTGAAAGGGGGGTAAAAGATTATTTTTTCTTGGTCGATTCCAAAGGTTTATTATAGAAAATAATAAACCAAAATGAGGGTTCCCATTTGAAATAAGAAAGTCGGTAGCATTGCGCATGATTTGCGCATGCGCACGTGCACATAAATACGATATTTGAGATCCTCACAAAAAAATGCATAGATTACAAAAATAAATATTTTTTTTCCTTGTCACGTAAAGATTTTAGCACGGGGGTTAATAACTTTTGAGACACCCTGTATATCACTCAATCCAGACCAAAAGCGCGTTGCAGCGTTGATCAGGCCAAAACTCGGCAAATGATTACACAATGGTGTATTATCCTATCTATTCTGCCGTGCTAAGCCAGAAAGTCGTATCTTGGCTTCGCCCAACTTTTGGGAAAAAATAACTGAAATAACTCTTTCACGGGATTATTGTCCCTCCTTTTACCACAAGTAAAGGTTTTTTTAAAGGAAATTAGTAGCCGAATCGATTTCTGGAGTCAAAATTAATTATTTTTGAGTGTAAATTGGCAAAAAACGGTATAACATTTTTCCATTTCTATCTTACTTACATTTAAGCCAGATATACTGAGCCTTGAAGTATCTCGATTTTGCTAGCACTCAAGTCGTATCTATGATTGATACGACGTTTTACCCGAAGTTACGACTATTTTGTTCTGAATGGAGTGCTAAGCACATTTTAATTCATGAAACTTTTTAATTATCCTTAAATCAAAAAATCATTTCACCTTAATTATTGTACCATCCTTCTTGGCTCAAAGCCAATCGTATTTCATTTCAAAGTGTAAGAATAAACAGCTGAATCAATAAATAAACGTTTATCCCAGTAGGTACCTCAATGAGTCATTATACATCATTTTCATCTTTCCTTCCCGTAATTAACTGAAACATTGTTTCAAAGTTATTTAAAAACATAAATATCCTTAGAGGAAAAGTTAGAGAAAAAGGCATAAAGTCGTATCATGCCGATTCAGAATGCAAGAAGTCGTATCGTCGAAAATTAAGGCCGATTCTCATATCAGTATCAAGATACGAGTTTTCTTCTGAATCGCTCTGATACGACTAGTTTCCCAGCAGAATCAAGTTAACACACCTTAATACAAAAATCGGGCGGCTTGTTAGAGGCACTTCTAGTAGAGATACGACTCTAAAACTTCGAAAATCTATAGAAATCGTCCCCCAAAATCTCCGGGTACCAATAACTCAATTTGATCAAATTTTCACGTTACGACTTTCTGGCTTAGCACGGCAGTATAACCCGCCTGGATAGAACGCGGCTTTACCATTATTCCTACCTGCTAGCAATAACATCGCTACCTAGAGCTGTGGATGCCTTCATTACTAAATTTGATACCTGGTTGCTAATGAACCACAAACGAGAGACATGAAAGTCTATTCGAAGGGACGAAAAAAGATCAGCTGAAATTTGGCTCACTTCGGCGAAGGTTCTTGTGCGATTCACACTCGTGTTTCTGACTCATCATTCGTCCAGCTCAGTTTAACTGAGACAACTAAACCAACCTTGTTGGGCAAGGGGGAGGAGATATGGCTCCCTACAGTCTTGAGTGACCTTACATGGCTGCCACACGCTTGTTCTGATAAATTTCAATATAACGCGCATTTAACTGATTTTTATAGACTGGGTGGTATCATTCGTTTCAAGAATTTGAACACTGTTAAATTGATGAAAAGACGTCATGAATTCACTAATTAGGTAATGAATTATTCTCATTAGGCAAAATTTTAGCCCCTAGAAAGCTTTGGGTCCGTCAAAAATTTTAAATTTATGAAAAATCAATACCTTTATGTGGGTTTCACCTTTGACGATGGGCGATTTGAAAAAAAAAAAAAAAAAATAGTGCTTTGTACAGCGATTGGACGGATAAATTTGTATTCGATTTTCGGATTCTCCGTACCTTGAAACGTAGACCATCAAATTTTGAGATGAGGTTACACAATTTCATTCTCGAACATAATAAACCAAAATCGGGTAGGTATGACGTAAGAACATGTTAGTACTCACGACGCAAAACAGGTTGTCGAGAATGGTTTCACTGAACAAGCGTTTGATGTTCTATTTTCAATTTTGAATCCCGTCCAGTCTAAATAACATTTCATGAACAAGATCCCTTCGTCTCATCTTCAAACGACGTCTTTATTTTCCCGGTTATTCCCTCTGACAGCTCAACCTTGACGCCTTACGTGCTGATAGCAACACTTCGTAACAAGCTTTGAGAAAATCTCAAAATTTCTCGGGAATATTTATTATGGCGATTATTCTTTTCCGAGTTACTCAGCTACATGAAAAGAAGAAGTCATATTGAAACTGGTATGAGAGGTGACGTTTTGGCGTGCGACTGCGAGAGGGTTGACCTCCTAATTGGAAAACGCGGTTAATTTTCGGCTCAGCTAGCAAGCAGGATGAACAGATAAACGTGGAGGTTGTTATAATTCGAAAAGGCTGTTGAAACCTTTTTTTTTTTGCCTGTAAAAAAAGCCTCGTTTTTTCTTATGGTGGCTATTTATGTCAGGTCTCCCCGGCTAATATGCGAGTCAACCCGACACTTGGTGCTGACGAATTTTTCATCATGTTCATAACCTTTTCAGCGACTGTTTGTAAAATTTAGGTGGCTCACGTATCTTGTTACTCATTTTGTTTTGTACTTTTGTGTATCAATTGGGTTCTGAGTTATTGTGTTTTTCAGGTCTACGAAAACTTGTAATTGTTGGTAATACTGGGAGCCAGAGATGGGCAAATTCTTATTCATAAATACGATTATGAATACAAATCATATCTGTCATTTAATGATTATGAATACGAATACAGTTATGAATATGAATATGAATACCAATACAATTGTATTCACACTTTGAATACGATTTTCCCCCGTATTCGTATTTTGAATACGATTTTATGATTTTTTCTATGATTTTCCTGAAAATCGAATTATTTTTTTACGATTTTCCGAAATTATACCTAAATTATGACCTAAAATTGTCAAAATAATTAATCAAAATTCGAAATTTCCGCTGAAAATCGTAATTTTTTTCACAATTTGCATTGAAAATCATTTTAAAAATTATTATTTTTACCGGAATTTTGGTCATATTTATTCCCTAAAATTGTCAAAATAATTAATAAAATTTCGAAACGCCAACCAATTTTTATAGGATTTTTCACGCAGAATCGAATGAGACCAACACCAGGTTGCTACGACCGACCGTATTGAAACTACGACGAAATTTCTGCTGAAAATCGTGTTTTTAACAATTTGCACTGGAAATCAAAAAAATTGTAATTTTTACCGGAAATGTCGTCGTACTTTCTATTCAGTTGGTCGTAGCGACCTGGTGTTGGTCTCATTCGATTCTGCGTGAAAAATCCTATAAAAATTGGTGAGCGATTCGAATTTTGATTCATTATTTTGACAATGTTAGGTCATAAATATGTCGAGAGTTCGAGAGGAAATCATTAAAAAAGTATGATTTTCAGGGAAAATCGTAAAAAAAATTCGATTTCTAGGGAAATCGCCTCATCTCAGTCAGGGACGATTGGTGGCGGAATCTCCCAATTAGTCCCCTTCTGATTTTTCTATGGGGTTCTTTGAAATCCCGTGTTTATGTGAACCGTCCAAGGATCCTTCAAGATTTAAAGAACGAAATCAGGAAGGGATTTCCATCATAACGCTTGCTGTACTTGAAAGAGTCGTGACAAACGCCAGAAATCGGTATATTCAATGAATAGAGAACAGGGGACGTCATCCAAGATATTTTATCTTCAAAACTTGAGTAGTATACCTACATTGTAGAAACCAAATCACAAACTTTCTGATTCATGCAATGCGTTTTATTCAGTTTAGGAAAAAGGAAGTTGAGTTGCCGCACCCTGTAGTTTCTTGTAAACTGAAGGTTTTATGGAAATAGACGTGGTTGTAATCACTATGAATGTGCTATCTAGTGGAAGGATTGAGTTCTTTCTACATTAGCGGCACTTAAATAGTGTTGTCTCCTATTCTTCTTAGATGAAATTACCAACAATGAATCAGTCCTGTTCAGTAGAAATGAGTGAATTGAAAACAACTGAAACATAACATGAGAATTGCTGGGTGACTTGTGATAAGATGTCCAAAAGGTAGGAGGTGTTTGCACCTCAAATGCAATCAAGGCCCACCTCAGATTCTCAAGTGTAAGGAAGGATATTGCAAATTTGGTGTTTTGTGTGGAGAAAAAAATTCGCCTATAACGAACCATATCTCATCAACTATTGGTCCTACAGCAAATTATTACACAACGGTTTATTATTTTACAGTATAGATCACCCGCCTGCATAGAAGCGGCTCTCTCATCAATTCCACCTACTAGCAATAACATCGCTAGCCAAGAGTTTAGGTAAAAAATTTGATTCTTGGTCGGCAAGGACGCTCAACTGAGTACAACACAAAACTCATCTCATTGAAACGACCAATCAGCTCATCGATAGAATTTATTCAGCTGAAATTTGAACAGAGATTGGGCATATTTCCCTCAGAGAAGTATTTTGCGATTCACGCTCGTGTTTCATATTTATTGTAAGTCCAACCGGTACTTGAGTATTAAACGGAGGCCACCATTACGAAACGCGCCGCGGCACTTATAGAAGGTTAAATTGTTAGGTATAGATGTTGTAGTAGAACTATTCTAGTATTGTTGTGAGTCGAGCGTTATCAGATGAGTCATGTGTCTACTCGCAGAATCCCCTCCAAGTAGGCAGAATACATGTGGCGATCTGATGTGACTGCTAGCGGCGGCGACGCTTTCAACTCCATCCTGACCGACATTGCTGCGTTCTGGGTTGCACAAAGTCAGAACCAGGCGTCGGATTAATTCTAAACTTCACCTGTAAATCTATTAAAGTGTGTTCTTTCCAATTATGTAGTTATTTTTGGTATCCGGTACGAAATATTTCTATAGGTTAGGTGGCCTCCGTTTAATACTCAAGTACCGTCCAACCCTTGAGGTCTCATTGGGAGCGAACGGTTTGTCCTTCAGCACCTCGACGGTCCCATTCGATTCTAAAAGTTCAATTATATTTTAAATTGGTGAAAAAACCATACCTATGTATAGAGATTTTTCGAGCTAGAGCGTTTTGAAAATGTCAGCTTGTATCTTTGGCCTCTTAGAAGTTACTGACACCAACCAAAAGCTTCGGGCATAACTAGACTCCAAATGGAGCCTATATATATCAAATTTCATCAAAATCGGTCAATGGTAACTAAGGAAAGTTTGTTGTTTGGATTCCACGTTACTTGCAACATAAACCATCAAATTTTGAGGGGAAGTTAGAAATTTTTTTTTTGCTCGATTTCGAAGGTTCATTATTGAAAATAATAAACCGAAAAAACTATTGAAAAGTTAATTGAATTTCCTTATGGAAACATAACTTTCCAGAACTCGTGGGAAACGTGTAATCTGTCATTTCGACCATTAGAAACAGAGTCTCTTTTTCCGGAGAATGACAACAATTTTGCGGTGAAATGCAAATTAACCGCTGAATCGCAGAAAATACAATAAATCGACCAGTGATTTATGCGGATGTTTTGCACTCTTTTTCTTCCCTTGCGTCATGGACCGCTTAGCTTGATGACTTCAACTGGAAGTGCTCATTTCACGATGATCTCAGTCTAATCTCGAAACCCAACTCTCCATTTTCAGGGAAATCAAAGGTTTTTCCGTCCCTAGAACTCCATATAACGTCGTTTACCTCACCCGCCGACTGTTTGCTTTGATTCCTGAATAGAAATAAGGCGGCTCTGCTGGAGATCGTTTTAAGAAAAAGAAGAAAATTATACGAAGCGAATCCCGCAGAGCGGCGTGAGGTCGATTAAAAGCTTTCGAGCCTCCGAGAGAAAATAATCCGATAAGGGAATCTCCTTTTCAGTACGATTGGAGGAGGTTTTAAAAACATTTACGTAAGAGAGGAAAAAGGAGTTGTTTTAAATCCGTGGACGGGTTAGTATAGATTGACTATTGGGTAAATAATAGCAAAGTCGACCTAGTTAGTGTGGTTAGCATGTTTATGCAACAGCTGGGAAGCAGGAAGCACCTACACGAGTACTACTCTTAATCCACGAAAACTCGAAAATTATTTCTGGTTCTTCACTTCCGAAAGTATAGAAGCTTAATATTCTCGCTACACTTCAAAAACTTCTGCCATGTTGGGTGGGCAATGAAGCTTCTTCTCATGGAATTATTTGGCGATTTTGATTAACCTACGAATTTTGAATTTTGAGAACAACACGAAACTCATTTCATTGAAACGATCAATAATCAGTTGAACTTTGAACGGAGATTAGGGTTATTCTTCAGTGAACAGTTTTGTGCGATTCGCACTTGTGTTTCTGATTTATAGTAAATCCAACCCTTGAGGTCTCATATGGAGCGAATGGTTTGTCCTTCAGACTTCTAAATGGTCTCAAGTTCAATTCTACTTTAAATTGATGAGAAAAACCATACCTTAATATCGAGATTTCTCGAGCTAGAGCATTATGAAAATTTCAGCCCTTATTTTTCAACCCTTAGAAGTTACTGACATCAACTAAAAGCTTCGGGGCACAACCAGACCCCGAATGAAGCCTATATACCAAATTTCATCAAAATTGGTCCATAGTAACTAAGAAAATGCGAGCGGATTTTTAAAATTTGTTGTTTGAATTCTACGTAGTTTGAACCTCTTTGAATAATTGATGGCAAATAATCGTTTCACCACGGCGTTTCTTACTACATGCCAGCAAATGGTGACAAAACGATTTTTCCTTTGCCAAAGTTAATGTCTGGTGCTAAATGGTTGCTGAGGGAGCTTAACAGAGAGTCATCAATCCCAATTCGAAAAATCTCAGTTCAAAATTAAGCCCAATTCCTTGATTACACTTTGATTTGCGATTCACAGTCGTGTTCTTGATTCGCTATAAACCCTTGAGTTTATACAAGCATCCAACGGTTGGTCTTTAGAATCTTGGGTGGTTCCATCAAATTCTAAAAAATTTTAAAAATTGAAAAACGACCGATTACAAGTGTTTGAGCTGGGGTGTTTTGAAATGTCAAATGACAATCACCAAAAGCTTCGGTGGCCAACTAGACCCCAAATCGAGTTCTTTTTTGAAATCCTCTTCTTTGCTCTGGTAATTGAGATGAACGAAACTTTTTTGTTAATCGGTTGTTGAAAGAGTCAAGTTGGTGACAATGTGAGAATTCTCGACCAATTTTAAGTGAAGGTATCAATTTTCCGTTCAGTGACTCCGGACAAAAACGTATTGTGCTCCTTCGAAACTCAAGAATCTTCGAATCAAGTACGTAACAGACAGAATACAGTCTGGTCAAAAATGAGAAAATGAGGCACGAAAAATTGAAATAGTAATAACTGGAGTTTGAGTAGTTTGTTTGTAGAGGCACAAGTTCAATAAATAGTTCGAAATTTCTTAGAAATAAGAAAAAGGCACAATTCTAGAAGTCAAGCTCCGTCTCCTTCCAAAGTGGGAGGAAAGTAGTGTTATGGTACACTTGAGTCAACCATACCGCCAATACAGCAACACAAAAATGTTTATGAAAAATTACTTCGATGTTGGTAGCACTGCTTCACTTTGAAATTGTCTAGCTTCTGTTCTGATGACGTTGCGGGTCAATGCATGAAAAGATTCATGCTGGTAGTGCTGGCTAATAGGTATTGTTATATTTGAGGAAGAACTTTGCATGTTATACCTAGAATGCATATCAGTCGTGACTACCAGCAAGAATCCATTCTCGCTTTCTTCGTAGTTTGAAACATATAAAAATTGATCCATGACGTCATCAGAACAGAAGCTAGATAACTTCGATGTGTGATTGAATTTTCAGGAATTGATACAGGAACTGTGTTAACGGCATCACAACCTAACACTTGAGAAAATAAACCTGTGACGTCATCAGAAATGAAGGTTGATAACTTCCTCGTGTAAACCAATTTGAAGGAGAAGCAGTGCTACCAATATTGATGTAATTTGTTGACATTTTTGTGTTGTGTTGGCAGTTCGGTTGACTCGAGTGTCCCATTTATTTCTGAGGAATAATAAGATCTTCGCTTGCTCCCTAATGGCAACTATTGGCATTACGAACACAAGAGACCGATCCTTGTAGAGCTGGACCTTGCTCGTTTGATCTGGGCGATTCCAAAAAAAAAAAAAAAAAATGCGATTTTTGATGTGACCATCTCATACTACAATGCGGGACTGTCCCGCAAAAACCGGGACATGAGACTTTTGCACTCTGTTTTGCTACCTACCTAATGAAACGACCCACGGTGACTAATTTTTGCCGACTTGTCCCTCGTTCTGCTGTGACGGAAACTGTTCGCGTGTGGTCTGTTTGATGGATGACTCTCCCCTGTAATTTGCTTCTCTTCAACCTTTCCGTCGGTCACGTTATCTCCTCTTACTTCTTTGCAAACTTGGAAATATTCTCGCTATTCCAACCTCGAGGTTCTGTTCCAGTACATGATTATTATCCGTTTGTAACCTGTTACACTTGAGTTTCCGTCCGTACCTAATTTTATTTTGTCATCTTTTCTCGACGATAAAACAAATATTTTCCAAAGAACTGATATTACGAATTTTATGAACACCAAATTGAAATTTTTGCTTCGAGCGCAGCGAAATGTGGAAACCGATTAGAAATGTATCTGAAAGATTAGCAGAGGTGAAAATAATTCCTTATTAGTCAGTATCAGTAACGAATCTTTTCTTTATTGTGTATCCTTCATCGTACCAGAGACTCTAGCAGAATGGATATTCAAGCTGAAGGGGGCTTATCTTGCATTTCACTGGTTGATTAATTACAAATAAGTCATATCGTGCCAACCAAAATAGATACTTATTTCATCATTCTTTTACACTGCAATTGGAGGTGCGCTATGTGAGAGATTTAGGTGACCAATAGAATATACGACGGATGTCGGCTTGGCGCCATCATTTTTGAACTGTACTTACATAAAAGGGCGATAGATTGTTTTATAGAAGGAAAGGAAGCCTAATAGATCTTCTCTTTACAACCATGGTGCCATTAAATACATAAGCTATTGTTCAGGAAACATCCTCTAACGAGGTAGTATAATCTCCAAACTGACTTTTCAGACCTTCATTTCCGTTAGATAATAGTTCGATAATAGTGGTTAGATAATAATAGTTAGATAATAATAGAAATGAACTTGTGGAATGCCTCCTGGGTTCATTAGCCTTCTGAAAATGGTATTTTGAAATCTCTTTCTTCACGTTTTCAGCAACGAAGAGAGGGTGTAGGGCTCTTCAAAAATATTGTCAGGAGACAAGACATAACTTGCAAAGAAAGAGTATCTACATTGACCCAGTACTTCACAATAGCACATCTTATGACCGGTACCATAAATTTCCATCTCAGAGTGTCAGAAGTGTCAGATGTCCAATGTTAGTTTTTTTTAGATGGTATTCCTCATAGAACTCAAGAACTCATGACCTTCGTGGCCAGGAATCCATATGAGAGACTTGGTTGCTCTGGGTCACTCTTCAGGCATTCAGGCCAAGACCAACCTTGAACTGTTATTCCATGAAGCGATGACCTGCAGAGCGCCCTGACCGTCTGATAAAATGTACACTTTGACTCTGTGAGATGCTTATCCAGCATTACTTTTCCTCGGCGCACAGCTGGATACTAATACAAACACCTCTGCCTGAAAGATCGTGGTATTCGACCCGAGAGGCTTTGGCGGTTGACCGAATCTTCCATTTGCGAAAATGGCAGACGCCCTATGTTTTGGTTTCTTCTTCTGATGATATCGAAGCGGGTAGTGGCCTGTTGGCAGACCCAGTATTCTGACGTCCTTACTGGGCAGAGCTATCAGTTTTCTTTGAGAACGTTTCAAATAGTTTTGCCTGAGAGGTTTGGCAATATCGAATCGATTTCTTTCCCAGTTGTTAACCACCTTCTTTGGGCAGCGATTGGTGGTTCCCTGAATCAGTTCTAGCCCTTTTGACCGGGAATCTGATCCTCTTTTGTCAGAATGATCAGCATTTTCATTACCCTCATTGTCAGGAATCCAGAGAAGAGTGACTTGATTGTTTTGGGCCACTTTTTTAAGGGCATTCCTAAACCAACTTCAACTTGAATGTAAGAAGCAACGGACTGTCGAAATAAATATATTATTCTTTTGCTCTGTTTTGCATTCGTACAGCCCACAGAATCGCATGACCTCTGCCTGAAAGATCTTGGCTTTCATTACAACAGACATTACCAGGCTGGCTGAGGAGTGAATGCATACTATACAGCTTGGATGAAGATAACTTCTCGGGATTAGTCCATTTTGAGCATGATTGAACTTGTGTTGGTAACAAAGACATTTTTTGTATTCTACGTCAAGTAAATTATGCACAAATTACCAATAATTGTGTCTCTCACTACTTTACGATTTATGAAACAAAGGATGGTAATTAGGGCATGTGTACCACCCGGTGATTAGAGGGTGTCGAATTAATACGGCAGGTGCTCTTTAAAAATAGAACGTGGAACGAACAAGGGTGATTAACATTTTCTTAATTGCCACTAAATTAGTCGTAGTGATGAGGGCCTCTGAAAGAGGTCAATGATACCACCACCAGTCTGGTCTCAGTATTGTTTTCGACTTCATCTACCTACACCCCGTCAAAAACTCTGTCATACGAATCAATAAACTGTCAAGTATCGGGAATGGGGTCGTTCAACAAACGCTGTTATTGCCGAGCTTTCGGAAAATTTATTCCCTTCATCAGGGCCTGATGCTATTTATTTATTTTAAAAGTTTGACAAAGTTGAAACAATGAGAGTATGAGTTGGTGGGTTCACTCTCCTCACATGTAGCTGCTTTGAGCCCTGATGAAGGGAATAAATTTTCCGAAAGCTCGGCAATAACAGCGTTTGTTGAACGACCCCATTCCCGATACTTGACAGTTTATGCTTGCCGTGGGTTGATAAACACAACATCTTATACGAATCAATCAAAGTAGGTAATGGGGGGTGCGCCTTGATTTTTTAAAGATTTTTAATCGAAAGTAGACTACATCCTGAGAATTTTGGCACCAACCGCGACCTTCTAGCGTGAGTAGATCTGTTTCTATGATTTTTCAAAGTTTCGACCGTTTATGACGTCACGCGCCCCTCTCGCCTGGGCGGGACCCCCTAGCCCACTGTGACGTCATAAACGGTCGAAACTTTAAAAATTCATAGGAAAAGATTTACACACGCTAGAAGGTTGGTACCAAAATTCTCAGAATGAGGTCTACCTTTGATTAAAAATAACAATAAACAGTTTTTCCGACCTTGGCGCACACCCAATTGTTCGACTTCCAACAAACTAATAAATTGGTAATTAAAGACTCGAGGCACTGATTGGTATTTGAGGATTGATGTTATCGTAATGTCTACAACCAAGTTATGTACATGAGGCAACTATTTACTACTACTACTTGGCATGCTCTTTTGGTGAATCAGGATTCCAAATACAGGATTCCTTTTGGTGAATCAGGATTCCAAAACTGATTCTCTAACTGTAACCACCTGACTTTTTAAATATTAATCAATGGGGTTCGGCTAGTAAATTACTGGAAAAGTCCTTCCTAAATTCTGAATTTTTGCACCCCCACTTTCCATAATAACAAACAATTTTCTCTATTTTTTATTTTACAATTTTCTGAACAATTTTCCTAGGCAAAGTGAGTTCTATTATCGGGAACAATTTCTCAATCACTTGTTGTTGATCAAATCGAAAAAGTGAATTTGATTATTGGGTAGGCGTGAAGACGGTCCCCTATGAAAATCATCACCCCCGGACTGATAGTAGCCACTGGGCATGCGCAATTCCTTGTAACTGCCATAACATCCAAATTTGTCATCCGATTTCGATGAAATTTTCGAGGATTATGCAGATTAGGTTGTAGATGGTCCCCAATGAAAATCATGTCCTTAAAATTGATAGTATTCTCTGCGCATGCGCAAACGTAAAATCCTTGTAACAGCTATAACACTTACATTTTTCATCCGAATTTGATGAAATTTTCTAGGATTGTTCAGATTGGCGTGTGGATGGTCCCCTATGAAAATCATCTCTCCCAGACTAATAGTAGTAACTGCGCAAACGTGAATTCCTTGTAACGGCCATAACTTCTACGTTTTCTATCCGATTTCGACGAAATTTCTCAGGATTGTTCTGATTGTCGTGTAGATGGTCCCCTATGAGGGAAGTGGAAGGTACTTGGAAATTTATGTATTGAGATTAACTACTATGCATCGGATCATCTATACAATCGAGTTATGGATACGAGGAAGCTATGTGCCACACCCACTTGGCAGACGTTTTTGTAATTGGTCTCAAACAGCAAGGAAATATATTATTATTAAAAACTGTGACTTAGAATAAATAACTGCTCGTAATACAATCGGTCTGAAGTGAAAAACCCCAATCCTTGAATTATAGCTATTTTACACACTTGAAAAGTATTGTCTCGATAGTCAGCTATAACTGACTGCAAACCATTCTTCATTCCCGGAAACTTGACAGATCGTTACTGAGTCGCATCATCGACGGTTTTACGGAACGTAAACTACACAGGGGCGTTATTCATCATGACTGCGCCAAAACTGTAATTGCTTTCAAATAGCAAGGACATGTAGCCGCCCCCACAGATAGTCTAGACCTATCCCGAGTAGGGATTCCATGCCAAGCACCCTGGAAGAAGAGTGTGAGGACCCTGGGTTCTCCCTAGATACTTCTTCAATAGTCAGTCGGGTTCAGGACGAGCCAGTGAACTGACCACAAGGGGAGTTTCGGAGGTCTAGAGCTATGTAATCGATTTATAAGCCGTTTTGAACCAAGTTATTGTAGAATACAGTTGTTTCTTTATACGCAAGTGATTTATGATCCTGACAACCAACTGGAAGAAGAGGAAATACCGGAGAATGGAATAAGAGTTATCCCATCTCCATGATTTTATCAATGTAATTCGAAACACTTGGGACTGTAAACCATTCTTCATTCCCGGAAACTTGACAGATCGTTACTGAGTCGCACCATCGACGGTTTTACGGAACCTAAACTACACAGGGGCGTTATTCATCACGACTGCGCCAAAACTGTAATTGCTTTCAAATACGAAGGAGATATATTATTATTAAAAAACACGACAATAAATAACTGCTCCTTATAGAATCGGTCTGTCAAAAACCTCAATCCTTGAATTTTAGTTATTTTACGAACTTGAAAAGTATCATCGCTGCAAGGCACTACAGATCGACTTCTGATCGCAACTCACTGGCGTTTTCAGATTTATTAATGAGTCCACTGCGTCTACAATGAGTTATTGCTCCTGCAATGACAAGGAACTGCATTTTTGGCTAAAGCGTCATTTTTGTTTTAACACAACTAGGTTTCGAGTTAACGTCAAATCTTAACTTTAAACCATATTAATAATTCATCAACCTTTCATATAAAATTCATCAATATCGTAAGTCTGTGATGAGAGTCTAGCCCTCAACAATCCTTGACGGGTTTCAGCGCTACCTCCCGCCACTTCAACGAACTACCATTCCTGATTACCACAACCACCATTCTAAAGATTGTTGTCTCGTAATCGTTTTCGTTTCTCATATTTCTATAACATGAACCAGCGACGATTTTGGAGATCAGCTTTGAAATTGAATGACTTTAGGCACGTTTCGCAACATAAAACTACACTTGGCATCATTTTCACTTTTTTTGAATTTTGGACCACTTTGGATTGTCCAAAATTGCTGGTTAACGAACTTGACCTATGGTTTGTTGTTACGAACATTTTGGCAAAAACTAAAAGAAATTTCTAAACAATTATCTACTCAAGTTAGCGTGCGGAATGACACATGTATTAATATATATGCAAATGATTTTTGGAAAAACTTCAGGGATCGTTTCAGAATGTTCCAAAACGGATTTCAGTGTAAAATTTTTTCGAAAAAGTCGATTCTAAAAATTTTGAGGCCATTGCAACAGCTTCATTTTCCTTGAAAATTCGCTAATACAATAAGTATCTTTGTTTTCTTCAAAAGCTCGGTGGAAGACATGAGGATGGAGTTATTTATGGGCAAGTGGCTTATCTGCTTCTGGGCACCCTTTTTTAGAGTTCCTGAGTTGGACCACCGTTTCACTGGTTGCGTCTCATTTCAGGGCATCCCCATCGAATTTGTTTCTTCCGAGTAGGTATCGGAGAGAGTTTGGTTTTCGTCCTGTTCCTACCGTAGAACAGCAAATTACCATGACTGCTGATTTCGACTTCGTTAACATTTGAATGGGCAAGCGGACTATTAAAGGCAAGGACCTCTGCGCTGATCCCAATCTCGGGTCTCCTGCTTCATTGTTGCTGTTGTTGGGAGCCTAACAACACCCGATATCTATCTGTTGCCTACCGTGTGTTGTTTACTCCCGTGTTTCGCGATGTCGTCTTAATTGGGCCCTATTTATGTCCGGTGGTCACTCGACGTCGTGGGCGTGCCATCTACCGGTTCAACTCAGTCGATAAAAATATCTTTTTACAAAACAAATCTCCATCTCCTTTCGGTTTTTTACGAATTTACGTTCACTCAACATGCAAGTATAGTCACGATGTTTCAATTAGTTGCAGTTTAGTGCTCCATAAATTTGACTTGATGTCCTTTCCGCAAAGTCGACACCATTCTAAACTTCCCGATGAAGCCGAGTGATGTTATAATTCCCCGCTTGATGGTGAGATAGAAATCGTGATTCTGCTTCATTTTATAGCCTCAAACTTCCAGTTGCAGTTGTATAATTTTGCTAGTAGGGTTACAATCTCGTGTCTAATCTTAGTTGTGATAAAAAATACATTGCGGTGCAAGGCTTGCGAGTAACACACTTATGAATTCTCTCAACTTCTCAATCATTCTTTTTTAGGGAAAGCAAGGAGGGAAATGTCTTTATTTCTATGAATTAGATGTTCGTGAAACATCTTTTGGTGCATATATAGTTGATACATATATGAAGCAAGTTGATAATTATGATAATTAAAAACATAATTGTCAACAAGTTTTTATTTTTATTTATTTTAAAGGAAAGAATAATATTTATTAAACTTTACAGGAGTGAAAAAGTCGATCAAGAACTCTAGTAGTAAACAATTATTTCCTATTTGAGGATATTTGCAGAATATTTCGACAGTGAACTTACAAAACCATGCAAGTTCTAAAATGTTGATTCTTCGATTTGGAGCTACTAGTATTTTTGTAATATATATACGAGTACCTATAAATATACTTTGAGGAGGCCTTGAACTGTACATTAGGCCAGATCTGAATGAAAAAAAGTCAGTCAAGTAGGGTGGACAGTATGGTATTCATGGTAGGTATTTCATGTACGTGACGAATTAGTTGAAGTTAAAATTATTTATTGTATCATCGAACAGTGTCAGTGATGAAAACGGAACTGGATCTTTCTATTAACATTTTCCAAATTGTCCAATAATAACACGATTCGTCGATCGCAATAATGTTGATGATTAGGGCTCGGATCAGAGCATATTTGAGTAGTGTTCCGTCACTTGAGCTCACCTGAGAGGAAGATGCCGCTGCTGCTTTTCCCAAGCTGCTGAGTTGGCGACTGTTTCTCAGTCTCGAGTTCAGTGAGAGTCGGACCGTGTCGTCTTTGAGAAGTGTAATTTGGAGTTTGAAGTCTTTATGTTTTACCCTTAGTGTCATTTTTCCCGATTTAAAGAAATTCGTTGGCAATTCTCTTGGAGCCTACACTAAGGTACCCTCGAATTTGAGAAATTGTGGACTATTGGGAACTGAAGAGTCCAACTATCACAAACGCTACTATTGGTCTCACAGCAATATAACTCGTGCTGACTGTTCTGGAACTAACCCGCTTACCAGACTCGTATGTCAGTATGGTTTTGCACGAAAGTGTTTCGTTTTGGACAGACTTTCGTGCTTAGGAGACCTTAGACTTCTCATTTTGAGAAGAAACCAAAATCGATCTGAAACGCAAAATGTGTGCGAGAGTCTAGATTTTGTAGAATGCATTTAGTTTTGGTCCGGTCGACGAATTCAAATTCTTCACTTACGACTGTGAAGAAGCAAATGAATTCTACTTGAATCGTAAGTTGTATAGGAATGGAGCAGACTGTTACATTATACTTTATGGGTCTTTCAAAGAAGCCGACTGACGAAATTGCCTTGTTGTCGGCGATGAAAATGATAAGAAACTCCATTCTTCTAGGTCGAAGCTCCTCGCTGCCTCTCACACATTAACTATGAGAAATTGCTGGTCTCAGAGAAAAGACAATTTCGACAAAAAGGTTTATGAATGAACACAGTGTTACTGAAATACAAAGGAGGTGCTATTAGGTGCCATCTTGTAAGGAGTTGGGGAGATAACTCGTAAAAGCCATTCTCGTTGGAGCTGTGATGTACGTGGACTAGAATGCTCGCTCTGGCCGTAATCTCTGCGGACATCGAAGTAAATCTCTTCTTGGTGCTCTCACAAGCCCTTTTTATTCAGCCGTTCTCAGAGGTCGCCAGATTTTATCAGAGCAAACATGACAGAGACCACATCGCTACTCAGAATACGCCAAACTTCAGATTTCTCAAGATTTGAATAATTTTCATTGATTCTTTCTTCTTGTTTCCTCACTATCAATAGTTAGATGGATACGAACAGGACGAAAAAATGGGACCGTCATAACCAAAATAATTACTCGCTTTTTGAGTTTCCGGACGTTTTGAACAATTTGAGTTTCGAGCCTCAAAACAAAGGACTCCTCCTCTTTTTCGTCCTTGGCCACTCTGCCATTAAAAAATATGCACGATTTTAATGGAACTCCAGGAGCTGTTCGAGTTAATCCCTAGATTGTCCCCTAGGAGTTTCATTGCTGTTTGAAAGAATAATTGAATGTGAATGTTAGGACTACAATATCTCAGTTCCTAATGTCTGAAGCCACTCAAATTTGGATGTTTTTTTTAGGTTCTATTATCCAAGTTTCCTGTTCCCAAGTTTCATTGCTTCAACAGTAACAACGTCGTTTTGGAAAATGTAGCAATTCCTTTTACCCTTGCAAACTTCAAACAATTTCAAATCAATAAAAAATTCAATTTCAATCGAAAAAATTCAAGTAATTAATATAATATAATTATTAAACACCATTGTCGAGCCTCCAATGAATGTTGTCTTTTACAAATAAACCAACGGTCTCTTTCCCTCGGAAATCGGGTCTCAACGGCCAAACACTCAACGGTCAGCTAGTCCTTCCCCCGGCAGGAATCTAATCCGGGGAGTAGGGGTACTGCAAATAAGGCAGATTCCCGGGGAAAAGCGACATACTATGCTACAAACCAACAAGCGTCCTTCACTCTCAACAACCAACTCAAAACCTCAAAAATAACAGTACCAATCCTAAGTAGTAAGCCGGTTTCGTGCAGACCGGAGCTACACAGCATCTTAATATAATAAAAGTAAACTCACCAAGGTATATGCTGGTTTCATTGCAGACCAGAAGCCTTTCCCCTCTATAATTTGGTAAGCCAGGTTTTCACAGACCGGGTGCCACATTATTCAACAATTCCCTTACAAATTATTTCGGCACATCGTCTATCAAAATTTGGGTGATAACTTTCCGCATTTCAATTCCTTCAATTTCGAGTTAGTAAAAGTTTCACAGTTACAATTAGAAAAACATAACAACCATGTATAATTGTGTTTACTTTCACGATGTTGTGAGGGTTTGTTAGGCTCTGATATCTTGGCGACACCTGTGAGTACGCCAAACTCACTCGGTTTTAGGCAATTGTCACTTTCCAAGGAATGCAAAATATGACAGGGCTGTGACAAGCTGGAGATGGTCAAACTCGGTGTTAACGCATTGTACTCACTAATGCCAAACTTGTACTCAGAAATCTCTCGTATTCGGAAAATTTCCATACTCAGGCGTCGAGCTATGGGTTAATGCTCCAAATTGGAGGGTAGTGTCGAAATTACCTACCGACTAAATTCCAAATTGTTTGAATCACTTCAGTAGTTGATTACTCCCAATGTGTTTTAATTACCACTTGTCGAAAAGTTATAATTCCAAAAATATAGTTCATCAAAATCCACCTTGCGTGATATTTTCATTTCCAGTATACGTTCAGTTAAATACCTCCAAACACAACAAAGCTGTCAGATTGGTTTGGTTCGGCCGCTCCAACTAATCTACGGGGAATCAACCTAGGAGGGAATCCTGGAAAGAATCAATCAAGAAGCAAAGCTGAAGTGATAGTTTGTGATTGTTTACGCTTTGGCTTGTTTTTTTTTTCCATTTCTTGGACACAAATTTTGTTTGTTATAAAATCACAGGAGTGATCTTTCGCGTTGTGAGTATGTTGAAATTACCTACCGACTAAATTCCAAATTGTTTGAATCACTTCAGTAGTTGATTACTCCCAATGTGTTTTAATAACCACTTGTTGAAAAGTTATAGTTCCAAAAATACAGTTCACCAAAAACCACCTTGCGTGATATTTTCATTTCCAGTATAAGTTCAGTTAAGTACCTCCAAACACAACAACACAGTCAATTTCTCAGAGATGGGGTTGGATGGGGTTGGGGTTGAGGTCGTTGGTTTCTCACAGTTGCCAATGAATTTCATCCAATCTGTTAGGAAACTTTGAGAGGATAGAAAATTTTTATGAAGACTCCAGTAAAAACACATTTTCGATACTCGAACGCCATTTCTTCCCAGTGACGCACAACTCACTGGATCCGTTCATCGGGGAACGTCGAAACTCAAATTATGACATACCGCCTCTCTTTCTGAGAAGAGAAACCGTCCCCAGACGTCATTCAATTCAGCAAAAACACTGACCTCAGTCTGACCCACTTCGAAATCCACCCAAAAACCCGTTTCGCCTTTCTCGACAGTCAGTCACAAAGTCGCTTTTGTTGAAACGGATCGTCGTCGAGATAATTCCATAAATTTTTTCTTCTTTCCACGTTTTTTTTTCTCTTCTTGAGGGAACTCCATTTCTTTCTGTAGGGCTCCCCAGGCCGTTAAGTCCTCTAATGGTCCCATAAATGGTTGCAGTGGTGCAGGAACACGTGTTGCATTCCAACCCCTAAAACGGGTTCGTGGCAAAATGCCGTTCGTCGGTGTGTTCGTGTGTTGCCGAAGACAATCGTAGGTAGTGTGAGTCAGTCGGACGTATCTGGGATTTCATTTGCGATCCGCCAATTATAAAAGATATGCTGAGCATGCCGACTCGGGGTAACTTTATTATAATTGCTCGCGAGTTTGAAGTAAGCTGTTGATGAAAAATATGGCCACACCTCGTTTTTATGTTGTAGCTGTCTTGGAGAAATTTTTATGTTTTTTACCGAGTATACTTACTTGTGGTCAGTTAATATTTTGAACGACATCATGTAAAAAAACGCTGCAAATTATTGCACAAAGGTTTATTTTTTTTAGAAATATTTTTTAGAGATCACTCGTCCGCAAAGAACACGGCTTTGCCATTGTAACCACCAACCAACATGAAGAAAAACATCTATCGCATTTCGGTCAGCTGAAATTTGAACGGAGATTAGGCCTCTTTCGCGATTCACACTCATGTTTATCTCTTCTTAAGTTCTCGTAGGGAGCGAACGGTTTGTCCTACAGAAATCCGCGTGGTCTCAAAAAATTCTGAAAATCCGATACTAACTTAAATTGAACGTTTTTCCTTTTTTTCCAATACCTTTATAACAAAATTTTTTGAGCTAGGGCGTTCTCAACATTTCAACCCTTAGAAGTGACTGCACAACTAGACCCCAAATGGAGCCTACATACCAAATTTCTTCCTAATCGGTCATTGGGAGCTAAGGAAAGTGCCGCGTACGGCGGACGGACGGCCAAATTTTTATTCGATTTTTGGATTCTACGTACCTTGAAACGTAAACCAACAAATTTTGAGGTGGGGTTAGAAATTTTGTTTTCTTGGTCGATTCCAAAGGTTCGTTATTAAAAAATTTTCAATTTTCAATTTTCAAATTTTTATTATTTAACAATAAACCAAAAGGACCCAACTCACAAAATCGGGAAAGTTGGTGTTTCGTTGAAAACAATATAAATTAAATAAATTCTTCTCGTTCAACGAATCGTCCTAAGAATCTCGTTTTAGAGTTATTTGAGAGCAGAGGAAGAGGAGAAGCTGCGAAGTCGAATTCCATCAATCATGAATTGGCAGATTTTCAGAATCGCCGGGGTGTGATGTTTGTTGTTCATAACCATGGTAAAACTTTACTCAACAGGTCCTTGAAGAATAAGTAGACTGTTACAGGGGTTCATTCTGTATGTGCTAAGGTAGGGTGTATCTTGGGCTCCAATGCCTACGATTCTATGTCATCCATGCATTCCCTTCTTATGAGGTAGGAAAACACTTCTCGGCTCTCAGGCTATTATAACTGACGTTTCAAGAATAGCTAAGATAATGTAAATTCTAATAAACATCTTGAAAAGGAAAAATAATGGTTCAAAACATTGATCGGTCGGCTCGATGGCAGCTCTTTGTAGATACCTAGACGCCATAGCTCCATTTCCATTGTTAATATTGTAAACACGTATCAGGTTGTTAATTGCCGGGCTGCTCTTATCTGTGAGTGAAATGAACTGTGACTGAACTAAACGAAGCGAAACGAGACAGTTTTCCTCCTCGTTAAAAGCGAACATTCATGACCGTAAAAAAGTGTCGATGGTTGTAAAATTAATCGTTCATTATGGGGGAATCTATGACAGCGGTAGGTACAGCGAAACTTTTTGCCTTTTCCTTTAGTTTTGCCCTTCACGAGGATTTGCGAAGCCCAATTTTGTTAAGAAGTCTAACACGTGAAATACGAGTGAACATTTCGATTTCGGAGGTCTTTGTCTCTTGCTTGGTACCTTGGTAGACCCGGAAGCAAAAATAGATACACATACATATACGGACCCCCCAAGTCTTACTGAGGGACCTCCTTAAAAAAAAAAACTTGGCGATTAGGGTAATGATTGAGTTCCATATTCCACCTATCTGCTTCCTACCTAGCGAATACTTTCTTCAAAATTGCGGACCTTCAAATCTACCTAGTAGTTTTGAAAGAGGAATTTATCTAAGCTGCTGATGGAACAGGTTGAGGCCTCTTCGTGGAAACGACTTTTATCACCAGGCTCTTCATAGCTTCAACAGAACTCGAGTCATTAAGCAGCCGAGGATCGTTCGGACTTCAATTATTTATATTTAATGGGATATATTATGAGTGCCCCGTAAAATTCGTTAGGTGGGCAAGAAAGAAAAAACTTCACGTCTTGATTAGATTGTGGTATCTTGGGTCGTTTTCTCTGACGGAGTTGAAATTTATGGACGTCGGTTTGGCGAAATAGAACGCGTCGCTGGCAGTTAGTGGGAATTAACTACGGCGATGAGGAGGGATTCCTATTATTATCGTGAAGGCTTTTCCGAAAAGTTAATCCTGGAGAGTTATGTTATAATGGAGCTGGAATGAATATGCTCCTCCAAATGGACAAATCCTACGTTCTTCAAATGTTTTCAGAAAGAGCTGATTTTAACGTTCCTGCATCATCTATACACTCGTGTAATTGGCACTATAGCACTACTTGCAGTACTTGTCAGATCTTTTTTAAATTTACACCTTCCCTCACATTATTTACACCTCTATTTACACTTCTAGCTTAAAAACTAGAGGGGACCATCTCTCTCGGACCTACCTGCGCATTTGCACAACTAAAAATTTCGTTTATATCTGGTGAAAATCGAAGTTTATGGTTAGGAATTTGTGGACAACAAAAAACACAGACGGACGTTAAATTTCTATATTTTAATAAAACATTGACTATTGACTCCGAATAGTCTTGAGAACACGAGAAAAATAACTTCAAAAATCTCGAGATCCAATTTCAAGGTTTTGCAGTATTGTCCTGTGGCAACACTGGGTGCCTTTAGACGGACTTTTCATCCATTTTTTCAAAACTGAGATTTGTACAATGGGGATAGGAATAAATTGATCAGAAGGGGTCTCGGTCGACCGCCGTTCCTTCTTCGTTGCGTGTTAGTCTAATCTCTTACGAACCGGCACTCGCTTGTCCCCACCCCCCACATCCCGTCAGAAGGAGCAACATTGCCACCCACCAGCCCCAGCCTCCTCATAGCTGGTCAGTTTTCGTCAACAGTTTTTCCCATTTTTCTTAGGAAATAATTATCATAAAACGCCTTAAAGGAAAGTGCCGCGTACGACGGACGGGGGACGGACGGAAAAATTTTTATTCGATTTTCGGATTCTACGTACCTTGAAACGTAAACCAAAAAATTTTGAGGGGAGATGGGGAGTAAAATTCTTCTTTCTTGGTCATTTATGAAAATAATAAACCAAAATGATCTCTATTATCAGGCAGATCTGGAGAAGAGTGGGTCCTTCCCAATCGGGGATCTTCCCAATGGCTGAGGAAGTTCCCAGCTGCCCCCGAAAATTAGTTTATTCAAAATATTAATTTATTCCATGGAAATTATCTTGATACGTTGAGCCACCTTGCAAACAACCGTTGATTTGGTTTCGGTTGCTGACTCAAAAGAGTCCAACAAGAGTTCTGGAAGAAATCGACCAGAATTCTAGATGAATCCGGGCGGATTTCTGACTCCCGGTCGGTTGTTCTGACGACAGGCCTCGCCATGGAGGAGCGGCTGCGGACGCTGGAGACGGCGCTGGAGGAGCGCGACGCCAAAATCCGCGAGCTTCAGAACGAGTTGGACATGTTCCGACAGGTCGTGCGCCCTCTGACGTCCGTCATGACGAGCACTTGCGTCCACTGTGGGATGGCGCCGCTGGCACCAGGTGGCGCCAGGATCCAGGCGCCGAGGAAGCAGGCCATCTCAGCCGAGCCGACGCACAATCAGGTCCTCGCTTCGCCCACCAAGACCCCCAAATCTATCAAGTAAGTCACGAAAAAAATTGAAATATGGTAATAATTTATTCTGTTTCACTTTACCTATTTTATTGGCCAAAAGGACACAGGTACACAAAATAACTCACATTTTCAGAGCTCGGAGGGAGTTTCTTTAACTGTGTGTGGCGGAGTTCCAGGAGTTGGCGATCTTCTGTATCCTCAGTCCTGGTGAGAAGTGCCGAAGAGTCCAACAGGAGTGTCGATGAGGGAATGGCTTTAGGTCCTCTTCTAGGGATGGGAAAACGATATCGATAATCAAAACATCGATGTTTTGCTCGTAATATCGATGTTTTGAACACTCGCCCGATTTCCAGACTAGATAGATATTTGTTTATTTGGACACTTTTTCAATAATAAGATAAATGCAGAAAATATGCTATTTGCTCAGATTTTCTACCCGACGTTCATTCGCGACTTTGTCAAACAATCGAAGGTGAAAATAAGCCTCTGAAGTGGTCATTTCTATCGAGTGAACCTACAAGTTTCGATGATTTCAACGTTCATTCGCGACTTTTTCAAACAATCGAAGGTGAAAATAAGCCTCTGAGGTGATCGTTCCTCTCGAGTAAACCAACAAGTTTCGATGATTTCAACGTTCAAAGGAACGTTTTCAATGGAATTTTTTATCCACCCAATTTGAATTAGAATAGAATTTTATAATTTAATGAGAGCCCAGAGGACCATCGGTTCTCTCTGTTCGAGGATTCACGGGTTGAACTTGAAATGAATCAGAAACACTAGGTAGTTTGAATCGTTTTCACATTACTTTATTTATTTTTTTATTTTTTACTAATTTTTTACTTATAGTTTACTTATTTTATTATATTTTTACTTTACTTATGCTTTTTTTTTACATATTTATTTACTTTTACTTATTTTTTTTACTTTTACTTTACATTTTTTACTTATATTTTACTTATTTTTTACTTTATTTTTATTATTATTATTATTATTTTATTTAGGCGCAAGCAACCTTTTCTGGTCATGACCCCCGAAAATGGTGAATCGTCACTCACGGAAATAGGCCTAAATCTCCATTCAAATTTCAGCTGATCAAATACATTGAATCGAGTTACCCGGTTAAAACCGGTTCGTTTCTTTCAATAAAGTTCCATTTCACTCAGTAATGAAGCCTCTCACAACTCTCGGATAGCAATGTTATTACAAGTAGGTAGTAGTAATGGAAAAGCCGAGCCAAATGCAGACAGTAAAATAATAAACTAGTGTGTAATAATTTGCTGCGTTTTCGCTTTTCGGATTCATCGTACTTCGAAATGTAAGCCTTGAAATTTTGGTTGGAGAGGGGGTTACTTTTTTTCTTGCTCGATTATAGAGGTTCATTATTGAAATTAATAAACTAAAATATCGAATAATTATTGCACTCGACATTATCTATCATGAAATGGCATCAGACGAAACTTTCAATCTTAAACTTTTCAGGTTGTCTGTAGAGGATATTCCCTACGTAAGCTTTATCAGACTTTATAGGTATGAGTAATTTATTCGTAATTTATCTTAATGTTTTATCCGCCTCTTCGATCAACTTTCCCGCTCTTTTTGACCGCTATACGTATGAGTTATGGTGGAGTTAAGGGTAGCTTCATATGTAAAACAATCGAACAGTTGTACTTGATATTGTTTATTCTGGCATCACACGAAACCTCAATCAAAAACATTTTGGGGTGTTGGTAAACCATATTTCCTATGCCAGTTTTATCTGACCACTGCGTCCAATACTGAACCTACTGCTCCACCGACACTCTCTCCCGCTACCTTGTCCAAGAGCCATTTCGTTGCATCTTTGATCAATCCGCGCTGACCATATATCACTGGAGATGTGTCGTAGTCGGGGTCGATTCCCTCAAAAATAAAAACAAATGAAACAAATGATTTTCTGTTTTCAAATAAAAACACTGCAAATTATTACACAATGGTTTATTATATTTCTATATAGACCACTCGTCTGCAAAGCCACCAACAATATTTTCCATCCGTCCACAGTACACCGTATGGGGCGCTTTGTTCAGTTCTCATGAACCAATTTTGGTTAAATTTGGTAGGTATATGAGGTCTACTTGTGCCCCGAAGTTTTTGGTTATTGTCAGTCACTTCTAAGGGGTGATAGTGAGGGAAAATGTTTTCAAAACGCCCTAGTTTGAAAACTTTCAATATACAGCTATGTTTTTTCAATAATTTAAAATAGCGACGATTCAACAAAAAATTTAAACACAATCCAGATCTTTGTAGGACTAACCGTTTGCCTAATGAGGATAATTAATTACCTAATTAGTGAATGTTCGTGAACTTTTTTTCATCAATTTAAGATAGAGTTCAATGTCTAGAAACGAATGATACTTCTCAGACGGTCAAAAATAGTTGAAAGGGGGTTTATTGTGAAAAATTCCAGACTGTGTGGGCTCCAGCCCTTACCTTACCTCCTTGGGTTCCTAGCCTTGGGTGCCCAAATCCTTCCTTCCCCCCCCCCCCTTAGAAAAAGGGCGTAGTTGAAATTTGCCTTAGTTATTCTGTGTTAGAAGACTGATGAACCAAAAACATGAGTGTGAATCGCACATGAACGTTCGCTGTGGGAAGTGGGCCGAATTTCACCTGATAAAATGCGATATTTTTTCTTTTGTTCAAATTGAATTTCATTTCACTCGTTGTGCGCCCAACCAAGAATCAAATCAAATGAAAGCACCCACAAATTTGGGGTAATGATGTTTGACTAGTATGAACTTTCTGTCAAAATAAACTTGATTTTTAAACCTTCACGAAAATATGGCTGGTTGTTACTATTAATGAAAAAGCCGCGTTCTAT
Organism: Apolygus lucorum; assembly: GCA_009739505.2. NCBI lineage: Eukaryota > Metazoa > Arthropoda > Insecta > Hemiptera > Miridae > Apolygus > Apolygus lucorum. Next base: position 64,153,150 of record CM019177.2, read on the forward strand.
GCAGACGGGTGATCTGTACAGAAAAACGTCTGCCAAGTGGGTGTGGCACGTAGCTTCCTCGTATCCATAACCCGATTATATAAATGATCCGATGCATAGTAGTTAATCTCAAAACACCAATCTCTAAGTACCTTTCACTACCCTTATATGGGACCATCTACACGCAAATCTGGACAATCCTAGAAAATTTCATCAAATTTGGATGAGTGTTATGGCTGTTACAAGGATTTTACGTTTGCGCATGCGCAGTGGCTACTATCAGTCCGAAGGTGATGATCTTCAAAGGGGACCATCTAAATACTAATCCGTAACATCCCTGAAAATTTCATCAATATCGGATGGAAAATGTGGAAGTTATGGCTGTTACAAGGAAATTCACGTTTACGCTTGCGCAGTGGCTACTATCAGTCAGGGGATGATGATTTTCATAGGGGACCATCAACACACCAACCCGCACAATCCCTGAAAATTTCATAGAAATCGGACAATAACTTCGTTTAGTTATGCGCTTTACAAGGAATTCATGACAGACAGACACACAGACCGACATGGAACCAAAATTGTTCAGAAAGATCTAAAACGTAAAACGCGAGTGAAAATTTTGATTTTGGAGAAATTTTTTTTTTCATCCTTGAAAAATGAAAACAAAGTTTCCGCTACCTTGGTAGACTCGGAAGCAAAATAATAAACCGTTGTGTAATAATTTGCAGCGTTTTTTTTTCGATTTTGGAAGATAGTTGGCAGCTGGTCGCCAAATTACTGCTTATCCTCTGTCTCAATCCGATCGGTAGGAACAACGGTACTTGAGACATCACCAAAATCATCACGTGAGGGAGATCAAATACGGCACATGGTTGTAGAAGGGAATTCGTGGCACTGCTCTAAAATATTACATTAAATGTTTTTTACACCAGCTATTTTCAGTTATCTATGTTCTCACTTGAGCAAGCTGAGCCTACCACCCTTGGCGTAGACTTCACGGAATAAGGAATTGCTAGAGAGTTTTCAAAAATAGTACCCTCAAGAAATAGTAATGCATAGAAAATATTCCTATGTAGAAAGTAACGAGAGTGAACAGTTCTAGTGGTACATACGGGATGTAAGTTACTTTACTTACTTGAAACCAATGATATTCTACATTGTGAGCCGGAAATCTGCAAATATCATCAAACAGAATGTAAATTTTCAAACAACTGCTTACCATTTACTATTCCCAATTACGAGGTAAATGATTACATTTCCTCTACAGTAGAGTAGGTTCCCACTGGTCCAATCCAATAATGAAAATATATTCGGAGCAGTTTGAACTGTTCGGAGCAGTTTCCTTACCTGGGGTAGTTTGGTTTGAGGGAGAAACAAGTACAAACAAAGTAGCGGCAGCTTTTTGATCAGTTTTCTACTAGGTCGTCGCCTAGGTACCAACTGTCTTCGGATAAACTCCTGTTATTGTCTTTGGATGAGTTTCCCTACTGCATTCGGATCAGTTTATCTTATATGGTAAGTACTCAAGAACGGGAAAATTATAAAGAAAACCACAAATGAAAACTGTTTGAACACTTGGTATAATTTTAGAGAACTGATAACTAGACAATAGATTGAATTCAGGAGATGACTAACGCGCCACCAACGATGGATTCCCGAAACATGATTGAATTTTGAATTGTGCTCATGTTTGAACACTCACCCCCAATTCTACAACCATTTTAATTTACAAAAATAATATCAAATAGATTGAGATCACATAGAAGACTTTCAGTAGTACATCACAAAATCTTATTAACTACCTACTTTATGGTATCATATCATTCTTATTTGAGAGCGAAAATAAGAAAACTTAGGGTATGACAAAGATTTGGTCATGAGATCTACTATTAAATAGTAGATTAAATTAGCAAATTTTGCTCATTTGTAGGGAGATACAACAATTTAATGACACCTTTTTCTACCAATTCTCTTATAAAACGATGACGCACATCTATGTGCTTTGATCTTTTAGTTTCCACTGTTCTAGCCATCTTAATGCATGACTGATTATCTTTGTATGCTACAATGTTGATCAATTTAATTTCCAAAATGGACTCAATCAATTGTTTCATAAATATTCATAGTATGTTGCCTTCTTGTTGACAAGGTTATTGGTGAGGGGAGGATAAATTGCGGCGGATCCTCAGTATGTGCTTATGTTGTTTATTGTTCATGTCGAGCTAGCTTTCGCCCCAGGGAGCATCTTCAGGACACTTTCTTTATGATTTGCCATAGTTTTGTAAGTAGATTTATGGTTGACTTTCATTTCAGCTGTTTCTACATATGTATGTCTATTGGCCCAATAGCATATATGCCTATAGCATTTCTCCATGTAGCATTCGTGCTTATAATTAGTTATAAGTTTGATGCGATGATATTTAGGTTCTGACTTCCAGATCCTGTCCTGCTGATTTTTGTTTTTCCAAAAATGTTTTTTCAAAAAAATGGTCCAGTTTTTTAAACAAAGAAGGGGTAATCCCAAGTCTTTTAGCTTTAAAATATGCCTTGGAAGTGCTGTGGCTTATGTGCTTGTGAATCCATCTATATGATAGTTTGTATAAATATGAGGTTAAAAACTTTTAGAAAACTAAAGACCTTAATGTTGACTTGAAATAAAGACTTTTTCAAGAGGCCACATGTTCTGGGAATTTGGGATCTGCTATTTGCTCATTTGTAGGGAGATACAACAATTTAATGACACCTTTTTCTACCAATTCTCTTATAAAACGATGACGCACATCTATGTGCTTTGATCTTTTAGTTTCCACTGTCCTAGCCATCTTAATGCATGACTGATTATCTTCGTATGCTAAAATGTTGATCAATTTAATTTCCAAAATGGACTCAATCAATTGTTTCATAAATAGAACTTCTGTAACACAAGTTGAAAGTGAAACGTACTCGGCTTCTACCGTCGACAGAGCTACTACATTTTGTTTTTTAGATTTGACAATATCACCTGAGATGCTCTTTCTGTCATTAATATTGCAAGCGAAATCAGAATCAGCATATGACTGAATAACAAATTCATTAGAACTACCTCCTGACTTGGTATATTTCAGAGACAAATCCACAGTACCTTTTAGGTATCTCAAAACATTCTTCAAATGTTTCCAATGCGAAAAATCATAGCAATTTTGGAATTGACTATAGAAAGTAATCGAATAACACAGATCTGGTCGTGTTCCAATCATAATATACATTAGACTACCAATCAGCTCTTTATAAGGCACTTTGAAGTTTTCATTACCTTTTCCAATAGGTAAATTCAAACGACATTCCATTGGTGTAGATGACAATTTACAATTATCCATATCAAATTGCCTCAAAACTTTGCAAATCAAATCTTGCTGTGAGAAATAAATTTCACCATTTTTCTTTTCAATATTAATACCCGAAAATTTTAATTTATCGTCATTTTTAAATTCTTTTATATCAAACACTGTTTTCAACGAGTTTTTAATCTTATTTGCTTAAACGTTATTGTTTGAAAATAAGAGTAAAAGTATGTCATCCACCTAAACTAGTAGTTAGGTGCACGAATTTTTCATGAAATATAAACATGGATCAACAAGACATCTCTCGAATGATAGTTTTAGCAATTCAGAATCCATATAATGATTTTCTGAGTCTACATACCATAATTTCTCTGTCACACTTCAGACCTTCAGGGACCTTTATATAAACTGGCTCCTTCAGAACGCCCTTCCAGCCGCTTTCACGTCCATCTGGTGTATTCGCAAGTCCATGTCCACTCTCAGAGACAAGAGAATTCTGAGTGTAGTCATCCGAGCCACAGGAGCGTATATGTCCTCTTCCGTCGAGATTTGCTGTTGGAAACCTCTCGCAACAAGTCTGGCTTTCCTTACATCCTGACCATCTTGATATTTCATGGTGAAATTCCACTTCGTATCGATAAGTTTTTGGTTGAGTGGCATCGATGATTTTGGAATTATTTCCCAGGTTTCATTCCTTTCCAGGTTGTCCAATTCCACTTGTATAGCGTCCTTCCAGCCATCCATTTCCATGGCTTCTCGAAAACCATTTGGAATTTCAGAAGGGAGACTTCCTGTAGACAGAGCTGCCATGAAGTTTAGATTGAACTCCTGATGGAATCTCTTAGGTGGTTGGATTCTGCTTCTACGGCGCAAATCATACGTTGGAGATGATTCTGGAGTTGGTTCCATTGAGGTGTCTAGGTCTGATGACTCAGACGATGATTCAATTTCTGAATCCTTCACTGGTTCATAGGATGGGTCGTCAGACACTTCTTGAGTGATAACCCGGGTTTGATTTTGCTGTCAAAAAAGTCCAAAATTACCAGTAGACCCATCCGGCTTATGCTAAATGTAAGTAACCTCCACCAAACATTTATACTAAAGCTAAATATACCAACTACCTAATTAATAATTACAGGTGTATCTAAATATTTTACACACCAACTAGAAAAGTGTAAGTCCACTTCTTGGAACGATAGACGCACAGCAGGAATGATAACAAGCAATAATCCGATGACCTATGTAAACCAATGTCCTAAAGAAGGTAAACAACTTATATCTACCCTAACCAACCCTGTACCTAGTCTACCACTAAGCTCTGTCCTATATTCTAAATTTGTACCCGTTGTCCAACAGTGTCCTGATGGCGAAAGTTAGCTCGACATAATACATTCTACGAAAACTGAGGATCGGCTGCTCATTTCCTCCCCTCACCATACACCTATCTCAACGAAAAAACGCTGCAAATTATTACATACTTAATGGATTATTATTTTTCTATATAGATCACTCGTCTGCAAAGCCACCAGCCATCCAATATGAAGAAAAACATCGATCGTATTTCGGTCAGCTATAATTTGAACGGAGATTAGGCCTCTTTTGCGATTCACACTCGTGTTTCTGATTTATCGTACGTCCAATCCTTAAATTCTCGTAGGGAGCGAACGGTTTGTCCTACAGAGCTCCGGGTGGTCTCAAAAAATTCTATACTATTGAAGGAAAAACAATATCGAATTTTTTTGAGTTAGGGCGTTTTCAAAATTAATTTTTGAACCCTTAGAAGTGACCTACATCAACCAAAATCATCTGGGCACAACTAGACCCAAATGGAGCCTACATACCAAATTTCATGAAAATCGGTCAATGCTAAGTGGGGAAAGTGCCGCGTACGGCGGACGGACGGCCAAATTTTTATTCGATTTTGGATTCTACGTACCTTGAAACGTAAACCATCAAATGTTGAGGTGTTAAAAACAAATTTTCTTGGTCGATTCCAAAGGTTCATTATTAAAAATAATAAACCAAAAGGCAACACAAAAAAAGGAAAAAAATGATATAAAATCAATTTTTTTAAAAAGATGCTAAAATGTTGAAAATTTAGCGTCAAAGTCCTGGGTAAGTATGACAAGTTTCTCCCATTTTCTCAAAACCTAGGTTTTCTCGACACCGGGATTCTCAAACGCAGGTTATTCATCATCGTTGAGTCTCAATTTTGACTTCTCTGACACGCCGCGTTAACTCGACAAAAAAAGAAGAGGTCCTCGAACTCTCAACAATAAAATGACTGACGAAATTCCGTTGACGGAACCCGTTGTATCGTTGAATGGTGTTCGAAATTCGAAGACCGACATCCATTTCAAGGCAGTTTCCGCTACCTTCGGGTGTTCGCATTTACGACCTCTACAAACTTTGGTGAAGTCTCCAAGTCCGAACTTTACGACCAACCGTATTGTTTTAATATCGTCGAAAACGAGAAGTTGTCCCCTCTGTGGGTGTTTTTGGATTTTTATCGCCTCGAAAATTATAACGAGTATCAATTTTAAGCGGCGCGTTTTTCATCGAACAAGTTGATGATTTCGGTTGTCTCAACATGTCGTCAGAATAATAACATGAGGGAGTTTACGATCGCGTCAATTCGATCTTATTTCGACCTTTTACCGCTTGAGACTGCCTTCTAAATCTTTCTTTATGTTTATTAAATAATAGACTAAATTTGAGACATTATTATCTTTTGACGATGAAAAAATGTGTTTGAGGATGAATCCCTCGATTTTATTATTATTATTATTATTACTTTTTTTTCGCTAGATGACACCACTTTTGAGAGCGAAATTCATTTTCTTTATTCTCTGGAATGGCTTTTGCGAATGTTATCATCAAACTTAACTTAGTACATTCAAATTTCATCTTGAACAATTCATCTTCTCAAAGTTCTCAATTTAATGGTTTGAGCAGCTAAATCATCATTTAATTAAACCATGCTAATCTAAATCGTAAATCTTATCGACTAGTTTATTTATGATATTATACCTCTTGATAAAGATAGAAAAAATGTAGATTACTGCGCTTTTCTAACTATGTTTTCTAATAGCTTATTATCTATTCATGTTTTCTTAATGAATGTTCTTCTTCACAGGTAAGTGGCCCACCTTTATGTGAGGGATATAAAGACGTGAGTACAATACGAATTACTCTGTTTTCGAATTTAAGCTGTTTCTATGAATACTCGCTGAGGGATGACTGTTACAGCTACAGTGTAGTACCTCATGAGAAGAACGTTCCTTTATAAGAATGTTAACGACAACTTATCATCATGAAATTACCACCCAAACTAAAAAACATTGAAACATAAAAGTTGCCCAAGAGCTGAATCCTCGATATTAGAGGGGCCAGTACAACCAGCACTACACCAGAAAAGAAGTTCGTAGGATTTTAATTATTGAAGATTCACTACCCAACGTACTTCAGTTTAGTGTGCACGCTACACACTATGGTTTATTATTTTACTGTGTAGATCATCCGCCTGGATAGAACCGGGCTTTTCCAAATAATACTGTAGCTACCTACTAGCATTAGCATTACTATCCGAGAGTTGTGACTGTCTTCTTTGATTCTTGTTTGCATGGAATTCTGAGCACAACACGAAATTCCTTCCATACAAACAAACAATAATAGCATTTTATGATAAAAAAGAAAGAACATAAATAAATAGTAGCTCCTATAAGTGATTTAGTACTTAGTTACCTTCTGTAACCATTGTTTCTTTCCTCAACCATTGCTTCAACTGAAAGATGTCTTTGAAAATTTGCTCATTAATTCAGGCTGTATGAATGGACTTTTTCGATTACTGTTAATGATCAATAATTTATTGTAGCCATTTAATTTGGCGCCCATGACCACTTAGAGGTTGGATGTGGCCCAATAAAGAAGGAAAAAGGCGATTCATACTCGTGTTTCTGATTGGTTTAAAGTTAACGAACGGTTTGTCCAACAAAGCTCATTCGATTCTTAAAATTCAATTTATTTTATCTTGGAAATTACTACATTATTTATTAAGGCGTGGCGTTATACAAAACTTCCAATCATGAAAGTTTTAGGAAAAAACGTTTTACAAAACGTTCTTTCTGCCGGTTCGCGGCGCATTCCTATGTTCGATCACGTAAGCTAAAAGTTTCATGTACGTTTCCAGAGGTAGCACTGCTGTCGTAAGAAACAGCTCGTCACGTCACAACATGGCTGGCTCCATATTCAGATGCCACTACATTTAAAATTTCGATCTTTCTTAAATTCTCCAAATTTTTTAGATGAGTTTTCGAGCAGCACACTTTGGTTTTCTTCCATATCAGTAAACCATCGTTCGAAAAAAAAAGTGAGTGGTGGTCTGACAAGGAATAAGGGAAGGTAGGTGTTAAGGCCATCATGGGAAGTTGGAGTCTATCCCATATGTATGGAAGTTACTCAACCTCATAATGAGAAGTTGGAGCTTTAAATCATTTTCGTAGAATAGTGGGATTTGTATCAAAATCCTACCAAGACGGAGTCAATTATCATTGATCAAATTTCACGCTTATTTATATTTAATGTATAATTAATGATATTTAGAAAAAGTCGTGCTCACCCGTCCACGTATGCCGCCTGAAATTGCAGCATCACAATCAGCAAAACTGCTGACCTGAGAGTTAGTGATTCCCTCTTCATCTTGAAGATTCCACCGTGGATTTGATAAGACCTCCTCTACCACTACCCTCAAAATGTGGTTTCGAAGAGACAAACTGGATGTGCCAGCGAGAGAAATCCATGATGACCTATTTATAGTACCACTCAGGCAATAAAATTATACTTCACCGGTAAAATAGCACAGTCACCAAATTAAATTGATGCTGTCTGATCATAAATATTTATTAATTAGGAACTTATTATAATAAAAATTTGTGCTGATATTACAACATTCCTCGAGTCATTCTATTCAATTACTTGGACTGCCAAATTTTTATAACACTGCACCTAAATAAAAAGTTCAAATTGTTCTGCCATTTGAAATTTTAGCAAATCAATTTATAAATGGCTGTAAAATAACTTCGTTACCAAATTAAATTGCCGGATGATAGATATACTGATTTGCAATTTTTTGTTATGATAGCGCTGATGTTACAACATTCCTCCAGTCATTCTACTTAGTTAGACTGCCAGTTTTTTTTAATCCGAAAATATTTTCGGAGCAGTTTGAACTGTTCGGAGCAGGTTCCTAACCTGGGGTAGTTTGGTTTGAGGGAGAAACAGGTACAAACTAAGTAGCGGCAGCTTTTGGTTTATTATTTTCAATAATGAACCCCCCTAAAAATTTATGGTTTACGTTTCAAGGTATGTAGAATCCGAAAATCGAATAACTTTCCTTTGTTACCAAGGACACTTTGAGGTCTAGTTGTGCACCGAAGCTTTTGGTTTATGTCAGTCACTTCTAAAGGGGGCAAAATAAGGGCTGAAATTTCTAAAAGTTCCCTAGCTCGATAATTCTCGAAATAATGGTATTGTTTTTTCATCGATTTGAAATACTATTGAATTCTTAGAATCGATTGAGATCACTCGGAGTTCTGTAGTACAAACCGTTCGCTCCCTAGCTCGGTGCTAGCCCAGTAAGTGGCAACGGTTTTCCGATGGCAAAGTTCCTGGCTAGGTTACAGGCTGTTGAAAATACTCCAAGCTCTCCTTACACTCTCCTTTCAGGTTTAAGATTAATTAACAGTCAATCAAGACCAATACCCACTGATACGTTATTCATCAGGTATGAGTTGTTTTGTCGTTTTTCTATCACCTGGAGGTCCTGTTTCAACAGCCCAGAGGAGCTTCTAATCTTCTTTCATCATGCTCCATAATCCGTCCGTGGTGTACATGAAATAAGGTAGTAACAAGATGTTTATATGAATTTTTGCCGTCTAACAGGTCGGGGGACAGGATAGAGCTGTTCTGACATGCAAATCTGCCTGCCACTCGTGTTCAAAACAAGTAAGTCGCACCAGCGGATAGTTGGCCGAGTCAAGAAGGCAGCTGTGAGTCCACTTCACTTCTCAGGATGAGTGGGCGAAACAAACTCAAACAAGCTCGTTCTTCCATCCACTCGAGGCCCAAGTATTCAAGTAGTGCTCTCGGCTTGCCTACTCAAACATGTCATTATCTTGGAGCCATTTTTAGCTAGCTATTTCAGAGTGCCGACGTCATTATTAGCTGGGCTATTGTTCTAAGATGAACATCTATGCTAAGCTTTTCCCCCTCATTAGTCATTTCTCTCTTGACCACGACGATTCGTTGGTTAAGAGAGAGGTACTTCCGAGCACTTGTCCATTTCTGCTTATTTTTATACTTCTTGATCTCACAACATTTTTTTTTAGAAAACATTGCACTTCATATGCCTGACAGCTTGTGAGCCCAATTCGACCCTTCTTCATGGTGAAAAGGAAAGTGTTGAAATCAATAGCAAACCGATTTTCTCGATTTTTACTCAGAATGTTTTACTCAAGAAAATTACTCAAACTACCCTCGACACTTGTAGGTAACTACCTACAGATTCCCTCCAGTTGCTGTGGACACCCTAGCTCAACATCTGATCAGTCGAACTCAATTGTCTTTGATTCAAATTCGCGATTCGAATTCCTAATTCTGACTAGGGGTGTGTCGGTCCAGGTATTTCCCTGGAACGGTTACAGTGACAAAGATGTAACCGTTCCAAATTACCGGTACAGTTCCATTACCAGTACAGGCGGTCAAATCCCACTCACATGGCATGGATGAAGCAGGCAGTCAAATCCCTATCGTCTTTCTTCCATGCTTATGATCTCAACTTGCAATACAATAGCATCATTTTCCTTGACAATTCGCTAAAAGGAAGGAATTTGATCAAGTGTTACAAAAGAGGCAATTTATTATAAATAATAGTTACCAAACAATTCAAGGAAAGAATAATGACGTTGCAGTTTAAGAACTTAACATGACAATAATAAATTAATAAAACTGGAGACAACTTCCATGCTAACCTGTCCAGAAGATAACTTCCCGCTCAAGAGCCATTCCATGAACCATTCTCAGTCCATGGAAGTAGTAAGGGCGCTTCCAGGTACAACATGGAACAGAACTGAGAACAAGATCCATGCTTACCGGTCCAGAGCCATTGAACCATTCTCTATATCTTATCGGTCCGGTTCCATCCTTACCGGTCCAGTTCCATCCTCACCAATCAGAATGATCAGATTCATGAGATGATTGATCAGATCATTCTGATTGGTGAGGATGGAACTGGACCGATGGAAAAGATTCTCTTCCCGGTCCAGAGCCATTTCAAGATATCTTATCAGTCCGTGGAACTGGACCGGTAAGGGTCGAGTTTTTGTCACTGCGTGGAACCGTTCCAACCTGATACTCGGTTCCACAGTCCCGGTACAGCTGTACCGACACACCTCTAATTCTGACATTCTTGTAATTTCGCTTTCAAAGTTGTAATTTGCTGAATTATAATCAGTCCAAGTGATTAAGGTCGTCCGTGTTGATCCTTCTTTCTTAGTAGTTCTTTAGTAGCATTATTGTCGTACCCATCAACGCGACACACTCCAGCAAAATCAGATCTTAAATCTTGAGAAACGGATGTTCTAGAAGATATAGATGTTCTCGCACACGCCACGTATCGTTTGTCCGAAGTGAAATGCTTGGGTGATCGTTGCGAGGCTTACTCGCATCATCCCTAAAAATTTCATCAAAAGTTGATCCATAATTTCGAATAGTTATGACTGGGACAATTGACCACAGGCAGTCGGACGGATTCGGAACCAAAGTAGCCCAAAAACGTCCGAAACTCAAAATGTGAGTGGAGATTTTGATTTAGGAAACACAATTTTTTGTTGATTTCTTGACAGCTAGACGAAAACAAAGCTCTTCTATCTTCTACAGTAAGGAAAAAAAACTTCAACTTAAAGCAGACGAAAACTAGGTTTCCCATGATTTTAGCATGGAACATGCTTTAGCCTTGAGCTAACTTGGCTCTTTTTTGCCAGACGCGGTTAGGAGACGGCAATGTGTCATGAAATTTTGCAGTGATTTCCACTTACAACCAAGTAGTTGCTGCGGAACTTCATCTTCGTCATTTTTCATTTCTTAAACCCATGTTTCGGGTTCCTGGGGTGTTATGTAGGTTTAATAATAATAATTCAATAATATAAGAGCTAAATGAAAACTGCAGACAACAAATTCATAGAAAAGGAATCATTAAACAAATAAAACACGGCTAAAGCACTTTCCATGTTTCTTGAATTTTAGCCAGTGGCTCTAAGCAGTTAGCATCCGGGGGTCCCGAAGGGCCGAGTTTGAACTAGAAATAACTCTGTATCGCCCGGCTAATTTATTGTAGAGCTAAACGATTCCCTGTCTAGTTCAATCAACATGTTGACTGGAAAAATATTTTCAGATATTGATTCAGATTTACGCTTGAAAAGCAACCGCTATTCGATTGGAAAGTTCAGATTCAATGGTCCTACAGGTGGTTTATGTTGTCCTAAAACTCTTTTCAAAAAAAAAAACTCTTCCCCTTAGTTGGTATAACCATATAAATTCGAACATTTCACGTATTATGGGTTTATTTATACGTTGCTTAACAACACTTAAACTTTACGACCTCCCGAAAGGTCCGATCCCGGTTAAGCTCCCAATTCGCCGACTATTTATTCGCGGAACGAATGTAAATAAGAATTCTCTCGCGGATGGTAGTTTGAGTCCGAAGTGGTGATTTATTGCTTCCTAAAAGCGAGAAGTTCTCCGAGTGGAACATTTCAGCACATATGTTCCTCATCTCACGAAATCCCGTTTGTAACACGATCGTTTCGACAATGCTCCATACGAAATGGGAACATTCTGATTGCCAAATAGTGTTGCGATTTGTTATTTACTGCACCCAATTTGAGAGATGTTTCTGAACACTCCAACGATCCAATTTAGGTGAAGTTTTCCTTGATTATCTCTTGTGGAAATCTGGTTGTCATATTCTTAAAACCTCCATATGTATTAGGGTAAAGTCACCAGTAATAACATATTAGGCCACCAGTAACAGACAGTCACAAGTTTGAACCGAAATATAAGCCTTACAAACTGATTTCGTTGTGTTCTACGAGTACGGTGTACACATCTAGTGTGATCTGAGGGGTTTTATGAGCCAGTTAGTATTTGCTAGTAGTATTTTTAACCCAAAACTGACAGCCGTTGACTATCTTGATACTCCAACTATCGATTGTGTGAGAAAACGTAATAGTAAAAACAAAATGATTCGAAGAAAAAATTATTCTCGCGCCGACAGACTGTAATAGGGCCTTCGAGGTACCTTCTACCCCATTTTTCACCTTGTAGGCTGCTGGTTGGGTATCCTCGTCAGACATGGTGCCACTTTCTAGAGTGCCTAGCACAGATCCTAAGGATTTTTCCAAGTTTCTTTCTTCTACTCTAGCAAAATTGACTTTATAGACAGATATTGCTGACATAGCGCTAGTGTGGCCCATGGAGAGATCATTCTTGAGCTGACAGACTGTAATAGGGCCTTTGAGGAACCTTCTTCTCAAATATTCTAGGAAATTGAGATAAAACAAATTTAATAGCAAAGGAGATTGTCTGGGTTACCAAATTTTCCAAATAGTTTGTTAATGAAACAGTCGATTGTATGATCAAATAATTTAAATAATTATAGTATTAGAAAATTAAAACTTTCTAAATGTAGGCATGCGTTTTGAGGGAGACATGGCCATTTCTAATTTGGATGAAAGCCCGTTTAAAAAAAGTCCAAGATATGAGCGTTTCTGAAAAAAAAGAAAACAAGTTTATGGTTGGAAGAAAAATCTAATTTTCATTTTCTTTTTATGTAAGAAATATAAATTTCTTTTAAAGATTTAAAAGCAAAACATTAAAAAATAGTTCTTCTTGAAGAAAAATTAAAAGAAAAATACCGAAATCTTTGCAAATTGTTTAGATATGGTAGGTATTTAAATGTACGGTTCGTCGCAGTCCAGGTCTAGGCAGTCACATTCAATTTCATGATCTTCAGCTACAGAGGGTTGGTCAGGTATTGGTAGGTACCACTGGAGGTCTGTCATGGTTTTCAATGGGAAGCGAGAAGGAGAAGAATCACATTTGTGATTATTTATTTTGTCAGGCCTTATTTTTTTGTGCTGGTTGGCGACTAAATGGTCCCTTACGAAAATCATGAACTTAGAGGTACATAGAGGCACTTAGAGATTGATATTTTGAGATTAGCTACAATGCATCATTATTCGCACTTTGAGTTAAACCTTTCGCGAATTGAATTGAACCTTCCGCGAATTGAATTAGACTTTTCGCAAAATGAATTAGTCCTTAGGTAAAAATTTAGTAAAAATAATCTCAATTTTAACAAAATTTATAATGAATGGGGTTAGTTCCGCTAGTTATAAGAATAAAATTATTATCTACGCATCGTATTGGAGAATCCGTCGTAACCAGCAAGTACTCGAGTTGCTGGTTACGACGGATTCTCCAATACGGTACGTAGATAATAATTTTAAAATTTGTAATTGTTAGCACAAACGTTTAAGTGATGGAACGAACACTTTCTACGTACAGTTGTCATTGTAATTTAGGTATAATAATAAGCATTGGTAGAAATATAAGGCAACAGTTAACAGAAAATACTAAATCAATACAAAAAACAGAAAATACAGATTGTAAATAAATGGACATTGGTACATAATGATACTTCGACTTAAATAAGACTGCACTTGTGGTGGTGGGGTGGGGAGTGTCTGGATTTTGGGCCAATGACCATGTTTGTAATTATTTGAGGGCTGGGGGTGGGTTTACTAGTGGTGTACCAGCAGGTTGGGGTGTCGTGGGTGATGGCTGTCGATGTCCATGAGATTGTTGGGGTTCATTTCTAGAACATAATGGAATTTGTGTCGAGTAGTAACTGACGTGATATTAAGATCGATTTTTATGGGTTGGTGGGTGGGTTGGCACCTTGGGAGTAGGGTTTCAATTGACTGACATGCTGGGTTTTGATATCAGAAGGGTCAGTAGTGCTAGTGAGTTGGTAGGTTAAGGGTGAGAGGCGGCTTGTGACAGTATATGGGTTCAAATACTTATAAGCTAATTTAGCGTTAACATTATCGACTCGTGAACTAAGGGTATACTGTTTAATGACTACCATATCGTTCGATTTGAATTCTCGGGCAGTGTGGCGTTATCAAACAACAGAGTACAGGTGACAAGTTAAAAACAACGTTCGTATCTATCAAGGCACACGTTCTCATGGTCGGGAATTCGAAATTTCGTTTGATTTCGCGGAATTATCGAACAATAGGTGAAAAACGTAATCGTGAAGATTGATAATCACGGACGCGTTTTGTTGTGGAAACAAGTGGGTGTGTTTGTTAATAATGTGCCGATTAGTTGGGGATCGTGAGAAAAGCAGAGATAAGTGGAGGGTAAGTTTCAGAGTGGTATCGTGTTTCTACGCTATTTGCTACCATGTGACGTGGGTAGGGAAGTAAGTATAAATAACAATACAGTTTCACGGGGATAAGGAGGATATAATTAAGATTCGCTCACCTGGGGTAGGATGGGCGATGTTGGAGGCGGAGGACGGCCCCCTTCACCATGGCCTCTCTATCCTTCAAGGTCATCCGTGATATTACATATCACAATGTCAATACAAAAAGGCAACAGTTAATGGAGAGTTCGTGGTAGAGCAGCCGTTGGGAGCAGCCGAAAAATATCCATCTCGTAGTTTCTGGCTCTGGATCGGCAGAATTTGCACTACCTATTGGGACCGTGGTGGTTCGATACTTTTCGTGTCTAATTCAATTTGCAGAAAGTCTAATTCATTATGCGGAAAGTCTTCATTCACGGAAAGTTTAATTCAATTCGCAAAAGGTTTAATTCAAATTGCGAACTACAATCAATTAATTCAAATGCTATATACAATCGTTTTATGGTCACGAGGAAGCTACGCCTTTTATTACTAAGGCTTCATGGCCTTACCATGGCTTAACCATTTTTTTACGGTTTTCTTCATACATTTAAAACGTTGAATGGAATGAAACGAGTCAGTAGTGTGTCAAGTAAAGTGACAATAGCCAAACAATAGCGCAACCATTTTTCCCCAGAAAAGGAACTGTTTCTTCTTAAACCGGTTTCTCAAACAGTTTCTTTTCCATACGTTTTTAGTTAGTGACTGAAACGACCACCACTGCGGGTAACATAAAATGTTTGATTTCAATGGAGGGAGGGTGCTGTCTATTGTTTGTGGCCATTAATTAGCACTTGATGTTTAGAGATTCAAAACTTCAAAATGTCGGTTTTCGTAAGGAATCAAAATCAAGAACAACTTGAATGGCAAAAGAAACAAAAATCCCCTTTTAATCGCAAGCATTTTTGGTTGTAAGATGAAATCGGTTTTGCTCGTGATAAGTTCAAACATGGCTACTTACAAGCCTCGTGAGATGGAAGGTCACTCGTAGCTAATGAGCCACATTGGGGATTCGATAAGAACGTAATGGGCCTCAGTGGGCCACTCGATAAGACCGTAATGGGCCACCTGCTGCTTTGGAAATCCACTTTAGCGAGAACTACTCGTTGGGCCTTCTGCGAGTTCCAAAGCTTTCCAACTTTAAATTGGCGACTCTCACTCGCGAATTGTGTGTGTGAGGGTGTGCGTTACGATTGACCTCGTGCGTCTGTATGGGTGAGGTGGAACTGGTATCTTGAATGGAAGCGAGCTGGTCGAGCGCCTTTTAGCGAGTCGATCCGCCGTGAAATGCCAACCAGCGGTCGACCATCCCTCATTCCGCTAATTGAAGGATTTCTCGAAAAACCTGACCTCGGTCTGCTGTGAATGAACAGGAAAACACGAGAGATGCAAATGGAATCATCCAAATTCGAAGACCCCATGAAAAACATCTACGAGCGAGCGGCTTCCTACAATTTCCTCACCCATCAAAATTCATATCTTTGGAACGTTTTCCATTGGTTGAACTGGATGTCCTGATTTTTGATATTCAACTTCGAAGAGGACAACAAACCAAACAACACCACTGGATGCTCTCTAGTGTACTTGTCTGTGGTAGCTTATTTGAAAGATTGAGGGCTTCAACGCAGATGCGACATTGCAATTTAAAATTTTATGGTGTTGAGGATGTCCGTGACCCACAAGGCTCTCCAATGATCATTTTGGGTGAATGTATTCATTACGATGACCTGGTTTGATCTAGCTTTGGTGTGCTCTATTGAGTTTCTTCCTGAATAAACAAATTATTATGTTGTATGCAAAGGAGGTCCATCGTGCCAATTATTTACCTAATATAGTTGTTATTTTGAGTAGTGTTATAATAGGTACCTTATCTTTCAGCAGAATTTTTCTAATGTATCTGACTTTTTGGGTAACCTCAGATTTTCAATCGAGGTCAGAATAGGAAATGAAACCATCCAAATAAAGTGGTTGGTAGTGGCAGATCCAGGCGCCATTCCTGGTTTCTGAGTGGGACCTGTCGGTTGTTATATTGTATTGATATTTCGACGGTACTAGATTTTTGGTTCTTTATTATATGTAGAAAAGTCCATAGGATAACAGATGTAATTGAAAATGCACTGGAAAATAAACAAGTGTGTAGTCATGTATTTCTTGATGTGTCGCAAGCTTTCGATAAAGTGTGGCACGATGGACTAAACAACAAACTGCAAGGGATGTTGCCTAATCAATATTGCCAAATGCTGGAATCGTACCTCAGCAATACATACAAATAGATAGAATCAAAAATGAAGATCAATACTCAACAAAATTAGAGCAGGGGTCCCGCAAGGAAGTGTTCTTGGGTCCCTCCTTCTCTTGCTTTATACACATGATGTACCTCGCAAATTGGGAACAACTATAGCCACATTCGTAGAAGATACAGTAGTTTTGGTAGTTGCTGACACTAGATACGAAGCTGAAGTGGGAAGAACACGCCAAAAAGAAAAAGGAACAGCTAACAATCAAATTCAGAAAACTTTATTGGCTCCTGGGCCGACATTCACAACTTAGCTTACACAACAAAGTGCTGGTATACAAAACAGTACTACCAATTTGGACCTATGGTATACAGCTAGGGGGATGCACAGCTAAAAGTAACATGAAAATTATTCAAGCGTTCCAAAATAAGATACTGAGGAGTATAGTGAATGCTCCGTGGTACATTCGTAATGATGACCTCCACAAGGACCTCAAAATTGCGAGGTAGCAAAAAGATACGCGAGAAACTACGAAAAGAGGCTTCTCGCCCAGACTAACCCAGAAGCCATCCAGCTTCTGGATAACACTCGACATCCGACGTCTAAAGAGGACCAAGCCACTGGACCTTGGATGCTGAAGTGCAACTTTAATGTAGTGAAAGTCAATAGACTAACACTTGATGAGAAATGCGTAATATATGTGAAGTAAATATCTAGATAGTAAAATACCTCAAATGTAACTAGTTGATATATTAAAAAAACGCTGCAAATTATTACATGTTATGAGTTTTTGCTCAAATAACTAAACAAACTTTATCACTTAAAAGTTTTTATGTTATATTTTTATGGTTTATGCAAAGGACTCGACTGTAATGAATTTTAGTATTAGAGTGACACCACCTTGTCTGAAGGAGGTGTCCCTATTGTGAAGGAGCAAGTACCCTCTTGTTGATGAGGAACAGCTTCACTTCTGTGGGAGCAAGTACGTCCCTGAAGGGGACAGCAGCTTCACCAATAATGGGAGCAAGTACGGATCTTGAAGAGATCCAACAGCTACACCATCATAAATTTAGGAGCAAGTACGATCTCCGAAGGATGATCAACAGCTACACTAAATTTTATGGGAGCAAGTACGAGGCTCTGAAGGAGGCTCAACAGCTACACCATAAGATTTATTGGGAGCAAGTACGGTCCTTGAAGAGGGCCAACAGCTTCACCAATAATTTAGTAGGAGCAAGTGAGATCCCTGAAGGGGATCTACAGCTACACTACTATAATAATCAGGAGCAAGTACGCCTCCTGAAGGGAGACAACAGCCCGGCTGATTAGAATATTGAGGAGACAAGTACACCTTACCAAGTAAGGTAACAGCTACACTCAATAGGTTTTAGCAAGGAGTTTTGAGGGTTTTAAATTTAAAAGAGTTTTTAGTTTGATCTGTCAGACAGAAGGTCAGGATCAGAATGGGTGACTAGACTAGGGCCAGCTCCCTATTTAAGCAGACCTAGGGTTCCCCTTCTTGGTGTCTTGGGGATTTCCCAAGGGTCTCAGGGGAATGGCCTAGGCTGTTGGGGAAAACCCGGGTTACTGACCTTCTGTGCTGAATTTTATTCTTATCTGAATATTTACAATTTTACATTTATGATACATTTTCTTACTTACTAATTTATACAATGGTTGGTCTTACTTACTAATAACGTATTCTTAATGTACTTGTTATAAAGTTGGTGGGGAAGGTTTATAACATTACACAATGGTTTATTATTTTTCTGTAGATCAACATGAAGAAAAACATCTATCGCATTTCGGTCAGCTAAAATTTGAACGGAGATTAGGCCTCTTTGGCGATTCACACTCGTGTTTCTGATTTATCGTACGTCTAACCCTTAAATTCTCGTAGGGAGCGAACGGATTGTCCTACAGAGCTCCGCGTGGTCTCAAAAAATTCTATAGAATCTTAAATTGAAGGAAAAACAATTCCTTAATATCGAAATTTTTTGAGTTAGGGCGTTTTCAAAATTTCAAAATTTATTTTTGAACCCTTGGAAGTGACTTACATCCAAATTGTTTTTCCAAAAATTTTGTTTACACTTACATACCAAATTTCATCAAAATCGGTCAATGCTAAGTGGGGAAAGTGTAGCGTACAGCGGACGGCGGACGGACGGCCTAATTTTTATTCGATTTTTGGATTCTGCGTACCTTGAAACGTAAACCAACAAATTTTGAGGGGGTGTTAAAAATTTTTTTTTCTTGGTCAATTCCAAAGGTTCATTATTGAAAATAATAAACCAAAAACGCTCTTTAAAAAAAATGAACTTTACCAACATTGAACATTGATACAACATACAACAAAAACAACTTGTTGTTTTGTATACAACATACTTAACTGTCCACTATAATCTCCTTAATTATTTTGTAATTAGGTACATTCACAAAGAAAAACCCGATTTCCGTGTTTTGTACTTTTTGCAAATGTTTGCGAATGCACCACGGTGATTTTCATGGGCACCTGCTCATGAATTTTAATGTCAAAATATTGAATCTTCCGGGAAATTCAAATTTACTCTTCCTCTTAATAGTTGTGCTCGTACAAAGGAGTTGGGTTCCCACCTATTTGCTGTAAAACTTACTTAATAAAATAAGTTAGGTGCTTCCTGTATTGAGAAAAATGTAGGCGCCCTCTTCAAAACATTGGTTTCTAACTAGTTCGCGAATTCATCAAGAGTGATTCCACTCACGAAGGTGGCGACACTTACAGCGGCTCACACGTGTAAAATCATTAGCCCGAGATGACTCGACGGTGGCGGAGGACTCGAAGCGTAGCGGATAATGAAGACGAAGTGGTCGAGTGGAAAGTGTAAAGTGATAAAGGATGATGGATAATGGATTAGAGGAGGAGGCAGTCGGCGACGGGATCTGGTCTGCCACGTGTGGGATCCACGGATCTCATGTAGCAGACATCGCCAGAGGTGAAATCTGCGGGGCTTCGCAACACCTTTTGTCGAGCAGTGGAATCTGAGTCGGAAGCAACTTCGCTGAAGGACAAGCAACTAGTAGATCAGAGTAGCCTCCTTAAAAAAAATCCGGAACAGAACTATAACATTCTTCATTTTGGTTTATTATTTTCAATAATAAGCCTTTGGAATCGAGCAAGAAAAAAAAATTTTAACCCCCTCTCAAAATTTGATGTTTTACGTTTCAAGGTACGTAGAATCCGAAAATCGAATAAAAAAATTTCCGTCCGTCCGCCGTACGCCGTCCGCCGTACGCGGCACTTTTCTTAGCAACACTGGACCGATTTGGTTCAAATTTGGTATGTGGGCTCCATTTGGGGTCTAGTTGTGCCGCGAAGCTTTTGGTTGATGTAGGTCACTTCTAAGGGGTGAAAATTAAGGGTTGAAATTTTCAAGAGTGCCCCAGCTCGAAAACTCTCGAAATAAAGGTATCGTTTTTCACCAATTTTAAATAGTACAGAATTTTAAAAAATTTTTGAGACCACCCGGAGCTCTGTAGGACAAACCGTTCGGTCCCTACGAGTACTTGAAGGTTTTCCTTCGATAAAACAGAATCATGAGTGTGAATCGCAAAAGAGGTCTAATCGCCGTTCAAATTTTATCTGACTAAAATGCGATCGCAGTTCATTTCTTCGATTTGTATACAGTTTTGCCTTCTGCGTAACCAGTAATCAAATTTCCATATCAAGCTTTCTATTTTTCGAATCGAGTGTGAAGCGTTTAGTTCTTTCTAATAAACTTGATTGTGAAGGTGTGAGCCATTATAGTGTGGTAGGCAGTACCTACCAATAGTTGGTAGGAAAAAAAAAGTTGGTAGGTAAAACAATGTTTGTAGGTAAAAAACGCTGCAAATCATTGCTCACTGATCAGATCACTGATCAGCTGAGTGAGCTCCGAAGCCATTTTCAATGCTATTGAATGGAAGTGGTCTTACAGGCGTCTCCAGCATTCGAGGATATCTTCTTCACTCCTCACATCACTGATCAGCTGAGTGAGCTCCAAAGCCATTTTCAATCCTATTGAATGGAGGTGCTCTTCCAGGCGTCTCCAGCATTCGAGGAGATCTTCTTCACTCTTCAGATCACTGATCAGCTGAGTGAGCTCCGAAGCCATTTTCAATCCTATTGAACGCAGGAGTTGAAATTTGAGAGGGAAGGTCAAGGGAGAATACAGATGGTGGTAGGTGCTATTGATGGAGAACCAGTGATCTATACAGAAGGATGATCTATACAGAAAATAATAAACCTTTGAGCAATGGTTTGCCGTGTTTTTAATTTACTTAATCGAGTTTCTTACTCGTACATATATAGATTAAAATAATTTGTCCGCGAAAAAAGTTCGTTTTTTGGGATACTCGAAAAAAAGTAAGGGATCAAAATTTAGTTTACAAAGAATTCTCAAGAGCTGCTGGCAGGTACGCACTTATACGCATCTGCTTCTGAGCTATTTCTTGACAGCTTCAGGAGAGATCTTTCTGTTTTGCGACTTTTCCTAACACAAAACTGATTAAAAACCAATGGAATTTTTGGATTATCATTCAAAAAAAAATTAATTAATTTAAATAAATAAAAAGCCTAATTATTTGGTTTATTATTTTTGGCTTGTTTCAATAATAAACCTTTGGAATCGACCAAGAAAAAAAAGGTCAACCATCCCTCAAACTTTGTTGGTTCACGTTTTAAGGTACGTAGAATCCGAAAATCGAATAAAAAATTGTCCGCCGTACGCCGGTTTAAAAACGCTGCGAATTGAACGACGGATTACCTATTATTCTACTGGGTAGATAACCCGTCTGCATTCAACTCGGCATTTCCATTATACTTCCTAACTGAAAAAATGTTTTTCTTGCTTGATTCCTTTGGTTTATTATTGAAAATAATACACAAATACATGAAACATTCATGTAACATTTGGAAAACTGGATTGAACTAGCGGTTTCCATGAGGCTAAGATGCCCAAGGAATTTGTTGCTACGGAGCAGCAATTTGGCTCCCACAAGACTAACTCCTCACACATTCATGCTCGCTTGCTCGCACGCTCGCGAAAAAAAACCCTTTGGCATAAATCAATTTCAATTTGTGGCAAACTTTTGGCAACTCATTTTGAACTTTCGGCGAATCTATTACGTTTCGACAACTACTGAAGTCCTTGTCCACCTTCATTCCTTCTACAATGTTCAATAAAGTGTTTTTTCTCATTAAAAAAACAAAAAACAAAATGTCATGAAATGGAGCATGTTTTAGGTTTTTGAGGATCTCTGGAGAAGACAGTGTTTTAGGAGGATAAGCTCACCAAAGATGTTTGAAAAAATAACAGTAATTGACAAATTTTCAAGTTGGAGGTAAATAGATAATAGATAATAGATAATATACGCTATCCTAGTGTACATTTTTTCTGGACTAGTCAAGAGCACCTAGTTTGGGAAATTTAACGCTCTCTCCATCGGCGTAATCAAATTTGAATTTGCCGCAAGGTCGAAAACACTAAAAAACGAGGAAAAATGAGGTACTTGCGGTTGAACGAAAAAATAATTACTATAACCAGTTATGGCTTATAAAACGATGGAAGTGGTCGGTTTTATTTAAAAAACGAGCGAAATGAACGGTGGATACAGCTTTCGTACAAGTACGCAACCACGAGAGACATTTTATGTCTTATTTTTAATAAATTGAGAGCTTTCCAATGAGTGGTGAACGATTTTAGTGGGGTGGAAAATGAGGAAGTTACTTTTCCCTAGGAACGATTGGTTGTACGTGAAAATCATCAGAATTTCCGCGTAACGCTCCCCTCGTAACGCTCCCCTCATAACGCTCCCCGCGTGACGATCCCCGCGTGACGATTTTTCATTTATGTGCCATAGTAAAGACATAAAATGTTTAAAAAAAACTCAAAGTGAAAAAGTGGCATTTTGAGCGGGTTAAGAAAAATGCTAGAATGGAAAAGTTGTTGCTAATTCGTTGTAGAATCAATTCCTAGAGTATTTTATTCGACTTGGGACACCCTGTATTAGAGAATTCCTTGTCGATTCGGTTCGGTCTTGATATTCTCGGTCGCGCCGGATTGCCTTCCAGCTAGAGATGAGCATCAATGGTCGATACTATCGAGCTATCGATGTTTTGCATCCGATATTCGATGTTTTCACCACCAACGGTTTAGAACCGATGTTTTCACCACCAACGGTTTAGAACCGATGTTTTCACAATAGATATTTTATACATATTTTAGAACCGATGTTTTCACGATCGATGGTTTCAACCAATGCTTCACCACAATTACGTCAATGTGATTGCATTTGATAGTGTTGAACCTTTCCGTTATCGTTGTCAAATCATTGTATCAGTATAAAATTCAAATAATCAAGTGTTTGATTGTCGTTCTCTATTCAGGTAAGAAGGCTATCTGTTCTGTTAAATGTCCACTGAGCTGTGATGGGACAAATCTTCAAACATCTAAATAATTCAGGTGGGGAGAATACGACAAAAGTGTATGATATTTCAATATTGAATTGAATCCCATTTTTTATCGTATTATTTTCAAGTTGATGAGAAATTCGTCATTGCATTTTTTATGGTTTTGCTTCCGAGTCTACCAAGGTAGCGGAAGTTTCGTTTTCACTTTTCAAGGTTGAAAAAAAGGTTCTCCCTAATGTTCACTCGCGTTTACGTTTTAGACCTTCCTGAACGATTTGGGTTCCGTGTCTGTCTGTGTGTCCGTGTGTCTGTCTGTCTGTCATGAAATCCTTGCCACAGCCATAACTTCTACAATTCTCATCTGATTTCAATGCAATTTTCGGGGATTGTGCGGGTTGGCGTGTAGATGGTCCCCTATGAAAATCATTACCCCAGATGAACACTAGTTGCTGCGCATGCGCAAACGTCAATTCCTTGTAACATCCATAACTTATACATTTTCCATCCGATTTCGACGAAATTGTTCAGATTATCGTGTAGATGGTCCCCTATGAGGGTAGTGGAAGGTACTTAGAGATTATGAGTACGAGTAAACTGTGTGCCACACCCACTTGGCAGACTTTTTGTTGGTTGATCTAGGTTGACCTGAACTGACCAGTGGTTTCACTGAAATTTGTATCATGCAAATTGCGACGGTTACAATCTTGATCTATCCTAGGTAATATTTTGATTGCCACACATGATCAAAGAAGTATCGATACTATCGAAAACCATCGATAGTGTAGTACCGATGGTTGACTTTGATAGTTTATTCAATGCTGACTATCGATAGTTTCCAAACGATTCTCATCCTTACTTCCAGCGTTGTATCTATGGGGTAGAATCTGGCGTTGAATCAGTATTGAATACGTCCCGCCGTATCTGAACCGAACAAAAAATAGTAGGAACTCTATTCCTTGCTTACATTCATCGTATCAGTTAGAGAACCACTTAGAACGTGTACCGGGGAAGATTTTCCGTTGACCCTTCAATTCCAATATCATCAATTTTCTACTGTTTACGAGACGCTCAATCTCCTCCTACCACTCTCTCGTCATAAACATCAATTCAGGTCACTTTTGACGCCACGAACTCGACTCAGCGCAGCACGACTCCCCCGTTCGTCATATCGTCACGCATGCGAACGTTCAACCTCATTACGAACGAGAAATAATCGTCTCTCAACCTCCCAGTTCCAACCGCATTATCAATCATTAGGAAGGTGGCAAAGGTCCCTCGCATACTTCGTATTTTATCTCTTCGCGGAGCTTTTTATAAGCGGAAAACCACCTGGGCCGCTGCAGACTGATTACTGTATTCAAATGAGTAAACTTGTTTGAAAAGCAACTTGTCTGTGAAACCAATAACTTTCGAAGGAAGATAAATTATTATGTATTTAGTTGATATGAGGTGAGAAGGCTACTGCTAATAAGTCAATTCGTCGTCTGTTTGAGGCGTTCTATGATGCATCGCCTACAATGTTTCAAAGTGAGTAAGTAGGTTTATGTAAGAACGTGATCTGATAGATCTCGTTTTATTATTTAACCTTCCCTATAAGAGATGATAGAGGAAATGAATGGTTTATTATTAAATTTTGATCAGTTATAGCAAAAAAAAAAGTGTTCCTGCGTCGGTTCGCCTCAGGTTAGGGTAATATTAATTAATAATAAACACATTAATATAAACTCAGTACCAGCCCGTAGACAGCCCATTAACTTGAGGACCAATGTACGAGTATATAGGAAGATGTATGTTGCTCTGAAACTGACCAGTTTGGACTTGAAAGTATTTAGATTGAATTTGGCAAGGTTTTTACGATGTTTAGTAAGAAATCAAGAGGTTCGTTTCACAAGAGTATTACGTTCAAGACTTTCCACCAGTCTGTGTGAAGGACCTTAGGAAGCACAATTCTTATAAGAGTTCCCCACTCCTGTTCTTGTGGATTCGCCAAGATTTTGGAATAATTCTCAAGGGTTGGGGATTCCCAAGGGAACTTAGTCTGGCTAGTGGAAGGTCCATCATTTGGTATTTTGTTTAATATCTTGAAATTATAATAGGTAAAAACTAGACGGTTTCCCAAAGTAGACATCTTTAAAAATAATAATACTAAAAATAATACTAAAAATAACTTATGAGTATTTTTGTACTTGGCGTTTCGTTTTACACGTATCTACTCACACACGTGAAAAGTTCCTTGACGCCAAAAGCCAACTTTTGGCGTTTGAAAAAATCCGCTGTCTACGCGAGGGTGCGCTACGTGAGGGTAACCTCAGAGTAGATGGAGTTGTTTTTCTTCTTCCATGGACTACCCAAGGTATTTTAAGGTTGAACAGAAAAGACTATTTGTTTGTACCTACCACTACCTATCCACTTCGTCATTAATATTGAAGTTATTTTAATTCAATTCTCATTATTGTTTCATTTTCTATGGGTTCCAATTTTTCTCCAATAGGTTTTACTATCAGTTATTAGGTAGGTACTAGCATAATTCTTTATTAATTTTACTGGTATCTATGTATGTTACAACCGGGTAAAGACAAAATAAACACGACAACTCTACTCAAATTCGCACAAAATAGTATTTCACTTAAACCAAAAATTGAGAGCCAAAACAATAAAACTGGGAAAGTAACAACAAATCGTCCTTATTCAGGTCTACCATAACCAGGACTGCAACATGCCCTAAAATCGGTAAATTACCGTCAAAACCCACAAAAATATATAATATATGTGCATATTATGCAGTTGATTATTGATAACTATTAAATAATATCTATCATGAACAAAATTTCTGAAATGGGGTGCTTTTTCACTGACAGAAACCTTAAATAATCATCGAATACTTGCTCAAGTTCCTTCTCAGTGGAGGAACTCTGCCAGATGGACTCACCTCATGGACTCCATCCATTCTTCCATAACTTTTATCATGATACTTGGAACATGAAAAAAAATTAATATCCTATCTGAAAGGGGAACGAAATTTGAAATAGACAAGGAGTAAAAATCCTCCAAAGTAACCTTGCCAACTTAACTTATAAGCATCACGTTAACGTCACTACAGGAGTTCACTTTTCACGATTTCACGGAGGAGATCTGAAAAAAATAACGTGGAAAGTTAGCATCTACGAGTGCTCGCGCTAGCTGCTCTTTTTTACGTTTCGCGTTTTGTCAACACGGGAAGTACAAAAATACTCTATCTTTAAAAATAATAATACTAAAAATAACTTATGACTGAGGTTCTTGCTCTTCAGAGCTTTTTGAACAACTTTGGTTACGACTTTCTTTGGTCAGTTTTGTCCTGGGTATTACTTCACGAAATCATGCCTGAAGATGAGATTTGGAGACCCTTGATTTTGATTGGTTCATTCTAGTTGTCGTGACCTCCTACCATTCATATTTTGCAGCAAATAAAACCAGGTGGGGGCTCTACCTCGAGAGCCACGTGTTCCTAACCTGACGGCTGAGAAGGATAAATCTCCTTTGTCTAGCCTAGTCTCGTAGAAGTATCTAAAGCACTGTCGAAAGAATTACCACAACTCTGCCTTATACACTTCTCACCTTACCTCTTCAAAACGATCTCTTTCGGTTTCGAACGGGGAAGATCACTCGTAACTACCACAACCACGTCATTGTATCAGTTTCGTGCCGGCGTGATCTACCTCTCACCCTCATATCCGTCGTTTAAACGGTTTTAGACCGGTCGACATCCCTTGGGAAGCCCTTGGTGATAAACAGCCTTTCTTCCAAAATCTCATCTCCTTTCTCCATGTAAATTCAAAGTCAGTACAATTTTCCAATTTTATTTAAATCACTCAAAGTATCACAGTGTAAGAATTGAATATTAACACAAGGTTAGGTCTCTCCTATCTAGTCTCCAATCCTCAACTTTCATGAACAAACAGGTGACCAGTCCGTTCACTCAACTCTCAACATACAACTATTTATTTAACCTCTCCCTGTAACGAAAAGAAGATAATTTCTTTGCAAGGCAGGTGAGCCTCTGAGCATGTTTCTAACCGCACGTGTTTTTCAAACTTCCGCTCCTCACACTGCTAGATTAATAAGTTTAATCAAATCGACCGCAAGACTTAAATGCCTAGTAAATTATACGATATCCGTGGGGTTTTAAAGTACTAGCGAATTACGCCCACGCCTCGTTCCTTTAATTCGGATTACTTGGGAGGTTCGATTAATCCGGCTCAGATCAGCCAATGGGATTACGATAATGATAAGAGTTGGGTTTGCTTCTAGTGGAGAAAGAAGCATAAAAATCCGCCCCAAGGCGGTCGTTGGTATTAATCACTGAGGCAGCAAGAGTTACGCAATGGAAGATACGCCTCTACCACGCCTTCCACTGATTGGGAAGTTTCTCTTGTGGCAGAGAACTACTTTTAACAAATGTTTTGCAAAATATACGATCCTCGAGGGACGTCTAGATTCGTCGGTTGCTGTTTTAGAACTGCTTCCTCGTACTGGGCGAATATTGCGTTCAATTGACGCTAGGAAGACTAACTAATTCGCCGAAGCTCTAATAAGTGCTGTTAGTAATTTGCACAAGAAATTTCAAGTATCAAGTGAGAGTTTACCATTCCATTATTCTTTGGTTATTTGTAACATCGAAACGAAAGAGTACAGAAACTACAATTTTCGAAAATAACCGGCTTCATGTGGAGCTACCAACTATTGAAAATGGGGAGGATTTTAGACATAAAATTTCTCAATGACTCGTATGCAATAAAGTATGCATATTTGCTTTATGGTCACACTATACTGCCTTTTTGCTTTCTTTTTTTTAGCAGTTTTTCATTCAAATCTTGGTTACATATTTATCTGGGTACTTAGACAAACTACAGCAACAAGAAGGCAAAAGGGAATAAACATTCTCACGACATTGAATTGAACTCAGACATTGCACTTGTTCCAAGGGGACCAATTTATCAACGAGAAGTACCACTATCAAAACAGGACTTACAAACTTGTAACCAATAATTTCTACCGATCACCAACTTCGCCCCATCGCTGTGGGGACCTGCATGTTCCTTGTAAGTCATGTTCGCCCCAGGCTATGCAGAAGTATATACGGATAGGAGCTGTTATGACGGTGCTGGAGTTTCTTGTAATCATAATTCTTGGCGGAGTGTGAGTAAGAAGCGATGTTGCGATTCAGGTGGGCAGAAATCCGCTCATTATTATTCAAGTCTGCGAAATATTGGGTAGCTGCACTCTCATAGGAGTGGCGTTCCAGAGATAATTATTGTGGTTGATAGGTCAACGTGCTTGAAATTACAATCTCAATATTGATCTTTTTTTATTGAAAAGTCTAATTTTAGCTGGTGCAACGTTGGGCCTATCTGAACGGTAACCCATTATAGAACGTGACGTGAGAAATTTAAATCTGCGTTTATTGAGACTATACTCTTGAACACAACTCTCTTGTACCTACTCAATTTCACTCAAATTTCAACATTTTTGGTGGATTTATTATAATATTCCGTAATGCTCCCTTCATCTTCCCAAAAGGTTTGAATCATCCATGTCTGCTACACCAGTTTTATCAGCCACCTCCTATTTTGTTTTATTATTTTCAATAATGAACCTTTGGAATCGATCAAGAAAATTTTTTTTAAACATCCCCTCAAAATTTGTTGGTTCACGTTTCAAGGTACGTAGAATCCAAAAATCGAATAAAAATTCGGCCGTCCGTCCGCCGTACGCGGCACTTTCCCCACTTAGCATTGACAGATTTTGATGAAATTTGGTAGGTAGGCTCCATTTGGGGTCTAGTTGTGCCCCGAAGATTTTGGTTGATGTATGTCACTTCTAAGGGTTGAAAACTAAGGTTTGAAATTTTGAAAACGCCCTACCTCAAAAAATGTTGATATAAAGTTTTGTTTTTCCATCAATTTGAGATAGTATAGAATTTTTTGAGACCACGCGGAGTCCTGTAGGGCAAACCGTTCGCTCCCTACGAGAATTTAACGGTTGGACGTACGATAAATCAGAAACACGAATGTGAACCGCAAAACAGGCCTGATCTCCTTTCAAATTTTAGCTGACCAAAATGCGATCGATGTTTTTCTTCATGTTGGATAGTTGGTGGCTTTGCAGACGAGTGATCTATATAGAAAAATTGTAAACCATTGTGTAATAATTTGCAGCGTTTTTATCAGTAGTAACTATCATGATGATGAGTGTGTGTTTCGTTAGATTTAATCCGCTTTGGCCTTCCATGTTGTAAGGTTGAAACATTCTAGCTGGCCGGCCAAGTCTTCCATCCAACTCCTTCTGGGTCTGCCTCGTCTTCGGGTTCCTCGGTCCTCTTCTCTGAAAACATTTCTGTGCATCTTTGTGTCGTCCATTCTTACCAAATATCCAATGGGCCTTCGGGATTTTATGAATCTTCATATCGATGATTTCGTCGAGTTCTCGGTTCCACCTGATTCGCCCTGCTCCTCTTTCGTTCACTGGTCCAAATATCCTCCTCAGGACCTCTCTTTCATTACCCAGATTCGGTACAGCAAGTGATGGGTCGTGCAATGATGGTTTCAGTACAATGCAGCGCTTTTCGATATCGTATAACGTTACAGATGATATGTGAGCTTAGTACTATGAGAACTGCTATTTATCGTTTAACGCGTTGGATGATCGTAAACATACACAGAAGAAGAAAACTTTTGTACTTTGAGTACCTACTGTGACCAACCTAACATAGTCCTGTCTCAAAACAATACATCCAAAAGTACATATTGTACCCATCTCTTGTGGAACAATCAAAGAGACAGGGAAGAAGTCTGATAAACTGTGAAAACTGATTTAATGTTGAAATTTAGTTCCTAGCTCCTTGGGAGCCACAGGAAGTGTTTGGAAAGAAGCTAGATGAGCTGCAGGATGAATAAATTTATTCATATAATAACTCATCCTGGAGCGGCCTCTGAAAGTTGAGGCTCAGCTGGGGAGCTCTGAAAGTGATCGAGAGGAAGCCAGATCAGCGTTAAGGGCGAAGAAGCCAAATTTCTTCTTTCTTCTCTCAAGAACCCAAAGATCACTCATCGGACTACATCCAGTTGCATATCATCGTAGAGAAATTGGCTCTGTAATCCTTAAATCTAACCTCTTAACCATTTTGTGTCATACTGAGGTACTGTAATGATTATTGCAGAATCCTTAAAACGAAACAATTCATACATTCTATGATAGTACCATGCTAGTTAACTTGAATTTTTCTATAGCTACCCTACAGCAAGGATGACAATTTAAGGGATTATTGGCTCTAGGTGGCAGAAGCGAAAACGGCGGAGGAAGGTATCAGATACCTTCCTCGATACCTTCGACGATGTTACGGCAACATGTCCTATCAAGTTTGGGGCAACATTTCAGGAGACACAAAAAACTTTTTACAACGTAACCATTATTCTTCATACGCAGTGTTGCTCTATCGCTATTATCGGCGGTTTCAAGGCTACCAACCGAATTTTTAATAATACCGATCGATTCCCCACGAAAATACGAATCCAGTGGTATGAAAAACTCAATATGCCCATCTATGGTCATACGACATGTTGCCGTAACATCGTCCTAAGATTCTTAGGAAGTATTATAATCGCCCTTACTGCAGTAACTCAACGTAATTTCTTCCCAAGTTCATCATTGGGGTTCCTGACTTAGCTTCTCCCCATGTTAGGTAAAAAAGATAATTAAATTAAAATGAATTTAATTAAACAATTAAAATAAATTTAATTAAAGCATTTAAATTTATTTAATGAATTTTTTTATTATGATCACAATGAAACTTCATGTGATTCATAATGATATAAGATTTCCAATTGCTCACGAAGAGAATTATGTAGTTTTCTCCGCACCCTATTAGAATGAAGGAGTTGAGACGTTTTTCAAAAATCATTATAATTCTTCATTATTTCCAAAATTTGTCAAAAAAAAATGCAATTATTTTTAGACTGTTTTAAGGACAATAGGAGATAAGTTTTCTGTTAACCCAATTCCCAATCAACATTTATGATGAGTTCCGACTCTTCTTAGTTTAAATTATTCATGAAAAGCAACATTTTAGTAACTACTTACGCGTGTAGAGGCATTCTTGATTCAAGTTCCCGATGAGTAACTTTCTTACACGCGTTTCTCATTCGGCCATCTACCACTCCGACATTAACTTCCCGAAGGGTTAATTATTCCAATGTGTTCTCAA
This sequence comes from Apolygus lucorum, assembly GCA_009739505.2. NCBI lineage: Eukaryota > Metazoa > Arthropoda > Insecta > Hemiptera > Miridae > Apolygus > Apolygus lucorum. The sequence goes on from CM019177.2 coordinate 64,184,885, forward strand.
TCCGATAAGACGGCAGGCAAATTTACTCTTATCGTTCTGCCAAAGACCGCATCACGCATCTCGAATTTGGAATTGATTAGTTGACCGCGGGAAACCAACTTAATTAGGCCTAACAGCCAGTATATTTCCCACAGAGCGGTAGCAGACGGGCTTACATTCCCGCGGACTGTCCTTCTTGTTCCTCAGTTGCCGCCTTATCTGATCCGATTTGCATAGCGACGTCTGAATCGGCGACGGTAAGTTTTGGTCGAGGAAAAGGTCGGTTTCGACCCAAAATCGCCTGCAAAGAACACAGCTTTGCCTATGTCACGACCTACCAACCATATTTTCGCTTCACATTCAAGTTTTATTTTTTTATTTTTTTTTTAAGAAATAAACTTTGAACACTCAATTCGAGTTGTGAGTGCCTTCATTAGGAAATTTTATTGATCGCAATTTAGTCAGCTAAAATTTGAATGGAGCCTCTTTAGCGATTAACACTCGTGTTTGTCCTAAAGAAATCTGGGTGGTCTCATTCTATTCTAAAAATTCAATACTATTTTAAATTGAAGGAAAACAGTACATTTTCATTAAAATTGTTTGAGCTAGGGCGTTTTGAAATTTTCAGCCCTTATTTTTCAACCCTGACTGACATCAACCAAAAGCTTCGCGGCACAACTAGACCCCAAATGGAGCCCAAATACCAATTTTCATCCAAATCGGTCAATAGTAACTAAGCAAAGTGCCGCGTACGGCGGAAGAATGGGAAAATTTTGTTCGATTTTCGGATTCTGCATACCTTAAAATGTGAATCAACAAATTTTGAGGGGGTTGTTAACTTTTTTTCTTCGTTGATTCCGAAGGTTCATTATTGAAAACAATAAACCAAAACCAATTTTGTGCCATCTTATGTTACAGTTCACTTAATTATATCTTCATTTGTAGTAGGTTGGCGCGATTTCCTCGTTCAATTTCTGAAAATATTGAGCTTGGATTCCGAGGTTTAGCTAGGAAGTAGTTCTTGGTAGTTCTTCGTATCTTTTGAATAGTAGGTACCGTCTGAGGTCTAAGTATAGTCTCTCTAGGTGCGGAGGGCTGCAGGGTTGCATCACGAGACTGCTTCCTTTGCAAGACAGCGGCGATACTTTATCGCCAGGATCGAACAATGGGGATCTCTCGGACAATGCGGTCTTTGACGAACCTAATTCGCATACGAAAGGATACCTTCTGGTCTTCAGCTGGCCGTCGATCCTTTCCCACTTGTCTCTAAAGTGTGTTTTTCACACTCGCGAGACCGATTTTGCACCATATCTATCGACTCATTGTGAGTCAGTCTATGTTTAAAAATATTTGAAATAGTTTTATGGTGAATTCCAATTTTTTTTATTGATAAAACGAAATTTCGGCGAAGACAATCATGTTGAGTTTTTCAAGCTAAGTGACTAACCCCGTGGCTGTTGCTCAGTGAAGAACAAAATGGGAGTTTGGTGAAATTTGTAGGAGGAATTTATTTTTTGAAAATTTCGAGAATCTATTGTGGAGGAAGGCCCTGGGTCAGATTGTTTATGGATGCTTTCGGAAGTGAAAAAAAGTGTGGGTACTCCAGTCACCACAAATCATGGGATGAGAATAGTACGATACCTTCAAATTTTTGAATAATTCCTTCAGTTTTAAACTTTAAAGATCTCTCTAAAGCTAGAAATACTCGTAAGATCTGTAGGTTTCAGGATCGATAGAGTCAAAGCAACAACAATAATGAAAACGTTGACAATATCAGAAAAACCTAAAAATTTGTATCATAGTCACCCCGTTTTACGGTACTGTCTTGATAACTAATTTTGTATGACAGAAATAGCACAATCATCTGATAAAATTGTAGATCAATCTACAATATTTATTGCTGATACGTTTTTATAAACACCCAAAACAATGGTGGGATTGAAAAACATAGTCATTTCAGTTTTACGTCGAACGAGACCAGCCAGAGCTGTGTAATTGGGATTCCTGAAACAATTTTCCAAATTTGAATTTTATTACTTTTAAATATTTCTAATTTATTAGTTTCATTATGTACTCATATAATGTGCGAACATTCATTATGTTCGCAATCTCTCAATACAGTTAGGTTCAGTATTTAGAACTTGAGAAGAATAATATTGTTTTTATTCGATAGTACTAAGCCGCCCACACCTTCAAAACTCTTTATTAACAACAAATTATAAAATAACAGTTTTATTACAGTAAATTCAATTCAACCATTTGATTCCATCAACAACGTTTTCTAAGATAGTCTTCTCGTGTGGCTCCCGAGCCATTGCACCACCATCGGTCACCTGAGCTCTGGAATAGTTGAGCTGATCTTTCATTTTTTTCGTCAGGAGCCTAGACTGCAGAACTTTCTCATACGCGTCCATCCTCATCCCTTCAACTTGAAGGCCAGTCAATCTCATCTATAACAATTTGTGAATACTATCACTCATATCACATTAATACTGAGGTGGAAGAGGGTTGAAACGGGGTAAAAACTGGTGTTATCGTGGCGATAGTGATTTGAAGACAATAAATATGGGATGGGCATCGACCATCGAATAATCGAATCATTAAATCCAAGATTATTTCATATGAATTAATCGACTCACCGATTAATCGAACCCTTAAACATCGATTTACCGATTAATAATCGATTATATAATAAACTTAGGATATAATTGGTTAGTACAATTACAACTAGTACAAATTAGAGCAACAAACTCAACTTAAAAGTTATTAAAATTTAAAATTACATCCAAAGTAAGAGAAGATTGATTTAAACACGAAAAGAAACAATACGAGTACAGCGGTTTAATTACTCGCTCCAATATTTATCATCAATGTCCTTCACAAAAAGGAGTTTGATGGCCAAGTCGGTGGTCAGCCGATTCCTCTGTTCCCTTAAAATTTGGCCAACTTCAGAAAAAAACCTTTCTGAAAGAACGGAGTAGCCACCGCAGGCACGTATTTCAAGGCGAATTTAGAAACCTCAGGAAAAGTTTCCGCCATCTGTTTCCAATATGATACCAGGTTTTGTTTAGATTTTTACAAAGTTATTAGAAAATGCATTCTACTATAACGTAATTAGGTAAAAAATAGGTATGATGATAGGTGAAATAGGCGATGAAAGGTAATGATAGGTAAAATAAGTCAGCCAAGTGGGTGTGGCACATAGGTAGCTTCCTCGTATCCATGATCCGATTGTATGGATGATCCGATGAATAGTAGTCCATCTCAAAACACCAGACTCTAAGTACCTTCTACTACCCTCATAGGGGACCATGAAAAAGGATGAAAAATGTGTTATGGATGTTACAAGGATTTTACGTTTGCGCATGCGCAGAGGCTACAGTCAATTTTAAGGCCTTGTTTTTATTGGGGACCATCTAAATACTGATCTGTAACATCCCTGAAAATTTCATCGACATCGAATGGAAAATGTGAAAGTTATAGCTGTTACAAAGTATCCACGTTTGCGCATGCGCAGCAACTACTATTAGTATGGCGGAGATGATTTTCACAGGGGACCTCTACACGCCAACCCGCATAATCCTTGAAAATGTAATCGAAATCGGACTATAACTTTGTACAGTTAGGCCGATTACAAGGATTTCATGACAGACACAGACAGACATGGAACCAAAATTTTTCAGGAAAGTCTGAAACGTAAAACGCGAGTGGAAATTTCGATGTTGGAGAATTTGTTTTTTTCTACCTTGAAAAGTCAAAACTAATCTTCCGCTAACTTGGTAGACTCGGAAGCAATAACATAAGTTGAATAATCGTTACACATTAATCGTACACAGTGGACATCAATTTGAAAAGCATCAATTTAATCGATACCCATCCCTAAATAAATAGTCCTGTCGGTTATTTTATACGACGAAAGGTAGCAATTTTAAGCATAGCCATGTATAAATACATTGAAATTGATAATGAAAATTGAAAAATCACGTCTTTTGAGTTATCATGGTCTTCTTAGGACGTCCCACAGTAAGACTTGGGCGTCCTTATGCGATCGATCTGGGTTGAAGTTGGACAACACTCAACAGAAAAAAAAGTAACCACACAGTAATCCGTTTTAGACCATTCTGAATCCAAATCAGCGAAAAAACCCATAGGTGAATGTCTGTGTGTGTATGTGTGTGTGTAACAAAATTTGTGTCGTCTGCACAGGCCTTAGTACTCAACCGATTTTCCTGGTTCTTTTTTTGTTCGACGCGGAAAACTATCTAGTTGTGCACTACGTCGCCGGAATTTCGAATTTTGCCTTTTAAGGGGGGGTTAATGCTTAAAAAACGTGTGTTCGCGGGCATAATCTTATAAACTCTGCCCAGGCCTCAATTTCCAACCGATTTGTGTGTTTCTTTTTTGTTTGACTAAAATAACTTCCGAAATGTACATGATTTCACCAGAGTACCAAAATTCGCAAGAGGAGGGGATAAGTGGAGGGATAATATTCACAAAATATCCGAATTTTCAATATTTCGGTTCCTTAACTGCTTACTAATTGTATCCAAGCTTTGAAATTGAGGAAAAATTCTCATTATACCTCCGGATTTTCATGAATTATTCTCTGTACCACCATGGAACCAATAGTGGTGCCACCATGGCGCCAGGACACCATAAACCGCATATTTCGTGTTTTTTTTTGTGCGTTTCACCTTGAATATGGATGTGAACCTCGACGGACCACCTACTAAAACTAATAGATGAAAGTTCAATGTTATGACGTATTTCCACTATGGTGCCAGACCGGCACCATTGGATGGGGGGGGGGGGGGTGAACTCGAATTCGCATGTTGGGTATCGTAGATCATGGATTTTAAAATGCTCTTCAGATTCGAGGCTCCCATGCCTCTAGAAATGTTATGATGGATACTGGTGAGGGGGGGGGGGGGTCACTATTTCTTGCCTAAAGTAATAAATAAATTACATCGAGTGAAACAGTTTTATCGCTTACCAACTGGCTAAACTGATCTAATGCTTATCCAATGGGACGTCCCCTGGAATGCATGCATTACTAAACTATATGTTTTTCACATAGGAACAAAGGTATATGTGAGGAAGCTACTCATCCAACTTGGCAGACGCTTTTTATTCGTGTAAAGTACAGAAATGACTATATTCACTGTAATTCACAATAATTCACTCATTCGTGGCTAAATTCACTATAAATTCAGTCTATTTTGAGTTGTGAAGGGTGTTTGGTGGATTATTATCACAAAGAGTCGGTATTTTGAGGCTAATAAATAACGAGGTTATTTTGTGTGGACAGCGCATGCAGCGAGTTGCGGGGGCGACTGACTGTCATCTCGACACGGATAATGCGATTCGCCGAACGTCATTAGCGCCGTTCATCTGAGCGGCGCGCGTGGGCGTCTCCGCGCGAACACTCGTACTCGACACGAGCGCGACACGAGCGCCTGACAGACCGAACGCGGCTGATCAATGAGTCCCTCGGAGGTGAGTCGAGTGTTTTCACTCGAAATCGTTTTGTAAACCTCGGAGTTCGCGACGGTAAATCACCGGTAATCAAGTGATTTAGGAGGTCGCTGTCGAGCGATAGGAGGAGTCCAGCAGTCCAGCGACGGGGTCGACGAAGGTCTTCTCGAAGAGGCCGAGAGAAGCTTTCAAGATAGCTGGGAAAGTCTCTACGATAGTCTCGAGTCTTCCTCCCACTCGAGTCGATTCACGGTGGGTGTGACTCCAAGAATAAGGGCAGGTTTCACTAAAGGGATCACCAAATTTTTAGAATCGAATGAGACCACACAAGCTCTCTATAAGTACTTAACCATCATCATTCCCTATGAGAACTTAACCCGGGATTACTAGTATGCGTCAAAATGGCTCACGAAAAAAATTCATTTAGCTCTTCCTCCACGAGAGTTCGCCTGAGGCGCTTTCTCCTCCCTGCCAACTTAGGTTACCTATTGTTCTTCAAGACGCCGCCGGAGGTACCACGTTTAACCTTCAATCGGGTGGGTTGCCCTTTGCTATTTAGAACCTATTTAGTCAGTTTGACTAACACTAGTTTTTGATGTAAATTTTTGTAGGTCTCCCTGGCGCATTCTATTTCGTTTGTTTTCCAAATCACGGAAAGTTCTCCTTTATCATTTAGACATAAGCTCATAAAATCTTGATTTTCATGTAGGCACTTCGGCACATGAGTACCCCCTTTACTTTTATCTTGCCAATAACTCCTGCAAGTCTTACTCATTTCACGAAATCGATGAATCATTTTTTCTAATTTTCAGGGAGTTTAGTCGATGGGATCTCTAAGTCAGTGGTTTTCGAGAAAAGGAAACCAGATGAAACAATTTTGTTGAACTAAGAGGCTAATTTCTTTTGATTTTGGTTTATTATTTCTAATAATAAGCCTATGTGATCGTATCGCAAAAAATTTTTATAACCCCCCCTCAAACTTTGTCACTTTACGTTTCAAGGTGCGTAGAATCCAAATTTGCAATGTCCGTCCGCCGTCCGCCGTCCGCCGTTCGCCGTCCGGGCCATAAAAGGCCTTAGAATCGGTCTAAAAAACCCGATCTTTCGCACATAGACTCCATTTGGGGTCTAGTTGGTCCTAACGTCGAACTATTCCGATCGCTTAATTCGTATAGAAGTTATGGGCAAATAACCGGCCAAAAAAGAGGTTTTTGCTTAAATATGCGTGGGGTGACATTTTCCAAGTATTTTTTGACTCAGAATCGACTGGGATGGAATTCAGATCCGCAGAAATGTAGCCCTAGCAACTAATCGCCCTACACGTATGGGTGATGAGCCAAACAACGGGCGAAAATGGTGTTTTCGAGGTTTTTTGGTTTATTATTTCTAATAATAAGCCTATGTGATCGTATCGCAAAAAATTTTTATAACCCCCCCTCAAACTTTGTCACTTTACGTTTCAAGGTGCGTAGAATCCAAATTTGCAATGTCCGTCCGCCGTCCCCCGTCCGCCGTCCGCCGTCCGGGCCATAAAAGGCCTTAGAATCGGTCTAAAAAACCCGTTCTTTTGCACATAGACTCCATTTGGGGTCTAGTTGGTCCTAACGTCGAACTATTCCGATCGCTTAATTCGTATAGAAGTTATGGGCAAATAACCGGCCAAAAAAGAGGTTTTTGCTCAAATATGCGTGGGGTGACATTTTCCAAGTATTTTTCTTCATGTTGGATGGTTGGTGGCTTTATAGACGATTATATAGAAAAATAATAAACCATTAAAATAATAAACCATAAAAATAATAAACGTACGATAAATCAGAAACACGAGTGTGAATCGCAAAAGAGGTCTAATCTCATAAAAAATAATAAACCATTGTGTAATAATTTGCAGCGTTTTTAATTATAAGTTCCAGACCAAAAGCCATTTTTATGTGATATAATAGTAAATATATTATTTATTCCTCCTGAATTACAACTCAAGTTGTTTTTTTTTACCAAAAGACTGTTTCCTCTGAATCGATTTATGCAGTTGATTTATTTAATTGAATTTATATTTTTGAAAAAATTATCCGAGCCCACTAGTGGTCTCTAGTTTTGCTAGTCTAGTGGCCTCTAGTCAAGAGGCGTCAGTTAAATTACGAATATATTCCAATTTTAGCAAACCAAAATGCGATCGTTGTTCGTTTCTTCGAGCTGTACTCAGCTTTTCGTCCTTAGCAACCAGTAGTTTATCCAATTTTTAAAAAATAATCTGTTTATTATTACAACTGTATACAATACATCTATTAATTTCTCTTCAATATGTACTACACGCAGTTCTGTGGTTCATAGATCACTACCTACTTCCACATCACACTACACACTTCTCTCCTAGTGGCTTGGTCCTCTTCAATCGTCGTACATCCAAGCTGTTTGTCCAGCAGATTCAATACTTCGACGTTTGGATGTTTGCGGAGCCGAGTTTCGTGGTCCACAGCTCTTCTTTTTATGACCTCATTCACCATTTCAACCTTGAGGTTGCGGTGGAGGTGATTTGTTCGGATGTACCAGGGGGCATTAACTAGGCTCCTGAGTATTTTATTCTGCACCGTTTGCATGTTTTCACGTTGCTCTTTTTGATGCATCCCCATATGGGTCAGCCGTAAACCCATACTGGCTTTATCACCTGCTCGTAGAGTAGCACTTTATTGTGCACAGGGAGTTGAGAGTTTCTTCCCAACAGCCAGTACATTTTTCTAAATTTCAGGTTGATTTCTTCTTTCTTCTTCTTCACATGTTTGCTTGACATCTCAGTTTGGTATCCAAGGTCATACCTAAGTACTTAGCTGTATTTGCTTACGGTATAGCTTGAGAGTTAATTTCAACAGAAATAGGGCTTACTTTCCGATATGAGAAGTTTGTATGCGTTGACGTTTAATTTAGTTTGATTCTCCTCAGTTTGGTCCAGTTAAGGATACAGTTCACTGAATTTTCAGTTATGTTTCCTCAATTGCTTTTCCTATTGCTAGGATTGCTGGGTGATCAACGAAAATGAGGCCTTATAGATCCCTAGTGCGGCCTGTGGTTTGTTACGGATCAGAGGCTTGGACCATGCGAGCTGATTTTGAGGCTAGACTGCGAATATTTTAGAGAAGGATTATAAGAATGATCTATGGAGCGGTCAGGGAGGGCCAAGGGTAGAGAGCAAGACAGAAATTGGTGAATTATTAAAACGTGAAGACTCAGTCCGATTCATCAAAGCTGGGCGCATCCATTAGCTGGGACATGTCGACCGCATACCGGTGGAGGCCTGCCCGAGAATGATGCTGCGAGCTAGGATGGAAAATAGAAGACGAAGAGGTCGTCCTCGGAGTCGCTGGCTGGATGATGTCTTGAGGGACCTCCACCACCCGGTGGGATTGCGGAGGTCTCAGGCGGGTGACCGTGCCCGGTGGCGGAAGGGAGTTCGGGAAGCCAAGGGCCACATCTGCCTGTAGTGCTGTGTAGTTAGTTAGTTAGTTAGGACTGCTGTGTCGTCTGCAAATGTTGCTGTGACTGCTTCTGGAAGATCCCTTGTGTACAAAAGGTACAAATAATGAAGGCACCACAACTCTTTATTTCTTTAAATATTAAACTTGATTGTAGAGTGAAAATATGATTGGTTGGTGGTGACAATGGTGTTCTTTGCAGGCGAGTGATCCATACAGAAAAATAATAAACCTTTGTGTAATAATTTGCGGTTTTTTTAAACAGCCTTTATACTTTTCTTAAAAATTCTCTTACAATTATAAGGTTTATTTAATTAAAGTAGTAGTTATTGAGATGAATTTCAGTTTCGTTACTTTGTACGGAAACTTTCAGAGGGAAAAATAAGAACGTACGCACTAAAGTTTCCAATCTCAGAGGAAAAGAGGGCGCTGCGGGCCAATGCAGACCCATTGCAACAAGTGGCCCATTCAGCTTGGATCGAAGGGGTCGAGAGGTGAGGAAGGGCCTCTAGAAGACAACTGTGAGGGAAACGCATCATTTCAAAGGTTTCAACTGACGCTATTCTGGTGCGGTGCTTTGGCGTTTCGCCACGTCCACAATTCCACCCACTCAAACCCTCCATTCAACGCTTTCACTTAATTTCTTTTCCACTCCTCTCGCTTCTTCTCAAGTCACGTCTCATACGACTGAGCTATGGGGACTAGGGATGGATTTCGATTTCAATTTTCGGTTAAAATCAGCTTTTACTATCCAAAAACCGACAACAAAAGCCACGGGGGAAAATAAGTCTTCTTGAAAGAACATTTCATGAGAATAATGAAACAACCCAATATGGAAGGAAAAGGTCTTGGTCTCTGTTTTGTCTCGTTCATCTTTTAAAAGTCCGAGGTGCTGTTTAGATGCATGAACGTGTGTATCCCGTCTCCCTTCATCATTTCTCTCTTCCCCTCCTGAAGACAGTTCTATGTACCTACCTTATCGTTGTCTCCTTTCATTTATCATTTTGTTTGTTTCATTTGTCATTTTTGTGCTGTTCTTCTCATGAAGGCAATAAGTCCCAGACCAGCATACAGTCTTACTTCCCCTTGCGTTCCTTTCTCTAATTTTTTCCCCGGATAGAGACGTACGTATATACTATACGTCAGTATCTACTCGGAGTCCATGAAAACCAATGCGAGAGAAGTGAGCATTCGGAACCAGGAAAACAAACTGTGTGCGAAGCAAGGAGAACATTTTTCGATTTTTGAATTTTTCCTTGCAAAATCTACTTTTGACTTTCTAAAGAATTTTTTTTGGTCCCATTTTTGATCCGGAGTTGTCGATAGGTAACAGATTATTTCTTCATTTCACACCTAGGCGTGAAGGGTCGTTCTAAGGTCTCCAAGGGAGTATTACTTAGTCTGGAGTTCCCTGGACATGAAGTTCGAGTTTTTCGTTAGAATGTATTTTATATCAAAATACGGTCGCATGAGTCCTTGTTTTTGTGCAGCATCCAGTTGAAATAATTCAAGTCCTCAACATCAACGTTCTCTCCAATTATAGATTTCAAATCTTTTTGAACAATTTGGTTCCACACTTGTCCGTATCTACCAAAAACGAGATGAAATTTATTGTCAACGCCGCTCCAATGATGTTTTCCATTGACTTTTCTGAAACTGTATTTTTGTAATTTCGTTACTTATACATAATGTTTAAGGAAAGCAATATTTCATTATGGAGGTGAAATTATGTTGTAGACAGACTAGAGTAGTTCAAGAGCGGGCCCCTTCCCCACTACCGTTAGTCTATTAAATAGTCTAGTCTGTTTGGAATATCCTCAGCGTAAAATAAACTCCCCGCTACTTTATCTTTACTTTTCAACATTTAATGATTCGATTTCGCTCAAATTCGGGGAGTAGGTACGTGGGAGCCGCTTTAATTGAATTCGACTTCAAATTGTTGAGCTACAGCTGAAAAACTACGAGGAATGCTGATTTTTAAATCCATTGGAAATTTACAGTGATTTATCAAAGCCTCAAAAACACAGAAAACTAGAAATACCAAATATCTTGTGAAATTCGACGTTTCATTGAAAAAACTCGGCGCTTTGCGCCTCGGCGGGGCGCTCCGCCCCCCTGCACCCCCCGGTTTATTTCTTTTTCCATACTCTGTATGAAATCATAGCAACACAGAATGTGTTTTTGCGATGCTAGTCATCCGTTAAATAAAAAACAACAATAATAAATGTGGAGTCTTTGGCAATAATAAAATAAATAATTATTAGACATTTAATTTGGTCTAAAACCCTATAAATGTTATATAAATAAATATGTAACTACAAGAAAAATACTATATAAATTGAGAGCTTTCCAACGAATGGTGAACAATTTCTGTGCAATGAACACTGCGGGAGTTCTATTTCCTTACCAACGGCTTGGTTGCACGTGAAAATCATTATAAAAGGCGCGTAACGGTTTTTTCTGTCGCTTTTTCGTGACGATTTTTTTTCGGTAGGTCATCGCAAAAACACATTCTGTGTTAAAATGTTTGCTTGTCAATTGTTACAGGTACAACTACCCAAAGTTGTGATCAGATTTTGATGGATTGTGATACCTTTAGGCGGTATGTGATATCACGGGAGGGTATCATAATATACCATATAATTATAATATCATGCGTTCAGGCAAACGTGGTTTGTCTCAATTACTCAAGACTTAGTAACCCAATTTCGTTAAATTTGGAAGGTAATTTGAAGCTAGACCCAAGAAAAATTCACGTAGATTTCACCATGATCCGATCAACCGAAACCTCAGGACATGTGGATAAGTGAAAAATCATCAAAAGTCAGGTGTCGACTGCTCAACATTGTTGAATCAGTTCAAGATGTTGTCAATATAATTGTGAAGCTCAAGTTTCATCTTGAAGAATTTAACGTTTGTTAGTGTTTCTGCTTTATCTTAATAGAATAATGTAGGTATTTATGATAAAATCGGCCTTTCAGTTGCCGTCGCAGTCCGTAGAGGGCTGCTTTGTCCACCCTCATTAGCCCCCTTAAAATCACTCACTTGATTGACTTGCTCTGGACAGCACCTCAGGCTTTTCTAATTAACGAAGCTTTTCAGTTGTTGAAACAGTTTTTCGAAAACCCCTGTACTTTTCCCGCCGCCTCGCCACCTACCTGTTGGAATCCACCCGCGGCCGGGGAATACTGCATCGAGAACATTGAGGCGTTTCCCCTAAAACGCATACTATTTCTCGTGGTTGTGACTTTATCCTTTGTCCTTACTTTGTATCTTTTTTGGAAGTTACGCCGCATTTAGTGTTACTCCAACACACTACTGCATTATGAGTGTTGCAAATGTATTATCGGAAGTTTGGAGATGTATATAATTATGGAGTAAACATTGAACAGTTTGTTGCATTTATCATAATTTTCCTCATGGTACATAATCATACAGAACCATTCTTAGGCTGCTTCTACCACTAAAAACTGATATGGAGATGAACCTGCCTTACCGATTTTGATTGATCTAACACACCTTGAGCTGCCCATATCAGTCAAAACGGGGAATTAAGGGCAGTCGATTTGGCGGCCGACGTCAGAGCAACACAATGGAGCGACGAGCGGGTTTGTCCTGAGGATTATAATAGAAGAAGGCGAAACCGCTATTGTTAACTAGCTCGGACCTATCAACGCTTTCAAAATTTAAATACAAACTCCCACAGACCCTCCAATACATAACACAAAGGGCGCTGACGGTTATTTTCAGATGGTTTCTTCACCTCTTAGAACCTCACCCATTCAGGCGCCAGAACGTTTTCGATGAAACTCAGCTGTTGAGAAATAAAGAACTTGATCGTAAAATTGCCAATAAATTTTATATTAGAGTCTACCTAATAGTTTACTGGTAATAAATTTGAAAGTATAATTAATTGTAGCAGCGTGTTTAAAAAAATTATCCAAGAATGACCTCTTCAGTAAATGTTTGATGTGAAAGTTTGATCACATGAGGAAATGCCCAGGTGAAAGTTTTTACTCTTTAGTAATGTTACATTAGCTTTCAGTAAGCTAATAGTGATATTCGAGTTGAAAGTTTTCACTATGCACTACTATCACGAAAATATGAGAGAATTCTCTAGAAGTAAGTTCTCATTGTGTAGTGAAATGTAGGGATGACCTTAGTGCACTTTTTTAGAATTTCTATTGTGTCAAATGACTAGTATGAGCGAAATTTTCGAATGTGAGTTTCTATTGGATAGTTTTTCCAAATTTAGGTATTGGTTTTAGAGTACAAACTTAGAACTTCCTTGTATACGCTGATATTACCGTACGCTTGCCCCTGTGTACCGGTGATTGTAAAGTCTAACTTTTGTCTTATGATAATGGTTACTCATGATAATGAATGATTATAAATGCATGAAATACGGACCTCCAAAAGAAAATCCTAATAAAACCAGTCATTTTATGATTGTATCCGTTAAAGAATCAGAAAAGTATCTTGAAATCGTCAAAAAAATTAAATTCCCTGATCTACATGTTCATTACAGATTTATTAGTCTACTTTTTTGTTGTTGTCAAACTACCTATTCTTTTATAATGCTGTTTTTGGTTTATCATTTCCAATACTAAACCTTTGGAATCGGGCAAGAAAAAAACTTTAACCACCCTCAAAATTTGATGGTTTAGGTTTCCATGTAGATAAAATCAAAAACATAATAAAATATTTCTTGTCCGACCGCCAAGAATACTTTCAATCTAAAGGTATTGATTTTTCAATCATTACAAATACTGACGATTTTTTTAATGAATCGAATGGACCCAGGGTTCTGTAGGACTCAATGAGGATAATTAATTACCAATTTATTAATGTTCCGTGACTTTTTTCATCAGTTTAAGGTAGTCCTCAATTTTTGAAAGGAATGAGACTACCCAGACGATCTACCGTCATTAAATAAGCGTTTATTGTGAAATTTGTCAGAATAACACTTGGTTTCCTGAAAGCTTAGCTTCAACCAGAGGTCCCCCTTCCCACCACTGAAGGTTTTGCTTGAAGTTTTATCGCAAGAATGCTGTCCACCTATCCCTTGTATGATGGTTGAGAAGGTTAGCTTAAGAATATGATTTCCCTGGGGGATCTGAATCTGAAAAAAGCTCATGGGATTATTCAACGACTGTATTTACCAATGGGAAAAACTTGTTCTTTGCAGATAAGTGAACTATACAGAAAATTTATATAGTACGAAACCATTGTGTAATAATTCGCAGCGTTTTAATTTTCTATCTGACTATCTGACATTGCACTACGTTAGCAAAGTTACTGAGTAGGTTATGGGCTACAGTAGATGTCCAGAAATCTCCTTCTTCAAGATTTAAATTGGCCTCCAATTCATCCAGTAACCATTTAAGTAAAATAATAGAACGATTCGGATAGTGCACTACAATGTCCTGCCAATTCGCAATTATCCTACCGAAATAGTGGTCCAAAAATAAAACTCTTGCGATTGAACTTAATAACAAGTTGGGAATGTTGTTAAGTCCAACACAACTCAGATGTGTGAGCAGTGTATTCATCGTTGTTGTAATTCATCTTGTTGTAATTCATCGTTTTTATGTTAACTTTGTACGATCTCTATTTTGGTTTATTATTTTCAATAATGAACCTTTGGAATCGACCAAGAAAAAAAATTTTAACACCCCCTCAAAATTTGATGGTTTACGTTTCAAGGAACGTAGAATCCAAAAATCGAATAAAAATTTGGCCCTCCGTCCGCCGTACGCGGCACTTTTGCCACTTAGCATTGACCGATTTTGATGAAATTTGGTATTTAGGCTCCATTTGGGATCTAGTTGTGCCCCGAAGCTTTTGGTTGATGTAGGTCACTCCTAAGGGTTCCAAAATCAATTTTGAAATTTTGAAAACGCCCTAACTCAAAACATTTCGATATAAAGGTATTGTTTTTCCTTCAATTTAAGATTCTATAGAATTTTTAGAATTTTTTGAGACCACGCGGAGCTCTGTAGGACAAACCGTTCGCTCCCTACGAAAATTTGAGGGTTTATATTGAAATATATATATATAAATCAAAACACGAGTGTGAATCGCAAAAGAGGCCTAATCTCCGTTCAAATTAGAGCTGACCGAAATGCGATCGATGGTTGGTGATTTTGATTTTCTTTTTCTTTTTCTCTTCATATTGGATGGTTGGTGATTTTGTAGACGAGTGATCTATATAAAAATAATAAACCGTTGTGTAAAATTTGCAGCGTTTTTAAATTCCGAAGGTACGAAATCAGAGCCACTTGCTAGATCGTACTTGAACGTACGATCTATCTGCTACCCTCCGATGTCCTTCGACCCTACCATTGCTCGTGGAGTATCCGTGACTGCACCATAATCATATCCTTCCTGTTGGAATGATGAAACTTAGACCCGGCTCGGCTAATCATCTAGTAATGTAATAACGTTCTAATAATAGTAGGCAGAAGGTTTCATCCACTATTTCGAGCGCAGAAATGAAAAGGGATCATCTTATCTTTCTTTCTGTATCAATTCCGCAGAAATGGCGCCTTTAAGGTTGACGAGGAGCCCATTATGCAAATCTTTCGACTAATTTTCCTTTCTCCCGAATCCATTAATACGAAATCATATTTCAAAGACGTTGACGTCCGCCCGAATAGGAGCGGACGTGTCAAAGAGTTGTTAATTAGTCTTGGCGAACGCCTACAGATGAGAATCCTTTCGCGGGAAATCGCGTTTAGGAACAATTATAATTTATATTGATTATGGTCGGCAGAACCCGAGATTGTGGTTATCTTCTTGAAGTATTCATTCTTGAAGTAACTCATTAATTTTCATTGACCAGCAAAGAGTCGATCATGCAAATAAATATCCAAAATGTATCCTGACTACATCGTAGAATGTAGCTTCGCACCATTTTTTTTTCTCATCAAATTAAATTTTGAAAGTAAATGAACTAGATGGGCTCCTTAAGTGTTCAGTTGTTATGTTATTAATATTTAATAAATAATAATATCATCGAAAAAAAAGTCTGCCAAGTGGGTGTGGCCGATTGTATAGATGATCCGATGCATAGTAGTTAATCTCAAAACGTCAATCTCTAAGTACCTTGCGCTTATGGGATTCTCATTGTTGGAAAATGTAGAAGTAACTTTGTATAGAATAACTTTATACAGTTAGGCAGGCTACAAGGATTTCATGACAGACAGACAAACAAGAAATCAAAATTGTTCAGAAAGGTCTGAAATGAGAGTGGAAATTTCGATTTTGGAGAACTTTTTTTTCAACCTTGAAAAGTGAAAGCAAAGCTTCCGCTAACTTGGTAGACTCGGAAGCAAAAATTTCCATATTTTAACAATAGATGGGATGATGGGGATAGATGGGAGACTTGGCATTGTCCTTAGTCGGCCTGGCACTAATATTATGAATATAAAAATGACGGGAATTTGGATTTGAAAAGTATATTCCTTCCTTACATTCTTTCCGTTTCAGAAGTTGAATCTCCAGCAATCACTACACTGCTGGGGCGACAGTTGTTTCACAACATTTTGTGAACTACTGTAAAAAGAGCAATATTCTTTTTTCTCCTAATAAACCTAATGAACTTATAATGGGGAGGACCCCAGGACTCACTCGACGCCGTCCCTAGGGATGGTAGAAGATGAGGAAGGTGGGGCGGGAGAGAGGGATGAAGGGAAGTGCCCCTATAATATAACCGCCTGTTCTAGTATGAAACGAGCAGGAAGCGCCTGGTTTCACCACGGAGTACACCTACCGAGATGCCCAACTCGAACAAGTTTGTGGCACTTTTCCCGCACCACACTCCGCGCCATGATAAGTTTGCAGCCATCCTGCCATCCAGTTGCAGCCATCGTGATGTTTTTGGGTGCAACTCCTTCCTGCGGGGATGAGGAAGGTTTTCGGGGGTTTTGCCTCAAAAATGTTGTTCTACTGGCTGCAAAAATTTACCTACACCAGCTGGTCGGTTTGAACAGAATGCATCTCGAAAATGCCTGCGAATTTCGTGTTTATGGAAAAGGTTCATCCTATAACAAAGATTTTTGTGAAGAACTATTAACTACAGCAAAAATGACTAGGAGTAGAATCGATACGAGATTTCCTCTAGCAATATCTCTATTTTCATATTTGCATTTGTGGAATCTTGTCATAAGTGTAACTTCTACTGTTTACATCCGATTATCCATCTTCTGAGTTTGTTTGACTCGAGCATGTCTTGATAAAATAAACTTATTTCTATAAATTTGCTTAATCCGACGGTTGACTGCCATGTTACAGAAAAAACTTTCTGAATCGAAATCGTTTGTTACGTTCCCCAAAAAAATTCAGTCGAAGCGATTGAGAGAATCGCTAAGAGATAAGATAAGAGCTCGGTCAAGAAGGACGAAGAAATGGTCCGGTCATTCTCGACGATAAAATATTGAAACGGACTGAGAAAAAAAGTCGATCGGTTATTCTCTGTAGTGGATGTTGACTCAGCTACCACGTGTGTTTATTTAGTCGGATTTGACCTAAAAATATCGTTGCCTGCTACTGACTCGTCGCCACTTCAGCTGGCGTAGGAGCAAAATGCGACAAAAATGTATTCAAAACTAAATTAACTTATCTAATAAGGCCATCGATATGTACTCACGAACTAGCTGGTTATTAAGATTGTATTAATTTTAACCATTTGGATGAGGAAGGTCTACTTACGAGAGCATTGGAGAATGTTGTATGGAAACGACTGCAGTCGTCGCTGTAACTATTTTGTTTATTGCTATGAACAGGAACAATATTCAAGAAACTTAACATTCTTTTTATTTTTTTGTTTCAGGTGAGTTAACACACTGAATCTTTCTGAATCTGTACTCAAGGTATGTAATGAAAATGAAGTCATACATGTTAACTTCTTAATTTTGTGGTGTTGAATGAAAGTTGACTCTATCCTTGGAATTTTGACACAATAGTCAAGAACAACAGTGTTGAACCCAACGTTCATTGTTCAATTCATAACGCAGTGTTCAAACCACAACAGATGTATGGTAGAGTAGTACTTATTGCTTAATAGTTACCTAATATAAATGATGATTTTCACGATCATGGTGACATTTCTTTTTAAACGGAAAAACATTAACACGATCGAGAATTTAGTCGCAATTATGATGAAATCAACAATCAATCACTTTGAGACCTTCGGGTTACTACAATTCAAATGTGTTCAATACCGGGAGAAATTGATACCCAACCTCGGAATCAACTCAACTTTGGAAAATCGTAGAACTAAATTCGTGCGGTTTAAATTAGAAGTATCAAGGTAGAACAGGTTTCCATGTCGCCTCCATTCCAGCCTCGTTCTGAGCCCTTCAGCCATTCTTCTTAGTTTTCTTCTATGCTGAATAATTTAATATGATATCATCTTGACATAGTTCCAGAATCCTAAGTAACAACACCACAAAATGATATTTTCTCATCCAATGGGGTGATTACCACTGAATCATTGAGTGATTCAAAAAATAGCCACTCACTCTTTAGCTAAATAATTCTACTCCTTTAGATTTCATCCGCATTAGACTCAAAAACGTAGATTTGACTCATTTCGGTTATTATTGAAATACAAGGTATCTACCAATCTGATGGACAATGATGATTAAAACGACGATTTCGTTTCACCGTGATCACCTTGGATTGGAACGAGATTGAGATAAGAATCTGTTGTTGAGAGCTTCTTATTGTCCCCCGAGGAAAAGACTCTTCAGAGAGCTATGGAATTATCAGCCACTTTCACAGTTATACATAGACCTCCAATCATTTTTCTGTTGAATAGACGAAATTATTCCGCTAATTCATAAAACCTTTGTGCGGCCATTTATAAAGTTAAGGGGGTCAATTATTACAATAATGGATTTGGTTGCACCTGTTTTATCAATGATGTTATAATTGGCAATATTTTTATTTGAGTTGACATCTGACTGGTCTTTATCAGATTCCTGCTTGTGGCTTTGCCTGCAATCGTCCGAGGAAGAAGAGCGTATTTGAACCAAAAAGCTACATTCAGTATAAGTAGCTAGGTATAGGAGGGGAGCGTGACGTCATAAACATTCGAAACTTTGAAAAATCATAGAAAAAGATTTACTCATCCAAAAAGAGAACGGCTGGTGTCAAATTCTCAGGATGAGGTCTACTTTCGATTACAAATTGAAAAAATAAAATCAGGCACACCCCCCATTGACGCTATTGGGGTTGTAAAGTTGCCTGAAAAGAAAAAGTAGGTAGTTAAGAAGACAGTGATGGAGGAGTCATCTGTTGTTTTATATTTTTGGAATTTTGTGTTGTTTTGTTTTTTGGCTCATCGATCATTTTGGTGACGTAGAATTTTCCCGATTAGGGAGTGTGCAGGAATCCATGAGAAATGTTTTTGATATCCTCAATTTGGTCTTCTGTAAACATTGAATACTCAAAACCTCCAATTTTGTCCAAAATATTCTGGATGATTGCAAAACAGATCATTGATTACATTTTAGCACCATTTTGTCAAAGTTTGACATTTTCACCCTTTTATTTAAGGATACAGTTTACTTTGGTATTTTAGTTCATGTTGAATTTTTTATAGGCCAAATAGGTACTTGGATCAGTAATAGTCTTGGATAACTAGGACTAAAGATGTGATGTTGAACCACTTTAAATCTGTAACTGTTACAATAGTGAAGTAAGTTAGTATTAACGGCTCCAGTTCCATAAAATATACAGGTCAAAAAATTTGGTTCTTCCAAAATTAAAATTTTGACTCCGTTTTCGATTTTTGGGCTTTTAGAACAACTTTGTTTTCAAGTCTGACGGTATTTGGTGTATCCTTTGCCCAAGATACTACACACGAAATTATAATCTAATTCAAATTCCAATCTAATTTTTAATCTAAGTCAAATTCAGAGGGTAGTTTGGAACTTTTAGATAATACAGACAGACGCTTTCACATTATCTAGTTGACTAACTCGTGCTTGTTATACCATATTTGGAAGCAATACTGGTCAATCAAGATGACAAGTCAGGAAATCAGCATCATTCCTATTCATATCGATCGATGCCAGGTTGAAATGTTGAAATGACGATCAAGAGCTGAGCAAGCATAACAATCTCAGACAAATGAGAGGTACCTTGGAAGGTACTTAACCTGGCTACTTAACCACCAATATGTACATCCTCGAATTAGAACATGGACGTACCTGAATTACATTGGACATCAATATACCTCTTGCTCAATTTGGAGAAATTGTTGTTTCCTTTTCAATAGTATAAGTCGACTAAAGAAGATGCAAAGAATGGAAAACTATAAGAAAATCACATTAACCCACCCACTCCTATACCTATAGCGCTTAGAACTTTACCAGATGCGACATCATCTGGGAAGTACCGACATAATTTGATGCGATTATCAAAATATCATCGACCGACTGGAGCGGTGATTTGGTCTTTTATCACCCACTGAAAACGTAGTTGTTTAGTGACGAACAGGAATTAATTTGAAAAAAGATGCTTGTAACCACTTCCTCGCTGTTTGGAGTCCATCAATCACCCTATTAATCGAGTCGTGATCGTGAGCTTGTATCTGCCCACATGTTGGACACCACATCTGGTGGATCTAAGGCTGATTATACATTTCCGGAGGAGTGACATGAGCGGCAAAGTCTCGAAGTGAGAAGTCGATAAGAAATTCGCCTTCCGTCGGATTATGATAACTTCGTCTAATGATTTCGTGTTCGGCTGGTCGGGTTTTAGGCTCCCTCCTACAGCCTTCGTCCCTGATGACATGGTCTCCGTTGCTGGAGGCTGATTCTACAGCCAGGTATAGTATATTATCCGGTATAATATAGTCGGTATAGTTGCACGGTCGTAAATCTCTCTCAAAGCGCAGGCGCAGCACATTAGCCAGATAAAACACGCCTTCCTCGCTCCCGATGACAAGATAATTATGAAATCCTGCTGTGGAATTTCCGAAGCCGGTTCGATTATGGACTTTGCGAATGAAACCAGACTTGATAATTATTTATGGTTGCCCTTCTGCACCTGGAAAACGGGGGAGTTAGTGGCTGCACCAATTTCCAAGATGAATGAGGAAGTATGGTAGCGGAGAATCATCTGGATGAAAACAGAATGTTATCAAATTGGTCGGTTTTTGTTGTCTGGTTGATTTGTGAAACCTTGAAATAATATTCAGATTTCATGCCATTTCTAAAGAAGTTGAGGTTCCCCTCGAATTTTGTATCGCCAAATTTCAAACTCTATTTCTGCTCAATTTGAAAAATTTCATTGAGAAACGTTTCATACGAACTCCAATAAATTTAAGTATGAAAAATCAATCTTGGGCATTTGTTCACCCACTCTTGCCCTACACACACTGAGTCAATCGGTCATTAAAATTTTCGATCACTCACCAATAGGCATTTGAGGATCGATTGATGAATAACCTCCTTGGTCCAAATCTCTTCTCCATTCAAAATTTCGAGCTTGGTAGGTGAGGGTGGTAAAGAGTGGACATTTTTTTATTGGTTGTTGCCTGCAAAATTGTGTTGCTTGGGTTGGTTTGGGACCTTTTTTGAGTGACTAAGTACATTTATGCATGAAGTTGCTCATTGTGAGTCTATGTTTAAAAATTTTTTTGACATTTTATGTCTTTACTATGGCACATAAATGAAAAATCGTCACGCGGGCATTGTAACGCGGGCATTGTAACGAGGGGAGCGTCACGAGGGGAGCGTCACGCGGAAATTTTCTGATGATTTTCACGTACAACCAATCGTTCCTAGGGAAAACTAACTTCCTCATTTTCCACCCCACAAAAATCGTTCACCACTCATTGGAAAGCTCTCAATTTATTAATCATGGTACACGGTCCCTAATATGAATGCACCTGTACGGAAAGCTGAATTATGTGCATGTTTACTAACATAAGAGTATGATGTGAGCAACAAATGAGATGTCAACATGATCGTGAGAGGAAAATAGGTATCTTCATCCAACAGATCCCTTTAAAGCGTTACGGAGGCAGGGTCAATGGAGAATGCTGAAGGCGCCTGAGTGGTCACTGATCAGCTGAGTGAGCTCCAAGGCCATTTCCTCTCCAGTTGAACGCAGGGAGCTGACATTTGAGAGGCAGGGTCAATGGAGAATGCTGAAGGCGCCTGAGTGGTCACTGATCAGCTGAGTGAGTTCCAAGGCCATTTCCTCTCCTGTTGAACGCAGGAAGCTGACATTTGAGAGGCAGGGTCAATGGAGAATGCTGAAGGCGCCTGAGTGGTCACTGATCAGCTGAGTGAACTCCAAGGTCATTTCCTCTCCTGTTGAACGTAGGAAGCTGACATTTGAGAGGCAGGGTCAATGGAGAATGCTGAAGGCGCCTGATTGTGCACTGATCACCTGAGTGAGCTCCAAAGCCTTTTTCTCTCCTGTTGAACGCAGGAAGCTACATTCGATTCATTTAAATTGCCCAATCGTATTACGTAAAACACTCCGTTGTGCGTGGCCAACAAGCTGCGGTATGAGCGTGATTGTTTAAATGAATGTTTACGTACATTACATCGCAACCATCAACGAGCACAATCAAATTTCCACAAACAAAAGTACAATACGAGGTTTTATATGAAGGGGAAAGGGGGCGCAAAGACATAAAATGTCTCTCCTGGTTGCGTACTTGTACGAAAGCTGTATCCACCGTTTGTGTTTTGTATAGATCACCCATTTGCATGAACAAGGTTTTTCTTTATGTTTTTTTCCCCTTGGTTATTCCTAGTGTTAAACGTTATTCTAGGGCCCTATTAAAGGATTTGACTTGAAATTCCAGAATCTAAAATTGAGGCAAATTCTCCATTAAATAAGAGTTGGACGTAACATAACTTCACATCTTCCTCATCCTGATGATAAGGGTACATCGGCCTTTACCACATAAAATACCCAAACTAATCACAGCTCTAATTACAGCTAAATACAGATGTGTCGCAGCATACAGACAACTCACCTTCAAGTAGCATCACTAGCTTGACAGTTGGCGCTGACTTGACAGATGATTATTGAAATAGTTTCATGGTGATTTTGGATTGCTGAAAAAGAAGATTTTTCCTGGGGAAGATACGCTTTATTATTATATTTTTATCAATCTGTGATAAATCATGTCAAGTTTTTCAAGTCAAAGTGAAAAAAAAGCTACCTTCGGCAATCTGAGTGATTCGATTGAGGACTGTCTTTCCTAAAATGTAAATCGTATTTTTACACTCCAATCATTCTCCACTGCCCTGATGGGTCTAAATTTGGTTGAAACGTTTCAACACCGTGTGTGTGACTCAGCGAAGAACGAAATCATGGGTGTTTGGTGAAATTTGTAGAAGGATTTTATTTTTGAAAAGCTGGAGAATCGGTTGAGGTGGCTATGGCACAGATCGTTCATGATGATTTCGTTTTCAGAAGAGAAAAAAGTGTGGAAACTAGAAATATCTCTAAAGATAAGTAGGATCTACTTATCTTGTAGTGAATCCTACAATAATCTCATATTGTAGGATCTATCTACTCGATAGACATGTAGGGTTTGGGATCAATAGGGTCAAAGCAATAAAAATAACTAAAAACGCTGACATCAGAAAAAAAAAATTAAAATGTCTACCATAGTCTAGATCCTTCTCAGTCTAGATCCAGACATCGATCCTGTATGTACTTAAAAAAATCATTTCCTTAACCCTCGTGGTTCAAATCTGAAGATCTAATAGGTAAACTCTAATAATACTCCTTTCCCCCCGTATATATACACGAGCCTCAATGATTATAGGATAATATTATATCGTTCATCTTTCCTAACTCAATTTGTACCTATTATTTATCATCCCAAGTCCTAGGTTGATCTCTACCAAGAAATAGGTATTCAAACTAAACGCATAGTTCGCTAGGGGACAATTCAGTGCTGATTTAATTATTTTTATTAATTAATCCGATTAACCAGATCCCCTAGAATAATACTGTTTCAGTTTGAAGGTACTGTCCAATACTTGATCACTAATTGTGTACGTCGGAAATAGCACAATCATTTGATTGAATTGTAGACCAATCAACAATTGATTGCTGATAGGTACGTTGTTATTTCTTTTTGGAACGACTGCGTCACCAAATAGAATTAGTTGTTTTTTTCTACTTCGTTCAAAGGTTATAGTATTTCTTGTTAGCATACCACGCATTATCTAAAAAAAAATCCGGGAGATAACTCGACGATTTACTAGGATTTCCTCGTAAAAAAGACGTAAAAAATAGTGCGATTGAAAAATTCAATGAAATCAATATACATTCAATTATACGTCGAATGAGACCAGCCTGTGTTATTGGAATTCCTCAAACGATTTTTCAAATTTAAAAAAATTATACTGTCATCACTGCAACTCTTTTTTTCAAAACTCTTTATTAGGAACGTATGAAATAACAGCTTTTTACACTAAATTCAATTCAATGATCTGATTCTATCTGAAGCTTATTCGAAGAGAGTCTTCTCGTGTGGCTCTTGAGCCATTGCACCACCTGTTCCAACGTTTTATCATGCATTTCGAGGTCCAGTAGCGCCTCAAATTCGGTCACCTGAGCTCTGGAATAGTTGAGGTGATCTTTCATCAACGTCAGGAGCCTAGACTGCAGAACTTTCTCATACGCGTCCATCCTCATCCCTTCAACTTGAAGTCCAGTAAATCTCATCTGAAACAATTGTTTTGGATGATGAAGTAAGGTTGCACAATCAGAATCGGTGTGTGTGCAACTAGCCTGAAGCATTCCTGCATCGGTACTTGTATCTTCCCCTCCTCTCACCCACCCTTGGTTATTAATACCGAAATCGATAGGCCCGATTCTCCAATCACATCTAGTCCAGCCTCGTACACTGACTTGATCAATTCACACCAACTTCAAGGCTCGCTTATAGTTTCTTACCTTTCTCGGGCATCAACGGTGGCTCATGCGCCAGATGCCCTCTCTTCCCAAAACCATGTAATAACAGTAGCTTCACACTGGTTATATAATCCTTTACCGCACCTACCTGTAGGTTCCCAATGTAGGCCTTCAAGTCCAATGAAGCGAGCTGTAAGTTATGTGGAGAATCGTGAAACTTCAAATTGGTAGCAGCCATGGTTATATTAGTCGCAACGTACCTGAAAATAACGTAAAGGGACTGTGAGGTTCGTTCTGATATTCAGACTAAGATTTCTGAAGATATGCCTGGAACTGACCACAGAAGGAATTTACTACAGACCGACATAATTATCTGCAATATGAATGGATCTCAAAATCTATCCAACCATCTCCAAACGTCGGAAACAATAATTTCTCTATTGCGTAATGGATTACAATGATCCAATGAAATTAGAAATCTCTTTATGAGTCCATAAGTTTCTGTCATGTCAGTCCTCAGCCACCATGCTTAACTAAGCCTAATTAGCAAGTTATTTACATTTAGAAGGATTTAATTTATTTATTCCCAGTTGAAAAAGGTACTCAATCAGCAAGTAACCTGATATCTCAATCCTTTGAAACTGTCATCGCAATCGGATGACAGCTGTACCCGTTTTGCCTATTAGAAATATTATACCTGAGCATATAGTCGCATACATAGTGCATTATAATGATAGTATTCATATAGACTTCTCTAATCGTTATTTGTTCCACCCTCAAAGTCTAAACAATGCTGACGCTTTCCTTGTAGACTCGGATTCAAATGTGTGAAGACAGCCATGGATTTCGGGCGCGTTTAGGCTAACCCGCAACACTTTCTGAGTTCTACGGCCACATAGTTCAGTTTCACAGAACTTCTAATAATCAAACTTCTCGAAAAAATTCTATCGAAAAACCACTCTCTTTCTATTTTCAATTCCCTAGACTGCTGCACTAATGAACTTTGAAAATCCTAGAAAATTTCAAATTTAGGTACAACTTTTCAAGTTTTAGCGCCCGTAATTTAGGGAAATACTAACCCGGGTCAAGGGGATGAACGGTGACCTAATGAGAGCCCCTTAAGCTAGGCATAACTTCAGAGTTCGATTCTACAATATATTTACAACAAAAAACGTCTCCTTGCAATTTTTAACCCCTTGTTTTTTCAATTTTTTTTCTACGAAGATTTTTTCGTGAATATGACTTTACGTCATTAAAACTGTCATAACTCCCGTTATTTATCATTTAAATTGGATCTGACGATAAATTTGTGGGCGTCGGTGGTCTAGTGGACAGTGTACCGGACTGCGGTGATAAGATGAGGACCGTCTAGCGGGGACGCGCGTTCGAGTCTGGTCGTCGCAGAAAGTTTTCTGTCTATTAGACGATCGGCAATCTCTCGTTCCAACCCAGGGCGGTGATGTTTGGGAAGCCATGAGCGAAATCATCAGAACAAATTCTGATCTCCCCTTAGGGAGACAGCTGATGACGTCCGCGACGCCAAGAATGGCAGTCGGACGAAAATTCAACCTGAAATGGTTGCTTACTTTACTTTACTTTTTACTTTTTTTCTACGAAGATTTTTTCGTGAATATGACTTTACGTCATTAAAACTGTCATAACTCCCGTTATTTATCATTTAAATTGGATCTGACGATATCGTTGGAAAGAGCGTTAAATTTCCAAGCTACTTCGTGCAAAACCACAATCTTGCAGCAATAAAACATTTTTTAAAAATCTAAAAGTCTAAAACCAAATTTTTTTATTTGAAATTTGATTTTTTTTTTAAATTAAAGTTCTCACTCTGAATCCCTGCCAATTTTGATGGGTGCTCTACGGAAAAAAAATTGCTCAAATTGTCAGCTTTCCAACGGTCCATCAATTTCTCTTTTTAAAATTCAAATTGGAAGGGTAAATCAAGTTTGAAAGCGTGTTTTACGCGGTGTATGGTCACCCTCGATCTCAAGATGATTTGACGAGTTTGGTATCAATCCCTATGTAATGTTCCACGCTCAATCCAATGGTGATACTTCCGAATAATTCTGATTCCTAAAAAGAGGGGTTTGGAAGAAATAGCGGAAAATGATCAATGAAACCAATCAATGAACCTCCGAGCTCAAGGTATGAACTCTACAATGTTTTGTCTACTGAACCTTAATATTCGATTGTACTTTAACATAACACAGATTAGATGATGTTTTTATTGAGTAGAAAGGTGTTAATTTATGCTCACTACTCTACCTACTTCATTTTTTATGTGCGAAAAATGAAGGTATTTTTTTAATGAATTTTTTAATGCGATATCAGAGATGAGCGTAATATTCATAACATGGGAATCCAACTTACGTCAGGCTTCCTTCTCCGCGTACTTTGTGACTGAGCAGGGTCCCATTGATTTTGTACCTGTACGTCTCACTTAGACTGGGAATCCTCATTCTGATAGAGGTGGACAACGTCTCGGGATCAATTCGGAAATAGTCGACTACCTTTCTTTCCTTTCTGATTCTGTCGAAGATCAAGTATGACACGCTTAGACTGAAATAAAAAAAATGAATAATTTATTGATAAAACATCTTTTATTAGGAAAAATAGGTACCATACGTATTTTCATCATGTTCTGATCCAAGACTACACCATCTACACTTGGATTTCTCCCACCACCTATTTGAAGAATTTCCTTCCTTCTTCCGAACCCCAACATGAAAGTTATACCTTCTTAATAATTCCTAAATTGCAACAAAACTTAGTTCTATAATTTAAATTCCGTCAGTTCAATTGCAATATTATATTATTATTTCGGGTTCTTTAATTTAAATTAGCAAATACTTGTAATAGTTGTTTTCTTAAGGACTAAAACACCAAATTCCGAGATTATTTTGAAAAATAGTGCCCAAACATGTAACGATCGACATAAACCCTCGTTTGCCGTTTTCCAAAAATAACGTATTGATGTACGACTTTTTTCTGCTTTTGTCACAAATTGAGAATTCATGGCTGACACATACAGTACAATATCATACAACCTTCATTACAATGTTCTATTGTTATACAATTTGTCTTACTCGGATTCTATAGTAGTGGTCTTGAAATGTGCGTTCCTCATATTTGGGGCCATCACGTTTTTCTGATGTTCCCAGACTTCTTCGTTAACAGCCCATTTC
Organism: Apolygus lucorum; assembly: GCA_009739505.2. Classification (NCBI taxonomy): domain Eukaryota; kingdom Metazoa; phylum Arthropoda; class Insecta; order Hemiptera; family Miridae; genus Apolygus; species Apolygus lucorum. Next base: position 64,212,909 of record CM019177.2, read on the forward strand.
AGAAAGGCATTCATCAAAGTTTTCAGTCGAACGAGTTCGGTTTGAGCTAAATGTGAAAATATAATCAGTCAACGACGAGAAAGTAGAATTTAAACGTATTCCTGGACCGTAGCCAAGGAGGGGACGTGTCCTATCATCCATGAACCTAGATCACTAGATCTAAATAGAGGATTGATTTCACTTAACCGTTGTTTACATATAAAACATTATTAATTATTATTTGGAAATTCTATACTCATTTTATGAGGCGTGAAAATGGAGCCGATATACCAAATTTCATCTAAATCAGTCCATGGTAACTAAGGAAAGTGCCTCGTACGGCGGACGGATGGAATATTTTATTCGATTTTCGAATTCTACAGATCCTCTCCAAGCTGTGATATATCTTTATATTTGGCTAATTGTTGCCCCATTGCTGGTGTATAATTTAATTCATTTCTTCATTTAATATCATAAAATTTGGTCTTCAATAATTACGGTGGCCTCTCCACCATCTCATTTCGTGTTGAGGCTTGGTATGCTCACTGATTAAAACGTCCTTCAAGCCCTGAAGAAGGTAATAAAATTTACCGAAAGCTCGGCAAAGAAGGAGTTGAATTCCAGTTGACCCTTCCCCCAATCAGTTGACTCACCAAAAGATTTTACATCTTACAGCTGTCATCGTTAATTTTCCAAGAAAATCACTACGCTGGAAGGGATGGTCGGCTGGTGCGATTCGGGGTGTTGGACGCGTGGAGGGCTCAAGTTTTTAATGGGGTATTTCAGCCAATTTTTTTCTCTCAAAAGAGTGTGGCTCAGGAATAACGGTAATCGGGTCTGTTCGTCGAGAATATGTTAAGAAGAAATTAGGGAAGGTAATGAAAGTTGAAGATTTGAACGATGGCAGCAGGGTGTGACGTAGCAAGTTGTGTGACGTATTAAGTTGCTCGCCTAGAAAAGGCTCAGGGATCACCTTTTTTCAAATGTTGATCTTTTAAATTAATTTTTCTACCACTTGTTATTGAAAAATTGGGGCAAAAAGTTGGAGTAGTGAGGTTTTCAATGGTGCTGAATCCAAATTTGAGGTCATAAGCCTGAATTTCCGACCCACCGAGACACCCCATAGCCGCGACGGGTCGTACATAGTGCACACGTTGGATAGTGGTTTATCAAAAATTACGAATCTGTTACAGCCACTCAGGGGGTTTTCCGCACTTGGTAAAGTTCACAGTCACAGGTCCAGTATATATATAGTTGTCAATATTAGATTGTTGTTGAGAAGAAATCAGGCTCATCAAGTTGCACCCGTACTACACCGTAGTTGCACCGTAGATTGCTGTGGTGGTGAAATTTTCTCCAACATACTGGGGGAGATGGCGGGATTCTTGTAACGCGATTCTCGACGCAGTGTCGCCCACCTCAGTTATAAGGACGAGCGACGAAGCCCATTCCCACCTGTCGGGCTTCATGAATAAACAAAACTGCCGCTACTGGGCTACCGAAAACCGTCAAAAATTTCACAAGAGACCTCTTCACAAAAAAAAAAAAAAAAAAGGTTACTGATTGGTATGCCTTTTTTGCTAATGGGATCAACGGTAGCGAATGGTAGGAGCTGGCACACCATGTAGCCCACAAGACAGGAAAAGCCCCAGCCAGGGCGGGTGCCGGGTCGCTGCTACTGTCCCTTCTATGAGCAAACTAGACTGCACATGATATTAAATGTATGGGGTTATTTCCGCTGGTTGTAAGAATACAATTATTTTCTACGTACCGTATTGAAGTCGTATCCTGAAAGTCGAATGCAGGATCTAAAGACATCATCTTCAGGCCGTCGATGGAATACTCTCACCTCCTGTACTCGACTTGCTGGTTACGTCGATTTCTCCAATAATGTACGTAAACAATAATTATTATAGACAGGACATATTTTATCACCTCATCAGTCTCCGTTCCACCTCCACACGCCCTACTCACTACGAATAGAACAGGAATTGCAAATAATTAAATACATTCAGGGTGGTCCCTAAATAATTGGCATGTATTTTATCTTTAAGTACTTTGCACTACTCTCTTAAGGGGCCATATACACGGCTACCCATAGAATCCCTGAAAATTTCATCAAAATCGATTGGAAAATGTGGAAGTTATGGTTGTTATAAGGATTTTACATTTTCCCATCCGCAGTGGCTACTATGTATGATTTTCTTAGGGGACCATCTACACGCCAATCGTCAAAATCCATGAAAATTTCATTGCAATCAGACAATAACTTTGAATAGTTTTGCCCGTTACAAGAATTTCAACGCAAAAGGCGGGTGGAAAATTTTATTTTGAAGAACTTTTTTTTTTCAACCTTGAAAAGTAAAAACATTGTTTCCGCTAACTTAGTGGACTCGGAAGCAAAAAAGTCCATTCTATGATTCAGAAAATCGAATTATTTGTGAAATCAGAATGAAGTCAGCCTTGTGGGTGTGGCACATAGCACGAATCGTTAAAATTACTCAATCACCCGCTTGATTTAAAATTTAAAAACCCTAAAAAGTACTTTCCTTGTCACCTTAAACTCATAGAGTACCCACACTTAGTTTTGCCAAGGTAGCGGAAGCATTGTTTTCACTTTCAAGGTTGTATAAAAAATCCAAAAATTAGATTTCATCTTTCACGTTTCAGACCTTCCTGAACAATTTTGGTTCCGTGTCTGTCGTGAAATCCTGCGGTATATGGGTCCCCGATTAAAATCATTTCCCCCAGTTAGATAGTAGCATCTGCGCATATGCAAACGTAACAGCCATAACTTCGACATGCTCCACCAGATTACGATAAATTGTTCAAGGATTGTGCGGGTAGATACTCCCTATGAGGGTGGTCGAGGTACTCAGAGATTGATATTTTGAAATTAGCTAGAATGCGTCGGATCATCTGTACGATCGGGTTATGGATACGAGAAAGCTATGTGCCACTCCCACTTGGCAAACTTTTCTGGCTAATATCTAGTTAATTTTTTGAATTACCCCATTGAAATGTGGGATAGCTAGGTGTCGCACCCGGATACGAGTATTGGGAATTACAGTCTAGCTCGATAAGATTGAGTACATGCTTTTGGTCGAAAATAATGCAAATGTAAATGATTCTCGAAATTTAAATAAAACTTTTTTGTAGCATGTAGATAGTTGAATAACGATACCTTCATAATTGAAAAATGGTGAACCGAAAGCGGTGGCCACCAGGAGAACGAAGATGTAAGATTTCAGATACATGATGTTCTGTGTCTTGAGACTGGACAAGGTTCCTCGACCTCATCCGTTTATATAGAGAGAGATAAGTACAAAAAAAAACACACAAATAACTTGAGGAAAAAACAACGTCGAAAATGTTCAGTTATCATTTTTCTGGATTTTGTTTTCCACAAATTAATACGGCCAGCTGGGAATTTCTTGCGTCTTGAGTTCACTCCCGACAATGACAACATTATTAGAGTGTAGGGTACAATTGAGGAGGTTTGTGAAATATGAGTAGAAACAGTCAAAAATGTGTGCTTCAAAGTTTTCCAATATGCACACTGCAATGTCCTTAACAATTACCTGTTGTCCAATGTTTATATTACAAAACAGCTGATCTTGGATTACTGGTGGGAGGGCGGTTCCCTCTATCTAGAAACAACCGGACAATCTGTGTTGTTAGAGATTTTTCGCCTTCTACACTCTCACTTCATCAGTTTTTGTTGCATTTGAACCTAAAGTTTCTTTTTAAAACCATCAGCAAGTCCTTCAGAAACCCAGTGGATTCCGATTGGAAAGGGAAAAGAATCCTGAGTTTTTGCTCTCAGACCCGAAATCTGAAAGCATCCAAATTGGAGTCGAAGCCCCCACCAGGCATCTCTGGGCATCTCCAGCTGTTTCTTCTCTCCTTCGAACAATAATTGACCTAAGAAAATTGTAACGTTATCGAGACCCTCTGGAAATTCTACAAACAAATTTGTCAAATAAAAGTCTCCTTTGTTCTGAAGTTGAATTGTTCACATTTCTTGTATCTCCGAAGCTTCTGGCAAGCAAGAGCGCCTCCTCTACTCTGATTGAATTTTTTAAGGAACTAAATACCACAGTAAGTAACTACCAGATGTAACTATGAAATCGAGCAGCCATTCAGAACATGAAACCAATGATTATTATTCAATCTAATTAAGTGATTTGGCTATTATTATTATTAGCCTTATTATTATTATTATTATTATTATTATCATTTGGCTATTATTATTATTTTTCCGGTGGTTTATTTTTTCTTTTTTTATTACCAAGGAGTTATATGAATGGGTTAGCTCTCGATATTTTAGTCACTTCCAATTTGAATCTTCGAAGCCTTGAGGTCATGATCTGAACTCCCTGTAACGGGCATAACTATATGAAGTTATTGTCCGATTTCGATGAAATGTCCAGGGATTGTGCGGATTGGCGTGTAGACGGCCACCTATGAAAAATCACCGGACTGATAGAAGCGACAGCGCAAGCGCAAACGTGAATTTCCTTGTAACTTCTCCATTTTCCATCTGATTTTGTTGTTATTTTTAGGGATTATGAAAATGAGATGTTAATGGTCCTGTATGCAAACCATTGCTCCCGGACTGACAGTAACTACTGCGCATGCGCAAACGTGAATTTCCTTGTTACATCCATAACTTCTACATTTTCCATCCGATTTCGAAGAAATATTCATAGATGGCCCTGGTTGATGTGTAGGCGGTCCCCTAATACGGTAGTGCAATTGATGTTTTGAGATAAACTACTGTGCATCGGCTCATCTATACAATCGAGTTATTTTTTATGACCAAGGAGTTACTATGAATGGGTTAGCTCTCGATATTTTAGTCACTTCCAATTTGAATCTTTGAAGCCTCATTCAAGAGTAGAGGATCTTCAAGATGAAATCAGAATTATTAACTTTCATGTTAGCATTTTTGCTGGTTATCGGGCAACTGACGATTGCGGTAGGTAATAGTATTACAAGTAATGCACCACTTTCCTCAATACGATTCTCCTATCCGCTTCTTCCCTTTCCCACTATTTATCCACGGAACTATAATTATTGTTCAATAAGCTCTCAAACACTAAATGCTAGAGGAAGTTTCGAGGGCCTGGGTTTCGAATTTCTAATGAAATTGGTAGGTACCTATGTATCATTTTTCCTCTCAACCGGCATATAGAATGAACCTATATTTTATTAGAATGTCAGTGGTGACCAATGGAAGAACTGTGCTCTCAGACCGATAGTTGTCACCTTCGACACCAATAGTCGTCCTTGTGATCAACCAATGTTGGTTCGATCCTAGGAATAGCGAATCACTCAATATCGGTTATTCGTATTTTCCAGGAAGGCTCATCTGGTAAAGAGCGCTCAACGATTGATACCCTTAAACAGGGGTTTGGGATTATCACAGGCCTTATCACAGGGGATTATCACAGGCCTTATCTCAGGTCTTACCTGTTGGCACCCCGAGATTGCCTTATCACCCATAGTTGGTAGGAACAGCGGTGGCTAGAGTCAACGATTTTTTTTTTCATAAGAAAACTCAAGAGGGAGGTAAATAAGATGAATGCCATCATAATGCCAATCAACTAACTAATTATTCGACTAGTGTTCGTAGACTTGGTTTGCGATTGAAGTTAAAAAAAACATATTATTCAATAAGAACAACTGCAATAATAATTCATGGTTGTTTTCACCTATTCGTTGTTCGCATTTTACTTTTCATTTTATTTATTTATCAGTTCATTCATTGTTCTACACATGTTTGAAAAATGAAATAATAAAATCAATATCTGTGAACGGAACCGAACAGAAAAAATTTTATTTCTCGAAAGTTATTAAAATACATCAGCATTGGTACTATCAAGTACACCTATACCTAATGCAAAGATATGAAGTTGGACAAGAAAAAAATGAGAAAAGCGGAAAAAACCGCGGAGGCATTCACTCATAATTAGATTGCCTTTTCTTATCGCACTAACTGAAGGAAATTACAAAAGTTATGGTTCGCCATGTTGAAGTGTAAATGGTAAGTCAGAGATGAATGTTTATGAGAATATAATACCAGAAGTAGGATATCTTCGTGGATGAACAGATCGAAAAGTAGCACTTGATAATGTTTATTCTGGTATGGAGTAGGATGAAACTTCCAATCTTAACCTGTAATGCCTGGATGCCTGTAAACCATACTCCCTTTGTTTGCTTTATTGGACATTCATGACAAATTCATCCGCCATGTTTTGATAACTTTTTCCCTACTTTCTCGATTTTTTTCCCTAAGTTTCTCAGCCATCCTCTCTGACCTAAAAGTACATCCTGTGAGTCCAACCTCCAAGGAACGTCAACGTAGGGGTCGTTTCCCTGAAAATAAAATAAATTAAAATGAGTTATTTGCAGTTTTTAGGGGTAAAAACATTGTACTATTTGATCGAACAAAAATTGATTTGTCAACATGGCATGAGTTTCAAACTTTACGTCAAATAAGGTAGCAGAATAGCCTCAGATTTCAAAATTCACCAAAATTGAATTAGTTGGTGTAAAAACACTTATTATTCTGGTGTATTCTTCAACACTATACTTGATTTTCACTATGATGTTGATAGTTTTTTATGTCTACAAACAGCAACACAATTACGAAACCAATCATGTTGATGGTTTTTTCATTTTCCACAATACTGGTCGATTTTTAATGGCAATGTACTTCATCTATTGCCCAGATCCAAACTGGCATACAAATTTGAGGAAATTAATCTATAAGGTCATGAAAAATTGGTGTTGGGTAAAATATGCTCGAGCGAATCAAAGTTTCGTCTGTATAACCTCCCGTGATTTAGGAGGAGTAATTTAAACAAGTGTGGTTAGAATCATTCATGCGGAATTTCATGTACTCGTTGCCTCAATTTCGGTCCCGCGTTTGTTGATATTTCCGTGTCGGATAGTACGCTGGTCGTAAGATTACTACTTATCCACATCCTCAATCCGATCGGTAGGAACAACGCCACTTGATAATATCAAGTGGATATATTATATCCTGAAAATCGTCGACGTGAACAACATCAACGCTTGGTTGTAGAGGTTATAATTCACAATAGGGAATTTGGTGCACTGCTCTGAAATATTACGTGCCATGATTGGTTTAATATTTTTGTTGGACGTGTATCTTGATTTCAAGATTTACATAACCATCCACTTTTTAAAAAACCAACTCAATACAGAAAAAACACGACCACTTGGCTAATAGTCCAGTCAAATTAGCAGTTAGGGTTTGCATTAATTCCGGACAAAGCGAAACTTTTATGGGTGACTTGTGGGTGCCTATGGAACATGTTTTTAGTATATTCTACTAGATTCTCCTTGTGCTAACTTTTTGGTGCCCGAAAAACCGCGATTTTTCGGCACTTGTTTCAGTTTTTTGCCTATAACTCGTACACGATGCATCCTACGGAAAATTTTACTCCTTCCTTTATTAAACAGGATAAATTTCTGCGTCGAATGACCACCTGAAACGTTAAGATCGGTTCAGCCGTTTGGCCGAAATCGATCGTTGAAGTTTGGCGATTTTTCCCAAATTGGTTGAAAAATGGGTTACGCTCAAGTTTCAAGGCCTGTACATCAAAAACGGCGTATCCAACCAAAAAATGTCACATAATCAAAGTTGTAGAGAATCAAATTTTGTGTAAGAAAAGCATCCCCCCTTCCTCCCCCCTCCCACCCGCCCCTACCAAATGATAGAATAACGAAACAACTTCTGAGTAAACGAAATTATGAGTATTGAAAACGGTGTTGCAATCAAAAAATGTCATATAATCAAAGTGAAACGTCTGTTGTTCAACTTACTAAGGCACTGAGGTACTTGTAATACTAGAAAAGGCGAAAGAAAAAACATTCTCCTGGTCCTAACTTTTTGGTGCCCAAAAAACCGCGATTTTTCGGCACTTGATTCAGTTTTTCGCCTATAACTCGTACACGATGCATCCTACGGAAAATGTTACTCAATCCTTTATTAAACAGGATGAATTTCTGCGTCGAATGACCACCTGAAACGTTAAGATCGGTTCAGCCGTTTGGCCGAAATCGATCGTTGAATTTTGCCGCTTTTTCCCAAATTGGTTGAAAAATGGGTTACGCTCAAGTTTCAAGGCCTGTACATCAAAAACGGCGTATCCAACCAAAAAATGTCACATAATCAAAGTTGTAAAGAATCAAATTTTGTGTAAGAAAAGCATCCCCTCTTCCTCCCCCCTCCTCCCACCCGCCCCTACCAAATGATAGAATAACGAAACAACTTCTGAGTAAACGAAATTATGAGTATTGAAAACGGTGTTGCAATCAAAAAATGTCATATAATCAAAGTGAAACGTCTGTTGTTCGACCTAAGGCACTGAAGTACTTACAATAATAGAAAAGGCAAAAGAAAAAACATCTCCTAGATTCTCCTTTTGCTCACTTTTTGGTGCCCGAAAAACCACGATTTTTCGGCACTTGTTCCAGTTTTTCGCCTATAACTCGTACACGATGCATCCTACGGAAAATTTTACTCAATCCTTTATTAAACAGGATGAATTTCTGCGTCGACTGACCACCTTCATTTTTTAGATCGGTTCAGCCGTTTGGCCGAAATCGATCGTTGAAGTTTTGGCGATCAACCAATTTGGGAAACATCGCCGGAAACATCGGGAAAAATCGTGGTTTTTCGGGCACCAAAAAGTGAGCAAAAGGAGAATCTAGGAGATGTTTTTTCTTTTGCCTTTTCTATTATTATAAGTACTTCAGTGCCTTAGGTCGAACAACAGACGTTTCACTTTGATTATATGACATTTTTTGATTGCAACACCGTTTTCAATACTCATAATTTCGTTTACTCAGAAGTTGTTTTGTTATTCTATCATTTGGTAGAGGCGGGTGGGAGGGGTGGGGAGGAAGAGGGGATGCTTTTCTTACACAAAATTTGATTCTCTACAACTTTGATTATGTGACATTTTTTGGTTGGATACGCCGTTTTTGATGTACAGGCCTTGAAACTTGAGCGTAACCCATTTTTCAACCAATTTGGGAAAAAGCGGCAAAATTCAACGATCGATTTCGGCCAAACGGCTGAACCGATCTTAACGTTTCAGGTGGTCATTCGACGCAGAAATTCATCCTGTTTAATAAAGGATTGAGTAACATTTTCCGTAGGATGCATCGTGTACGAGTTATAGGCGAAAAACTGAATCAAGTGCCGAAAAATCGCGGTTTTTTGGGCACCAAAAAGTTAGGACCAGGAGAATGTTTTTTCTTTCGCCTTTTCTAGTATTACAAGTACCTCAGTGCCTTAGTAAGTTGAACAACAGACGTTTCACTTTGATTATATGACATTTTTTGATTGCAACACCGTTTTCAATACTCATAATTTCGTTTACTCAGAAGTTGTTTCGTTATTCTATCATTTGGTAGGGGCGGGTGGGAGGGGGGAGGAAGGGGGGATGCTTTTCTTACACAAAATTTGATTCTCTACAACTTTGATTATGTGACATTTTTTGGTTGGATACGCCGTTTTTGATGTACAGGCCTTGAAACTTGAGCGTAACCCATTTTTCAACCAATTTGGGAAAAAGCGGCAAAATTCAACGATCGATTTCGGCCAAACGGCTGAACCGATCTTAACGTTTCAGGTGGTCATTCGACGCAGAAATTCATCCTGTTTAATAAAGGATTGAGTAACATTTTCCGTAGGATGCATCGTGTACGAGTTATAGGCGAAAAACTGAATCAAGTGCCGAAAAATCGCGGTTTTTTGGGCACCAAAAAGTTAGGACCAGGAGAATGTTTTTTCTTTCGCCTTTTCTAGTATTACAAGTACCTCAGTGCCTTAGTAAGTTGAACAACAGACGTTTCACTTTGATTATATGACATTTTTTGATTGCAACACCGTTTTCAATACTCATAATTTCGTTTACTCAGAAGTTGTTTCGTTATTCTATCATTTGGTAGGGGCGGGTGGGAGGGGGGAGGAAGGGGGGATGCTTTTCTTACACAAAATTTGATTCTCTACAACTTTGAGTATGTGACATTTTTTGGTTGGATACGCCGTTTTTGATGTACAGGCCTTGAAACTTGAGCGTAACCCATTTTTCAACCAATTTGGGAAAAATCGCCAAACTTCAACGATCGATTTCGGCCAAACGGCTGAACCGATCTTAACGTTTCAGGTGGTCATTCGACGCAGAAATTCATCTTGTTTAATAAAGGAAGGAGTAAAATTTTCCGTAGGATGCATCGTGTACGAGTTATAGGCAAAAAACTGAAACAAGTGCCGAAAAATCGCGGTTTTTCGGGCACCAAAAAGTTAGCACAAGGAGAATCTAGTAGAATATACTAAAAACATGTTCCATAGGCACCCACAAGTCACCCATAAAAGTTTCGCTTTGTCCGGAATTAATGCAAACCCCCCCCCCCCCTTTTTTGGCTAATTTGACTGGACTATAAAGGATTTTTGGAACAACCATAATTTTTAAATAAACTTCTGGATTCGAGCTAGAAATAAATTAACCATAGGAGTGATCTGTTCGGTAAAATAATAAACCATTGTGTAATAATTTGTAGCGTTTTTTGTTCTATGATTTCTCGTGAGCAAGCAGTGTTTACTACTCTTGGCGTATGTCGTTTAAATAAACTTCATAAAACAAGCAATTGCTTGACAATTTTCAAAAATAGTAGGTACCCCCAAGATATAGTAAGTCGTACTAAAAACCGCTTGAAAACTTCTCAAGTAAGGAATGTAGTGTGAGTTAACAGTAGTATTGGTACATACGGCATGCAGTGAGAGACCAGGGATATTATACTTACGTAATACCATTGACCAAGTTCATAGTCGTCCGGATACCTGCGCAAATATTATCAAACAAAATGTAAATCAAACTAGTGTTTACGATTACTATTCTCAGTTACAAGGTAAAGCACAAAATGTAACAAACTTACAGAGAGGAGTGGTTTCTCCTCAACATTGATTTAACATTGATTAACATTGCCCTTAACATTAACCCTTGCCAAGTCGTGCTATAGGTACGTCACGCATTAGCTCTTTATCCTCTATTACTCTCTTATGTGAGCTGTCATTCCTCCACATCAGATGAAGAAACATTCCTTGAAATCATTTTGAGTTTTTTATCTGAATGTTATGAATTTTTAGAAATTTTTTCTCAAGCTGTTTTTATTTTTTTTACCACCAGAATTTAGGTCCTTATTTCTAGCTGGATGAATACGTTCGTTCACGTTGGATATTTGGTGTCTTCTCAAGTTATTACTCTGTAAAATTGAATCCAGTTCAAAGGGAACAACGTGAATACTACGATAATACAGGGCAAATACAATCAGAAAGTGTCCTTCCATGACTCAACAAGCTGATTAACCTCTTCCTTGGTTTAGGGTGTTGGATCACAAAAGAAGAGTAGGCAACAACGTTGCGGGGAATATTGGGTCTAGCTGATGTAAGGGGAAGTTGGGGTCTTAACCTTGTTAGGGAGTAGGCCAACCATGGGGAATTGGTGATCTGGCCGGTATAGGGTATTAAGTGGCAAGACTATCATGGGAAATGGGAGTCTATCCCACATGTATGGAAAGTTGGAGCTTACGCTTTAAGAAAATTACATAGAAGAGTACAGCTTATGTAAAAATCCTGAAGACGGAGTAGATTCTCACGAGTCGAATATTACTCGTATTTATCCTTATTTGATGTATTATTAGTGGTATTCAGTGAAATTAAGCTCACCCGACCAAGTAAGTTGCCTGTGATTGCAACATAACAACCAGCAAAACTGCCAGCCCGAGAGTTAGTGATTCCCTCTTCATCTTGAAGATTCCACTGCTGTCCTGAAAAATTCATGACAACCCATTTATAGTACCACCCAGGCAATTAAAAATCACACATCACCGGCAAAATACCACCGTCACCAAATTAAATTGAGATTGTCGGATCATAAATCTATCAATTTGCAGTTTATTAATATTACAATTTTTGGTGATGGTACTACTTTCTCCGAGTCATTCTATTCAGTTGGACTGCCAGATTTTTTACTACTGCACCTAAATAGTGATGGGTTAATTGTTCTTGGAATGACGTCTACGTCTTTGGGTAGGTTTTTTTAATTATTGAAATTCGTAGGGACTATGCGAGTGGAGCAGTAGATGGCCCTCTATGAATTGCATGGTCCTCGGATGAATACTGGCAAAATTTCTGTATTTTCTTTGATACGAGCTGGGCGAAATTTTCAGGGATTGAGTGTGTTGGAGTCTTGACGGTCCCCTTTGAGTTTCCCGGTTATCAAATCAACGTTGCTTTCTAGGATCAATCATATCTTTAATTTATGATTCAAATACTTGATCCCCAAATCATCATTGTGCCTACTTAGATTCCTTGAGTCATATAAAGAAAGTTTCATTATCGAAATTCATTCCATCTCTTTGACATTCGCGGCACTGTGGCCCACTTACGTTGAAGTAAACAAATGTAATTCGTTAGGGGGGCTCCAACCGGGGGTTTAGTAGAACTCCGAAACTGTTAGTTAATTTGTGTCGTTAGAAGATTTCGATTTAAAAGTATTTCTTTTCATCAATTTACCTAGAACAATATTAGCAGTGCTGTCCGGAACAGGGATAGAATCGTTCTAATTGTTTCCAACAATTGTCAAAATTGTTCCAGATATAGCTACCTCATTCTTCCCTCTAATTATCATTTTTCAATGCATCACTCTTAAATTTATTCTGTTAGATTACTTGAAATAGCTGTGTTCCTCTCAACTCCTTTCTGTTAAAATTTAACAGAAAGGAGTTGACCAAATTCAAACCAAATTCAAATTTAATTTGAATTTGGTTTATTATTTTCAATAGTGAACCTTTGTGATTAAGCTATGAAAAATGTGCCCCCCCCCACTCTCTAAATTTGATGGTTACGTAGAATCCCAAAATAGAAGATGTGCCCCAATGCTATTGGTTGGTGTCAATAAATTCTAAGTGGTTAAAAATAGGGGTTATAATTTTAAAATCGTCCTAGCTCAAAAACTGTCGATATAAAGTTATTGTTTTTTGACCGATTTAAAATAGAAGTTAAATTTTAGAATCGAATGAAACCACACCCTGTGGGACTCGTGAGTTCGGTTCCCATGAGGAATTGGGGAGTTTTACAATATATCAGAAACACGAGTGTGAATCGTAAATGACTCTTTACTGAAGGAAATTGGCCCATTATCCGTTCATAATTTCTGCTGATCACCTGAGATCGTTTATTTGAGATTTGAATTTTTGCCTTGTTGCCTATCATTGTTAAGAGTTTGCTCTCTGCTCCGTCGCGGCATCGACAACGATGATAAGACGTTGCGGAGCGTTTCGACCCCCTCACCTCGTCCACCTGACACCGGCAGTATCTCATGAACCTTCCGCTTTGCTCGATCGATCGATTTTTGCTGCCAAACGCCTTTTCGTACGAGTTATATGCACGCGTAACCAAATTTTGGATATCTCCGCACAATCCGCCTGAAGTAAAACCCCTCATCGTCGCTTGATACCAAGTTGTCTCAAAGTCTGGACACTGAGGGATTCCTGGGGACGTTTTTGCTGCCCATATTACTACCTGCCATACAAGGACGCAACGGACCGCCTTCAACGCCGCCCACGAGAGGTTCGTAATTTCATGCTTTCCTCTGTCCAGTAGGTATAGGTAGGCACTTATTGAACCCTTCTAATCAAAGTTGGTTTATTGGTTGGATTTTATTTTCTTGCACTACCTTAAATTGCAGTGCCTCTTTACTCAACTCGCCTTTTCACCTTATCAGATTTTAGTTCAGTACAACGCGCTTTGGTCCTTCGAAGTCAAAGATGATTTTGAACTTACATTTTGAACTTATATTAACTGAAATTAACAAACATCGTTGATCGTACCTTTGAATAGAGCTTCGTTTTGTACTTAGTTGGACGCCATGAAGGCACCCACAGTTATTGGTAGAAGGGGGTATTAATGGAAGAGCTGCGTTCTGTGTGCAGCCTAGTGATATGTATATGGAATTAATGAACCTTTGTGTAATAATTACCAGATTGTAATGATTCACTTATCCATGATTTCACGTGTGCAAGCAGTACCTACAACCCTCGTCTTAATTCGTTTATATACTTCACGAAACATGCAATTGCTTGAGAATTTTCATTTTTACCTCAAGCTATAGTAATTAATTTCAACAAAAAATAATAATAATATAATTTAAAAGTAACGCTACGAATAGGACGTGAAGGAATGGGGGAATGGGGTCTTCCTGCACGTAAGACATCCCGATAACACAATACTTACACAAAATATGATTTATTGAAGGGGTTCGTTGAATCACACCACTTCATTAAAGTCTCATTCTAATTTACCTTCCTCCGGGGACTTTTTAGGATTTCAGATTCCGTTGGCCACTTCCAAAATCTACAGTTGTAACCAGCAAAATTTCTAATATACAAGTTGATAGTTTTGAATACAACTTGATGATCACTTAATTAAATCGAATAACTTTTGGTTTTTTGTTTATTAAATATACCAAATTATTAAATACCAAATTTTGGTAAGGTAGCGTGGTGTGGTTTAGTAATAGTATATTATACTATATGTTTAGTATATACTAAACAGTAGTTTAGCTATATACTAAATAACATATATGTTTAGTTCGTGTCTACCTTAGATTGAGGAAGGATTCAAAAAAAAAAAGAAAAAAAAAATAGACCGCCTTTGTACGAAAAATCGCGGAAGTTCATGTTGTACGGGTGCAACATTGGGCCATTAGGGGATATAGAAAAATGATGAACCTTTGTGTAATAATTTGCAGTTTTTTTTCGGGGAATCGCTGGACACCCTGTTGGTTGTAGAAGTTATAGTTCACTATAGGGAATTTGGTGCACTGCTCTGAAATATTACGTGCAATGATTTGGTTTAATATTTTCGTTGGAAGTGAATCTTGATTTTCTCTCAATCAAGATTTACATAACCGTGCACTTTTCCAAAAACCAACTCAATACAGAATGTACACGACCACTTGGCTACGAGATCTTCGGAACAACCATAATTTTTTAAACTTTTGGATTTGAGCAAGAAAAAAATTGACAAAACCCTCAAAAGCCAAAAAGCCCTCAAAATCGAAAATAATCTTTCCTTTAAGACCTCAGACCTATTTTGATGAAATTTGGTAAATGGGCTTCATTTGGGGTCTAGTTGATGTCTTGGTCGATGTCAGTCACTTCTAAGGGGTGAAAAATAAGGTTTGAACATTTTAATAGTGAAAACTATCAAAATAGAGGTACTTATCGTTTTATCACCAATTTTTTTTTTTCGCCGTTCGCTCCCTACGAGAACTTGGGTATCGGACTTACGATAAATCAGAAAAAAGAGTGTGAATTGCAAAAGAGGCGTTGAAAAATCGCTTCAAAATATTAGCTGTCCAAAATAAATTATCGTTGTTCGTTTCTTCGAGTTGTACTCCAGATATTGTACCAGTTATACCAGAAGGAGGATGGCTTTGTAGATTAAAAAAACGAACAGTTGCACTTGACGTTGTTTATTGTGGAGCAGCAGATGAAAACCCAAATGGGGGGTGCGCCTTGATTTTTTTTAGATTTTTAATCGAAAGTAGACTACATTCTGAGAATTTTGGCACCAACTGCGACGTTCTAGGGTGAGTAGATCTGTTTCTATGATTTTTCAAAGTTTCGACCGTTTATGACGTCAAGCGCCCCTCCCGCCTGGGAGGGACCCCCCAGCCCAATGTGACGTCATAAGCGGTCGAAACTTTAAAAATTCATAGGAAAAGATTTACACACGCTAGAAGGTCGCGGTTGGTGCCAAAATTCTCGGAATGAGGTCTACCTTAGATTAAAAATAACAATAAACAGTTTTTCCTACCCAGGCGCACACCTCATTACAAACATTCTAGGACGTCCTCAAGCCACACTACCATACTCAGCCACGCCTGGGGTTGTTGGGGTGGACTGAGTTGATTATTCCATCTATATATCTCGAAAGAATCGAGGCCACTGCCTCTTCCCCCTTTTTTGCCGTATTTTTGATCCAGTCTCTGCTTCTGCCACCATATAATGTATCAAGTGCGTCCAAGTTGGGGTCGTTTCCCTGAAAAATGGAATAATTAAAATGAGTGATTGGCTATCTGTAAGGGAAAGGAAATATTGTAATAACAATGATTGAGCAAAAATTGAATCTTCAACGGGTAGTAAGAATATCAAACAATCTGTCAAAGAAGGTAGCCGAATAGCTTCCTCAGATTAGTTGATGTAAAAATACTCATTATCGATCATTATCACTGGTGAATTATCCAACATTATACTTGATTTTGGTTTATTATTATCAATAATGAACCACTGCAATCGACTAAGAAGAAATTTTGTTCAACCCCCATCAAAATTCGTTGGTTTACGTTTCAAGGTACGTAGAATCCGAAAATCGAATAAAACATATTGTTTAGTAATGCATGCATTCCAGGGGACGTCCCATTGGACAAGTATTGGATCAGTTTAACCAGTTGGTAAGCAATAAAACTGTTTCACTCGATGTAATTTATCTATTAGGTACTTTAGGCAAGAAATACTGACCCCCCCCCCCCCCACCATTATCCGCCTTAACATTTCTAGCGGTATGCGAGCCTCGAATTTGAAGAGCATTTTAAAATCCATGATCTACGATACCCAACATGCGAATTCGAGTTCACCCCCATCACCACCACCACCAACGGTACCAGTCTGGCACCAAAGAGGAAATACGTCGTAACGTTGAACTTTCATCTGTTAGTTTTAGTAGGCAGTCCGTCGAAGTTCACATCCGTATTCAAGGTGAAACACAAAAAAAAAAAAAAAACAGAAATATGCGGTTTATGGTGTCCTGGCACCATGGTGGCACCACTATTAGTTCCATGGCGGTACAGAGAATAATTAATGAAAATCCGGAGGTATAATGAGAATTTTTCCTCAATTTCAAAGCTTGGGTACAATTAGTAAGCAGTAAAGGAACCGAAATATTGAAAAATCGGATATTTTGTGAATATTATCCCCCCCATTCACCCCCTCCCCTTGCGAATTTTGGTATTCTGGTAAAATCAAGTACAACTCGGAAGTTATTTGAGTCAAACAAAAAAAGAAACACGCAAATCGGTTGGGAATTGAGGCCTGGGCAGAGTTTACAAGATTATACCCGCAAACGCACGTTTTTCAAGCATTAACCCCCCCCTTTCCCCCCCCCCCCCTTAAAAGGCAAAATTCGAAATTCCGGCGACGTAGTGCACAACTAGATAGTATTCCGCGACGAACAAAAAAAGAACCACGAAAATCGGTTGAGAACTAAGGCCTGGGCAGAGTACACAAGATTTTGTTACACCCACATACACATACACACACATAGACATACACCTTTGGATTTGGATTCAGAATGGTCTAAAACGGATTACTGTGTGGTTTTTTTTTTCTGTTGAGTGTTGTCCAACTTCACCCCAGATCGATCGCATAAGGACGCCCAAGTCTTACTGTGGGACGTCCTAAACATTGTCCATCCCTCCACCGTACGCGGCATTTGCCTTATGGACCGATTTGGATGAAAAATGGTATATGGGCTCCATTTAGGGTCTAGTTGTGCCCCGAAGCTTTGGTTGATGTCAGTCACTTCTAACTCACCCGCGTTTGCGGACATAATCTTGTAAACTCTGCCCAGGCCTCAATTTTCTACCGATTTGCGTGTTTCTTCTTTTGTTCGACTCAAAAATCTTCCAAATTGCTCATTATTTCACCAGAGTATCACAATTCGCAAGGGGAGGGGGCAAGTTGGGGAATAATATTCACAAAATATTCGATTTTTCAATATTTCGGTTTCTTTATAGCTTACTAATTGTATCCAAGCTTTGAAATTGAGGAAAAAATATCATTATACCTCCGGATTTTTATGAATTATTCTCTGTAACACCATAGAACTAATATTGGTGCCACCGTGGTGCCAAGACACCATAAACTGCATATTTCGTGTTTTTTTTTTTGTGATTCACCTTGAATACGGAACCTCGACGGACTGCCTACCAAAACTAATAGATGAAAGTTCAACGTTACGACTTATTTCCGCTTAGGTGCCAGAGTGGCACTATTGTCGGGGGGGGGGGGGACTCGAATTCGCATGTTAAGTGTTGGAGATCGTGGATTTTAAAATGCCGTCCTTCAAATTCGAGGATCACATGCCGCTAGAAATGTTTTGGTTGATCAGTGTTATGGAGGGGGGATGGAGAGACCGTCTTATTTCTTGCTTAAATTATGTACATCGAGTGAAACAGTATTATCGCTTACCTTCGGGTTTAAATTGACCTAATGCTCATCCAATGGGACGTCCCCTGGAATGCATGCATTACTAAACGATATGTTTCTAAAATTTTTAAAATACTGTTGAATCGAACGAGGACTTGGGATTCGGATTTACGATAAAGCAGAAACACGTGTGTGAATCGCAAAGGGCAGTTCACTGGCTGAAATTGGCCCAATATCCCTTCAAATTTTCGCTGATCAAATGCGATCGTCGATCGTTCCTTTGAATAGTTTCGTGTTGTACTCAGTTGTGTTTCCTTAGCAACCAAGAATGAAATTTATCGTAATAAAGTTTCTTCTATGATATCACTTGAGCAAGCAGTGTCTTCTACTCTTGGCGTCGATCGTTTATAGACTTCATAAAACAGGCAATTGCTTGACAATTTTCAAAAATAGTAGGTACCCTCAAGATATAATATCATACTAAAACATGCGTACTACCTACCTACCACATACGTCTACTTCACAATCAATTTTATTTTAAAAAGAAATAGGTAAACGCTTTACAACTGGGAGTTGTGGATGCCTTCATGAAGAAATTTGTAAGTCATACTAAAAAACAGCTCGAAAACTTCTGAATTAAGGAAAGTAGTGCGAGTTAACAGTAGTATTGGTACATACGGCATGCAGCGAGAGACCAGGGATCTTATACTTACGTAATACCATGGTCCAAGTTCATAGTCGTCCGGATACCTGCGCAAATATAATCAAACAAAATGTAAATCAAACTAGTGTTCACCATTACTCTCAATTACTAGGTAAAGCCTTAAATTCCCCCTAAGGTAGGTTCCACTTGGTCTGATACAATTATTCATTTATTTGAACCGATGTTTGAACTATTTGAAGCGGTTCCACATCCAGGGATAAACTGGTCCGGAATAGAAACAAGTGCGAACTAAGTAGCAACAGATTTTCGATCAGATTTCTACTAGGTCGTGGTGTGCCTGCAACTGTCTTCAGATGATCTTTATAATATAATAAATAGTAAGTAATAATTAGTTCAATTCATGAATAGCATTTTCTCGTCCCTACATCCTAGGATCAGCACGTATTGTTTAGACGGCTCACATCGTGCTATACGTCACACTCTCTAGTAGAGAGTTTTCGCCAGCTCGTTATCCTCCATTACTCTCTTACGTGATCTGTCATTCCTCCACGTCAGATCAAGAAACATTCCTTCAAGTCATTTTGATTTTTCTATTCGAATGCTATAAATTGTTTGAAATTTTCTCTCAAGCTGTTTTTGTTCTTTCACTAGCAGAATTTAGGTTCTTATTTCACGCTGGATGAACACGTCGTTCAAGTTGGATATTTGGTCTCTTCTCAAGTTGCTACTCTGTAAAATTGAATCCAGCTCAAAGGGAACGTCGTGAATACTAGGAAAACACAGATCGAATACAATCGGAAAGTGTCCTTCCATGACTCAAAAAGCTGATTAACCTCTTCTTTGTTTAAGGTGTTGGAACATAGTAGAAGTTGATTCTCACGAGTCGAATATTACTCGTATTTATCCTTATTTGATGTATTATAAGCGATATTTAGTGAAATTCATGCTCACCCGACCAAGTAAGTCGCCTGTGATTGCAACATAACAACCAGCAAAACTGCCAGCCCGAGAGTTAGTGATTCCCTCTTCATCTTGAAGATTCCACTGCTGTCCTGAACAATCCACGACAACCCATTTATAGTACCACCCAGGCAATTAAAAATCACACATCATCGGCAAAATAGCACCGTCACCAAATCAAATTGAGATTATCGGATCATAAATCTATTAATTTGCAGTTTATTATTATGACAATTTGCGGTGATGTTACTACTTTCCCCGAGTCATTCTATTCAGTTGGACTGCTAGTTATTTTTACCTTCGAACCTAAATAATGGTAGGTTTATTGTTGTTGGAATGATGTCAACGTTTTTGGATAGGTTTTTAAACGTATTGAAGTTCGTAGGGCTTATCTGGGTGGATCAGTGGATTGCCCTCTATGAATTTCATGGTCCCCGGATGAATACTGGCACTATTTCCACATTTTCTTTGATACGATTTGGGCGAAATGTTCAGTTGAGCTATACAAATGTAATTCGTTAAGGGGGCTCCAATTGGAGGTTTAGTTGAGCTCTGAAACTGTATCGAAGAATTTCGATACAAAAGTGTTGGTTTTCATCAATTTCACTGGAACGTCGTTAGCAGTGCTGTCCGGAACAGGGAGAGATATTTCGAAGTTCTGCCAGATTTGGTGAAATAGGGGTTATAACTTTCGAATCGCCCCAGCTCAAAAACTATAAAGATGTAATGTATGTGTAAAGTATAACGATATAAAGTTATTGTTTTTTATCGTTGAAACGTAGAATTTAGTTTTTAGAATCGAAATCATGAGACCACACTATCTGGGACAAACCGTTCGCTCTCCGTGAGGACTTGAGAATTGGTTCCTCAATATACCAGAAACACGAGTGTGAATCAATTTCTTTTATTCATATTTTTTATTTTTTAAGGCACATGTAACCTTCAAGTGGTCATGGGCGCCAAATAAAATGGTTACAATAAATTAGGTTTGTTCCAGCAAGGCGACCGCAGTCGACCGGCGCATGCGCATTACGACTAACCACTGTTCCAACGACAATCTGCCCAACTTTGCGGTTGAACCACTGTTCCAGCAACTCGACCGCGGTCGACCCAAACCCGACCGCTCTGAGGAGTGCGGTCGCGAGCGGTCAAGATTGGAAACCTCACACTAAAGAAACCTCTACCTTAACCTTCTCATTTCAAAACGAGGTCCGCAGTGGAAGGACCTCCCAATGTGTTTTGGTTGAGAGTTTATAGTCATCAGAGATAGGTACAAATTGGACAGTAGATGTGTTAAGTAATGGATTTTTTCACCCTCCTGTTGGAAGAACTTTTTTCAGAAATGTGTGAAGCTTCAACCAGCCCAATGTCCTCAAATTTCTCGCTCTCACAAAGGAAGCCTTGAAATCTCTCTTTACGCCCTCGTGAAGATAAATTTGCATTAAAATTGTGACTTTTCTGTAACATCATACCTATAAAGGGTGTCTACCATTTGGATGAACCAAACTTCAAGGATCGATTGTACAACTAATTTGCTACAAAAATGTCTCCTGGTAATTTTTTAGGACGTCCCACAGTAAGACTTGGGCTTCCTCATGCGATCGATCTGGGGTGAAGTTGGACAACACTCAACAGAAAAAAAAATCCGTTTTAAACCATTCTAATCCGTTTTAGACCATTCTGAATCCAAATCCGTGAAAAAAACCATAGGTGTGTGTATGTGTAGGTGTATGTGTGTGTAACAAAATTCATTTCGGAGGTACGTTTGATTCAAATTTTAGACTTCTTCAATCTGCTTTCAACAAAACAATAAATATAATAATCCCCTCAGGACCTAGACATTCTCCGAGCCTAATAGAAAAATTAAAAATTCTGAACTCTCCAACTCTCAGACAGATATATTATAAATATGCATTCTTGTATGTCGTCAAACACTTCGACCAATATGACGAAAAAATTATCCATTACCGACAAGGAAGAACCCGTAGATCCAACTACGTAGAACTGAAAGTAGTTAACTACAAGCATAGACACAGTCGTCACCAATCACCCTACTTACTACCATGTATTTACAATTAATTGATACATAGAATTTGCCCCACGTCCTATAACCACACTTTCGAAAATTACGAAAGCACCAAAAAGAGATGTAAAAATTTTTTTCAACAAAACCGAGAATTAGTTTTAATGTTGGGGTGAGAGCTTAATGACGCATGATTGTCAATTATAATAAAAAAACGCTGCAAATCATTGCTCAAAGGTTTATTATTTTCTGTATAGATCACCCTTCTGTATAGATCACTGGTTTTCCATCAATAGCACCTACCACCATCTGTATTCTCCCTTGACCTTCCCTCTCAAATTTCAGCTTCCTGCGTTCAATAGGATTGAAAATGGCTTCGGAGCTCACTCAGCTGATCAGTGATCTGAAGAGTGAAGAAGATCTCCTCGAATGCTGAAGACGCCTGGAAGAGCACTTCGATTCAATAGGAATGAAAATGGCTTCGGAGCTCACTCAGCTGATCAGTGATCTGAGGAGTGAAGAAGATCTCCTCGAATGCTGGAGACGCCTGGAAGAGCACTTCCATTCAATAGGATTGAAAATGGCTTTGGAGCTCACTCAGCTGATCAGTGATCTGAAGAGTGAAGAAGCCTTTGAGCAATGATTTGCAGCGTTTTTTACCCACCAACATTTTTTTTACCTACCAACTTTTTTTTACCTACCAGCCAGGTACTACCTACCACACCATACTGGCTTCACACCTTCACAATCAAGTTCATTAGAAAGAACTAAACGCTTCACACTCGATTGGAAAAATAGAAAGCTTCATGTGGAAATTTGATTACTGGTTACGCAGAAGGCAAAACTGTACACAAATCGAAGAAATGAACAGCGATCGCATTTTAGTCAGATAAAATTTGAACGGCGATTAGACCTCTTTTGCGATTCACACTCATGATTCTGTTTTATCGAAGGAAAAGTACTCGTAGGGACCGAACGGTTTGTCCTACAGAGCTCCGGGTGGTCTCAAAAATTTTTAAAAATTCAATACTATTTAAAATTGGTGAAAAAACGATACCTTTATTTCGAGAGTTTTCGAGCTAGGGCACTCTTGAAAATTTCAACCCTCAATTTTCACCCCTTAGAAGTGACCTACATCAACCAAAAGCTTCGCGGCACAACTAGACCCCAAATGGAGCCCATATACCAAATTTGAACCAAATCGGTCCAGTGTTGCTAAGAAAAGTGCCGCGTACGGCGGACGGACGGAAATTTTTTTATTCGATTTTCGTATTCTACGTACCTTGAAACGTAAAACATCAAAGTTTGAGGGGGGATTAAAATTTTTTTCTTTCTTGCTCGATTCCAAAGGCTTATTATTGAAAATAATAAACCAATAGGTAATTAAATCTAATGGAACTAATAAGTTACTCAATAGTTAATCGAATAGCATGCCACCTAAAAATATCAAAATAATACAGTTAAAGGAATACTTAACAAAAATAATGTATAGTTATTAAATAATGAATTGTTGGGGGCATTTACTATACTATATTGTATGTTGAAAATAATCTATTGTAATAACTATACTTATGCCAACCTAATGATCTCATTAATGTTATGATAACCTAATGATGTTCTTAGAGTTGAAAGGAAAACTTTCACATGTCACTATTATTATTGTATACTATTATTATCGCATGTCACTGAATATTATTGTATATTCAGTCGTTGGAGTTGTTATTTATTTGTATTGCTGCTGAGTCGAGATCCATGGGACCATCAAGAACACTAAAGTTAATAAAGAATAATTATGTACATATTGCACCCCCGACCCGCGCGACCTTGTATGGTCTTGGGTTGACTATATAAAATGTATGTACAAAGTGAACGAATAAATAATAATAATCCTGTAATCCTGTAAATCTTGTGTACTCTGCCCAGGCCTTAGTTCTCAACCGATTTTCGTGGTTCTTTTTTTGTTCGTCGCGGAAAACTATCTAGTTGTGCACTACGTCGCCGGAATTTCGAATTTTGCCTTTTAAGGGGAGGAAAGGGGGGGTTAATGCTTAAAAAACGTGCGTTTGCGGGTATAATCTTGTAAACACTGCTCAGGCCTCAATTTCCAATCGATTTGCGTGTTTCTTTTTTTGTTTGACTCAAATAACTTCCGAGTTGTACTTGATTTTACCAGAATACCAAAATTCGCAAGGGGAGGGGGTGAATGGGGGGGGATAATATTCACAAAATATTCGATTTTTCAATATTTCGGTTCCTTTACTGCATACTAATTGTACCCAAGCTTTGAAATTGAGGAAAAATTCTCATTATACCTCCGGATTTTCATGAATTATTCTCTGTACCGCCATGGAACTAATAGTGGTGCCACCATGGTGCCAGGACACCATAAACCGCATATTTCGTGGTTTTTTTTTTGTGTTCACCTTGAATACGGATGTGAACTTCGACGGACTGCCTACTAAACCCAATAGATGAAAGTTCAATGTTACGACGTATTTCCGCTTTGGTGCCAGACTGGCGCCATTGGTGGTGGTGGCGATGGGGGGGGGGGGTGAACTCGAATTCGCATGTTGGGTATCGTAGATCATGGATTTTAAAATGCTCTTCAGATTCGAGGCTCGCATACCGCTAGAAATGTTAAGGTGGATAATGGTGGGGGGGGGGGTCACTATTTCTTGCCTAAAGTACCTAATAGATAAATTACATCGATTGAAACAGTTTTATTGCTTACCAACTGGTTAAACTGATCCAATACTTATTCAATGGGACGTCCCCTGGAATGCATGCATTACTAAACAATATGTTTCTTAACTCAGTCAAAATGCCTTTTTTCACTTCGAAGTTTTTTTTCGCGTTTACCAAATAAATTCAAATTTAAGGATATCGTTGGGAAGAGCGTTAAATTTCCAAGCTGCCTAGTGTAAAATCTTTTGGAAATAAACCATTTCTAAAAAATCAAGTCAGAAGCAAACTTCAATATTTTTCGAAATGTGACTCTTTCACTTTATGAAATATGAAGTTTTCACTTTGAACTCCTGTCCATTTCGATGGGCGCTCTTCAGAAAAAATATGCTTGCTTAAATTGTCAGCTTTCCAACGGTATATCAATTTGTCTCTTTTAAATTCAAATTGGAAGAGTAAATCAAGTATGAATGCAAGAAAACGTGTGTTTTACAAAAAATCGCGGTGTATGGTCCCCCTCGATCTCAAGATGACTTGACGAGTTTAGAATCATTTCCTATGTAATTTTCCACGCTGAATCTAGTGGTGATAGGTACTTCCGAATAATCCTGAGTGCAAGGAAGTGGATTTTTCGAAGAAAACCATCGTTTTCGTACATAAAATATCAACGCATTATTCGTAGATATGGTAGTGAGCATGAAGTAAAACCTTCAATAAAAACATCAGTCAACTAGAAATTTGATGTTTTTATTGAGTAGAAAGGTTTTACTCTCCTACTTTGCTTGCTTTGGATCTGTACAATATTTTTTGCCATCCTCATCAAAGAAACAGTTTTTAGGAATTTTAAATGATTATAGCAATGGGAAAAGTTATGTTATTCATTATGCATCCTATGCGACGATAAGCAGGTATGGAAACTTGAAGTCACACATACTCAGAAGTAACGCGATTTTCGACCAACTAGCTGTTAGAGAGTTTTTGTTAGAGAGTGTTCAAGCAGTGGTTGAACCACGGTGATGGTCACAGAACCGCGATCTATAAGGCTGTGGTTTTTGGGCTAACCGCGGTTGGCCCTGCTGGAACAAACCTATTATCTATCACGAACATCAATCAACATAGTGAGAAAAACAAAAGCTATTACAGTCTCTTATCTAATCTATTACAGTCTAATATCCTTTCAAAATTTTAGCTGATTAAATGAAATCGTAGATCGTTCTTTTGATAGAGTTTCGTTTTGTACCCAGTTACACTAACATTAACTGCCTTACATTAACATTAACTGCATTACAGTTACATTAACTGCCAATTACAATATTCAACAGGACAAGAATATTCAAAATATATAAAATCTCGTCTCCAGTGATGAACGTCTTTTCCGGTGGATTCCCTGACGTTGCAACTTTGGCCCTTTCGGCATTTCCGAGTTCCTCAACTCTCGACTTCAGGAAGCCCCGAGATCGTATCCTATCAACGATCCATCGATTCATTAGTTTATCTACAACTTCCTTAGAGCTCGATAATTAGGAGGCAAAGATAGCGAGGAGAAGCGACAATAATTGGTGCCTAGTTGTGTCGTAAACCGATTTCTTCCTGCATTGATTTAACGAACAAATTAAAGGATGCTGACTTGGTGATGCTAACGACTTCAATTATCGCCTATGAGAAAGAGAAACGTCTCCATTTTAATTTCGTAACTGACTCGCAGAACCTACAATTGAAATTCCTGATTTTATTGCATAAGTAGGAAAATTTGACAATTTTCAGTTGATTGGGATAACAATTCAAAAACGAACAACCCGAACTGGTTCGGTGGTTCTGCGCACAAGATCTATCGTTAAAATTGATTGCATTACAAATTGAACCGACTCAGGCCATCAAATTATTATTCAACTAATTAATTGAAAAAGTTTAATTAAATAACATAACTTTTTCTGGCCTTGGTAACACTGACTAGGAGTATTATTTATAACATCTAAAAAGTCTGCCTAGTTGGGTGGGCAGTATAGCTTTCTAACGTAGAAAGGACATACATAGGTACAAGGCAGAGAGGAGAGAAGGTTTGATAATGTTTTGAACCATTGGAATTGACCAAGAAAAAATTGCTTAATCCCCCTGAATATGTGATGGTTTACGTTTCAAGATATCTTCAAGGTATCCGAAAATCGAATAAAAATTTTCCATCCGTCCGCCGTATACTTTCTTTAGTTACTGTGGACCGATTTTGATGAAATTTGGGGTATGGCTCCATTTTTGCCCCGAAGTTTTTTTTTTCAGTCTCTTCTAAGGAATGAAAATTGAGGGTTGACATTTTCAAGAGTGCCCTAGCTCGAAAACTCTCTAAAAAATGGGGAGTTCCGGGTGTCTTCATTAGGAAATTTGATTACTGGTTGCTAAGAACGCAAACCTTAGTTACAACCCAAAGCAATGAACAACGGTCGCATTTTGGTCAGATAAAATTTGAACGGAGATTAGACGAAAACGTTCGCCTATTAGTATTATTAACACAGAATGTGTTTTTGCGATGACCTACCGAAAAAAAATCGTCACGAAAAAGCGACAGAAAAAACCGTTACGCGCCTTTTATAATGATTTTCACGTGCAACCAAGCCGTTGGTAAGGAAATAGAACTCCCGCAGTGTTCATTGCACAGAAATTGTTCACCATTCGTTGGAAAGCTCTCAATTTATATAGTATTTTTCTTGTAGTTACATATTTACTTATATAACATTTATAGGGTTTTAGACCAAATTAAATGTCTAACAATTATTTATTTTATTATTGCCAAAGACTCCACATTTATTATTGTTGTTTTTTATTTAACGGATGACTAGCATCGCAAAAACACATTCTGTGTTCCTATGATTTCATACAGAGTATGGAAAAAGAAATAAACCGGGGGGTGCAGGGGGGCGGAGCCCCCCGCCGAGGCGCAAAGCGCCGAGTTTTTTCACCAATTTTAAATAGTACTGAATTTTTTTAGACCACCTGGAGCTCTGTAGGACAAACTGTTTGCTACCTACAACAACTCAATTGTCAGACTTACGATAAATCAGAAACACGAGTGTGAATCGCAAAAGAGGCCAAAATTTGGAGATTTAATCTCCTTTCAAATTTTAGCTGACCGAAATGCGATCGTTGTTCGTTTCTTCGGATTTTAATCAGTTCTGCGTCCTTAGCAACCAATTGTCAAATTTCCTATGAAGGGATCGATAACTCCTTATTTTTTTGAATTTGTTGTGAAGCTAAAATATGGTTGGAAGGTGGTGACAATGGCAAATCTGTATTCTTTGCAGACGAGTGATGTACACGGAAAAATAATAAACCTTTGCGTAATAATTTTCAGCGTTTTAATGGATAGGTCTACACACGTTGATCTATTCACGTTTTTCTAATGTATGATCTTCTTTACAGGTAAGTGGTCCTCATTACTGTGGAGGATGTACAGACGTAAGTACAATACGAAATACTTTATTTCGAAGTTAAGAAAGATGCTCCAATGAATACTCGCGGAGGGATGACTGTATTCAATTTAGTATTCTCAAGATATAGAAATTAATTTTTGAAAAAAAAAAAAAAAAAAAAAAATGAAGATAAGAAGAAACGCCACGAAAAGACGTGAAGGAGTGGCTGGAATGGGGTGTTCTTCGTAGATAAAAACATCCCTCAGTTGCACGGAAAATGATTTATTCAGAGGTCTCGCAAAATAACGTCACCGACACGAATTCTCTTTAAATTTACCTCCCTCCCGGAATCTTCTTAAGATTTATAATCTATAAATATTTATAATATTTATAGAGCTTACGTCATTGGAACTGTCATAACTCTCGTTATTTACCAAGCAAATTCAAATTAGAGGATATTGTTGGAAAGAGCATTAAATTTCTAAGCTACCTACTGTAAAGCCAAAATCTGTTAGCAATGAAACATTTTTTTTAATAACCTAGGTAAAAAAGCAAACTTTAAAATTTTTTTCGAAATTTGACTTTTTGATAGAATGGCAGTAAATAAATGGGGTTAGTTCCGCTAGTTGTAAGAATACAATTATTATCTACGTACCGTGTTGGAGAATCCGTCGTAACCAGCAAGTCGCGTACAGGAGGCGAGCGCTTTCGATGTAAGGACATCATCTTCAGGCCGTCGAGAGAGTACTAAAGTTTGTCAGTCCGTCGTTCTATTTATATAGTCTGGGTGAAAGGGAGGTGAAAGGATCAGAAAGGATAGGGGGCCACCTGGTAACAAGACCAAGTGGTGAAAGGTTTTTGTCTGTAATGTCAAGTGAAAGGGAGAGATAAAACTAATCCTATCAGCTAATTGTACA
The DNA here is from genome assembly GCA_009739505.2 of Apolygus lucorum. Classification (NCBI taxonomy): domain Eukaryota; kingdom Metazoa; phylum Arthropoda; class Insecta; order Hemiptera; family Miridae; genus Apolygus; species Apolygus lucorum. The sequence goes on from CM019177.2 coordinate 64,241,850, forward strand.
TACACCACATGGTGACCACGTGGTGTATTCAAATTGCAATCATTTTGAAAACTTATTGTAAAACGAAATGATGTTTTTATTGAGTCGGGAGGTGGTTCTTTGGTTTGAAAGGCGTGAAATAAAGCATGTTTAAGCTTTGTAAAAATATACAGAATTTCTATTAGAAGGTTCAGCGTTCAAAAGTTACGGACGATTTCACACTACGCATAGACTTCTGCAGGGCGGTAATCTGTCCGTCAGACGGACATGCAGACAAAGAGTTTTATGTTAGTATTGCACGCACTTGAAATATTTATTATTGTAAGGTTTTTCGATAATTAGCAGACTGTATGATGGGTTATGATTATGCGTACCAATCCTAGAACATTCAAAAAAGAGTGTATTATTAATGTAATGATATTGACAAAGAAATACCTACAAGAACTGATGGAAGAATGCCGGTGTAGACCAGCGAGAGGACAGACATGCAACAAGAATTCATAAAGGTAAGAAATAGTACCTAGGTACCTTTTCGAGGCAGGGAAGGCCCTCGAATATTACTGCTGCAGCGTCACTGGTCGACCAGAACATCCGAAATATCCAAAACGTCCGAACTTGGAGGTGACAAGAATTTGAAAAGCCCGAGACACTCGACTTCAAGTAGAAATTTTGGCGGAGCCTTGGGGCATGCGGTTTGTTGAAGACGAAGACACAACTGGTGGTAAGAAGCTCAGGGAGAATAGAGTATAGGAAGATAGGAGAGAAGGGGGTTCCTGTTGATGCCTGAAATCAGCCTCTTCCAGCACGGCAGGTCCATCAGACAGATAAGAGACGGAACAGTATTGATTGATAAGTCGTTGGTTGAATTGGCTGATCGAAATTATTAGGCAAAATGGGCCAAGGAGTGGCTGGAATGGGGTGTTCTTCGTAGATAAAACATCCCACAGTTCCACAGAAAATGATTTATTCAGAGGTTTTGCAAAATAACATCACCAACTTGAAGTCTCATTTAAATTTACCTCCCTCTCGGAAGCGTCTTAGGATTTATAATCTCGTTGGCAGCTTTCAACGCCCTCTTGATAACTCAATGGCCTTCTGACATAATGCCGCAACATCTGCATGAGTTTTTAAAGAACCCATGACCACTTTAGAGAAATCAAAAGATGGTCCCTGCGGTGAGCCTTCCTGAAAATCAGAGCTGATATTGGTTTGCTTTTCCTAGCAAAGAACAAACGTTTCTTCGAACTACCATCGGCGTCTAATGAGGCCGACCAGAACTCCTCAGGCAGGACTTTTTTGAAGTTGGACACTCGTGAGATCGAGGGATGCTCTCGACAATTCCGGTCCCTGCCACCTGAAACGATTTCAGAGGGTTCCAACTTCAAGTAAGCAAACTATTACACTGAGAGCTTAGTGCTTCCATTGGTCTATACTGACATTCTGATGCAATAAACGAAGGCTCATTCCACTTTCTGGTTAAGATAAGCAACCAATTTCGTTAGCGACATGCAATGTAGGTTCACCGAAATCAAGATTTCTTCTCGCTCTTTGCGATTCAAAGCTCATTGAATTTGAATATGTTTCCGTGGCTAGTGTGAGAGGAAAGTAGTGTAATGTAGAATCATTGTAAGGAAGGTAGTGCTTGATTTTTTGGTTTATTATTTTCAATAATGAATCTTTGGAATCGACCAAGAAAAAAATGCCCCGAAGATTTTGGTTGATGTAAGTCACTTCTAATGGTCAAAAAATGAATTTTGAAATTTTGAAAACGCCCTAACTCAAAAAATTTTGATATAAAGGTATTTTTTTCCATCAATTTAAGATTCTATAGAATTTTAAGAATTTTTTGAGACCACCCGGAGCTCTGTAGGACAAACCGTTCGCTCCCTACGAGAATTTAAGGGTTGGACGTACGATAAATCAGAAACACGAGTTTGAATCGCAACAGAGGCCTAATCTCTGTTCAAATTATAGCTGACCGAAATACGATTGATGTTTTTCTTCATGTTGGATGGTTGGTGGCTTTGCAGCCGAGTGATCTATATAGAAAAATAATAAACCATTGTGCAATAATTTGCAGCGTTTTATATTATTACTCACCGCAAACGACAGCTGCCCAATAACCAGCAAAAATGCTAACATGAAAGTGAATAGTTTTGAGTTCATCTTGAAGATCTTCTACTCTCGAATGAGGCTTCAAAGGTTCGAATTAAAAGTGACTAAAATATCGAGAAATAACCCATTTATAGTACCTCCTCGGTAATTAAAAAAAAATAAAATAAAATAAAACATCGGAAAAATTGCACAATCACTTAATTAGATTGAAGAATTGGTTTTATGTTCTGAATGGCTGCTCGGTTTCATAGTTTTAATATCGATACCTTGAAGCACAAAGGCGCTACGTCCAGAAACGGAGTTTTGAGAGAAACGCAAAAGAAGTTTTCACCAATGCACAATTCCTAATATAACGACTCATTGCAGTAAACTCTTTAGTTTCTTCAAGAAAATTTCAAGCTATTATCTTCAAGAAGGTCAATAAACAATTTGTTGAATTTGAGTCGAAAAAAAATTTAAAACGCTGCAAATCATTGCCCAAAGGGTTATTATTTTCTGTATAGATCACCCTTCTGTATAGATCCGTCCCTACCAACCATAGGTACCTATTACCTACTAGGGCATTTTTGAACATTTCAACCTCAACCACCAACCAAATGGAAATGAAGGGTTGAAATTTTCAAAAATGCCCTAGTAGGTAGTAGGTACCTACGGTTGGAAGGGAGGGATCTTTACTGAAGGGTGATCTATACAGAAAATAATAAACCTTTGGGCAAAGATTTGCAGCGTTTTTTTTTTACCTACCAACTATTGGTAGGTACTACCTACCACACCACATACTGCCTTCACAATTTCACAATCAAGTTTATTAGAAAGAACTAAACGCTTCACACTCGATTCGAAAAATAGACAGCTTCATAATAATAATTCAAATTTCCATATTGTGGAAATTTGATTACTGGTTGCTCAAAAAGAAAAACTGACTACAAATCGAAGAAACGAACAGCGATCGCGTTTTGGTTAGCTGAAAATTCAACGGAGATTAGACCTCTTTTGTGATTCACACTCGTGATTCTGTTTTAACGAATGAAAACCCTCAAGTACTCGTAGGGAGCGAACGGTTTGTCCTACAGAGCTCCGGGTGGTCTCAAAAATTTTTAAAAATTCAATACTATTTAAAATTGGTGAAAAAACGATACCTTTATTTCGAGAGTTTTTGAGCTAGGGCACTCTTGAAAATTTCAACCCTTAATTTTCACCCCTTAGAAGTGACTTGCAAATTTCAACCCTCAATTTTCACCCCTTAGAAGTGACCTACATCAACCAAAAGCTTCGCGGCACAACTAGACCCCAAATGGAGCCCATATACCAAATTTGAACCAAATAGGTCTAGTGTTACTAAGAAAAGTGCCGCGTACGGAAATAGGATAGTTTTTTGTTGGATTTTCGGATTCCACGTACCTTGAAACGTAAAACATCAAATTTTGAGGGGGGGTTAAAAATTTTTTTCTTGCTCGATTCCAAAGGAAAATTATATAAACCAAAAAAATGAAAGATATGGAAGATGGATGGAATTATCGAAATGTGGTAGGTACCCTGGTATTTAGTTCCTACAAAATTTAAAACAAATCTAAGTAGAGGAGGCGCACTTGCTTATCAGGAGCTTCGGGAGTAGATGAAATGTGAACAATTCAACTTTAGAACAAAGGAGACTATTTGACAAATTTGGTAAAGAATTTCCAGAGGGCCTCAATAACGTTACAATTTTCTCAGGTCAATAATTGTTCGAAGGAGAGAAGAAACAGCTGGAGATGCCCGGAGATGCCTGGTGGGGGCATCTACGCCAATTTGGATGCTCTCAGATTTTGCGTATGAGAGCAGAAACTACGTGAATAAGAGAAGGATTCTTTTCCCGCTCGTCCTGTTTCGTCTATCCGATTAGAATCCGCGGGACTTCTGAAGGATTTCCTGTTGAAATTTCTGTTTAGAAAAATTAACGGTTTTTCCCATATTTCTCTGGCAATTATTGTTTGATTTTGATGATTCCGGCGGCAATTCCCTTTGTTTGTCAATTCCCTAGGGCCGTGCGCTAATAATTTTCGAAAATCCTTCAAAATGTCAAATTTGGGTACAACTTTTTAAGTTTTTGCCACTTCATATTCGCAAAATACTGACCTGGAACGAGGAACGAACGAAGACCGACTGAGACTGTCAATCACTTTAAGGGGTGAAGAATAAGGGCTGAAGTTTTCAAAACGCCCTAACTCAAAAACTTTCGATGAGAAAGAATCGTTTTTTCGTCAATTTAAAATAGTATTGAATTTTTTTAATCGAATGGGACCACCCGGAGTTTGATGAAATCTAGTAGTTTTTTAAGCTTATAAAAATTTAAAACGCTGCAAATTATTACACAATGGTTTATTATTTGTCTGTATAGGTCACTCGTCAACAAAATCACCAACCATCCAATATGAAAAAAAAATTCGAAAAAAAAATTGAAAAAAATATAAAAAAATTTTTAAAAAAATCAAAATCACCAACCATCGATCGCAAATTCTGTAGAATCCAAAATTGAAGGAAAAACAGTACCTTTATTTCGAAATTTTTTGAGGTAGGGCGATTTCAAAATTGATTTTGGAACCCTTAGAAGTGACCTACATCAACCAAAAGCTTCGGGGCACAACTAAACCCCAAATGGAGCCTACATACCAAATTTCATCAAAATTGGTCAATGCTAAGTGGCAAAAGTGCCGCGTACGGCGGACGGCGGACGGACGGCCAAATTTTTATGATTTTTGGATTCCACGTACCTTGAAACGTAAACCATCAAATTTTGAGGGGGTGTTAAAAATTTTTTTTCTTGGTCGATTCCAAAGGTTCATTATTGAAAATAATAAACCAAAATTTGCTCAATTATTGATGCTGCTCGGGTGATGTTGTTGTGGAGTCGGTGAGTTGGAAATGTCGGTCGCTGATCGGTTGCGAAACGGCGTTCGGATCTGATGGGGAATAAATTTCGCGATCGGTGCATCGCGTTGACGTGATGAAACCAGCTCATCCGTCGAAACTCGCGATAAACATCGACCGGGCGGACGTTTCCGATCTGACTCTGATCTGCATATCCCGTAATTGGCGGTCGAATTATTCCGTCCAAGGGAGGCGGAGGAAGAATCGCGGATCCCTGTCCGTATTTGGTCGCCGCGGCCGCGGATCGTTCGCTAGTGGCGGTCATAACGAACGCGGGAGTCTTTTTTCCGATTAATTGACTTGATCCGTCCGCGTCGGAGGGGGTTCGTCCGCCTCTAATTGGGAGCGGAGTCGGAGGCGCACAATAATGTCCATGTATGCACCGCGCGCCGCGAGGCCCCCAAAGCGCAGGCGATTCGTCAAGATTTAACGAGGGGCCCCTCCGCCAGGAGCCCCGTTCGGAATGTCCCTCTTTTCCACGGAATGTCCCCCCGTTTCGGCCAAACTTCTCCTGTTTCTACGTTCCAGTTTTCCCTCATTGTACCAGAGTTCTCCTATTTCAGAGAAAAATCCTCTGTTTCGAGGATTGTTCTTCTTTTTCAAGGAACGCACTCCAGTTTCATCCAAATTTCACCCGTTTCAGAGGATTATACCTCTTTTCAGGGAACGTTCTTCCATTTCGAGGAATATCTAGTTTCCGCCAAACTTCTCCTGTTTCTCAGTGTATCAGAGTTTTCCTATTTCAGAGAAAAAAATCCTCTGTTTCGAGGATTGTTCTTCCGTTTCAAGGAATCTCCTCCAGTTTCACCCAACTTTCACCCGTTTCAGAGAATTGTCTTCCTTTTCAGGGAACGTTCTTCAGTTCCAGTCAATGTTTCTCTGTTCAAGTTGAATCTCTCGTTTCAGCCAAATTTCACCCGATTCAGAGAATTGTCCTCCTTTTCAGGGAACGTTCTTCAGTTCCAGTCAATGTTCCTCCTTTCAAGTTGAGTCTCTAGTTTCAGCCAAATTTCACCCGTTTCAGAGAATAGTCCTCCTTTTCAGGGAACGTTCTTCAGTTCCAGTCAATGTTTCTCTGTTCAAGTTGAATCTCTCGTTTCAGCCAAATTTCACCCGATTCAGAGAATTGTCCTCCTTTTCAGGGAACGTTCTTCAGTTCCAGTCAATGTTCCTCCTTTCAAGTTGAGTCTCTCGTTTCAGCCAAATTTCACCCGTTTCAGAGAATAGTCCTCCTTTTCAGGGAACGTTCTTCAGTTCCAGTCAATGTTTCTCTGTTCAAGTTGAATCTCTCGTTTCAGCCAAATTTCACCCGATTCAGAGAATTGTCCTCCTTTTCAGGGAACGTTCTTCAGTTCCAGTCAATGTTCCTCCGTTCAAGTTGAGTCTCTCGTTTCAGCCAAAATTCACCCGTTTCAGAGAATAGTCCTCCTTTTCAGGGAACGTTCTTCAGTTCCAGTCAATGTTTCTCTGTTCAAGTTGAGTCTCTCGTTTCAGCCAAATTTCACCCGTTTCAGAGAATAGTCCTCCTTTTCAGGGAACGTTCTTTAGTTCCAGTCAATGTTTCTCCGATCAAGTTGACTCTCGTTTCAGCCAAATTTCACCCGATTCACAGAATTGTCCTCCTTTTCAGGGAACGTTCTTCAGTTCCAGTCAATGTTTCTCCGATCAAGTTGAGTCTCTCGTTTCAGCCAAATTTCACCCGATTCAGAGCATTGTCCTCCTTTTCAAGGAATGTTCTTCCGTAGCAAGAAATGTCCTCGAGTGTCAGTCGAACATCTTCCGTTTCTTATCAGTTTGTCCCCTTACGATCAAAGTTCTCCCTTTTCACAGCATGTTTCTCCGTTTCACTCAAACTTCTCCCGTTTCAGAGAATTATCCTCCGTTTCACGGAATATTTCTCCTTTCCACTTTATCCCCGTTTTAACCAAAGCTCCCAAAGAGAATTTCCCTGCGCTCCAGGAAATGATTCCCTGTTTAAAGTGAAAATAATTACACAAATGTTTATTTTTTTCTATAAAGATCACTCTTCTGCGAAGAACACGGCATTGCCATTTTTACCACCAACCAACATGAAAGAAAAATCGATCGTATTTCGGTCAGCTAAAATTTGAACCGAGATTAGGCCTCTTTTGCGATTCACACTTGTGATTCTGATTTATCGTACGTCCAGCCCTTAAATTCTCGTGGGGAGCGAACGGTTTGTCCTACAGAGCTCCGCGTGGTCTCTAAAAATTCAATACTATCTTAAATTGATAGAAAAACAATAACTATATATCGAAATTTTTCGCTAGCTAGGGCACTCTTGAAAATTTAAATCCTTAATTTTCAACCCTTAGAAGTGACTTACATCAACCAAAAGCTTCGGAGCACAACTAGACCCCAAATGGAGCCTACATACCAAATGCGGAAACCGGAGTGTCGGAAAAGGCGCGTGACAGTCGAGGTAGTTCCCCCAGGGCAATAACATGTTCCATGTTAAAATGTATTGAGTAAGATATATCGGCCGTAAAAAAGCATAAACGAGCTCGAATTTCGTTTATGTCGATTTTGTCCCTATTGACCACCAAATCCACATCTCATCCTGCTATTTCCATTCCTTTATGTCATGCGAACTCTCCATGGACCTACATTATTATTGAAAAGGTACCTATCATCACGTGCAACTGCATCGCAGTCGTTATGGAGATGAACTATAAAACCTAGACAGCTGTGGCAGAATAATTACTGTGATCGGTCAGGTGCATTTAACTGTCTTGCACTTTGAGATACGAAGATGCAGCTGATGCCTAATTGGGAGAGCCGTCATTTCCATCGAGAGGAAATGACGTATAATCGAGTGAAACGGTATAATCAGAAGGCGTTTTTCGCGAGAAGTGGTCGTCCAGAGATGGATGCAGTTGAGACTTGAATGCAGTCGAAGCAGATTCGCCCTTCGAGGGGAACAAATTGAGATGAATCAGCATCTTGGAGTCCTTACACGGCAGACAGACCGGATGTAGGCAGAAATGATTGACCGTTTGAAGACGTCTGATTACCGTAAATCAAGCGTAACCTTGTTAGATATGGTCTCACAGTTTGGAGTCAAAAAATAGTCGCTTAGAAGAAAAATAGAAGCATCATGGCACATCTAACATTTTGTCGAAAATGAGGTTAGAACGGTCTCTTATTTGAATTTTCGCGCCTGAGTGATTTCAACCCCAACCACCAACCAAATGGAGATGAAGGGTTGAAATGTTCAAAAATTCCCTAGTAGGTAGTAGGTAATTAAGGTTGGTAGGGAGGGATCTATACAGAAGGGTGATCAATACAGAAAATAATAAACCTTTGGGCAATGATTTGCAGTGTTTTTTTTACCTACCAACTTTTTTTTTACCTACCAACCATTGGTAGGTACTACCTACCACACCATACTGCCTTCACACCTTCACAATCAAGTTTATTAGAAAGCACTAAACGCTTCACACTCGATTTGAAAAATAGAGAGCTTCATGATATGAAGCTTCATAATATGAAGCTCTCTATTTTTCAAATCGAGTGTGAAGCGTTTAGTGCTTTCTAATAAACTTGATTGTGAAGGTGTGAAGGCAGTATGGTGTGGTAGGTAGTACCTACCAATGGTTGGTAGGTAAAAAAAAAAGTTGGTAGGTAAAAAAAAGCTGCAAATCCATATTATGGAAATCCATAATTATTCCATGTTAAGGAAATTTGATTACTAGTTGCTCAGAAAGCAAAACTGAATACAAATCGAAGAAACGTACAGCGATCGCATTTTACTAAAATGATTTTAGTCAGATAAAATTACGGAGATTATAAAAACGGAGATTAGACCTGTTTTATTATTCACACTCGTGATTCTGTTTTTTCGAAGGAAAACCTCACTCGTACTTGTAGGGAGCGAACGGATTCTACGTACCTTGAAACGTAAAACATCAAATTTTGAGGGGGGGGGGGGGGTTAAAATTTTTTTCTTGCTCGATTCCATAGGCTTATTATTGAAAATGATAAACCAAAAAAGTCTGCCAAGTGGGTGTGGCACATAGCTTTCTCGTATCCATAACCCGATTATATAGATGATCCGATGCATAGTAGTTAATCACAAAACATCAACCTCAAAGTACCTTTCACTACCCTCATAGGGGACCATCTATACGCTAATCTGGACAATCCTAGAAAATTTCTTCAAATTCGGATGAAAAATGTAAATGTTATGGCTGTTACAAAGATTTTACTTATGCGTATGCGCAGAGGCTTCTGTAAATTTTAAGGCCTTGATTTTCATTGGGGACCATCTACAACCTAATCCGCGTAATCCCTAAAAATGTCATTGACATCGGGTAGAAAATGTGGAAGTTATGGCTGTTACAAGGAATTCACGTTTGCGCATGCGCAGCGGCTACTATCATTCTGGAGGTGATGATCTTCATTGGGGTCCATCTGCAACCTAATCCGCATAATCCCTGAAAATTTCATACATAACAGAAAGCACAGCTTATATTGGTGGAAGGGAGCTCGAATCCCATTGGTCTAGTAAGTGAAAGACCACTCAATCAGAACATTTCGGGACGCTAGTTTTTCATACAGGGTGCGAATTCGCGCAATATTTCGCCGACTAGCTCACCATTAACATCCAGAAAAAGGTAAAAACAAAAGATAGGTAGGTAATTATCACATAAATTTATCCATAAAAAAAGTAAGTAGTATGATAATACCGAACAATAGTCGTGGCTGACTTAGGCCTTTCGCTGTTTCAGTTGACTTCTCTAGTTTTTCACCTGACATTACGTGGATTTCGTTGCTTTTTTGTTTTTTATCGATTCTGAATCAAGCTCAGAACGTCAAAAACTATTTCTTCTTATAAAACCGATCTGTAGCGACTTATTCCACGTTTCATCGATTAAAATCGACTTTGAGTGTTCGCCACTGCGTTTTAAAATTTAAAATTCGTTTTTCTCAGTTTAAAAACGCTGCAAATTGAAATGTTTTAACCCTAATTGGAACATGGTGTCACTAGTGTCACCGAAAACATCTAAGGTATTCCACTGCTGCCCGAAGGTACCTATCACCGGAGTAACCAAAATTAAATTATAATTTTAAAATTGATGGACATTGCTGAATTTTTCAGATATTTTTGTGAGCTATTGGAAGTCTAAAAATTAAATTAAGACAAAAATATCCAACGAAATCGATGAAAAATTGTTCAAATTTTTCATTCATAATTTCTAGACTTCTAATAGCTCTCGAGAATAGGTACAAAAATTCAACTCTGCTCATTATATTAGAAATTTATTGTAATTAAAGTCTAGTTACAACGGTGATACTTGGGTCAGATGTGGAATTCTTAAGATGTTTTCGGTGACACCAGTGACACCATGGTCCAATTAGGGTTAAAAAATAACCATAAAGGACTATTTGGCTACCATTTTATTCTTTTTCAAAGTTGGAATTTCCTCCCTTAGTGCGTCTTGGCGGTTGGATGACTCTTCAGCTGCAGTTCGCCTCTCATCTCGCTCTGTCTCGTCTTTCTTCTGCATTCTTCAAGGCGATTCGCGGTTCCCACGCTCCCGTTTTTAACCGCCGAATGCAAAATTCATCTCCTCGGATTCACCTCCCGAAAACTGGACCACTCCGACCCGTAATTCCGGATCCGAGGGGCGCCCAGCACCCACATTTGCCCACTCAATCTCACCCAAATATTTTTTTTTTCCTTTTTTTTTATAAAAGCGGGCTTTTTTGTCTAAATTTATTTGAAGAAGAAACAAATTTTTATCTTTCGGGCTAAAACGTGATATTTCTACCAAGTTGCGGGTGTGGAGCCAATTAAACCGTCGTGCGAATCTCCTAACGGCGTCCGTTTTTTCTTCTCCACAAAATTATGTAGAAACGCAGAACCGCTGAGAGAAGCTAATGGTGCCCCCTGGATATTCTCCAATTGGATTACACCTTTTTTGATTATAAACGAAATTGAGGTCATTAGTCGAATTCGAGAAGAAAGGAATCGAAGCCCGCACTTTTGAGGTATCCATTTGTTTCCTCCAATGATATTGTTGGAAATAAGTAGGGGTCGCGTTTTATTAACCTTACTAGGGGTAGAGGGATGATTCACAAGTTACTTACGTTTGAAAACTCATCTTACGTATCTTCGAACAGAAAAACACTACATCATACTTGCTAAGCACACTTCAAGAAGTGGAAGGGAATTTCTCAATCTGGTTGGGGAGTAGCGGTAAATATTATTTGAATCGGGGTTTCAATAGTTGTGAGTAAGGGGTAAGATGAGCACCCTCAATGCGGAATATGATAACCATATAAAGTATCTAATATCTATACAGTATCGTCTTACTGATCTGGTTTAAATATGTTGAGAAATCACCTTGCATTGAGGGACTTGGAGAAAATGCCTGACGTACCTTTCCGTGTCGTAAAAGGCGTCTGAAAGGGATAGTGGTGAGCAGAGGCATTGTACTAAAAAAAAGTGTCTGGCAGGTGGGTGTGGCACATAGCTTCCTCGTATCCATAACCCGATTTTATAGATGATCCGATGCATAGTAGTTAATCTCAAAACACTAATCTCTAAGTACCTTTCAATACCCTCATAGGGGACCATCTACACGCTAATCTGGACAATCCTAGAAAATTTCATCAAATTCGGATGAAAAATGTAAGTGAGTAGTGATTGGATCAAAAAATTTCTCAGTAAGACTGGGAGTCGAACCCGAGACTTCAGGGTGGGAGTCAAAAGCGCTACGTCTGAGCTATTGGGGCCTGGTGATAGCTTGTATAGAATTTGAGATTCTGACGTCACACGGGAGGGCGACAAATGCACGGCTGTTACAAGGATTTTACGTTCGGCACACTGAGAAAAATACACCTTCAGTTTACGCTATCACTGTGATAGTGTGTCAAAAAACCCGTAGAAACGCTATCAAAAATTGGCCACCGACCGACCGATGGTGTCAAAAATTGGCGTGAGGTTGGGATTCTATAGAAACGCTATCAAAAATTGACACACTATCACTTTCAGGATTGCATTCTATCACTAACCCTACTGAAAGGAATCGTTCTATCGATTTACTATCACCATGAAGGTGTTGAATCCTTCAAAAACCATTCAAATTTAACACTATCAAACTGAAGTAGCTTTCCACTATCACGTCGATGGTACGAACGCTATCAGGATGCTATCATTTAGACAGTTGCCGCTTTATGAAGGTATTAATTGATAGAGGAGAAACATGGGAATACCTTCATAACCCTATTAAAAACCCTTTTTGCACGCTATCATATTACCACGATTGACACGCTATCAAAACTATGGAGAATTGAATGTTGGGAACACTATAGGTACTCTTTCACAGTGATAGAGACTATTTTAAATGCACCGTAAAAACCCCGTTTTGCACACTATCGTATTCCATCTATGACACGCTATCAAATCTATGGAGAATTGAATGTTGGGAACACTATAGGTACTCTTTCACAGTGATAGAGACTATTTTAAATGCACCGTAAAAACCCCGTTTTGCACACTATCGTATCCCACCTATGACACGCTATCAAATCTATGGAGGATTGAATGTTGGGAACACTATAGGTACTCTTTCACAGTGATAGAGACTATTTTAAATGCCCCGTAAAAACCCCGTTTTGCACACTATCGTATTCCATCTATGACTCGCTTTCAAATCTATGGAGAATTGAATGTTGGGAACACTATAGGTACTCTTTCACAGTGATAGAGACTATTTTAAATGCACCGTAAAAACCCCGTTTTGCACACTATCGTATTCCACCTATGACACGCTATCAAATCTATGGAGGATTGAATGTTGGGAACACTATAGGTACTCTTTCACAGTGATAGAGACTATTTTAAATACACCGTAAAAACCCCGTTTTGCACACTATCGTATTCCACCTATGACACGCTATCAAATCTATGGAGGATTGAATGTTGGGAACACTATAGGTACTCTTTCACAGTGATAGAGACTATTTTAAATGCACCGTAAAAACCCCGTTTTGCACACTATCGTATTCCACCTATGACACGCTATCAAATCTATGGAGGATTGAATGTTGGGAACACTATAGGTACTCTTTCACAGTGATAGAGACTATTTTAAATACACCGTAAAAACCCCGTTTTGCACACTATCGTATTCCACCTATGACACGCTATCAAATCTATGGAGGATTGAATGTTGGGAACACTATAGGTACTCTTTCACAGTGATAGAGACTATTTTAAATGCACCGTTAAAACCCCTTTTTGCACACTATCGTATTCCACCTATGACACGCTATCAAATCTATGGAGGATTGAATGTTGGGAACACTATAGGTACTCCTTCACAGTGATAGAGACTATTTTAAATACACCGTAAAAACCCCGTTTTGCACACTATCGTATTCCACCTATGACACGCTATCAAATCTATGGAGGATTGAATGTTGGGAACACTATAGGTACTCTTTCACAGTGATAGAGACTATTTTAAATACACCGTAAAAACCCCGTTTTGCACACTATCGTATTCCACCTATGACACGCTATCAAATCTATGGAGGATTGAATGTTGGGAACACTATAGGTACTCTTTCACAGTGATAGAGACTATTTTAAATGCACCGTAAAAACCCCGTTTTGTACACTATCATATTCCATCTATGACACACTATCAAATCTATGGAGGATTGAATGTTGGGAACACTATAGGTACTCTTTCACAGTGATAGAGACTATTTTAAATGCACCGTTAAAACCCCTTTTTGCACACTATCATATTCCATCTATGATACGCTATCAAAACTATGGAGGATTGAATGTTGTGCCCACTATAGGTACTCTTTCACAGTGACAGAGACTATTTTAAATGCACCGTAATAACCCCGTTTTGCACACTATTATTAAAAAGAAAGATTATGTTGGTGTAAAGAGAAGTAATCAATGTGGTAATGAAAAGCGGATCCTCACCATTTGGAGAATGGTGGGGAATTTTTTTTTGGGCAGCTTGAGAATTTGATAGATGTTCTATAGTATGTAAGGAAGATGTGAAGGGTAGACACACTATCAAACATCCATCACAGTGCACGTTTAAAAAAAATATAGACCGTTATTTTACAAACTTGACACATTACAGGTAAGAAAGTGGAAGTCCACTGACTTTCTCCCATTGGGGCGCTTGTTACCTGGAGTTTCGTTGTGAGATCAGGATTAGTGAGCTCTCACAGATATCGGGAGGTACCTCCGAACTAATAGGGGCTGTCAATGACCTGAAGTAGTTCACAATATACTACCTTCTTTATTGTACTACGTATAATGCCCTCAGGGTTTTCCCATCCATTAGGAATTCAACCAACTATACAGATGTTTGTAAATGGGAAGTTATTATCAGGTAGGTACCTACACCCCGGGTCCCACCAGGGACTCTAGAGGTCAACAACTGACAAAATCTCTGTATGCTCGTTTAGCGTTTTGGATGCGATTTTTCTAAGCAGATTTTTTAACTTTAATAGCCTATTCATAGAGGATGGATAGTGTTGTGATAGAAAAAAGTAGAGAGTAAAGGAATGGCTGTTTGATAGTGTTGTGATAGAATAAATCCCTCAAAAATCGATAAAATTTAGAAAACATTTACAAAACCACGAGGTTTTTACAAAGTTATGATGGAATTTTGATAGTCTTGTGATAGAAAACAATTAAATTTTCAAATTTCCTAAAAAAAAATCTTGTAAAAATTTGAAATTGTTTGCTCCAGTTTTATTTGCTCCTAAGTGAATTAAAAATGTTTGTTCAATTTCCTGCTAAATGTGTCTAATCTTTCACAGCTTGACCATTTTGTTTTGAATATTTTGTGGAAATTCAAGGAACATTTCATCAATAGTTCGTCACAATTTGAAATCGTTTGCTCCAGTTTTAAGTGAATTAAAAATCTTAAACAGTTCCACCCGTTGAATTCGTGGAGTCCTAGGCACAGCATACGGAAAATGCTCACTTTTTCTGTGAGAATCCTGGAATTTGCGTTGTATCCTGAAATTACTTCTGAACGTCACAGAACGTTACTATACAGAACGTCATGTAATAGTTCTAGAAGGTTGAATAAACATTTCAAAACAGTTCAATCCGTTTTGAGTGAGTGTAATGTTTGTCCACACACATTATTTTGAAAATCCCGCCAGACCACCACGCTGGTTTTACAAAGTTATGATGGAGTTTTGATAGTGTTGTGATAGAAAACAATTAAATTTTCAAATTTCCTTTAAAAATTTCATTTGACGAGAGAAATCACATTTCTCAAAGTAGTTTGTTGAATATTTGTCGGATCCCAGGCGCAGAATAAGGAAAAATACTGACTTTTTCCGTTAGAATCCTGGAATTTGCGTTGTATCCTGAAATTACTTCTGAAACACCTATGCAGAACGTCTTGTAGAAGGTTGAAAAAACATTTCAAAGCAGTTCAATCCGTTTTGAGTGAGTGTAATGTTTGTCCACACAAAGTATTTTGAAAATCCCGCCAGACCACCACGCGGGTTTTACAAAGTTATGATGGAGTTTTGATAGTGTTGTGATAGAAAACAATTACATTTTCAATTTTCCTTTAAAAATTTCATTTGACGAGAGAAACCACATTTCTCAAAGTAGTTTGTTGAATATTCGTCGAGTATCAAGCACAGAATACAGAAACATGCTGACTTTTTTCCGCGAGAATCCTGGAATTTGCGTTGTATCCTGTAATTGCTCCTGAAATATCTATGCACAATGTCATGTAATAGTTGTTGAAGGTTGAATAAACATTTCAAAGCAGTTTAATCCGTTTTGAGTGAGTGTAATGTTTGTCCACACAAAGTATTTTGAAAATCCCGCCAGACCACCACGCGGGTTTTACAAAGTTATGATGGAGTTTTGATAGTGTTGTGATAGAAAACAATTACATTTTCAAATTTCCTTTAAAAATTTCATTTGACGAGAGAAACCACATTTCTCAAAGTAGTTTGTTGAATATTCGTCGAGTATCAAGCACAGAATACAGAAACATGCTGACTTTTTTCCGCGAGAATCCTGGAATTTGCGTTGTATCCTGTAATTGCTCCTGAAATATCTATGCACAATGTCATGTAATAGTTGTTGAAGGTTGAATAAACATTTCAAAGCAGTTTAATCCGTTTTGAGTGAGTGTAATGTTTGTCTACACATAGTATTTGGAAAATCCCGCCAGACCACCACGTGGGTTTTACAAAGTTATTATGGAGTTTTGATAGTGTTGTGATAGAAAACAATTAAATTTTCAAATTTCCTAAAAAAATGTCATTTGACGAGAGAAACCACATTTTTCAAAGCAGTTAGTTGAGTACCTGATGTGCTTCAATGGACAAAAACAAGCTGAAGTAGGTACTTGAAAATAAGCTGTTTTTTCTAAATCCCTCAAAAATTGAGAATCTATTGCAGGAATCAATTGAAAATCATTCAGTTTGCTATGGAGGTTTGCCACAACTAATTTCCTTGCAGTCAAATTGCTTCAATTCAACATTTACAAAACCACGCTGGTTTTACAGGCTTTTGATAGTGCTATGCGGCGATACGCATTCAAAACACTATCACCTGACTGCGTCCATGTGGTGGGGGGACGCTAGGACCCACCTTCAACACACTATCAACTCATCCCCTCCCTCGTGAGACACATTCAATACTCTATCACCGGGCCCCCACTCTTCGGTCACCTATAAAAGCGTCCGGCCCCTGTGAAGGTGTGTTCATTCAGTGTCAGTCTTAGCGTGTGTATGTTACATCGTGTTCATCCTCACTCCCACAGTCTCAGTGTTGTTAAAAGTGACTTTCAAATATTTACTTTCTAGCATTTTTTTAGAAGATTTACTGCCCTCATAGTTGTGGCTGAATTGAATAGGATGAGTGCTTCAGAGGTAAAAGAGCTTCTTGCTTCCTGGCAACTTCCTGAAGAAGTTATTGACTTGATTATTGGTGAGTTTTTCCTATTGATATTCATTTGCTATTTTTCCTATTAATGCTTGTTTATTAAGTCCAAATTTCTACCAAATCCATTGCAGTCCCTACCATTATTGAGTAATGCCTCTGAGGTATTATTTCACTGCATGAAACTATTCTCTGTTTTAGGTTAGATAAATGTAGGTACCTATGGGGTTTCCCTGGAAAACATCCTTCAAAAGTTCTCAATATGACCCCCCCCCCCTTCTTGACCCTGATTCATTGATGTATGAATTCCTTATTGTGAATAAATTTGCTAGCTTCAGATTAGTCAGTAATGTTATGGTAATTTATGTAACTAACTCAACTTGAATGGGAAATTAATAACAGGGACGTTTGAACTTATAGCCAAATGACGGTGGATCACACTATCAATTCGCATTCAAAAAAAATAGTCCCAGTAAATCTGCATTATTCAATAATCCCTAATTTGCGATGTGATCCACCCACTTTTCATCAATGTTATACCAACTAAACTTACTGAAAGGTGCAGTAATTCCTTGGAAAACTGTCGTGTAGGACAAAACCTCTTGAAAACGTAATTTGAGGAAGCGGATTGATACAGTAGAAAACGCATGCGCCAACATGAGGCGGCCATTAGCTCTGTTTAACGGTCGCCTTCACAGAGAGTGGTACCGTTTCCGCTCATTATTCTGTTATTATTAATTTATGGTAACTATTTGTTGTACAGGTGAAGGCTACGATTCTATTGATCTTATACGCTGCCTTACACCAGAAGAAGTGGCCACAAACGTTGTCCATTTCCCTAAGGCAGTATTCAAGACTCTCTATTGCAAGGGCTGGAGAAGCAAATTTCTGGTGAGCATATTTCCATGCTGTATTCATAATTGTCGTAATTACTGTCAACCCTCAGTCAACTACCTGATCAAATTCTTCCTAATTGATCCAAATGCCTCCATTTTCAACACAATTTTCAATTTTCAACCAATCTTCTGTAAACAAGCTCAATATCCTATCGTTTCACCATAAGTACAGAAGTACACTGTAATGACTCATTCAATACCCTATAAATTTGACATCACTTTCTGTACACTATCAATAGTGTAGTGACACCTTCAATACGCTTTATTTTTACCATCACTATTCATAGTGGCCTACCTTTATGGTGAGTTCGTGAATACATTATGTTAATACAGTGTAATTTTACAGCCTGAAGGTCCGCCCACAACCTCGCAGCCAACTGAAACTGTGCTGACATTGATACACGGAGAAAGTCGGACGATCACAACTAAAGATCTGCAATGCCCTCCAACTGAAATTGACGACCCTTCAACGTGAGTTGACATTATTAAAATCATTCTTAGCAAATTTTCCAATTAATTAGCTGTTTGTGATGACACCTTGGACATCAATTGGAACAGGTTTCAGATCACTTGAAATTCACTGGCAGCATATAATCGCGATTATAGTTTTTCAACGCTGATTCACGTGGTGCTGTCAGTTTTTGGCTTCAACTCAGTTTTTTCAACATTATGCCCATAATCTACGCTTTTCGGTGGTTTCCAAAGTACCAACTTTGACACTGAATTATTATTATTTTTTTAACCCGTCATAGTTGGTTTCAAACCCTTGTTTCGAAAGGGTGAGGAAAATTAACTCTACTGCCAAACTTGGTACTTTGGAAAAAATGAGATATTATTTCACCGTGGGTTCCATTTGAAAAAATGTAGTTAGTGTCATTTGTAATTGCGCGAAAGTATTTTTCCTGAATTGTTTACTATACTGAAGAATAGCGTTGGTCCCAATTTTTTACGCTGTATTTTGAGGAAATGAAGATCCTTTTCGTGAAACACCCTTATTCGATGACATTGATCGTCATGAAGTCATCAAATTAGATACTGGGAGATTGAAGTTTTGAGATTATCTACCATGCGATCACATCATTTGTGGGTACAATTGGGTTATGTGTACGAGGAAGCTTTGTACCACAACCAGTTGACAAGTTTTTTTAATTTTATATATTATATGTGATTTTTTAAATATTTATTCAGGAGAAGCCGGGGTGATTTGCTGAAAACCAACAGAGTATTTCGCCTCCTTAAAGACTCACACTCACCGGCACTTGTCAAGAAGGCCCTGTCTGGTGGTCAACTTAGCCGCGCAGAAGCTACTCGGTTGGTACATTTGTGGACCGACTTCTGCAGCAAGTCCTCTGAGGCAGCAGGTGAGAAGCGGTGGAAGACTTCATACACCCAGCTTCAGCTCTGGGCTGAAGAAATAGTTGAGTGCTTCCCTTCAGAATCGGTAGGCGCTTGGTTCAAGCCCCCCCCCACACTCAGCTACTGCGACTAAGGTTAATACATGACACAGAAAAACTTATGACTGTATTACTGTAACTTACTCCACATCGACCTAACAGACTCTTCTAAGTTTACAAGTTTCTTACTCTCTTACTTCTCCCTCTACTCTGGTGATTGGCTACTCTTTTCTAATGATGAATACCTACATGCAGTAACGATAACTGTAACTTACTTCACATCGACTAACTGACTTTTCCAAGTTGACAAGTTTCTTACTCTCTTACTTCTCCCTCTACTCTGGTGATTGGCTACTCTTTTCTTATGATGAATACCTACATGCAGTAACGATAACTGTAACTTACTTCACATCGACTAACTGACTTTTCCAAGTTGACAAGTTTCTTACTCTCTTACTTCTCCCTCTACTCTGGTGATTGGCTACTCTTTTCTAATTATGAATACCTACTCGGTGTGACAATTGCTTGAAGGAAATTGTTGATCATGTTTCAGGGCCCTCGTACCCCGGGAGCAGAAAGACCTCGTACCCCCCACCCAAGTGGGAAACTGTTCAATAGATATAACAATTACAGCCGACAACAAAGGGCAAAGCACCTCCAAGAAGGATCTCCCTGTTCCGAGTCTGATGCAGGTGACACTGCTGATCAGTTTTCTCAGGAGAGCGACAGTTCCAGACAGTCAGCGAGTGGCTCCAGAGACAACAGGAGAAGATCTGACTACAGGCAGCGTCGACTCGAGAAGGAACTTGAAAGCACTCTACAGAACTTGGAAGGTGAATTGAACTAACGTACGTGCACTTTGAGAACACCCTAATTCGCCCTTTGCAATGCCCATCAATTTCAAAAAATTTGAAGCACAGCCCTGTCAATTTCACATTTGAACTTTTGAAATTGAATTACTCATTATACAGTTGGACGTCTCCTGGAATGCATGCATTACTAAACAATATGTTTTCTTTGGTATTCCCCTTTTGTGCGTTTTTCCCGTTAACATCCAAATAAATAAAACTCTTGTTTTGGATCTGCTTCAGAAATCAAAAATTTGGTGGACAAAAACCCAGCAGTTGGAGAAATCCGAAGCGCAGACATCAGCTCCTTAAGTGACAATAATCGTCTTCCGCCAAGTCTCCTGTCTGCCTGGTCTGATTCAACCTCGTTGCGCCATCAGTGGTTACAAGGTGGAGCCCCTATAGAAGAGTACCTTGACTACTTCCCCCTACTACGAGATGGAAAAGCTGGACCTATCCTGGTAAGAAATTTTTCCAGGATTACACAAACATTGCTTGAAATTCAACTGCAGAGCTACGTTTTACTCTTTCAATTGTCATGTACCGGTCCAACTGCTTTGACGTTCATGAAACAGTTACAGACATTACAGACTTTCCAACTTCCACTTGATAATATCAGTATTCATGTACCTACTGAACTCATGTTTTTGTTGCGTGGTTTCTAGGTTGAATCAGACGGGATAGAGGCTTACAATTACCAAGTTGGAAAGCTAAGAAAAATCCTTCAGGACTACTCAACTGCTGTGACTTTAGCAGCAAGACAAAAAGCTGAGGAGGTTGGCGATTCCTCCTGCGTCAAGACAAAGATTCATATCCTCCTCGACCTGTACGACAAAACTGTTGGTAAGTTTCATGTTCTAAACGCACATTTTAGATTCAGAACCTTCATTGAACATCTTCAGTGAACTTTACTTGTCCCTCATTCAATCATCACCACTATTTTTCTTGATTCACATGAACCTGAATTGTGGTCCAGTTTTCAATTAATTTTATTTTTGTTGACAGGTAACCGACGGTTCGACTATATATTGCTGCTACTTCCATACATCTTCAAACCTGGTCAAACAGAGAGTGGTACGCACCGGACTCGAGTAACGGCATTGGACGCTGCTAGATACTTCGTTCATAGAGTTGCGGATGAAGCAGAACTTACAGAATTTGAAGAAGGGCGCATTGAACACCTCAAGCAGAGTATCAGGAAGCAGCACAACAATTACTCTGAAGAGCAAATAGATGGTGAGGTCATAAATGTTCTAAAACCCATAATTACAGCTTTCGGCCCTTCTTGGGATAACATATCCCATTATAATGTCAATATTCCAGCAGGGAAAAGTCCAAGAATCATTTACTCTTTCTCCTCTCTGGTTGAGGCCTCTGCGTATTTTGTTTTATCAGTCTTTGCCCTCCATATCAATTACCCGAACCCCTGTGAAAGTGTTTGGGTTTTTATACAGCAAAAACTTTTGGAAATACAGCCAGACTCGTTAACCTGCAGGAGTCAATCCTATTGCGAGTCTTTGAGGTTCTTGGAATCGTTTCTCGACAATCGAGACCTCCCTCAATATTTAAGCGAAGACCCTCAGGAGGGCAGTACGTTATCGTTTGCCCCGTTGATTATTAGTACCCCCTCTGAAAAAAGCTTGTATTGCTCATTAACTGTGGTTGAGCCTCAACAAGTTGGAAGTAGCCAAAATTTGTCAGCGTCCAGTCCATTGAAGGGTGTTACTGAAGGGGAATTAACTTCACAGCCTAAAAAGTCTGATTGGGGATTAACTGAGGGCGAAGAAAGTGTAGCCAAGAAAGTTTCTCCCCCTGTATTGTCCGAGGCGTCTTCTTCTGAAGAAGAAGGTCCTTCAACAAGAGTTCCCCCCTCCAAAAAACGTAGAGTCAAGAGACGATTGTAAACATTACAAACATTATACGCCAATTGCCTACCAACCCATTTCACCGTCAAGCTTGTAGTAGGGAAAAATCCCTTATTCGTTCCCTCGCTGAGGCCTCAGCATAATCTTTATAGTCAGTTTTCGACATCCATATAGATTACCCAAACCCCAGTGAATGTATTCGGGTTTTTATACTGCAAAAAATGCAGCCTTAAAAATAAAACCCTTAAAATGCAGCCTTAAAAATAAAACCCTTGAAATCCAGCCTTAAAAATAAAACCCTTAAAATCCAGCATTAACCTGCAGGAGTCAATTTTATTGCGAGTCTCTAAAGTTCTTGTAGTCGTTTCACGACAATCTATAGGCCCACACTATATAGTACCCCCAATAACATACTTTTACATTTCTTGAAGCGTAAGTTTAAGTATAACTTAAATTGTTTCATTTATATTGATTTAAGTTTGATATGTGATGCAATTAACATAGTACTACTTTGCTAGTCCGTCATTGTTATGCCAGTTGGTGTCCTCAGCATTCAGTAATATTGGTTATTTGATTTTGACAAGGGTTTGTGATATGGGTCACCTAGATTGAAGGGATGCTCATGAGTAAACAAAATCCTTTTGATTATTATTGTTGAAATTCTGTTTTCTTTACAACTATGGCTTTATAAATTTCCCGAATTTTCATTGTCAAAATTTGTATTATTAATTAAAATAATTTAAAATTAATTAAAATTATTAATTTTATTTAAAATTATTTAATTAATTAAAAAATATTTGAAATCGTAAATAATTATTTAATAATGTTTTTATTTGTATAACCTTTTATGAGATGTTATGTATTGATTAGTCTTGTTACGCATAAGAGGCTCATTGTAATCAGAAATGTATTTGACCGAATGTGTGAAAAGTTGTTTCAATTTCAGAAAATGTATAACTTCAGATTTCAATTTAATGATATTTATTACTTACGACATTTCAGCTGAATTTAATGATATTAAGTAATCGAGTGAATCTATTTCATGTACACAACTTGAAATGTAATTCTTTAAAAACTTTAATAAATGTTCTGTATTACACTATACTATCTTTCCTTTCAAACTCCTTCATTTTTCTGACAAGGTACTCACAAATTCATTAATCTTTCCATTTATCTTTTGGTTTCAGGGGCTGGAGCAGGAGGATATTGATGGGTGACATCATGGTGCATTGATAGCGTACCTCGTTCACCAGGGTGTGAACGCTATCAAGAATGGCAGAAGTTGAAGGGGTGACGACTATCAATTTTGAAGGTGCACCTTCTATCACGGCCGCTAGATGAGGGCGTGACCCCTATCAATGTGATAGTGGTCACACCATCATCCAACAGCCGTGATAGAGGGAGAACCTTCAAAATTGATAGTATTCACACCTTCAACATCTATCATTTTTGATAGCGTGCACATCCTGGTGAAGGAGACACGCTATCAATCCACCTTAATGTCTCCTATCAATACCCTATCATGCTCTATCAATACCCCATCAAGAATTCTATAGGAACACTATCAATAATGCGACACGCATTCAATAGGCTATAGGTCAGGTACTATCATAAAGCGTTAGAAACGCTATCATTTCTCATTCAATAGGCTATAGGTCAGGTACTATCATAAAGCGTTACAAACGCTATCATTTCTCATTCAATAGGCTATAGGTCAGGTACTATCATAAAGCGTTACAAACGCTATCATTTCTCATTCAATAGGCTATAGGTCAGGTACTATCATAAAGCGTTACAAACGCTATCATTTCTCATTCAATAGGCTATAGGTCAGATACTATCATAAAGCGTTAGAAACGCTATCATTTCTCATTCAATAGGCTATAGGTCAGATACTATCATAAAGCGTTAGAAACGCTATCAGTTCTCATTCAATAGGCTATAGATGAGAAACTATCATGAAGCGTTAGAAACTCTATCATTTCTCATTCAATAGACTATAGATGAGAAACTATCATAAAGCGTTAGATTATCTATCAATATTTCACCTTCGAAAAGCGGTAAAAACACTATAAATTCTCATCAAATTGTCTATCAATATTCGATAAAAACACCTTCAATTTTGATAGTGGAATGATAGTTCGCTTTTTTCTACCGTGGCTGTTCAATCATCACTCTATCAAAGCTCTATCAGAACCCCATCTCAGTTGATAGTGCACAGAATGGTCTTTTTCCATATCACCTTCAATTTTCTATCATACGTCTATAGAAACACCATCACTTAACACTATCACCTTACCTTCACCTTACCTTCATATGATGGATTGACCTTGAACTGGGGCTATAGCGGTTTGATAGCGTAAGGAAGGTGTTTATCTATCGATTCCGTGACCTTGAAAACATTGATAGAGTGTCAAATTTTGACACTCTATCACTTGGCCCCAATGGCGGATTGATAGAGAAAATTATTGGCCCATGATTTTGATAGTGTGAAAAATTGGCCAATACACCTTCATTCCACTATAGATCCGCCATTGGGGCCAAGTGATAGAAAAAACACCTTCAAAATTGATAGAAAAACAGCGATTTTTTTTCTCAGTGCATACTCATTGGCTACTAGCAGTCTGAGGGTGGTGATTTTCTTAGGGGACCATCTAAATACTAATCTGTAAAATCCCTGACATTTCAAGGAGACCCAGGATCATGAATACAGAGCTTTCCTGCCTTCGAGAGTGTGGAAGCAAATTGGCTAAGAACTGTTAAAATGGGTTTTTGAAAATTCACCACTTTTATTTGAAATTATTGAGGCGTTTTTGGTCTTTGGGTATCGCTCATGCCTCCCAGTGCTGTTGATATTGATGGAGCCTCTGTTGAGTTCGTAGTTACCTGAGGTGCGATAAAATGCAGAACTTGAGTCGGTTCCTGGATCTGTTGGTCCACGTTGTCGATCCTCCTGGCCCCGGTCGATCCTCCGTTGATGCCTCCTGGCCCTCATAATCTTGAGGTCCATGTGAACCACTCTTCTAAGAACAGCCTTACCGACGGTTCCAAAGCTTCCAAGTCTCTTTTTCCTTGCCAAGCTTCATATCTTTTCACAGCCCGAGGAAGCTTGTAGACGTTGCGATCCATATTTCAGCTTAATCCAGGGCTTTGAACACATAGCATTCCCATCTTCGACAGTTAGCAAATTGACCTAAAATTGGTTTTTTAACATCCGCTGTATTTGAAATGATTGAGGCGTTTTTGGTCTTCGAGTATCGCTCATGCCTCCCAGTGCTGTTGATATTGATGCGGTCTCTGTTGAGTTCGTAGTTACCTGAGGTGCGATCTGATGCAGAACTTGAGTCGGTTCCTGGATCTGTTGGTCCAGTTAGTCGCTCCTAGATGCCTCCTGGTCCTCTTAATCTTCAAGTCCATATGAACCACTCTTCTAAGAACAGCCTTCTCGACGGTTTCAAAGCTTCCAAGTCTCTTTTTCCTTGGCCAGCTTCATATCTCTTCACAGCCTGAGGAAGCTGGTAAACGTTGCGTATCGCTCATGCCTCCCAGTGCTGTTGATATTGATGCGGCCTCTGTTGAGTTCGTAGTTACTGATGCAGAAGTTAAGTAGGTACCTGGTTCTGTTTGTCCTCTTTGTCTTGTCGCTCCCAGATGCCTCTTAATCTTCAGGTCCATATGAAGGACTCTTCTAAGAACAGCAAAAACAGCCTCTCTGACGGTTTCAAAGCTTCCAAGTCTCTATTTCCTGGACCAGCTTCATATCTTTTCACAGTCTGAGGAAGCTGGTAGATGTTGCCTTCCACGTTTCAATAAGACCCAGGGCCATGAATACAGAGCTTTCATGACTTCGACAGCGAAGAAGCAAATTGGCTAACGACTATTGAAATTGTTTCTTGAAGAAAAGGGAATCGTCTCTCTTTTTATACAGATTCCCTGTTGTAGAATGAGAGCAGATGTCCAAGCTCGTTCTTCATCGGATATCCCACAAATACCTTCTTTCTCCTCATAAAATTCATAAATTTCGAATTTCAGCGTCCCTACCGACCTCATTCATAAAGATTATTCATACGAAAAAACGCGTTGTTGGTTATCGGCCCCGAAGAAAATCGACTCGACGGGACACCGATGTTTGACATTTACAATTCCAATTCCCGTTTGGGTGGTCGCCTCCCCGTCAGTCGCTTTTCCTAATCCTCGTCTCATTTCGTGGCCGATGAAACTCAAAACACCGCTCGTATATCTCCAGATCAGCGCTAAAACCTCTCAAAACATTTCGCTTGAAAAATCCCCGTGTCGGAGGAGTATTTTCCCCGACAACGCGAATAAATCCGCGTTTTATGAAGGCGTTTCTTCCGGAGCGTTTAATTTGAATAATATTCCAGATGGATCTGTCGATAAGGGGTGATGAACATGAAGGCTTCCAGGCGGCTCGGGAAAAGCCTTTGTGATTCTCAGCTCCGCTTCACTTTACTTATATCACTCCTACTTCTTGCCTCTACGATATTTATCTGAAGGTAATAAGTATTATGCATTGTTATATATCTATGAATAGAATATCCTTTCAATGCCATCAAATAGAGTGAATCGAGAGTACCTTGAGAGTATATGAATAAAATTAATTTAAAGAAAGTAAAATAAAATACCTTGAAGTATAATATGATTACTATGATTCATTGAGGTATAATTAATGTGAACTACCCATATAAGCCTTTTCACTGAAGTAAGATTCAAAAATTTTGATTCTCGCGGCATGATTGATTGAAAGAATTTTCAAGGACATATTTAACCAATTTGCTTTTATTTTTTACCTTTATTTCCAATTTTCATTTTGTGTAATAGATAATAATACAAAAATTACTATTACACAAAATGAAAATTAATTAATATTATTATAGGAAATTTAACACGAAATTAACATCAAAACTGGTATTTTACACCAAAAACTTCCTAAATCCCAGCGCTGCCACCAGTAGGTGTGAAGAACAACTCACTCGGTTGGAGTACGATATAAGAATGACGATTCATTTTGTAGCAGAATTTAGGTATCGACACAGAAGTAGTAGCTAGGATGTATCATTCATCACAGCGATCCCAACACCAATTTACTTGTATGCACGGACTCATAGAAAATCCACTAGTATTATTGATTTATTTTTGATCATTAGCAAACCGTACTACCATATTGTATGCTCAGTGTATGTTTTAGAAATGTTAGCACTCAAGTTTCACACTATACAGGGTGTTTCACGAAAAGGTTACACCCCCCTTCATTTTCGCAAAATACAGCATAAAAAATTCCGACCATCGCAATTCTTCATGATTTTTTGTGAGGATCTCAGGAAAAATACTTTTGCGCAAAAAAGTTGCGCGCAATCGTGCGCAATTGACACTAACTTCATTTTTTCAAATGGAACCCCCCTTTTTTATTACAGATTCGGATTCTACGTCAAATTTCATGAAAATTCATACCCACGTCGATTTGCTTTATTGCGGGCAACCTGGCTTTTTGAACGCTCTAAGTTGCGCAACTCCACAATTGCACAAAAATTAGATTTTGGAGAACCCTTAGTGTGGCACATGTTTTTCCACCATTTTTAAACGCTAAATCACATGGTGACATCCGTTTTTCAATTTGACTGAAAATTTTCAAAATAGCGGCCAAAAATTTGGTTGTTTTTAGTGAAAAAATCGTTCTTTTTAAATCGTTATGAGTTTTTAGGTAATTTTATTCAGTTCAAGCATGATCATGCTGTCAGTTGTTATTTTTAACTCCACCGTAGACGGCCCCAAGCCCGTGGTTCAAAAGGAGGTGAGAAAATAAAAAATAAACATGATTTTGACCTCAAAACTGATGTTTTCGTGAAATAAATGTTAATTTTTCCTCTTAAATCTTGGTTTTTCTCAAAACGGATGACACCCTGTGATTCAGCGTTAAAAAATGATGAAAAAACATGTGCCACACTAAGGGTTCTCCAAAACCTAATTTTTGCGCAATTGTGGAGTTGCGCAACTTAGAGCATTCAAAAAGCCAGGTTGCGCGCAATAAAACAAATCGATGTGGGTATGAATTTTTCATGAAATTTGACGTAGAATCCGAATTTGTAATAATTTGAAAATTTTGAACAAATAAAGTTAGTGTCAATTGCGCACGATTCCGCGCAACGTTTTTGGCAAAAGTATTTTTCCTGAGATCCTCACAAAAAATCGAAATTTTTTACGCTGTATTTTGCGAAAATGAAGGGGGGTGTAACCTTTTCGTGAAACACCCTGTATACTCCATTGATACTTCAATAGTCAACTCATCTCTACGAACAAGAAACTTATTGGTTTTTTACGGTTTTAGGTTAACAAATTAAGAACGTTTTCATCAACATTCAAGAACATTGGTAGGTACTACCTACCACACCATACTGTCTTCACACCTTCACAATCAAGTTTATTAGAAAGAACTAAACGCTTCACACTCGATTGGAAAAATAGAAAGCTTCATATGGAAATTTGATTACTGGTTACGCAGAAGGCAAAACTGTATACAAATCGAAGAAACGAACAGCGAGATTAGACGTCTTTTGTGATTCACACTCGTGATTCTGTTTTATCGAAGGAAAACCCTTAAGTACCCGTAGGGAGCGAAAGGTTTGTCCTGCAAAGCTCCGGGTGGTCTCAAAAACTTTTAAAAATTCAATACTATTTAAAATTGGTGAAAAAACGATACCTTTATTTCGAGAGTTTTCGAGCTAGGGCACTCTTGAAAATTTCAACCCTTAATTTTCACCCCTTAGAAGTGACCTACATCAACCAAAAGCTTCGCGGCACAACTAGACCCCAAATGGAGCCCATATACCAAATTTGAACCAAATCGGTCCAGTGTTGCTAAGAAAAGTGCCGCGTACGGCGGACGGACGGACATTTTAACCTTGAAAAGATTTTAGCGATGGGACCCCCCGCCAAAAAACGACAGGAAAAATCGACAGTAAAAAGCGACAGGAAAAAGCGACAGGAAAGTAGCGCTATGATTTATCATATGCTTGACAACCTGATGTTATAATGAATAAGGAGGTATCTTAAATATTACAGTGGAAGAAAGATAAAGAGGGAGAGGGAGCAAAAACCTTTTCAAGGTATGTCACATTTTAGCCATTAGGCTCTAAGCGGAAATCATCCGGGGGTGCAGGGGGCGAAGCTCCCGCCGAGGCGCGCAGCGCCGAGTTTTTATTCGATTTTCGGATTCTACGTACCTTGAAATGTAAACCAACAAAATTAGAAAGGGTAAAATTTTTTTTCTTGCTCGATTACAATGGCTTATTATTGAAAATAATAAACTAAAATGACACTCAGAAAAAGATGAAAGCCTAATACTTCTAGCTGTTCATTTCATCATAGAGCATGGAAAATTAGGTACCTACGTTTCCTTTCGAGAAACACCGAAAGGATTCAGAGGAAGTTCGATCATCTGTGTGAGCGGCAAAGTTAATTCCATAGTCGATCCATACAAGATTGCTGCGAGTTTCTTCTTCCAGAGAACTGCAAACAGTTCCATGGTTTTAGATTTTCTGGAGACATCATAATCGGCTATTGATATCGGGAAAGGCAATCTTGTGCGGGTGATCTTTCAATTTTTCGCACAAGTTTATAATGGGTATTCTCACTGAAATGGAGGTGACGAAACGGTTAGTTGGAGCTCGTAGACCTTGTCACGAGTGACCCCTATCTCTATCACAAAGTGCAATATATTATCGGCTTATATGGATGTTCCACACCCCTCGTTCGGCCTCAAGTCAGTTTTTCTCGTTAATCGGGCGGATACCTATCACTTGTTATTCCGCGGATTGTGAAACACAAAGTGACAGGGTGGCAACTCCCCCTATCGTGAAAGTTGCCCGGCAGTCAGACCGACCTGCAGTACGTGGAAGCCACTTGGGATTCAGGGAGCAGCATTTGCCTAGTTCGCGTTCCCACTGGGGAACCTCCTTCATCGTCCAAACCGTCCTTTCTTTCGTTGAAAATTACGTTCTCTCCAAATTTACGAAATAAGGTTGTCGAAATCCGGTTCATTCAAAGTTCGTTCCATCTATTCGTGTATTCAGAGAACCTTCGATGCCATTTGCTAATACTTGACTGCGTAAGGGGGTATCAATCGGTCGCCGTTCGTTTTTAGTATTTAGTCAAATCAAAGGGGCAAAAAGTTAAAAAGTTGTACTTGATTTGGAGATTTTAAAGGATTTTAGAAATTCAGTAGTGCACGGACCTAGGGAATAGAAAAACTGAAATAATTGCCTTGAAATATATTTTGATGATTCCAGCGGCAATATTTCAGTTTCTCAATTCCCTAGGTCCGTGCAATAATGCATTTCTAAAACCCTTTAAAATTTCCAATTTAAGTACAAATTTTTATGGTTTTGCGCCTTCGATTTGGCTAAATACTAACCCGGAACGAGGATTGAACGGCGACCGACTGTCCACCGTTTGTCCCCCCCCCCCCTACCCATTCTTATTTTGCTTCTTCACTATCAAAGGAATGCTTTGTATTCGTGCAGCAACAAAATTAGGATCTTCCATAATGTAAAAGTTCAGTTTGGTTCCGTGCTTGTTTGTCCAAATCAAAACCATTTTTCTTCGCTCATACCAATAAGAAATGTACGATTTTGAACAAATTTTCAGGAAACGTGTGAGTGTGCAGCTCAAGTTTCATATAAGGTGATTTATTACTGCCTCGATGATCTATTACTGCCCACTCAACTTGGCAGATTGTTTATAATAATATTATTTCCTTGAAAATTTAATGATATTATTATTTAAATATTATGTAGATGATATTATCATTAAATTTTCAAGGATTTTCGAATTTTACATGTTCTTCCTGTCTGTATCTCGATGTTATGTAACTAGAAAACGTCTGCCAAGTGGGTGTGGCACATAGCTTCCTCATATCCATAACCCGATTGTATAGATGACCAGATGCATAGTAGTTAATCTCAAAACATCAGTCTCTAATTTCCACTTCCCTCATAGGGGACCATCTATACGCTGAGCTGAACAATCCTGAGAAATTTCATCGAAATCGGATGGAAAATGTAGAAGTTATGGCTGTTATAAGAAATCCACGTTTGCGCATGCGCAGCAACTACTACTAGTCTGGGGGAAATGATTTTCAAAGGATACCATTGACACGCCAATCTGAACAATCCTAGAAAATTTCATCAAATTCGGATGAAAAATGTGTGTGTTAAGGCTGTTACAAAGATTTTATGTTTGCGCATGCGCAGCAATTACTATTAGTCTGGGGGAAATGATTTCTCCGGTAAAACTGAACAAAATTATGATTTTGATGAAATTGTCACAATCTGAATTTGTTTGTATTGGTTACTTAAGGCATTATGAATTCCAATGATAGTGAGTGATTTTCCTGATAAATGGGTTGTATAATTTCTTACGATTTTGTATCCCAAAATACAGCTTGGGATCGGCTCCGCAAGCCAATTGACGTGTTCGAGGCAGGAATGGTCAGATTGCGCCGAAAGGGCTGTTAAATTTTGAAGTTTGAAAAAATACAGTGTTTTCAAAAATTTTCTTCGAAAACCCTAGGAACATTACCCATTTTCATAATAGCCTCTTTGATGAACATAGTCTCTCCGTGTTCGATTACTTATTTTCGATACATCCGTCAAGTGATTCATGGTCGTTCCGAAACTCTGGGCCGTCACTTCACTGTGAATAGAGCATTGTGCGAAATCGCATCTTTTCTCGACTCTTGTGCACTTGTGTGCCCTCTGAAATCCCCTTCGAAGACAAATGGCAGCCTCGGAGTCGGCGATCCTGCGCAGAAGATAAGTCCTGAATGGAGTCGATTATGCCACTTCTGGCGGCGATCAGATTGGAGCCTTACAACGAACGGGAAGGGTTGTTAGTGTCATACATCGTTCGAGAAAGTCCGAATGCTGAAGAGAACATCGTGGGAAACTCTGCTACTTGCACTGTGAATAAAGAGACTTCCAATCAATTGGTCATTCAGGAAAACATTTGCCAATATCGGCGGGCAGTATTTTTCTAGTTTCCTCATATTCAGTAACTTGGACAGTTAGAAAAAGTTGGTGTAAAAATCTTTAAAATACTCACGTAGACGGTTTTTTGAATCTTTACTTATATTATAGGCTCCTCATTTTGGTTTATTATTTTCAATAATAAACCTTTGGAATCGACCAAGAAGAAAAATAGTTTAACCCCCCTCAAAATTTTTTGATTTACGTTTCAAGGTACCTACGTAAAATCCGAAAATCGAAAAAAAAATTTCCCTCCGTACGCCGTACGCGGTACTTTCCTCACTTAGCATTGACCGATTTTATGAAATTTGGTAAAGGCTCCATTCGGGGTCTAGTTGTGCCCCGAAGATTTTGGTTGATGCAGGTCACTTCTAAGGGGTGAAATTTTGAAAACGCCCTAACTCAAAAAATGTTTGTATAAAAGTATTGTTTTTCCATCAATTTAAGATAGATTTTTGAGGACAATCCGTTCGCTCTCTATGAGAATGTAAGGGAGAATCTGTCACCTCAATTCTCTCTGCAACGTCAGAACCTAAAACTATCACTCTTTCCATAATATAGGACTCGGTGGCTCAGGGGTAACTGCTATCTCTCTACCGCCCTGGCGTTCTGGGTTCGAATCGCACTCTCGCTGAGAAATTTTTTGATCCCGTCAAAAAGACTGTTGGTTTATTATTTTTATATCTACTTTCGATCGATGATTTTCTTCATGTTGGTTGGTGGTAACAATGACAAAGCCGTGTTGTTAGCCTCAGTTGACTGAACAGCCTCATACATGTTTTCGAGAGAATTTAGGATAAGCCACGGGTTCAAAGATAAAACGAGAAATAAAAGTTTCGTTCACTTTGTATGAGTGTTTTTGTACATCATTATCTTCGTAGGTATATTATGTATACAAGACCCAGCATTGGAGTTTTTTTAAAGTGCTTTGGTTCATAAAATCAATGTTATAAATTTTGCAGTCAGTAAGGAATTACAACGTGAGTTGATCGAATATGCAATTAAACAGTTAATTCAACAGATTAGTACCTATTTATTGAACTAAGAAAAATCCCATAAAACAATTATTTTTCTATTTCTCGATTTTTTATCATGCATTTTGAACATTTAGGCCCTTAGATTAACCAAACATTCTCCGAAACAAACAATACACCCGTATTGTACAATAAACCCTTGTTTGCACCGTTTTAGATTCTTAGCTAGTTCCTATACACTAATAATTAATAGGAGGCATATCCTTCTGTAGTATCCCAAAATAAGGTATTTCGCAATGAAGTGTTCGGTATTCTCGATTTAATTTTAATTGGATAGAGTGCACTAGTACACTCTGCGTGGCTTCCACGGAATGCAGTTAAAGTAGAGGAACTCACTTAAATATAGTTTTTCCAAGTCCAAGGCGATGTCAATCCATTCATACAGAGGAATACATAATATGTATGTAGATATTATCTACTAACAGAGGGATCAATACATACCTACAGAGGAATCCGTTCCTAGAGAAATGAAATAGAATTTTTATTTATATATTTTTTTGTTTTTATATTATTGTTTTTCACTCGAATTTAAGTTTGAGCGAATGAGCGAATTTACGTCAGTATAGTTTCAATAGGGTTCATTTAATTATAATTAGCTGAAATGATTATTCTCATAAACTTTTCACCCAATTTTGCGGTAGTTTGTCCATTTTGTAAAACTCGAAAAGGTTACAGAATCTTAACATTGAGTTGAATCTGTAATACCAGACTCGTAGTTATACTCATACATCCGCCTTTCGTTACCAGCTAATGAACAGTTGAGCAATAATAATTTACGAAATTGTTTTGGAATGGTATGATGGAGGTTGATGGTAAATATAAATTATTAGAATAGCTCACAATAGCTCACGAAAAGGCCGACGAACGAGTCGTAACAAATTTTCTAAAATGCTGAACGGAATATTCATTTTATTGAACTTGATGAGTGTGTTGGAACTTGTAGTAATTTTAATGCTTTTAGGAGTCAAAAGTTCAATTTAGGTTTCCCAACTGGCTAATTGAGAGGCTACTGTAGCATGATGTAAAAAATGTTGCTTGTGAACTTGATTAAGGAAACGATGATTGTGAAGGAGAACACAGTAATTTGTAGTTTT
Source organism: Apolygus lucorum (assembly GCA_009739505.2). NCBI lineage: Eukaryota > Metazoa > Arthropoda > Insecta > Hemiptera > Miridae > Apolygus > Apolygus lucorum. The sequence continues at coordinate 64,275,951 of CM019177.2, forward strand.
GTTTTATGAGGCTCAAATAATAATTAAAAGACACAAAACTACACAAAGAGATAAAGAGGTAGATATATACACTTTACGTAATTATTAATAAAACGTGGACGAAGCTTTTATGCAGTATAGAGTTAGATTGTACACAATACGTTTTATTTTTTTAACCTATAACTTATCTTATTTATTAGTATTTAAAAACATTTAGGCTGATGAAGGCGACGATGCTTTGCCGAAACATGTACCCACAATTACAAATTACAGAATAGTCTCCAACTCTTTATCATCTAAAATATAGTGAAGAATCATTCATACAACTGATGAAACGGAAAATTTACCAATTTGAAGGATCCAGTTCCTCCGGACACCGTTTCCGTTACTCATGTCAAGAGCACCGTGCTTGGCAGGCTGGCCGATCTTGTGGTATTTACGGACTCGGAAGCACCGGATTTCTATCACGGGTCTGAAAATAGGGAAAATGAGGTAAACGGCCGAAAGGTGTGCCAGAACGGCTAGACGTTTCTTTGGATGAAATTATAATATACTCGTTTTTATCAGCTTGAACCTTTTTCATGTCGTTTATCATTGCACTTGATCGCAACACGAATTTGAAGTTCCTCGAGGGTCATGCGTAGGCCTGTGATCGCAACATGACAGAAAGTTGGTTTTCGTGATCAATGATTTGGTCCGAGGTGCTTCAAGACTTTCAGCGAATGAACAATTTTGAAATGCCGCAAAGGAAATTTCAGGGTAATTAGTAAAATAAGTAGTCCAGTCTACAAGTAGTGTGTCTTCCAATGGAAGGATCAGAATTGGTTCTGGTGATTTCGCTCATCGCTACTTACTGCCTCACCCGCTTAAGTGGATCTGGGATCACCAATGGCCCAGCCCCAAAAATTATCGACACCCTCGAGCGGTCACCAATCCAGCAGGTCGTCTCTCGTCTTCGTTGTCATAATAGCGACAACGAAGTGTCATTATGATAAGGATAACGATCAATTGCGACGATTGCGATTCTGCAGACGCGAAATAGCGACAACTGTCGCTCAGTCGTCTGTCGGCCGAAAAGTGTCGTTACCATCTCGACGGCTCAAAACCCCCCGGTATGAGTCACGATAATCGTCTTTATGAAAAAGCAGCTTAAAACGCTCTTTAATTTATAACCTATTCGAAGCCTTATTACTAAGCCATATTACTACTTTACCTTAACGTGTTTACCTTTGTGTTTTCGTGTTACACACTACCTACGATTTTGCTCACCTCTTACTCAATAATTCGGGGCCTCATATACTTATTCCATGTACATCCCAATTTTCCAATTAAAAAAAGCTTTTGTGGAAGCTGGAAATAGCTGGGAAAACTTGTGATGTGACATTAGCGCCGTCTCTTATTTGAGAATCACACTAAAGGGCTCTTTAGCCTCAATAGGTGAGAGAAGAACTCAAAATATTCGAAACTTCATTCACAGAGGAACTATTCGCACAAGTTTAACAACATTTTAACATTATTCTACATTGCAAGATTTCATGTAGTCTTCATGACCTAGGAGGGACTTGAAGGAATTTATTCAAAGATGCATCCCACTGGAGATAAGTAAAGGTGCTCGCACACTAGGCAGGAACAGGACGGGATGCCGGGATGCCAGGACGCGGGATGCCGGGACATAATTGATTGCTTCTGTGTGTTTAGGTGGGGAAGCGCACACTAGGCGGGACGCGGCCAAAACGTCCTGTGCCAGGAACAGGACGGGAAACGCCGTTTTCCGAACGAGGGCAATCGCGTCGTTTTGTCCCGCGGGATGTTTCCCCCTCCACTCACGCCTCTTGCTCCTTCGGAGGTATCTGTGTACTTCACATTTTCCTTCCACCAACGCCTCTCACCCCTTCGAAAGAATCTGCGATTCACATTTTAGTTAATTATAATTCCTGTTGTGATTGTTGTTTTGAGTCATTGTTTTGTTTTGATAAAGGGGGTCTTCTAGGGTCTTTAGTTTTGAGTCAAAAAGTTTGATCAATGGCAAGTTTAGAGGAAAAACTGATAGTAGAGATAGAAAAGTATAGGGTACTATACGACCTCTCTGACAAATCGTACTATGATACCAGCATGAACGAGAATGCCTGGCAGGAGATTGGAGACCGCCTGCAAACAGAAGGTTTTAACTAATTATTATTACGTTCGTACCTACATACCTGCAAACCGTAGGTACTTTCAAGGGTTTTCATTTTGAATACTGCGTATTTTCTCGCAGAAGTTGGTTTATTCCACAAATAAAATAAATTAAATATTGTTATACAGGGTGGTCCCTAAATAATTATTATGAATTTTAATTTCCTTAGTGTAAAAGATATTGAAAAAAAAAACACCGTTTTCCAAATTTTGTTATCCTGCATTCAACTACACGATTTAAATTCTTTTCAACTGGCCCAAATTGGTGGCGGGTAGCGTGCGGGCATAAAAATAGTTTGAGGGGTCTAATTTTCATGAAATTTTGCGTAGAATCCAAATTTAAAATAAAGTATAGGGTTCCCATATGAAAAACGAAGTTGGTGTCAATTGGCCAATTTGCCCCAGTCGAGAAAAAAACTGAAAATAGAGTAAATAGTTGAATGGAGGATGAACAAAATAAGAAACGTTTTTCAAACAATTTGTTGCGTTTTTTTTTTTTCAAAATCCCTCACATATGGAAATTAAAATTCATACTAACTGTTTTAGGACCACAGACGCTGTAATTATATATTTATTTAATTTATTTATTTGGAATACATAATACTATAAAATAGGGGTTGTGCTGCATAAAACAAGACAAACAGAAAAAAATCACTACTAAGTTTTTATTGTACACGGCTGCATAAAATAAACTAATATTGCGACTAATAATATGCGACTTCCCGCATTATTCAAGGGGAATCGGGCGTGGGGAGGGGGTATGGAGACTGATGAGGGGGAAAAAAATGTCCCGTCTAGTCTGCGCATAGGGACAGGACGGGACAGCGTCCGTGTCCCGGCATCCCGCGTCCTGGCATCCCGGCATCCCGTCTTGTTCCTGCGTAGTGTGCGAGCACCTTAAAGGGGGTTTCAGATGCTCGCCGTTCGTTCCTCGTTCCGGGTCAGTATTTCGCTAAATTGAAGGGGCAAAAACTTACCTAAATATGAAATTTTAAAGGATTTCAGAAATTAATTAGTGCACGGCCCAAGCGAATTGAAAAACAGAAATATTGTTGCTGGAATCATCAAAATCGAACAATAATTGCCAGAGAAATATGGGAAAAATCAAACTAAATAAACGTGTTTTCCCATATTTCATTAATATTATTGTTCGATTTTGATGATTCCAGTAGCAATCTTTCAGTTTTTTGATTCCCGAGGCCTAATAGGAGGCCTGTAGTAATGAATTTAGAAAATCCTTGAAAATTTCAAATTTAGCCTCATTTTACGGGAAACACATAACTGAATTAACTGTTTTTTTTTCAATTTAAATAGATGATACTAGTACCTGTTTGAGCCTATGAATCACGGTTGCGTACATTTTGTTGCCTATAGCTGAGGAACGCCGGTTGCCATCTAATTTTCTCAAATTGATTCTCCTTCCATGATGAACTGACGCAGAGAGCGAGGCTGCACAAGAGCGGGTTTGAAGAGGGACAGCTCTTCACACACTGAAGAACAAACTGAAGTGTTATTATACCCTTCTCTAGTTGGATTTCACCGTTAGGTCCTCAACATGATGAGAAACACTCTCCCAAGATGTTGGACAGTTTTGAAGGATACTTTCCATTTTACTTTTTTTTCAGCGCACAGGTCACCTGCGAGAACACGTGTACCTTTTGCTGAACCCATCCTGAACACGATACTTGGCATCTTACGGCGTTTTCTCTCTTCTGTCCGGCTTCATAAAACATTCTCAACATCCGCTTTTAGATACTCCCTCGCTCTGAGTCCCAGCTGGGCCCTCGGGGGCTGGTCGAGGTCGACCAACTGGGTCTCTGCAATCTCCCGCATCTGACCCCGACGTATTTCATCTCCGATAGGACCACTCCGTGTTCGAACCAGCCCCGTATCTACGGCTGTGGACCGTAAAACAAACCCTATAAACGTCAACTTTCGCATGTCAAAGACCATGAGGTGAAGAGTTATTTATTGTTGTCAGAAGCAACAAGACTGGAGTAACGATTTGCAGAACGTAGGTTAGCGCAAGTTGGAGGTTAGAAGCCACGACGTAATGATGAAACATTATCCTGTCGGATTAGCGTAACATCTTCCATAATGAGAATTGGAGCACTAGAGACATGAGTGAGTACAGCAACATCAACTATATGCAGTTACAGTACCTACGAATAGAAAGCTATTTGCGGGTACATCTTTCAATTTACTCATCACGTCGTTTTTCTATTCAACAGACTCTGGGGCAGTAGCTACCAGAGTCTTCACAAATTTCCATTTTGTATTATTTTATCATTTTCTCACCCGACCATTCCTTCCGGCTGCAGACAGAAGAGAAGACTGCTCATGCAGCATGCAACGCGCTGGAGAATGTATTCCACTTTCTTGGAGAATGTCCTGTGCTGGGTGAAATCAAAAGCACCTGCCTTGGGTCGTGGGTTATCAGTACGGGTTATGAATCTTTTGAACGGCAATAGTGTGGGGGAGTTGGCACGTTTTTGTAATAGGAGGGTACTTTAATTGCTGTAGGCTTTTTTTTATGAAGGTTGTGTACGCTTTGCTGGATTTATTGATTTTGGAACCTCGAATTCGTGCTCGGGCACTCTCCGACGGAAGGACCTGGGTCCATTGTTGTATTGCATGTTTAAATTGTTGATTAACTGTAACATTTATATTTTTTATATACGTAACTATATTGTAAATCTATTTGCTTAAATAATAAAACGTGTTTTTCTTCTTCATCTTCTCACCCTATCAAAAGACGGTCAAAGACTTTGTCTAAAGACTTTTTCTCAAATTAGAGATTTTGTCAAAAGACGGTCAGACTTTGTCAAAAGACTTGAAACTCAACTTTGTCCTAAGCTAGCGCTCAGCCTGAAAAGGCTAGTTGCACACGCTTAGCTGAAGAGATCCGAAAGATCGAAACGAAGTACCAAACTTAACTATCCATTGAAAATGGGAATTTGAAACTTTGCGACTCAACCCAAAAGCATCTTCGGAAATAGCTTCTTAGCTAAACTGACAAAGTCTTGACAAAGTCTTTTGACAAAATCTCGAATTTGAGAAAAAGTCTTTTGACAAAGTCTTTGACCGTCTTTTGACAAATGTCGAATAAAGCAATTCTCACCCTACGTTTACTCATCTCCTATATTACCTATCAAATGTATTATCTTGTGAATCAGGGTCAACATACATCCACTGTCAATCTGCTATATTGTTAATTTTCTCTTCTATTTTGTATACTTACCGTATCTCTCCCTTAATAGATATTTTTGGGCCTCACTTGACTGCTGTTGTTTATACTGTTATCCTCTGTAAATTGGGTTCTCCCATTTAAATTAAATAAATCATTATGGAGAATCTGGCCAAATAGTATCGAGGGAAGATGAAAAAGGTCAATATACATCAGATTGTGATTAATTTACCTTTATAAAATTCCAATTGAAAACATCCCTAAATTCTCATTTCCTATTAGGTTACAACTGAACAAGCTTATTTTCATCGTTTAGGTTCTCTACCTTCAAATAGCTTTTAATTCGTGGGTAGTGTACCTGCGTACAGTCACATCGATATCTACAACCCATGTAGAATGTTGTCCCGTGGGATGCATGCAATACTGAACATTCTGTTTTGAATAAACGAGCGGTTGACTTTTATTATTGCTATGATTGTTGTCATTTTTCGGTTACCCACATCGGACTTGTTTATGTTCGCAGGTCGCGGGAGTTGATAAAAGCCGCCATCTTGGATAATGACTTCATGAAGAACTTGGAGATTGCTCAAATACATGAGATCGTCGACTGCATGTACCCCGTCGAGTACCAGGCGAGTGCTCTCATCATCAAGGAAGGGGATGTTGGCTCCATCGTCTATGTTATGGAAGGTAAGCAAAGCTATTGCATAGCTTTTTTCATGTTGTTTTCAACCTGTGATAGTCAACAACTAACAACTGAGTCGTGATTTGATGGGACAATTACTTTCGTTCTATCCAATCGCAACTCATAGATAGCTCCTCAGTCTTATTCCAGACAATTAACTATAAGTGCCTACTTTCTTACACTTCCTTTGCCCTCGTGGTTCAAATCCGAAGATCTAACATGTATTATATCTATTCATAATTCCAATTCCCCTGGGTTGGTTTTCATTAAGGAGTAGGTTTTCTAGCGACGTCTAGTTTCTGAGGGTAGAAAGAACGTCCATAAGAATCTTCTGGTTAACTAACTCAGTAGTATACATCTCCCCTGAACTATGACGTTTCAAAGTATACCTAATTTTTCAATAAACTCATTTTGTCTTCAATGAAACCTTCCAGAGAAAAATAGAAAATTAAAATAACTGGCGACACCTCAAAAACACGGTGATGGGATGGGAGTGATGTTAAAGAATTTTGGATTCAGTAATGGGAAACATTCATAATTGCTTGGTTGTTGAAGATATAAAAACTTTCTATTTAGTGCAGCTGGACAACAAAAAAGATGTTTTAAAATAGAAAATTTCAATTACTTTAGGAGCTTCCTCGACTATTATACTGTCTGACGGTCAGGCTATCCGAGGCAAAACAATTTTTAGTTCCCAGGCAGTTCTCTATGAATTTAATCCTTGTTGAATTAATTAAAACTACGATTTCTCGCATTTCTGAGAGTCCAAAATCGCCCCAATCAAGACGGTTTTGGTTTATAATGTTTAATAATGAGCCGTTGATACGAGGAAGAAAAGACAATTTTTGGCGAACCCTCAAAACTTGATGTTTTGCGTTTCAAAGTACCTAGGTAAATATCTAACCCCTGCGCTACTGAAGAGCTGCGCAAGGAAGTCAGGTTAGTGGTTGGCCTGGTAACAGGCTTTACTCCACTCCGATTCCATCTCAACCGCAACGGGGTAGATCAGAATACAACCCACTGTAGGCTGTGAGGAGAGGCTGAAGAAAAAGCCTCCCGCATAATATTCGACTGCGAAATGCTATCAAATCGCAGGTTTCACCTCCTCGGGTCACCTACACCCATGGAGGCTTTTCCCAGAACAGATCTAGCCAAACCGCTACTGGCCCTTAGGACTCTTTGACTAGAAACAGAATCCGCGGAGTAGCACAATAAGCTATCAGGCTTCAGCGCTTTGGGCTTCCATCGCCCTGATCCGCGGATTCATCTACAATCTACCTAGGTAAGTAAAATCCGGAATTTCATTGCATTTGAATCAGTTGGAGCCACAATATTCGACAAAAACCAGAAACGACCTGAATGAGGAATTTCACCGAATCATGTTTGCATTTTTCCTGAATAGTTAATGGTGTGGGATAGATGAAAATTGGGCTGATTTCGGAAAATAAGTCTCCTGTTATTTTTGGGAGACAATCAAAATTTTTGATTTCGAAACTAACCGGGAAAACAGACGTGAAGCGGGAACGCTCGCTGATTGGGCTGTTCGGATCGCCGTCTCCTCCCAGTGTTGCCCATTGGGACAACGAAATCGTGTTTTCTAAGATACAAGTTATAAAACAAAAACAGGGGAAACCTAATTTTCTCCATCTTGCTTTTTCTATTTTTTTCTTCAGTTTTTCGATTTCGAACTTTACTGTTTCGTGAAATTTTGCATCTGGGGACTATAGATTTCTCGATCTCAGCGCTTCAAGCGGCCATAAATGAACTATTCCAGGATGACGTCATTTTCCCGGTTTTTAAAAACATTCGTATTTTCTACACTGTTTTGTTTATTCGTAAATTAGGCAGTTCGGGCTGAAAGTTTGACGTAAGAGGTTTTTCGAGGTGCTGAATCCGATTTTGGGCTCAAAAATAGAAAATTCCGACATGGTGAAATTCCTCATTCCAGCACCGGGCAACGCTATACCTCCTCCTTCCCATTTTAAAGTGTTTCGAAGTCGAATTTGTTGGAATTTTAGGCTACGATGTTCGATGAATTTTTAGGTTCTACGAAATTCGATGAAATTCTTAGTTACTACCTACGTGTATCGGTCTGTACGTGATCTCAAATTAATTCCCGTCCCATTACTCCAAAAGAAGGTACACCGTAAAAAAAGAAAACATCGATTTCTCACTATGCAATCGCCTGATTTTGCTCCAATTTGGAGTGTAGTTAGATGTTGGAGTTAGAATAGTTATGAATGAATCAAACAAGCAGTAGGTAAATTTGGAGAGGATCAGCAAAATATTCTGTTTAATCTACGTAAATTACGAAGATTTATCAATCGTTTCGTTGTTTCCAAATTTAGGAAACCAGCAAGTTGATCGTGATTTTCATGTTTCACGCCAATTCAGGTATCTGTAGTGATTAACAGTGATCTGATCAACGAAGTTATTTTTGAATCAAATGATTGTATAAGTCCAAGCTTTACTGATCACCTAACTTGCCACACTTTTAATCAAAGGTTCCGATGTTCTCGTCTCTTTCTATGAAAAACTGTATTTTCATATAGGTTCATGAAAATGGTGGAGTAGGTACTTACTGTCGTCTCTATATGTGAACTCTATAAGAATCTGCTCTTTTAAAACCCCATATTTTGTTGTCACTTGGAAAATAGAGCGCTGAACAATCGCTGTGCGTTAGAGACTTCATAAAGTCGTATGTGGAGAGTGTTGATCTCGCAAACTCCCCGCTTATTGGCGAGCTACCTACTTATTGGCCACTCGAGGGCTCGGCCTATTCATTCGTGGGACAATGAGATCGTAATTTCGGACGCAAAAAGGCAGACACGACGCGAAAGGGCAAACGAGGCTTCGGAATCCGTGCCAGCCAGACAGTCAGCCGCCTAATCAATGGCCATTTATTGCCAGCGATCTCGAAGGCACTTGCGGCAATTTACTCGAGACATACGACCTCATACTCTGGGCCCCACCCTACCTCTAGTGAGACGATAGTACTTGGGGAGACATTGAACACTTATTCCTAAATTCGGATTTTGAAAATATTTCCAATATTGGAATTTAATTTAATTCATATATATACCAGTTTAGGGAGACTTGAACATTCAAAATTTCAGCGTAAAGCAAACATAACTTTTCTCACTATTTAAATTGTCTCACTAATAGTCCAAACCGTCTCAAACCACAAACTTTGTCCGAAGTGTCTCATAACATGAGCTACATCAGACAAGCGCTGTAACGCCTCAAAACTTCCTCACTGCTTCCTTGCTTTGAGATGATTATATTGATAGACTTCAAGTAAAACCTGTCCTGAGGTAAAATCTAGTTTGGATATGACGATAGAGCGCCTGAAGGTTCTTAAAATCCGAGTGAATTATAAAATTATAGTTTCCTGAAAAATGTATTAATTTTGTTCACTAGGTATGAGTAGCAGAGTATTACTGTACACTTTCTAATGTACATAAATGCACTTGAAGTAAAAATATGTATATACTTGTTTTTCGTTGAGATCACACAAGCATGTACATTTTTATTTCGGAAATTTAGAAATCTCTATCGGCGTTGAAACTTTTTCGCATCCGACTGTGTCACATTTTTTAATGTTTCTTCAATGTATTTTGTTTGTGAAGCTGTGGTGAAGTTCTCTTTAAACTTGAATTCAATTTCGAGACAGTATGATAAGCAGCCCAAATCTCGCAACTTGAACAATTTCTCCAGTTCTGTCTTCTCGTTGTTCAAGTTTTCATTTGAATCTGGGGCTAGAATGAAGTCGTCTACATGGACTGCCATGACGTATGTATTAGTGGAGTTCCAAAACTTGGTTTCATAGTTGAGGAGTTTTCTGTCAAACGGGCTTATATACATTTGGAATGTTTTGTGGGAAATTGAGAAAAAGTAATTTCATGGCGAAGGAAGTTGCTCTAGGGTTCCCAAATTTTCCAAAGAGTTTGTTCATAGAACTTTTGATTGTAAGATCAAATTTCGAAATTTTGGCATGCGTTTTGAGGGAGACACGGATCTCTTATTTGGATATAAACCCATTTAATGAAAAACGATGGATATGAGCCACTTTTAAAAAAACGAGTTTTTGGTTGTGTGAAGAAAAGTCACATTTTCATTTTTCTTATTTATTTACCCATTATTTTCAATAATGAACCTCAAAATGTGATGGTTTACGTTTCAAGGTACCTATGTAAAATCCGAAATCCGAATAAAAAAATGAAAATAAAAATAAAGTGTTAATTGAAAACAATGGGATAGCCGTTTTGTTGGCAAACCCGATTTTTAGCAACCTTTTAAAGGGGGGCACAAACCGTTTCGTAAGGAATTCAACTCGTGAGGTGGTAGGCCTTATCCCAAAGATCCAGAATCCGTGAAAAAAAAAAGTGTAAAAAATTAATATAAGCCCGTTTGAAATAAAACTCATCAGTTGTTGTGACAACAAATTAGCTATAGGTTCAATTTCTGCAATAAAATTATTATGTTCAGTCCTACTTCGACATCGGATAACTTACTGTTGTAAAGGCCGAACCGTCAATAGGCGTCCTAACGGAGCCCATCCTATCTATGCACGGGTGAGAGGCTGGCGATACGGCCTAGGGGTATCCGGCATCGAGATAAGACCAATAATTGGTCTTATGCCCTATGCTCTCCAGAGGCGTAAAAGGAATTCATCATCAATGAGTGCATGAATTTAAGGAGCAAATTATTTTTGAGAAAAGGTGAATTTCCTGTGAGAGGTGTTGGTTGAATTAATAATTATTATTATTTCAACCAACACCTCTCACAGGAAATTCACCTTCTCAAAAATAATTTGCTACTTGAATTCATGCACTCATTGATGATGAATTCCTTTTACGCCTCTGGAGAGCATAGGGCCCTAAATGGGGACCTTCTGCAACCTGATAGGCTGATTTGAAGTCGTCTTAAGAAAGTAAAGGGAGAGCAACATCTTCTCCCTTGAAGCAGAAGTAGAGCCATCTCACAGGCTTTGAGGTGGGAGACCCTGGGCTCGGGGACTGTGGGCTAATAACCCGCATGTCTTAATTCTCATTCATCTGAAACTGCATTCAGATAGACATTAAATTTCCCAGTATTAAATTCTCCATTCAAAATTCACTACAGGCTAATTCATGAGAACCGTAATGTTCTTACTCAGGTATTGTGAGAGAAGCTCTTGAGAGATTTCACCTCCTGACCTCGAGGTACCTGTATGATTAACCATTAAGTACCAATTTGCCGTGTTCTGGCAAACGGGCTATCTATATGGTAAAATAATGTCCCATTGTGTAATAATTTACAGCGTTTTTCTAACAGAAGGATTTAATGTAAGGTTCGGCAAAAATGTCAAATGATAAAAGGGTTCAAAGTAAGTTAGAGAATCGATCTTTTGATTATGAGAATTTAGACCAAAATTCTATAAATTCGGGCTACACATTTTCTTTTGTAAGAAATCCCAGTATCAAGTTTAGAACTCAACCAGAGCTCGGACTTTATTCTCGTTTTGTCTTCGATGGGCTGGAGAGGTCTCAGGGTGCCCCGATCAACTCTGTCGACCCAAGGGTTGAATTATTGTCCAGCTTGTACGTGCTGATGTTTCGAGAACGGTAAGTCTTTAAATCTCAGTCGTAACCTTTATTAGTGAATACCGTACTTACCCAGTGTAGGTCAAAACTAGCTTGGATGTGTTCATGATGTTTCTTGAAATTCAGGATAACTACTGTCTCCATAAAATGTCTCAAAAAAAAACCTCCATTTATTTTTGGAGGAACCATCTCCTACTTAGTATGCAATAGAGTTGTAAAGAATGTTGAAGAGAGAGGAGAGTACAGAGCACATACAGTCCTATGGGGGAAGCTCTTGAGATTTTTCGCTTCCCGATCTCGAGTCTTCTTCAGAAATGGAAGAAATTAAAATGAAATTCTCACAAAAACTTTAAATCTGCTCTTCTCTTGGCAGGACGACCCTAAAAGGATTCTCCCCAGCTAATCTTTCGAGTCGAAGAGTTCTGCGCGCCTTCGCGAACAAAGAGTTTCTTTGTGTGCGTCGACGCTATGAAACCACTGTCATGCACACATACACACATACACACCACTTATTTGTCGTTTTTCGGGGCCAGGGACGCTCCCAAGACCGCGCCTTCTTCCCAAACATAATCCCGTCCAATAATCGGATCTCTAATGCTTTTTTAACGCTCCTAGGATGGGCTCGTAAATTTTCTACTTTTCGAGGACAAAGCCGAGGCGATAATCACGACTCACGCCCTTACGAAGAAGACCATGTGGACCAATAATATCCGAATGAAGTGGGGATATTTGAATATAAAGTTCAGCCGAGTCAAATTATGCGCACGAAATCCCTTGGTTCAAAAAAAGTAGCGAGTATTCGAACAGCAAATCAAAACAACAATCTTCCAAATTCAGATTTTCGTCGCATTTTGCGTTCTAAAACTTCCTGAATAATTTTACTACCCGTACATTGCATATATGAGGTCAATCATTCTCCTGGGCGAAACTGTTCGAAATCACAGGTACTCCAAGTTTGATGGAATTTTCAGGGGTTGCTTTTCATCTCCAGACGTTTTCCTATGAATTTAACTCGTAATATTCGAGCAGATTAATTAATTACAAAATTATGTTTTATCATGATTCTACACTGAATATGGTATAATGAGCATAACAAACACGGAACGAAAACCACGACACTGGTAAACGGCTAAGCTTTCTTAGTAGAGGTGGTGTTATTCGTAGCAACGGCTACATATTTGGCACTCAGAGATTCCTGCTCACCTAAGACTGGAAACGCTCCAGAAGAACCCTCATCCAAACAAAACCCGTTACACCATCCATCTCAATAAAAATTATGAGGGTCTCAGTTGGTCCGAACGGCGTCTTAGTATTTCGCGAAATTGAAGGCGCAAAAACTTAAAAAGTTGTACTTACTAAATTTGAAAGTTTAAAGGATTTTAGAAATTTATTAGTGCACGGCCCTAGGGAATTGAAAAACTGAAATATTGTCGCCGGAATCATCAAAATCGAACACTAATTGCCAAAGAAATATGGGAAAAACTACCGGATAAACGGGTTTTTCCGAGTTTTTCCCATATTTCTCTGGCAATTATTGTTTGATTTTGATGATTCCGGCAATATAAAAACTGAAAGATTGCCGCTGGAATCATCAAAATCGAAAAATAATTGCCAAATAAAAACGCCGCAAATTATTACACAATGGTTTTTTATTTTCCTAAATATCACTCGTCTGCAAAGCCACCAACCATCGAACATGAAGAAGAACATCGATCGTATTTCGGTCAGCTAAAATTTGAACGGAGATTAGGCCTCTTTTGCGATTCACACTCGTGTTTCAGATTTATCGTACGTCCAAACCTTAAATTCTCGTAGGGAGCGAACGGATTGTCCTACAGAGCTCCGCGAGGTCTCAAAAAATTCTAATAGTTCTATAGAATCTTAAATTGAAGGAAAAACAATAACTTTATATCGAAATTTTTCGAATTAGGGCATTTTCAAAATTTCAAAATGCATTTTTGTACCCTTAGAAGTGGCCTACATCAACCAAAATCTTCGGGGCACAACTAGACCCCAAATGGAGTCTACATACCAAATTTCATGAAAATCAGTCAATGCTAAGTGGGGAAAGTGCCGCGTACGGCGTACGGCGGACGGACGGCAAAATTTTTATTCGATTTTTGGATTCTACGTACCTTGAAACGTAAACCATCAAATTTTTAGGGTGTGTTAAAAAAAATTTTCTTGGTCGATTCCAAAGGTTCATTATTGAAAATAATAAACCAAATTGGGAAAAACTACTGAATAAACGGGTTTTCAATATTTCTCTGATTTTGTTGATTCCAGCGGCAATATTTCAGTTTTTATATCCCCAAGGCCCGTGCACCAATGAATTTTCATAATCGTAGAAAATTTCAAGTTTAGCTACATTTTATGGGAAAAACTTAACTGAATTAACGGTTTTTCCCATTTTGGTTTATTATTTTCAATAATGAACCTTTGGAATCGACCAAGAAAAAAAAAGTTTAACACTCCCTCAAAATTTGATGGTTTACGTTTCAAGGTACGTAGAATCCAAAAATCTAATAAAAATTTGGCCGTCCGTCCGCCGTCAACCGTACGCCGTACGCTTCACTTTTGCCACTTGCATTGACCGATTTTGATGAAATTTGGTATGTAGGCTCCATTTGGGGTCTACTCGTGCCCCGAAGTTTTTGGTTGATGTAGGTCACTTCTAAGGGTTCCAAAATCAATTTTGAAATTTTGAAAACGCCCTAACTCAAACAATTTTGATATAGAGGTATTGTTTTTCCTACAATTTAAGATTCTATAGAATTTTTAGAGTTTTTTGAGACCACCCGGAGCTCTGTAGGACAAACCGTTCGCTCCCTACAAGAATTTAAAATTTGGACGTACGATAAATCAGAAACATGAGTGTGAATCGCAAAAGAGGCCTAATCTCCGTTCAAATTTTAGCTGACCGAAATGCGATCGATGTTTTTCCTCATGTAGGAAGGTTGGTGGCTTTGCAGACGAGTGATCTAGATAAAAATAATAAAACATTGTGTAATTATTTGCAGCGTTTTTCTTTGCCAATTATTGTTCGATTTTGGTGATTCCGGCAGTAATATTTCTGTTTTTCCATTCCCTAGGGCCGTGCACTAATGAATTTGTAAATTCCTTGAAGATTTCAAATTTAGATACAACTTTATATGTTTTTGTGCCTTCAATTTCGTAAAATACTAACCCGGAACGAGGGATGAACGGCGACCGACTGAGATCCCCTTAATTTTGACGAGTTTTCAAGAATTAGAGATGCCTATTAGAAATTCGATATTAGGAATGTCGATACTATTGGTGTAAGTGGTTCATGTGTTGTCCGCCCCAGGGATTCACGAGAGATGCACTCTCACCACTGATGCTTTCTCCATTACTCTGTGACTCTCACCCACCAGTGTTTGTCGAAGTTTCCAGGATGATCCACAGAGATCCATAAGCAGACGTTTTTTACTGTTTTTTACAGTCCTATGCTGTCAAATTTACCAATGTAAATTTTCTACTAAATAGAGCTTTTCCCAGTTATAAGCTTTGATCAATTTAAGACACCCAAACTCATTACAATTGGGAAATAATAATATTATTACAATTGGGAAATAATAACATTATTCCCATGTGCGTTTAATAAAAACTGGGAACATGGATATTATCCATGTTCCCAGTTTTTATTAAACGCACATACCGTTAGAGGTTTATTGAACGCACTTACTCGGAGATTTTACTGATGAACTAGCAAATAATGTGATGACATGAAATCTGAGATTGGAGGTCTTTCTATGAAAAAGCGAATTCGTAAGGTGATCTGAGCCTATCAACAGGTGGGGGATCAGGGGTCCATGCGAAAGCGGAGGGTGTGACGCTACCTAGCGGGAATCTCTCAAAGCTGTTCAGTTTAAACTGCTCCCGCTAGAGCGCTCGAAAAGCTCTGTTCCACATGTTACGTTGATGACTTTGACAACCCGTATCCTACCTTCCCCTCGTAAATTTATTGTTTCCATATAAGATTTTGGTTTATTATTTTCAATACCTAATGAAACTTTGGAATCGACCAAGAAAAAAAAATTTTAACACCCCCTCAAAATTTGATGGTTTACGTTTCAAGGTACGTAGAATCCAAAAATCGAATAAAAATTTGGCCGTCCGTCCGCCGTCCGCCGTACGCCGTACGCCGTCCGCCGTACGCCGTACGCGGCACTTTTGCCACTTAGCATTGACCGATTTTGATGAAATTTGGTATGTAGGCTCCATTTAGGGTCTAGTTGTGCCCCGAAGCTTTTGGTTGATGTAGATCACTTCTAAGGGTTCCAAAATCAATTTTGAAATTTTGAAAACGCCCTAACTCAAAAAATCTTGATATAAAGGTATTGTTTTTCCTTCAATTTAAGATTCTATAGAATTTTTAAAATTTTTTGAGACCACCCGGAGCTCTGTAGGACAAACCGTTCGCTCACTACGAGAATTTAAAGTTTGGACGTACGATAAATCAGAAACACGAGTGTGAATCGCAAAAGAGGCCTAATCTCCGTTCAAATTAAGGCTGACCGAAATGCGGTCGATGTTTTTCTTCATGTTGGATGGTTGGTGGCTTTGCAGACGAGTGATCTATATAGAAAAATAAAAAATAATAACCATTGTGTAATAGTTTGTAGCGTTTTGATTCCAACTCTACTAAGGGAGCAAAATTTGCTCCCATTTAATGTCGTCCAAAATCAAAATATCATCCCGCTTCTTACATTCTGGACCAATTTTGATTATTTCGAGTAGGTATGTATGGGTGTCCGAAAATCCTCGTAACTGGCATAACTATACAAAGTTACTCTCTGATTTTTATGAACTTTACAGGGATTGTGTAGATAGTCCCTTATGAAATTCATAGCGACCGCATTGATAGCAGCCTCTGTAACGAGTTTGGGCGCCTGAAATGAATAGAAGCTTATGAAAAGTCCATTCATGGTGCATGAAATCTGCTATGATATAGGTGCATAAATAATATTTATTAAAAACATCATATTATGATGTTTTATTTTACGGTGTCAGAAATCGGTTTAGAATGTTCCAAAACGGATTTCGGTGAAAAATTCCGAAAAAATCCATTCCAAAAAATTTTAGGACATTGCAACAGCTTCATTTTCCTCGAAAATTCGCTACGTAATTGAAGAATCTCTATATCCTTGTAAATTTACATTGGTAAATATAATATCATAGGGCCGTAAGAAACATCAATCTTCTACCAAAAATCTCAAGAACACCCCTCGTCTCATCCCACACAGAAAACACTCACACAGACGTACAGTTTTGGTAGACGATTGATGTTTTTATACTATCATATCGTATAAATATCGTATTTACCAATGTAAATTTACAAGGAAATGTAGCTCCTTCAATTATAAGCTACTATTCATTTCAGGCACAGAAACTCGTTGCAAGGTGCCAGAATTCGCGAGTGAGCAGTGATAGGTAGTTTTTTTCTCGAAATATCGTCCGTTCTTTCTTAAAATTTCGAGAAATTGAAGGCGCAAAAACTTAGAAAGTTGTACTTAAAAGGTACTTAAATTTGAAATTTTAAAGGATTTTAGAAATTCATTAGTGCGCGGCCCTAGTGAATTGAAAAACTGAAATATTGCCGCTGGAATCATCAAAATAATGGAATAATAATAATGGAAAAAATAATAATAATAAATAATAATGAAATAATCAAAATCAAATTGCCAAAGAAAACGCTGCAAATTATTACACAATGGTTTATTACTTTTTACAGAGATTAGGCCTGTTTTGCGATTCACACTCGTGTTTCTGATTTATCGTAAAATTCTCGTAGGGAGCGAACAATTTGTCCTAAAAAGCTCTGCGTGGTCTCGAAAAATTCTAATAAAAAAAAAAAAAAAAAAAAACAAAAAAAAAAATAAATAAATAAAAATAAAATAAAAATAAAAAAAAGAATAAAATTCTAATAATTAGAATTCTTCTAAGAATTAGAATAAAATTCTAATTCTTATAGAATCTTATATTGAAGGAAAAACAATACCTTTCTATCGAAATTTTTAGAGTTAGGGCGTTTTCAAATTTTCAAAATTTATTTTTGAACCTTTAGAAGTGACCTACATCAACCAAAATCTTCGGGGCACAACTAGACCCCAAATGGAGCCTACATACCAAATTTCTTCAAAATCGGTCTATGCTAAGTGGGGAAAGTGCAGCGTACGGGGGACGGCGGACGGACGGCCATATTTTCATCTGATTTTTGGATTCTACGTACCTTGAAACGTAAACCATCAAATTGTGAGGAGGTGATAAAAAAAATTTTTTCTTGGTCGATTCCAAAGGTTAATATTGAAAATAATAAACCAAAATGGGAAAACTACTGAATAAACGGTTTTCCCATATTTTTTCTTTGGAAATTATTGTTCAATTTTGATGATTCCAGCCGCTGCGGCAATCTTTCAGTTTTTGTATCCCCAAGGCCCGTTCACTAATGAATTTCTATAATCGTTGAAAATTTCAAGTTTAGCAACATTTTATGGGAAAAACATGGGTAACTGAATTAACGGGTTTTCCCATTTTGGTTTATTATTTTCAATAATGAACCTTTGGAATCTCCCAAGGAGAAAAATTGTTTAACACCCCTTCAAAATGTGTTGGTTCACGTTTCAAGGCACGTAGAATCCAAAAATCGAATAAAAATTTGGCTTTTCAACCAGCTCTGGAGTCTAACCTAGAAAGACAACAAAATGAAATTTGATTAAATTTAACGTGTCTTCATTATAAATTGGTAATATATACAATAGATCAAACTTATGGTCTAAGTGACTAAGGGCTTGCCCCGTCCCAATAATAAAATATATACAAGGTTTTTGCCAAAAGTTGGTCGTTTTTGAAATGTAGGCAGAAAACCACCAAATATTCACTTTTTCGTTTTTTTCGCATTCTTCACAATGTTCTAGCAGGAAATTTTGGTGGAAAATCTCAGATTCAGCTCCCACACATGGAATCGATGAAGTTAGGAACCTCCCAATTTTTTCTCGTGAAGAACACATTTTGACTGAGCCTCTCCAAGTTCGTCCCATGATCTGCTAGACGACTGGAGTGTACACATAACAAGATAATTCAGTCGAAAGACAACTTCTCAAGCCTCCTTCCTTGATTTAACCTGGGCATTATGCAGATGCGATTGGAACATAAGCAGGCAACCATCATCTCCTAGAACGGTCCTTCAGGAAGAGGACCTTCTTACTGCATAACAGGAAACTTTTCTCTTTCAGGCCTCTTGTAGAAGTCTTGTCCTACTAGATTGAAGGATTACAACTTTACAAGGATCAGATTCTTCAATTCAGTCAACATTTATGGTTCAGTAATTTGAATAGTAAAATCCAGAGGCATTAAAATCGCCGTTATGAGGTGGATAAATTATAAATAGGCACTTATAATCGTTGATAATATGGATTTTTGTCAACTGAAAACCATTATTAGAAAAACTGTCAAAGACGATACCCGCGTCAGATGTTAGCCTCCGGGTCCGCAAATTCGGAGAGATCCAGAGGCAATAAAGCTGTGGATTTCGTGGAATTCCCTCAACATTTCCTCGAGACTACCCTAAAATTTGTTATAAAGTACTTTACAGCTAGAGGAGGCCCTTGCTGGGCCTTCCCTTCCTTCCTTGTGAAGCTGTAAAAATAAAATAAATCTCCCATTTTGGGGGCTTAGTGCCTTTCCCGGAGGCTCTTGGTTCATTTAGAGAGTCGTGACTTTCCCCACTTAGCATGGATTGATTTTGATGAATTTTGGTATGTAGGCTCCATTTGGGGTCTAGTTGTGCCCCGAATATTTTGGTTGATGTAGGTCACTTCTAAAGGGTGAAAAATAAGGTTTGAAAATTTTAAAACGCCCAAACTCTAAAAATATTGATATAAAAGTATTGTTTCCCCGTCAATTGAGGATTTAGGTAGGACAAACCGTTCGCTCCTTACGAGAACTTAAGAGTTGGAGTTACAATAAATCAGAAACACGAGTGTGAATC
The DNA here is from genome assembly GCA_009739505.2 of Apolygus lucorum. NCBI lineage: Eukaryota > Metazoa > Arthropoda > Insecta > Hemiptera > Miridae > Apolygus > Apolygus lucorum. The sequence goes on from CM019177.2 coordinate 64,295,573, forward strand.
GCAAAAGAGGCCTAATCTCCGTTCAAATTTTAGCTGACCGAAATGCGATCGATGTTTTTCTTCTTTGTTGGTTGGTGGTGAGTGATGTATATAGAAAAATAATAAACCATTGTGTAATAATTTGCAGCGTTTTTATGTATCAACTAGTAGTAATTTATTCAGTAGTATCTATTATTAGGCATAACTAGAAGATTTCATGATCTCGAACGACCCGGGAAATTCGTCATTTCACGTAATGACTGGATTTCAACATAGAACACGTGGGATTTTGCACGATGAAACAGACCGTGTCTGGGCGGGCTGGAGAGCGAGGTGTTACATGGGTACCGCATTGAATATCGTAGGCCTCAACTCTTGCTGGCAGCGGTTTATTGAATAGGTGAATTAAATGTGCCGATCATCCATCCATGAGCTGGCTCGGAGAACCCTTGCAGAACGACTGGACACCGTGAATATGTTATGCTTGCTCAGGGAACTGAACACAAAGTATGGAGTTGGTGGTTTATGGGTTACAAGGTGGACTTTATGTAACGTAGTTGCTTTGCCCCTACGTTGCACAGGATAGTTTAGTGATCATTGAAAGTAGTACCTGGCGGGTACATTGAGACAAATTGTGTAGAAGGAGGGCATAGAAACCGCTTTTGGTTTATTATTGTCAATAATGTACCTTTGGAATCGATCAAGAAAAAAAGATTTTAACCCCTTCCCCTCCCTACACCCTCAAAATAAAATTGGTTTACGTTTCATGGTAAGTAGAATCCTAAAATCGAAACTTCTAACGGGTGAAAATTAAGGGTTGAAACAAACCGTTCGCTCCCTAGAAAGAACAAGGGTTGGACTCACGATAAATCAGAAACACCAGTGTGAATCGCAGAAGAGGCCTAATCTCCGTTCAAATTTTAGCTGACCAAAATGAGCGATCGTGGTTCGTTTCTTCGAGTTGCACTCAGTTTGCGTCCTTAGCCATCAGTAATCTAGTTTCCTCATGAAGGCACCCTCAACTCCCTGTTTGAGTGTGATGCATTCATTTCTTCCAAATAAAGTTGATTGTGAAGTAGGTATGTAGATAGTACCTGTGATGTCACTATTTTTGCTTCCTCACTACCGAAGGTAGGGAAGCTTTGTATTCGTGAAAGAAGTGAAAAAAAAAAATGTCCTCCAAAATAAAAATTTCCACTTGCTTTTTGCGTTTTAGAGCTTCCCGAACAATTTTGGTTCCGTGTCTGTCTGTCTGTCTGTCTGTCTGTCGGTCTGTCGGTCTGTCTGTCTGTCGGTCTGTCTGTGGTCAATCCTTGTCCCGGGCAAAACTATACTAACCTGTGGTCCGATTTTGATGAAATTTTCAGGGATTGTGCGGGTTAGGTCCTAGACGGTCCCCTATAAATTTCAGCACCTTCGGACCAATAGGAGCGAGTGCGCATGCGCAAACGTGAATTTCCTGGAACCTCGGTTTCTCGGTTTCTAATGAACCGATTTTGCTCAAATTTGGAGGTTAGTTAGGGACTAACTTCTAAGAGACACCCTATAAGTTTCAATCAAATTGGTCAAGCAATAGCCGCTGCGCATGCGCGAACTTTAAATTTATTGTTACAACCAAAACTCCGCAACTATTCAACCAATTTCGATGAAATTATCAGGGATTGTGTGGGTTAGGTCCTAGACGGTGGACCGCTAAATAAAGAATCATAATTTTTTCGCCAACTGATTCTATACGTCCATGTTACAATGAGTGAGGAAGCTATACTGCCCACCCAACTTGGCAGACGTTTTTTCTTTTTTTTTTATAAATTCCTCTCAAAAAGCCACGAAAAAAAAATTAAAATAAAAATAAATAAATAAATGAATAAATAAAAATAATGAAAAATAAAATTTGAAAAAAAATTGAACAGTTATCAACCATACCTACCCACAACAAGTGGGTATAGGTACCCACTACCCACAACAAGTGGGTATAGGTACCCACTACATACCTACTTCACAACAAGTTTATTTAAAAGAAATAAAACTTCACACTCAGTTCGAAGAAACAGAGAGTTGAGGGTGCCTTTGTGAGGAAATATGATTACTGGTTGCTAAGGAGGCAAAACTGAGTACAAATCGAAGAAACGAACAGCGATCGCTCATTTTGGTCAGCTAAAATTTGAACGGAGATTAGGCCTCTTCTGCGATTCACACTCGTGTTTCTGATTTATCGTGAGTCCGACTCTTAAGTTCTGATAGGGAGCGAACGGTTGGTCCTTCATATTGACAAACAATACAAAACCTTCATATTGAAAGTTTTTGAGCGAGGAAGTTTGAAAAATTCAGCCCTTATTTCCCAACCCTTTGTAGTGAGTAAATCAAGTTTGAATCTATGAAAACGTGGGACAGTGGAATCAGAGCCTTTTGGCAAAAACTCATTTGATTCCCTTAAAGTAGACGTACCTCTACTTAAAACAGAGCAAGGACATCAATATGACGTTTTTCCCAGTAAAAATGGCCGAATTGTTAAAAATTGGCTATTTTTGACGTTTATTACCAGTTTTCCATGCTTTTCCAACCAATAAAACTTATTGCGGATCCAATATTCATTTCAAATCATTCCATCTATGCTTTCATAAATCATTGTAAACCAAATGCAGATTTGATAAGGTTGTGTTCGTAATCTGAATCAATAGTTAGGTAATTTATTATTAGATAATATAATATATTATCTAATATATAATATCTAATAATATAGTAATAATAATCTATCTAATTATATTATACATTTTATGTATAGATAATATACCAAGACCAAGAGAACAAAAGGTAGGACTGCAAAACAATGTGAATCACACTCATTCCCTCAGAGGTACAATATCGATTACAAAGGCGCTATGTCCAAAAAAAGAGTTTTCAAAAAACGCAAAAGGAGTTTTCACCAGTGCACAATTCCTAAAATAATGGCTTATCACGCTAAACTCTTAATTTCTTCTACTAATTTTCACGCTATAATCGTCAAGAAGGTCAATAGTAGTTTTGTTGAATTCGAGTTTTTCTGAAATTGAAAAAAATTAAAAAATTGGAAGATGGGTGGACATAGCGCTTTTGTGCTCTTTGGGGGTCTCAGTCGGATGCCGTCCATTCTTAGTATTTCACAAAATTGATGGGGCAAAAACATGGAGAATTTTACCTAAATTTGAAACTTTAAAGGATTTTAGAAATTCATTGGTGCACGGGCCATGGAGATATAAAAACTGAAATATTGCCGCTGGAATCATCAAAATCGAAAAATAATTGCCAAAGAAAACGCTGCAAATTATTACACAATGGTTTATTATTTTTCTATATTGATCACTCGTCTACAAAGCCACCAACCAACCAACATGAAGAAAAACGTCGATCGCATTTCGATCAGCTTTAATTTGAACGGAGATTAGGCTTCTTTTGCGATTCACACTCGTGTTTCTTATTTATCGTACGTCCAACCCTTAAATTCTCGTAGGAAGCGAACGATTTGTACTACCTTAAGCCTAAATTGACGGGGAAACAATACCATTATATCAAAATTTTTTGAGTTAGGGCGTTTTCAAAATTTCAAAATTCATTTTTGAACCCTTAGAAATGACCTACATCAACCAAAATCTTCGGGGCACAACTAGAACCCAAATGGACCCTACATACCAAATTTCATCAAAATCGGTCAATGCTAAGTGGCAAAAGTGAAGCGTACGGCGGACGGACGGCCAAATTTGTATTCGATTTTTGGATTCTACGTACATTGAAACGTAAACCATCAAATTTGTTAAATTTGTGTTAAATTTTTTTTTCTTGGTCGATTCCAAAGGCTTATTATTGAAAATAATAAGCCAAAATGGGAAAAACATGGGAAAACCCGTTTATTAAGAAATTTTTCCCAGTGAGAAACTGTGAAGTACATTATCGAGTCCGATCCTTGACGTTTTTATCCGAGGGGTTATTTGACCCCGCCCCGCATTGAGAATCAAATTATCCACTCGAATGCGTTGATGTCAATCAGCCCCTCACGTTTTTTTGTTTTTGATTGGCTATTTGATGTAGTCATTTAATCATCTGCCATGTAACTATTTTCCCATCAAACGGGAAAGTAGTCTAAACATTGACGCAAATAGTGACGGACCCGCCCTGCTGCTCCCGCATGGAGGGAAGTTCCGCTGTGGCCGATTGACCCCCTAACGCAGTAAACGTGTTAATAGTCTCCTATACATATACAGGGCATATATACCACCGGGCAGGGTTCGATTCTAGTACTAATTTGCAACAAAAAATGTCTCCCAGCAATTTTTTCTTAGAGGCTTCGTTTTCGAGTTATTTCCCGACCGCCGCCCTCAAAATCCTTCCGTCGGTCGGTCTGTCTGTCTGTCCCTACAGAAACGAATCAACCAATTTTCATCAAATTTGGTTTCTTCTATACAGTGTCACCCTTTCGGGCGCACCACCGGGCAGGGTTCGATTCTACTACTAATTTGCGACAAAAAATGTCTCTTAGCAATTTTGTTAGATGCTTCGTTTTCGAGTTATTTCACTTTTAAGATTTTTTCGTGTTTTCGACCTTACATCAATAAAATGGCTATGACTCTCTTAATTGATGAAGTAAATTCAAATTTGATTATACCATTGGAAAGAGCGTCGAATTTCCTATCTCCCTGATGGGGTTTTAGAACATTTACAAAGAGACGAACGGGTGTAAAATAAGCCAAAGGTAAAGAATTGGTAAAGTTTCGAAAATTTCCACTTTTTTCAAAGTTCATTTTCTCGAAATGTCATGAACGGAAATTTCCATGCTGTAAGCCTAAAAGTTGCATGTGAATCCCAGCTTGCTAAAGGTGTAGTCTTTTTTTAAAAAAACCACGCGAAAACATTTTGAACATGTTCTTAATAATCAAGAATATTTATTGTTTAATTATCAAACAATACACATACCTACACGAGAAATCAATGATTCGAGGACTCAGTTATTGTACCCTGTTTGACCCAGAAAGGCTTGAAAAGTACTATTTGTTTGTCGAGGAGATCGGAAAGTGTTACCATTCGATTTAGCGTCAAAAAATACGTAAAATTCCATGTCAAATGGATTTATTAAGTTGGAAAGCATTTCTGGTGAAAAACTCCGATTTTCACCCGAAAAATTAACGTTTTCTGCCCTGAAATCGTCATTTTCTAACTGAATAAGTGGTGTTTTTTTTTTTTTTTTAAAAAGACTACACCTTTAGAAAGCTGGGATTCACATGCAACTTTTAGGCTTACAGCATGGAAATTTCCGTTCACGACATTTCGAGAAAATAAACTTTGAAAAAAGTGGACATTTTCGAAACTTTACCAATTCTTTACCTTTGACGAAAGGATTTTGAGGGCGGCGGTCGGGAAGCAGACTGAGGAAGGAAAAGCTGCGAAGGGCGGAGGCGACGCTGGTGGGAGGAGAACCGGACCAGCGGGTGAGCGGGACAGCTCGAGGAACCTTCAGTGTCTCGCGAGTGGTGGTCGAGTGCAGGCGTGAGTGTTTCAGTGGTCATCAGTGATCGACGATCTAATCGAGGGCGGGACAGCTCCTCGATGACATGCGTTAGATGAAGGTGCGATCTTATCCGGGCAAGGCCGTCGAAGCAATGGGCCTCAGCTACGAGGCCAACTGGGAGGGTCTGCGGAACCCTTTCCGCCAAGAACCCATGAGCGTCGGGTCGACCGTCGCGTCGTCGTTCGAGTACCACCCGTCGTCCGAGGCTCGACCGCAGTCGTCGTCGATATCGTCGAGGGACCTCGCCCTCAACCCCTTCCGGGGGAAAAGCGTGTCCTTCGAGGACGAGCGGGAAGAGGAGTTTTCCATACCGCGGCCCAAACTCATCGTCCCGGTCCACACGTACGGGATCCGGAAGCGACGGACTGGGATGGTCCTCCAGTCCGGCAGGTCCGGAAGTGGAGACGGCGAGACGAGACACAAGCAGAATCACCACAACCACCTCAGCAGCTCCGCCTATCAGCAGCACCCCAGCAACCCCAACAACCGCCAGCAGCACAGATCTTGTCCAGGTCAGCAATGCCCGAGAAACTGTCCCAAACTCTTTTATTTGTATCCATAAATTTAAGCGATCTTTTCATAGAATTTACTCTGGGAAATATCAACTTTGACGTGAAAGTGATGTTGATCACCGTTGTTTACTAAGATTTCTATCAGCCCAATCAGTTTGATCTACGATTTTTATAAATTATAATTTTAACCCTCTAAGGTATGAGTCGGATATTTTTATTCAAAATTGGACATCTTGAGTATCTCTAAAAGTACATATTCCGAAAACTTCCAAACTTTGATAAATTCACATTTATGCCTGCAATGGGGGGTGCGCCTTTTTTTTTTTTAGATTTTTAATCGGAAGTAAACTACATTTTGAGAATTTTGGCACCAACCGCGACCTTCTAGCGTGAGTAGATCTGTTTCTATGATTCTTCAAAGTTTCGACCGTTTATGACGTCACAGTCGCCTGGGAGGGACCCCCAGCCCACTGTGACGTCATAAACGGTCGAAACTTTAAAAATTCATAGGAAAAGATTTACACACGCTAGAAGATCGCGGTTGGTACCAAAATTCTCAGAATGAGGTCTACCTTAGATTAAAAATAACAATAAACAGTTTTTCCTACCCAGGCGCACACCCTATTTCTTGAAGTATGTTTAATTTTCAAAAGTCTGAGACCAATTTTAGCTCGGTACATTGAATAATAAATTAAATCAATTCTAAAATATGTATTTTTTCTAAAAAATGAAATTTTCATTTTGAGATTACTCATTTTTATACTTTTGGAAAAAAAACGAAGTGGATAAAGTACTTTTTGAAAAAAAATGGATAAGAGACTGCCATTGTGCTGGATACAAAGGATCCCCAAAACGATCGAATTCTTGTGAAGAACTTCCCCCCAGAAATTTGGGGAAGTGTTTACTCAATTTCGATAAAAATGGTCTTTAGTACCTTTTGGAATAAAAGTCCAAAATTCTCTTCTTGACTCCTGAAATCTCTGATAATTGTATGACTGGGTTTCCATGAGTAAAAGTTCCACTTTGAATACTCTTCTTTTTTCTAAAGGGATACTACAGAACCCCAAAGCTATAAGATTATTATTTACAATTTATAGGTGCTCAAAATTAGAGCACCACCAGGTTATTTCTTCGTTTGTCCCCTTCTTTTTGCCCTCATCAAGTTTTTATCCATTTGTTCACATTGTTTGCAAACACAGGAGGAAAATAGTAACCAAAAAAGACAAATCCGAGAAAAAAATATGTTTTTTCAAATAAATTAAAGAAAAATGTACTTCTTTTAAAATTGTAAAAATTGAAAATGTGAAAAAAAGTTTGAATTACGCCAGTTTAGCTTTTCAATTTGCTATTTCCTCCTCTAGTTTGGTTGAGGGCTTGGAGCCTTCGATTATGCCTCTAATCAAGTTTTGGAGGATATTGTCCGACTCCTCTTTTGCTGCTGTTTCCAGCTGCTGAAGATTGTCTGATTGTGGATCTCTGGCACGAATTGTTTTTTTCAGCATGTCCCAAACATGCTCTATCGGATTCATGTCTGGGCTCCCGGGGGTCCAGTCCAGGATACGAAATGTATGAGGGAAGAAGGAAATAGACAAACGAAAAAGGGTGGTGGTGCTCTAATTTTGAGCAGGAGTGTTGTTGATACCATTTGAAATCTGTTTCTGTTAATTGGCACGTCATCAGTAAGAGTCAATTTACAGAAAAACTGTTTGAGTGTCAGCACCGAAACAGTTTCAGTGCCAAAATCACTTCCAAGTAGGCGCTCTTATTGACGATTGTTGAAAAATGGTGGTCAGGTTCGCAGCCAGGTTGTGGGCTGTTATATAGTTCCTTCGAGATTTATCAATAATTTCACCTCATAAGGATTCGGAACCTTGTTAACTACTCTGTGCTCCTCATCGGAAACTGATGTAAGTAAGATGTAGGTCACTTCTAAGGGTTCAAAAATGAATTTTTAAATTTTGAAAACCCCCTAACTCAAAAAACTTTGATATAAGGGTATTGTTTTTCCTTCAATTTAAGATTCTATAGAATTTTTAGAATTTTTTGAGACCACGCGAAGCTCTGTAGGACAAACCATTCGCACTACGAGAATTTAAGGGTTGGACGTACGATAAATCAGAAACACGAGTGTGAATCGCTAAAGAGGCCTAATCTCCGTTCAAATTAAAGCTGACCGAAATGCAATCGATGTTTTTCTTCATGTTGGATGGTTGGTGGCTTCGCAGAAGAGTGATCTGTATAGAAAAATTATAAACCATTGTGTAATAATTTGCAGAGTTTTTTGTATAAATTAGCTTGGCTAAAATAAGTCAAATTAAAATTAGATACATAAATATAGCAACTACTGGTTTCATAAACACTACTTCAAATTGGGTTTGATCAACTTAAGAAGAATACCATTCACGATCAATGTACTTACTTTACCCTACGAGGTGTTTTTACGAGATACGGCCCCTACAAACCAGAGTACAAACCCCTACAAAACCTAAAACCCTGTACAGAACAAAATAATCACCTATTTACCTAATCATATTCTATAAAATGCTTTCTTTTCCAAAATTTCGAGTTTTTTACATGGTTGGTAGTCCTATTTGGACGCAAGTGCTTTTTCTCATCACTTCTTTTCCAAAACGCACACCATAATCTGATATTCAATCATTTCACCTCATAAGGATTCGGAACCTTATTAACTACTCTGTGCTCCTTAGCAGAAACTGAAAGTGACATCGACAGTGAGGCCAAATTCCTGCTTCGTTTGCTCCAACTGGTTAGTAATGGTGGAGTGTGTAGTTGGTACCGAATTATTTACATAGGTTTCTAGGCAACTTAACGAAGTGTCACATTCCTGCAGAGAACGGCGGACTTTTTGGTGCACACTGATTCCCTAATTCCTCGTGGAATATCAACTTTGAAAAGTATAAAGATACATTTTTAACTTATATTTTAAAATTTACCACATAAATCTTTGGAAATGGGCGAAAAGTGGCTATTTGTCTCTCAGTGCTTCTCGGGCACCTATTGATGATCTTCAAGGAGGAATGAAGAATGTTCACGGCGTGATGACTTTCTGAGCGGCAACATAAAACATAGAAAATAGGTAGGAGATAAACAAACGTTTATAGTTACGATGCAATTATTTATTTTCTCGTTAAACTTAAGATTGTACGTTTCGCAATTTTACGACTGGCGGTATGAGAAGTTCTTGCTCGACCTTTCCAGAACTTGTAGGTACCTGAAGTGTCTTTTATACTTAGTAAATGGAATTATTTCATCGAGCGAATTACTGTCGAAATCTGCTTCAAAATGGAATAGAACACTCAACCTATTACCGCCCAGTGTTGCCATCTGGCAACGTAGAGGGCTTTTATGTTTGGAGGCTGCTGTGGCACCCCTTAACCTCACCTCCACATCAAAAATTGGTTGCATTTTTTTTTTTTTTTTTTTGAGATAGAGAAAAAACATTTATTGAACATTTGGAGAGGTCGGACAAGGACTCTAGTAGTTGTACTAGAGCAAAACGTAAGAGATTTGCGAAAAGAAAAATTGATTTCCCTAAAATTCAAATCGAGTTGCTTTTGTTTTTCGGCTCTACATCTAACGAAATTTTTCAATAATTAAGGGGGTCTCAATCGCAAAAACTTAAAAAGTTGTTTTTAAATTGGAAATTTCAAATTATTTTAGAAATTCATATAGAAATATGGAAAAAACAGTTTATTCAGTAGTTTTTTCCATATTTCTCTGGCAATTATTGTTCTATTTTGATGATTCCAGCGGCAATATTTCAGTTTTTTAATTCCCTAGGGCCGTGCACAAATGAATTTCTAAAATCCTTTGAAATTTTAAATTTAAGTACAACTTTTCAAGTTTTTGCCCCTTCAATTTCTCGAAATACAAAGAACGAACGGCGACCGACGGAGACCCCTTTAACAAAGAAAATCAAATTTTTTTCTTTGTGGACGCACTCAGGTCACACTAATTGCACTGTTTCAACTCTCGTGAAGAAAATGGTGACAATTTTGAACTATTTCCTACTTTACTGCTACTCGTTTTATTAACACTATTCATGGAATATGGTCTCACCGTACTGTCTCTTTTCCGACCAATCTAGGCATGATACCTTCTCCAGGGCTTCAAATCAACACCAAGCTCAAATTTACAGTATACCTACCACGACGGGGAAAAAAGTGTTTATGGCAATTTATTACAATTAATTCCTCATTCCCAATAAATCTTTTAGAGGAGGTTTTTAAGAGATTGGTTTGGCAACGTTGCTCCAGCTGCCCACGAGCTCCAGGACCTCTTTGGGTCGACCGTCCAAGACTGTTTATTCCTGGCAGACGAAAAGGGCCCGACAGGAATGGCCTTCCCTTTCACTTTCGGTCAGCTCGGTTACCGAGAATGACCGAGGGAAGTCGAAGCTGTGAAGCAGTTTGAACCGCCTAATTGTTCGGTCGTCGCTTCTCCTTTTTTTCCAATTTATTCACCAAAGCAGGTAAAATGTTTTCGTTTGAGGTCGTCCACCATCTTCGAGGGCGTTACCCTCATTATTTAGACCTACGATGTTCATATATTTGACATGGCGATGGTCAACATGACCAATATTCATGATTTTACGGTATACCACGATATTTACAACACTTTTCACCAAAGCACAAGTTTTTGGTTTATTATTTTCAATAATGAACCTTTGGAATCGACCAAGAAAAAAAAAAATTTTAACACCCCCTCAAAATTTGATGGTTTACGTTTCAAGGTACGTAGAATCCAAAAATCGAATACAAATTTGGCCGTCCGTCCGCCGTACGCGGCACTTTTGCCACTTAGCATTGACCGATTTTGATGAAATTTGGTATGTAGGCTCCATTTGGGGTCTAGTTGTGCCCCGAAGCTTTTGGTTGATGTAGGTCACTTTTAAGGGTTCCAAAATCAATTTTGAAATTTTGAAAACGCCCTAACTCAAAAAATTTTGATATAAAGGTATTGTTTTTCCTTCAATTTAAGATTCTATAAAATTTTTAAGAAATTTTGAGACAACGTGGAGCTCTGTAGAACTAACCGTTCGCTTCCTACGAAAATGTAAGGGTTTATATTGAAATATATATAAATCAAAATACGAGTGTGAATCGCAAAAGAGGCCTAATCTCCGTTCAAATTAGAGCTGACAGAAATGCGATCGATGGTTGGTGATTTTGATTTTTTCTTGATTTTTTTTTCTTCTTCTCTTCATATTGGATGGTTGGTGATTTTGTAGACGAGTGATCTATACAGAAAAATAATAAACCATTGTGTAATCATTTGCAGCGTTTTTTAAGTGCGGCAGAATTCCCACCCACACCACGAGCCTCATGGGTCTTCACGGGTTACACCATTGTGGATGTTCTTTGAAGGTGTTGAACAAATCAGCGAATCATTACAATTCCCCACAATCAACAATATTGTGGCAATATGTTTAATAATTTACTCAATCACAAAAATATGAAAAAAGTCTCACAACTTGGAGGCAGTTCAGCTCTTCACTTGAAGTAACAAGGTTTTTGTTATAATAATCAGTGTAGGGGTCAAATTGCTCATAATTTACTGACCATTGTCACTGATAATTTCCCCAACACAATTGATTTTCACACTCATGTTGCTATATAAGTGCATGTCAACACGAATAAGAAGTTGTTCGCAATCGTGTTGCCGCGTCGAAGCTTGTGGTACCTTGGCTTCTACTGATCTGATCATGATGTAATCAAAATGCATTCTTTCAAGTCCCTAAACTTAAAATTTGAGCCAAAAAGTTGCAAAAGAAATTGATGATCCAGGAAACCACTTACGAGAGCTCAATCTGCCGAAGTTGATGAAATTAGTAGGGGACCGCCGGTTAAGGGGGTCTCAGTCGGTCGCCGTTCGTTCCTCGTTGGGAGTTAGTATTTCTCTCAAGAACCGGTGCTCAAAGTTTAAAAATTGTACTTAAATTTGAAATTTCAAGGATTTTTGGAATTCATTAGTGGAGCAGTCTAGGGATTCGAAAAACTAAAAGATTGCCGCTGGACTCATCAAAATCTAACTGTAATTGCCAAAGAAAAATGGAAAAAACCGTTTATTCAGTAAGGGTTTTCCCATTTTTCTCTGGAAATTAATGTTCGATTTTAATGATTCCAGCGGCAATCTTTGGTTTTTCAATTCCCTAGACTGCTGGAATCATCAAAATGGATCAATAATTGCCGGCGATAAATGAGAAAATCCGTTTATTCACTAACTGATTCCAACTTTTCGCCGGCAAGTATTTTTCGATTCTGAATTCGCCCACATTAAAACTGAAAATTAATATCGTGCCTACCCCAAACTAACTCCAAATTTGAAAATAGCGGCGCTGTTAGATAGTGAGAAATTGATGTTCCAGTAAAATCTAGAGCAGGCACTGGCACTGAGGTTAGTCCGATGAAATTCATGAGGGACCCTCTCGAGGCTAACCCTCATTAATTCTGGAAATTCCATCAGAATCGGACCACAACCTCGAGCAGTTATGCCCAGGATAATTATTGATCTCAATTGTTCAAAAATTCCTGAAACGCAAATTTAGAGTAGACATTTTCATTTTGAAGAACCAAATTATCTTTTTTGACTTGCAGCACTTATACCACCAAACTTCCCAAAGCTTCAATAGTGAGGAAGAAAACATTTATTTATTTATTTATTTAATCAAGTACGGGCAAGCCCAATTCAATACAATAGTAGGTATACAAAATGTACAACACAACAACACAACATTGTCGATATTTTGATAAATTGGACCTGACCTGAAAAAAAACGGTTAACATTGATTCGGCACTCCTAAAACATCCAGAAAGATGAGATTTTTCAAAGGTACTAAACAATGATTTTTTGTGGTAAACTCGGGTTTTCTTTTGATTTTTGATTCGCTTTAAACTACCTAAAACAATCCCCCTCCCCACCAACCTTACGTTTAGTAAATTTATACCCCTTTTTTGCTCAGATCCCCACAAACTTCCTCCAGTCCCTCGGACTCCACTCCTGAGTCCATCAGACCCCCTTCCCACTTTCACATCCTGTTTTCGACTTCCATGCGGTTCCGGAGCTGGTTTCGTCAATAAACTCGATCCGTTTTTTTTCTGGGCGCCTTTTCGGACTTTTTTGAAATTTTGGTGGGAGAGTCTGCTCGACTTCTCTTTCTTACATAAAACCCTCGTTGACGGGCCGCATCCAGGATATTACGATGAGAGGGTGAAAGTTACTAAATCCCCCTCAATTTTTGTTTCACATAAATTCAAAATTATGACTGCTGCATATATTTCCTAGTAAGCACTTTGGCTTGTTCTCTCGTTAGTAAGAACGTCTCTACTCTAGTTTCTAGCTGTATATTCGTGCGTCACAAAAATAAGGGCCCTCCAAAACCAAAAGTTTCAATTTTGACTTACATATTCTAAACGTTGATTTTTGGAGCTTTTTGAATAATTTGTATTTTGTGTTGACGGTCTATCGTCAATAAGAACCCTTTTTCGGTACTATCTGTTCGGGGGCAATGATTTTCATAGGGGACCATCTACACGTCAACCCGCACAATCCCTCAACATTTCATCGAAATCGGATGAGAATTGTAAAAGTTATGGCTGTGGCAAGGATTTCATTACAGACAGACAGACACGGAACCAACATTGTTCAGGAAGGTCTAAAACGCAAAACGCGAGTGGAAATTTTGATTTTGGAGAACTTTTTTTTCAACTTTGAAAAGTGAAAACAAAGCTTCCGCTATATTGGTAGACTCGGAAGCAAAATCATCCGAATTAAGAGGGTATTGTTTCGAACAAAATGATGATCCAATTTTGATGAGGCGAAGGTTTACTGATTAGGTTCTCGATATTTATTTAAAGAAGATGTTAGATGATGGTTCCAGATCGACTGATGATGAATTTTATGGCGATTCGTTGACTAGAATAAGATGACTTGGAAGAATTTATATACTTTTGCCACTTAGCATTGACCGATTTTGATGAAATTTGGTACCTATGTAGGCTTCATTTGGGGTCTAGTTGTGCCTCGGAGATTTTGGTTGATGTAGGTCACTTCTAAGGGTTCCAAAATCAATTTTGAAATTTTGAAAACGCCCTAACTCAAAAAATTTTGATATAAAGGTATTGTTTTCCTTCAATTTAAGATTCTATAGAATTTTTAGAATATTTTGAGACCACCCGGAGCTCTGTAGGACAAACCGTTCGCTCACTACGAGAATTTAAAGTTTGGACGTACGATAAATCAGAAACACGAGTGTGAATCGCAAAGGAGGCCTAATCTCCGTTCAAATTAAAGCTGACCGAAATGCGATCGATGTTTTTCTTCATGTTGGATGGTTGGTGGCTTTGCAGACGGGTGATCTATATAGAAAAATAAGAAATAATAAACCATTGTGTAATAATTTGCAGCGTTTTTAAAAGATATTTTGAAAGGAGGGGGAGACGAATAATGGGTAACTAAGAATAATAATAATTTGCTTAGATTTGTTGAATATTTCGTTGGTGGCGTCTTAAATCTAGTTTCGGTGAGAAAAATTGGAAACAAGTTGGTAGTCGTTGTATTTCGAGCTTTCGACGGTTTATTCCACTATCCTCAGGGGTCTACCCACAAAGTTTCTTCTGTTCAATTTTCGATCTGCTCAATTTTTTTCTTTTTTCGGTAAGACGGCCGTAAGTCGAAAGATAAACACTACTGGATTCTGAGCCACCTAGGCGAGGCTGGTGACCTCGAGTTGATCCATCGCAGGATATTTTCGTGGCTTCCGAGCTATCGAATATATTTGGCGTGTGTGAAACGCCTTTCATGTGTGTGTAAGGCCAAGGTCGTTTAACTTTCGAGTCATTTAGTAGTTTCCTGGTGATTGCAACGAGGTGGCCTTTGAGGAATTAGACCGAGGTTTTGACAGCCCAGCTCGGTTGAGAAAAGTTCGTTCTTGAAGATTTGATTCCAACATCGTTTCGGTCGTAATATGCCTGAATATGACAGACAGATGGTGGTTTTATCACAAAATGATGTGAAATCAACAATTTATTTATTCAGGTGAGGGATTTCCATTTGAAAATCGGGATATTCAAAAAAACGCTGCAAATGATTACACAATGGTTTGTTATTTTTTATTTTTCTCTATAGATCACTCGTCTGCAAAGCCACCAATCATCCAACATGAAGAAAAACAACGATCGCATTTCGGTCAGCTTTAATTTGAACGGAGATTAGGCCTCTTTTGCGATTCACACTCGTGTTTCTGATTTATCGTACGTCCAAACTTTAAATTCTCGTAGTGAGCGAACGGTTTGTCCTACAGAGCTCCGCGTGGTCTCAAAAAATTCTAAAAATTCGATAGAATCTTAAATTGAAGGAAAAACAATACCTTTATATCGAAATTTTTTGAGTTAGGGCGTTTTAAAAATTTCAAAATTGATTTTGGAACCCTTAGAAGTGACCTACATCAACCAAAAGCTTCGGGGCACAACTAGACCCCAAATGGAGCCTACATACCAAATTTCATCAAAATCGGTCAATGCTAACTGGCAAAAGTGCCGCGTACGGCGGACGGCGTACGGCGTACTGGGGACGGCGGACGGACGGCCAAATTTTTATTCGATTTGTGGATTCTACGTACCTTGAAACGTAAACCATCAAATTTTGAGGGGGTGTTAAAATTTTTTTTTCTTGGTCGATTCCAAAGGTTCATTATTGAAAATCATAAACCAAAAGCTTAAGCGAGGCTTCATATTATTAATCGAGTTAAATTATCGTTAAATTATTATTATTAAATAATAAATTTTTAATTTCTGAAAGACAAATTTCTCCAAAATCGAAATTTCCACTCAATTTTTTACGTTTCAGATATTTACAAACAATTTTGTCCACATTTTCGTTTTGTCCAATGAGAGAAAAAACCTCATTTCGAATACACTCAAGTATAAAATTATTAAAAACAAAGTTTCATTTTTTGGTGAAAAATTAAAAGTACTTACTACACACTTGTTTCTATATTTTTCTTGAATAATAATATTATTTATATTAATTTTTTTTACAAAACCACACCTTCAAGTTTGTTGGTTTTTACGAAATTTAGTCGGATTTAGTGGAAAATTTGTTGGTATTCCACAATTTCGCAAATGAAAAATCTACATTTTTCATGGGTACTTATGTAAATATTGTGTAAAACCTACAGAAGTATGCTGATGTTGAAATACCGGTATAGATATACGTCTTCGCAGGACAATGAATTATGATGATTAGGAACGCAGCAATCTTATCATGTGTACGAGTATGAGACTATCGCACGGAATAAATCAAAATGAGACACCCATTAAATAGACGTTTTTGTTGTGATGACAAATTGAATTAGCGGAGGTCAACGGACGGCATAACGTGATAACCAGGTTACGCAAGGAGTCGAAATTTGACGGGCAACGAGCCGTGAAACTTCCCGTATTTTCCCCCGTGCCCGTCACCGGTGCCCGTCAGCGATCTGTCAATATTTCACGGGGATATTTCTCGTTTCCCGTTGAGCGGAGACGACGGAAAAGGCGGCGAAGCGTGCGAATCTACCTGTTGGCCACTGGTGCCAAGTGGACCGGAAAAGTGGTAGGAAAAGTTTGATGGGAGAACAGAAACGTCGGACGATCCAATAGCGGTGGGCAGTATAGCTTTCTCACACGTCTGAGGCACAAGGAGTAAAATAAATTAATACTACGATATAATGGTAACCATTAATTCCCGTTGGTAAATTATTTCGGGGACACCAAGTTCAAATTTACTGGACCGAGGGTAGTTTTCACAAACGATATGTACAGACAGTATATTCGAGAGACACCAACAATTCTATTATACAAAGCCAACGGATTGGGAATGGAGTCCTCTGAATTATCAAGTTGGCCGAGCTTTCGGTACATTGATTGCCTTCTTCAGAGCTTAGGCATAAGAACAAAAACAGTATTCACCGTTAATGGCGTTAAGTCTAATAGTCCTATGAGTACAAAATAACAAAATTACGGATCAAAACAACAACAAAAACCTAATAGTATAAAGATTTACTCACTCGAAGGATGGTAAACTCAGTGTGCCTACCAAGCGTCAATTTGAAATGTGCTGGTGGAGATGCCACTACAGATAAACAAGTAGGTAGATTTAGTTAGTAAGTTAGTTTCAAAATTTTTTTTTGATATGTTTATAAATTTAGATTAGACTAAGCGAAATAAAGCCAATTAAATCTACTGTAATCTAGAATTCTAAACTTACTTATTTAATAACTACCTGTTTCAATTTACCGCATTTCACTTAGTCTGACTTAAATTTTAAATCTAAACCACCTACTTGTTTATTTGTAGTGGCATCTCCACCAGCACATTTCAAATTGACCCTTGGAATGCTCACTGAGTACCTAAACCATCGTTCGAGTGAGTAAATCTTCATTATATCATTAGGTTTTTGTTGTTGTTTTGATTCGTAATTTTGTACTCATAGGACTATTAGACTAGACGCCATTAAGGGTGAATATCGTTTTTGTTGTTATAGGCCCTGAAGAAGGTAATAAATTTACCGAATGCCCGGCAAAGAAGAAGTTGATAATTCAGGGTTGATAATTCATAATTCATGATAATTGTTAATTAATTCAGAATAATTGATAATTCATTCCATTCCCAATCCGATGACGTAGTATACTCTGTTGGGTCGATCTACATATTTGGTATTCTATCAGACCTTTATGACAAAAATTTAGTGGACCAGTACTTGACTTTCCTTGAGATACAAAGTAAAAAGGTCTGCCAAATACGCGTAGCGCATAGTTTCCTAGCGTCCAAAACACGATCTCACAGGAGCTCATCCTATGTGTGGGAGAGTCAAGATTTCAATCCTCAAAATTGGTGCGAAATCATGTAATTCGAAATCATGATAAATTTTTATAAATTACCATATTAAACGTCGATTATAACAATCATTTCCTGTATGATAAAATGTTGTTGATGAATAATAGGTTTCGGGGCAGATATACTATTACTCCTTGAACATCAAATCAATCAGAATTCGTTGGAAATAGAAATACCTACTTGATCAATTTTGTTCTCATTCTGAATCTAATTGAACATGCATGACTTCCTAGTAATTGATACTATAAATATCTATTCATGTACATTTACTAATATTTTTCCGTTGTTTCAGGTGAGTTTTGATGGTATAAAAACAGTGGCTGCTCGAAAAAAGTAATTATTTACCAAAAGTTACTTGACTACTTTCTGAGTACAGAGGTAAGAGCTGTATTATAATTCAGATTATTTTTAGTTGTTTTGTTGTTACTAAATACTGATGCAAAAGTGACGGATAATCGGGTTGGATAGAGCTTTCCCATACTGATCCAAAGAGCTCGTGAGAAATTATACACAATCAAGTTTTTGGTTATTAGATCAGTTCCTCTACCAACCAACCTATTCGAATCTCTTTGTCTTCCGAAGAGGAAACTGATCCTTGTATGATATAACCACTTGTTTGGACCAGGTTTCTAATAGCCAGTTTGGTTCCTCCGTAAAGAAACAAAGTACCAAAGATACAAAGATGTTCTAAAGTTGGATCAGTTTCCTTACTAAGCTATTTGAATTAGTAAGGACTGCCTCCCGATAGGAAATCTTTTCCAATCTCTGTACGTTACCGCGATCTGTTTGGAAAATTATCCTGAAGCCCTGTTAGCTGCTCTGCAGAGGAACAACAGATTATACAAAAATTGCTGTAAGCCCTTTCACTACATATCTGAACTCAGTCATCGTGACTTTCATGTTATGCACATTTCATATAATTCGTGCCAACTTGTGTGTTTTTTTCAACTTTCACGCGTTGACAACCGCAGCACATAATCAAATGAAAAGTTCGTTCGAGTAAAGTCCACCTCGGACCTACGAGTTCAGTGTGACGCAACCTGGAAATTAGGTGGAATAGAAGGCAGGAATGAGACCATCCCCTCACGTCTTGGCGTGTTCAGAGGATGTAAACACTGGACGTAACTGGAGGAGTCGACACTCTTTAGCAGTCACGAACGCCGACTTTTGCAACCCGGTCAGCCAAACAATATTCTCCAGACCTCGGCCATGGATGGTCCATTAGACAATACGAAGGATCATCAATCATTCGGTCTATGTGCGCGAAGAAGCGATATTGCGAGATGCCGCAGAATTATCTGTAACATCTTGGGATGTCGGGATGAAGATTGGTCACGACCTCAGTCTGAGACAGAATATAAAAAAATATGATGCAAGATGAAGACTCGTTAAGCGTGTTGTGGCTTCTCAACTTACAATAAATTACTCTTTCAATCCACATTCCTACGGATGCGAAAATATGAACGTTGAGCAGGCAAATCTTGATGCGAGTTGAGAAAAATATCCATAACATTTGAATTCGCCATCTTCGGAGTGAAGTGACTCATACGCTCAGGTTATTTTGGCACTAACTACCTACTGGAGGAGACTTGCAAAACGAAGGTTTGGTTGACCTCAGGCAGAATATAAACAGTAGTCGTGTGCTTTTGACAAGGATAGTTATAATATCCCAAATAGCTAGAGGCAATTTTGAAAGAAGTGTCCGAATTCGTTGGTCACGCTTCCTGTCTTGACCTGGGTTTTAGGTCCAGCGGTATTGACGAAACCGTTTCTGTCTCTCTGCTGTTCATGATCGGGAGGGAGTAATATGAACTTCCTTAGCGTTAGAATTAACTGTAGAATCACCCTATTCATCTCCGAGCTGTGGAATTTCAAAGACAGCAGCTTCTTGACTGGAAGTAATACGCAAAAGTGACAGTATCTCCTATTCCGTGGAGAGCTGAAATTTGGGAAACATCTTGTTAGAAATCACTGAAAGTGACGGAAGAGAATAAAATCAGCTGTACAGAAGAATAACCTTCTTCTTCGTCTTCTTTTTCTCCTAAGAGAATATCCTTCTTCGCAGTACACCTTAGAGCATTGTAGCTAGACGATGAGAATGCTAATAGATTGAGATTTCTCTCTACATTGATATGATATTGACTGTGTTATCAATTAAGCACTGGAGGACGGAGCAGCCGTTTGGTTCCCAGAAGATTTACGCCGGACAAGTCAATTTGAACCTTTGGTAAATCCCTTACTTGTCCAACCTTTTTACTCCTAAAATGTTCAATAAATGTTTTTCTCACTCAAAGAAAATCAATATTATTAGTATAAGATTTCATTTGAGTAAAGTCGTCATCAATCATCACGGTTTTACTGGTAATTCTCCTAATTAGAACGGTGGGCTATTGCAAGACGAGCAAATCTCGTTGTATCGATCATCGATCAACTGTCTACTGCCGAGTTTCAATATGTCTTCCCTAGCTAAGATAAACATCGAGGTTTTCTGCTCTCTTTCGTTTTCATACCGATGAATGAACATCATATCGTGGAAACTGTAGGTGGGACTTGTTGAAGGTAGTTTTCGAGATGTGCAAAAGCTCCAGAAGAAATTAGTTGGTTGAAAATATATTTCACCTGCTTCAAGTGTCAGAACTCAGTGATGTTTCTTTAGATCACTCCAATGTCTTTCGTGGTATATTTTATAAGTGCGTGCTCTTATTGCATAGTACGTGTAAGAATTGTAGCGGTTTGTTGGCCAATCTAGACTTGCTGTTTTTTAAAATTTTTACTATTTACTATCCACGATGTTTCAACCCAGGGGCGGGTCCTGATGCATCTTTTAGATATTTAGTTGGCAATATAGAACTGTGGGAAATGCCACTAAGTTTTATAGCAAACTAAATATCTATAGCTAATAAAAAGCTATAGCTATAGCTAATATCTATAGAACTAATCTACTTCAAAAACACTATCATTCCAACCGTAACTTCAGATATATTATGCTCCACATTAGGACCTTGTCCCTGGGTTGAAACGTCGTGCTAGGAAAAATGTTGTAAAACAGCAAGTCTAGATTGGCCAACAAACCTCTACAATATTTGTATATCTTTCTTTTATATTAGCATTCATACCATGTTCTCTTCTTTATTTCATTTGCATCCTTCTTATGATATTATTCAACATTTTGATGTGGATTAGTGATATGTTGACGTTTGACAGTTTAAACGGTTCTTGTCCGCGACGGGAAAAATGGAAGTCATTCCTGCATCTTTTACGTTCTGTTCCATTACTGTCCAGTCATTTTCCGAGTATATCCACCTAGTAACTGATAGGAATCAAAAGTGCCTTAGGATGAAAGCTGAAAGTGTACAGTGTGGGCAGCACCGCAATATCGAGATACCTTAGGTAGTCTGGAGTGTCGCAGTTTTATAATAACTCTGGTCTGTGTATTGTAACCACGCACTGCTAATGGATTTTCTTTCTTTCTTGATATTCTTGATTCTTGATCAAATTCATGTTGAATCATCGTTCGTAATCTTTTCTATTGAATGAAGTTTAAGAACATAAAAAATGTCAACTCAACGCCTGATATTTTCAACTTCTGAATGCCGTGGAAGTGTCAATGTCTTCAATTTTGAAGCCAATTTGATAACTCTAGAAAGTTTTATTTCGCCAGTTTTGAAAATGATGTATTCATTTCATAGAGAGAAGAAGAGTCAGTTCCAATCCCTAGTATTTTGGTCCCTCTGCCAGTGAAGGCAAAAATGTTTAGGGAGCATTTTAGCTCTTGAACGAGAAGTAGATAATCACTGCTTCCTGCACTCCTGTGCGTTGCGCGGGAACCAGGCGAGATGGGGAATTGACCCGATTAATCGCCCGAGCACGTAACAGCTGGGTCGACGCATTCATGGAAAACCTGCGTTCGAGAGCCGACGGCATTTTTCGGGATGATCCGTCATAACCGAACTGATTGTTATGAGGAGCGGGTTACGCCCTACTTTCCCCCGTCTTTCATGTAACTCTTCCTTTCGTACCCGCAACCTTTGTAGGCGCAGGAAGCAGGGATGGCTGGAGCTTTGATCACTGATCTCTGATACTCTTGTCATTGGTATCCGAAATGTAACAGGTACGCCGATGTGTTACACAACCTTAGAACAAATGCCGGGAATTGGGATTTCCAGTTTCACTTCCTTGGGTTTTCCAGCCAACTCTACAGCTCTTGCAAAAAAAATTACCTGATATATCATATGATATAGTCAAAAGGTGATTCATGGCTTGGCTGCTAATGACCTCATTGACAAATTGAATCTTCAGCTGGTAGTGAAGTCTGTCATTTCTAAAGTATCTGTATGCATCAACGCAGCGAAAAAGCCTGGCACATAGTTGATCCTTTTATTCGTGAAATCGACATGCACTGAGTGAGTCTCATTCATTCTAACTCTCCATCTCACTGTCCAATCATGAATGCGAGAGATACAGAAATTTAGCTTGGTAACTGATTCCGTGTTTGTTTCCAAACATGGCAAACGAGGCGAGGGTATTACCTTCAGTTTCTGGTAAGTCAGAAGTACAGTAGTGGGCCCAGTACGCTTCCTTGCGGCACCCCAGCTTGTATTATTTTTGGCTCTTAAAACCCTAGAGCAATGATATACAAGAATTATTTACTATCTGGGTAATCCTTATGGCATTTGTTTGGTCTCCAGTCTCTTCAGTTCCAACTGACATTGTATTGTCACGTGGAAACACCTATCTCCAATTCTGACAAAAATTAGTTTCTTCCAGCTTCTAGTAGAATTCGTCCAGAGACTTCAATCTGCTCTTTAGGTATCCAAATAGCAATTTGGATCTCACCAGCGTTTCCGTCTTGAAAACGGGTTGTATAACGGAATTTATTAGGCCTTTAGTCTCTTCAGTTCGAAATGGAAATGTAATTTCTAGATATTATATCTTTACTCAGTGGACAACACCATCTATTCCCAATTCCGGCGAAAATGACGTTTTTCCAGTTTCTAGTAGAATTCGTCTAGATTGCTCCATAATCATCCAAGTTGTGCTTACCTACAATTTGCATTTCTCCGGCGTCTTAAAAAATTATATGAAAAATAGGAAGAACGACATTTTTGCCAAAATTAGCAGTAGGCTGAAATTCATTAATCCTCGCATGGTAACATGTGGATCTGATACCCCGTTTACATGCAGCTCACTTCCGTAGCAGTGAGCAGGGAAGTGGAGAGGACATCGGGCAGCGAGAGTATGTAAACACCTCACTTCCACTGCCCCTGCCGCTGCCACTCGCGCTGCCCCGTGCTCCCTCAACTGGCGGTTTATCGTGCGGAAGTCAAAGGGCGGGCAGCGCGAGTGGTCAGGAGTGTTTACATGCAGCTCCCTGTACTCCCCACTTGATGTGATGAATGATGAAACCTTGAATAAGTAGTGCAGACTTCGATAGCTATCCCCTGTAGCTAAATAACGTAGAGTTATTGCCAAACGTATGTTCGGTGGTATGGGTAATCTCACTGCAGTTTGCTTTTTTATCACGGGTTCAATTTTGGTCAGCAAAAATTCAAAATCTCTCCGTGACATTCTGCAAAAGTTTGTAAACTCCCCAGAATCCTCACTCGTCATCTCGGTAAAAAAATTCTCCATACTGTTTCTGCAACATGAAAAAAATTTCAAGGGATTAGGAACAAATGTTGTGAAATAAGGCACGAACATTAATAGGTAATTGGTAATTATTTAAATTGTAAATGCCTCAACGATGTGTAGGTACCAATTTGTTGGAACATACTACCCTACTCATCTCAAAATTCAGATTTAATTTATTCAAAGTTCATTTATTAATATGTACTTACTGTGTTCTGTTACGATGAATCGAAATCATCCACCATCTCCTTTTGCGACGACGACGTGTATTTTCCACAGATTGGGCATAATTAACTAAGCTTAGGAGGCACAGTGCCGACGCTGCCTCCAAGTCCTCCATTGCTCCACTGAGTTTCTGCCACGGAAGTGGGCTGAATGTAAACACTCGGGCTGCCGCGGAAGTAGGCAGGGGAGTAACGCGGCAGCAAATACGGCAACGCGAGGGGCAGCGGCAGTGGCTGCATGTAAACGGGGTATGAGATCTGCCTCAGGCTCATCATTTTGTATGCAGTGTACTGCGTCGAGGAGGTGAGTGGGGAGACATGACTCTTCAAGTAGATTTTTTCAGGTATAAAACAGCCTTAGTAGAAAGGAGAATCCGCTCGATGGTCGTAATCTATCATATTTCCCTGTTGAAATTCAATCAGTTTTTAGACTGCTTTAAAGCCCCAAGGAGGGAGTAAGAAAGGCAGATTGAGGAAGACAGTTATTAGTAGGTAGAAGCAGGCGGTGTGATAGGTGATGGGTAAAAACTGTTCTTTTAAAGTGATGGATATCATGCTAGGTATGCATAAAAATATTCTTCTCGAATTATTTTCACAATAACGTGTGATGGGCAAAAGTACTCTCTCAAATTATTTTTTCTGTAATCATTTCATTTCTCCAAAATCCAACTTTTCGTGTATTATCCGTTTTTACACACTAATCACACTAATTTGGTTTACCTTTATTTGGTTAATTTTTTTAATTGTTTAAAAATTCTTTTTATTGGTTTTGTACGGGTGTACATGTACCACATGTTGAACAGACGGAATACGGGCTTTTAATTTCAAAATGAAAATATCGCGAGTGTTATTATATGAAAATGGTTTTGAAATTTCATCTCAATCACTCTCTTCAGCCTCCCACGCAGGAGAAGTCTCTCACCGCACCCACCTGCCTCGTTTTATGAGCCTTGACTCTTCCTGGGAAAAGATGTTGATGAAACCCTCTAGGAAATACCATGACGCTTAATTGATTTGAAAAGGAACTTGAGGCAGTTCGAGCGAAGACCTCAGTCAACTTGGCAGGTTTCCAACTCCTTCACTTAGCGATCAACTCGACAGATATTCCATCTCATTCTACTTCAAACGTGTAGGCGCATTGAAGCAAAAACGTAGGAGAGGTTCCATTAGAATTCTGTCGGCCTAACACAAGATACGTACAGTCAACTCTCAATAGTTTAAAACTCCACAGAAAGTTGAAACTCGAAACCTCTCATAAAAAGAAGCTCGAAATTTGAATAATTACCTATGTCAAAGTGTGTTTTGCTATCTTTCTCATTATAATTCGAACTAACGAGAGCATGAATGAGAGATAAATAAAACATTTTACTTAATAGGTAGTTGTTCCATAATTCACGACACATTGTTATAATCTTGTTTTTATAACCACGCAAAAAGCAACTACGAGTATTTCAGTTATAACACGAGTCAAAATGCCGAGGTAACGACTTAAGACAAATGTCTAAACCACACCGGCAGTATTAGTTCATGTATCCTCCGCTAGGGATAGTAACGCGTTCTTTCCTTGAATCACATGAGATAAGTTCAGGTACTTATTTTGATGAAGCTCGAGATTACGGAAGCTGCTGATTCAAGGGTAAAACGCTTTTCTATCCCTAGTGGAGGATAGATGAACTAATGCTGTCGGTGTGGTTTAGACATTTATCGACTTTTGTTGCAGACTTTTGTACACAAAAAAGTTAAATAATTTTCAACATGGAGAGGTTTGCCTTGCAGGTCAGAGGAGGTATGGTTATTTTGGAATCGATGAAATTACAATACAATATTGGGTAAGGTAGATGATATTCTTGTATTATAATATAAATCCCTTTGTCTTTTAATCCTGATAATCTCAAATATTTTGTACATCGCTGCAATTTTGTGCTCATTCCTCTTAATCCAGTTGTATGAAATCGATTTTCTGTACTGTTCAGTGCTTGACGAAATTCGGAGTGGTTTTTTGAAAACATATGTACATTTCATTAACCAACTCACTGATACAGTGTGACACCCGTGCGAAGAACGAGTAACCGGCTTGTTTCATGTTGAAAAATCAGTGTGTCCTTTTGTTTCTTTTCTTATGCAAAAACATGTTTGGGCCAATTTACATCCTTTTCTCGACATCATCAGCAAATTTTGTATTGAAATTTAGGCTATGGTCAAAATTCGATAGGGTTCCGTTTCATTGTGAACATCGCTTTCCTCAGAGACATCGATTAATATGAACTGTAATATGAACAGTATAAATAAATGTAAATATTATTCGAACAACGTCGGGTACCAGCTACTTCATCATAAATTTGTTCTAAATAAATAGAGTTTTATTCAGTCAGATAGGGTTTTATTAAGGGACTCAATTGATCCGTGTAAGATCTAGTAAATTAAAATTCCCATCACTATACTTTCTAAATTTAATTTTTTGTATTTTTCATAAATTAATTCAGATTCATTTAAAAAGTTAAAAAGAACCGCTAAAATCAGTCTTAGCATAGCTTTTTCCTTCAATAAACAACTAAAAGCTGCAAGCGATCAACAATGAATCAATTACAATGAAAGTCCTTGGTTGCTTCCAATCACTTACACTCGTATTTGAGGATGGCTTATGATAAAACTCTGTTTGTCATTGTCAATCCAACAGTAAGAGGACAAGATGCCTGTGTAGAGTACAAGTAGCCACAACCTACTGTGCAAGTAGGCTACTAGTGGCTACTTGTGCTGCACAAAGGAATCTTGTCCTCTTACAGTTGGATTGACAACCAGAGTGTTGTCGAAAGCTCTCCTCAAACGTTAGTGATTGGATGGAAGCATAAAACACTTCTATTGTTAAAAAAAACACTTACTTGAATAAGGAAAGAATCCCATGACCACAACTTATTGTTATATGAAAGTATTTTGCTAATCCCAAGATAGTCTTAATTCTCATGTTGTCTCCTATTCATCATGGGCGTAAAATACAGAAAACACCCAGTTCAAATAATTGTTGACAAGTTTGGACTTGAGAAGGTACAGGTCTATTTTGCCTAATCCGTCCAGCTTCTTCAGAAAAGAGCTCCTCCAAGCACACTCACTGGTGGAGGTTGTTTGAACTTTCAATCCAACGACCGTCGGAAGTTATTTACTGCCTGAAGTCGAAGACTCTCAACAGCTCAGCTCCACTGATAACGAGATGGAACTAACAGAACTATGAGAGAGTGCATTCTTGCATCCATCACTCACTCTGACCTACTTCTACTTTTCAAGTCTAAATTCGAGTTCTACGCAGATAATACCTCGTTTGGATCAATTTCCGTCCCTTCCGTACTACCGAAGGTAGTTGAGCTTTGTATTCGTAGAGCAGGTATGATTTTGTGTACTCCGCTACTGAAAACCATCAATATTATCATAGAAATCATGGGTATTAGTGGGAATTCCCAGTATAAATGATTCATGTCATGTTATGTGACGGGTAAGGTATATGTAATACACCGCCTACCACTCGTAAGCAAAGCCATGTTCTTTGCAGACGAGTGATCTAGATATAATGGAAAACACTATAATAATGAATAAATAGTAACATATTATTTCAAATGCATTGAAAGAATGTCAAAAAACGCTTGCATACGAGTCTGCAACACATTGGGTAATTTTATATCTTTTATATAATTTATGCATAAATTTAGGGCTTTCCAACGAATGGTGAACGATTTTTCTACGAACTCAAATGACGAAGATGAGATTCCATAGCAACCACTTGGTTGTAAGTGGAAATCATTAAAAAACTAACTGTAAGGTGACCAATTTTGTGAAGTTTTTTTCGTTCATGTGCAGTAAAGACATAAAATGTCAAACACAAAAGCAAGCAACAACAATAAATGACATGAGTTATTATGGGCTAGATTATGTTTGTTGGTCCTACATAAACATTTATGAAGAGGGGACTTCACCCTAATTATAAACTACTTCTATGATGCTGAAGAAGGCTGTAGGGAGTACCGCTGAAACCCATGCACCCCCATTAAACGCTACTGAAAAAAACTCCAACAAAGCTGTAATAGTGGTATATTCGGAATCAGCCCAAAAAGGCCTTAAAGATGTCGTGAAATGAACCAATAAGAGCACGTCTATTAGAAACAGATCTGTCCTGTTCAAAATTTATCTTCGATTTTACAAACGTTCGTTTTACGAGTTTATCCGTCTGTTCTAAATGTGGAGTCGTTAAAACAGCATTGACACTTACTTCACCTCTCGGATTTCAAGTAAACAACTTGCCGTTCAATTCCTTTGGCTCTCTTCGCATTTATCGTTCGCGTTAATCTGTTTATTGTTGAGAAACGTATCAAAAATAGAACAGTATTCAGTTTGTTGTTCCGCGGGCCATTTCGAGGGTCATTTCACGGCTCTGGTTTGTGTTTGTGGTGTTTCTGGCGTTGGGTGGGGTTTCGAGCGTGAAATCGGATGCTGGTTGGAAATTGTTTACATTCACTGAAGATATGGTGGAGGGTGTGTTTAAGTGAACGAGGTCAGAAAGGGAGAAATATAGGTTTATTGATTTTATAAAACGTCTGCCAAGAAAGGTGGGCAGTATAGTTTTCTCACGCAGAATAACATGGAGATTAATAAATTCGTTGGTGTAAATATGATTTATTGAAGTATTTCAATGAACTAATGGGCTACCGATGAATTTTAAATCATGAACAATGATTTTCACGATCTTTTGATAGATTTCAAACTTTTGGTACGAAGTATGGCAATTTGGTTCATAAGTTATTCGCGGTTATGTTGATGAAATATCGCTCTTTTACATGTACGAGACTGGTGGAATCAATACGCTTTCATTTTAGACCCAGCTCTAAACTACTCTTCAACTATAAGCAAAATCTGGAAAATAGACAGTGAGAAATTGATGTTCAAGGGCGGGCTGCCGTCCAATGGACCACATCAATGTATTCCCCATTGTGTTGATGGATTTTGATGGTGATTTCTTTCGACTCCATCAGAAATTCTCATCGGTACAGTCGTCGAAATATTTTTTATTGACGGTTTAGTAAATGCTTTATTCAGTGGTACGGAATGGTAAAAAATGCGTTTCAGGAGTCACTATTTTCACCCCTAATTTCCATGATTCTGTTGGAAGAAATTGGTAATTGAAATTTTCAAAAAAACCCTAACCTAGAAAAAGATCGGACATGTTCATGTAATCTCTTGGGAATGCAAAAGATACGAGGCATGTCCAGAAAGTAAGTGTACTCAATTTTTTTAGAGTTCAAAATATTTATTAAAAAAAAAAAAAAAAAATACGTGGTAACATAGGTACACATCTAAGCTATTTTTCTAATGTAGTCGCCATTTTTATCGATGCAGGTGGTTAGCCGGGGGATCAATTTTTTTATGCCTGCCTCGTAGAAATCTGCCGCCACCTCCTTCGTCCACTTGTCGACCTCCCTCTTCACCTCCTCGTCCGTTGAAAATTTTTTTCCACCTATGTGCGTCTTTGGAGAAGCGAAAAGATGATAGTCTGAAGGTCGGGGGAATAAGGGGGGTGGCCTAAAACATCCCATCCAAAAGAGTCCAACAGTTCCTTCGTGACGTTGGCCGTATGGGATCTGGCATTGTCATGGAGCAAGCAAATTCCCTTCGTCAAAAGACCCCTCCTTCGATTTTGAATGGCTCTTTTCAATTTTTTTAGGGTCTCGCAATACCTTGCTGCGTTTATGGTCTCCCCCCGAGGCAAATAATCGATCAGTATGACGCCTTTGTGGTCCCATAACACTGATGCCATGATTTTTTGCCAGAAATTTTGGTTTTGAACTTTTTGGCTGAGGGTGAAGTGGTGTGACGCCACTATTCGGACTGTCTTGGTTTCTGGTGTACAGTGTGCAACCCAAGTTTCATTTCCAGTAACAATTCACTTGAGAAAATCATCACCCTCCAGTTCATACCGTTCCAAAATCTCTTTAGAGGTCTGCACTCGATTCAACTTGTGTTGTTCAGTCAGCTGTTTTGGGACCCATCTTGCGCACATTTTATGAAATCCGAGCGTTTCTGTGATTGTTTAGTGGAAACATTCGTGGAAACTTTGTAGAAATTTCGTCCAGAGTCAATCTGCGATCGTCACGGACCGCATTCTCAATTTTTTTCACAAGTTCGTCAGTCACAATCGACGGTCTCCCACTCCTCAAATCGTCATGCACATTCGTACGACCGTTCTTAAACTCCCTACACCACTTGTACACACTCGTACGATTCATATGTCCTTCACCATAAATTGCCTTCACCTCATTAAAAATCTCAATCGGAGATTTCTCCTTCACAACGAGGTAACGGAAAACCGCGCGGATTTCGCACTTTGCGGCAGATTCGATCGACATCTTTCACGAGAAATGCTCCTGAGACTTCAGTTTTCAACGTACTGACCTCGTTTTGTTCTTGTTTTGAAGGGGAGGAGTCACGCTACACGGCAGTGTGCCCAACATAGCAAAAAATCCCCTTCTGCCACGGGAGCTTCAGTACACTTACTTTCTGGACATGCCTTGTATCAAAAGTCTCCGCCGCATGAGTTGTCTCTTGGGAGGCCTTCAAGGAATCTCGAATTTCAGCGTGCTGATACTACAGATGGTCCGATAATGATGAAATTTATAAGGGACTGTCGACGGGATAACTGGTACAAATCTTGAAATTTTCATAAAAACTGTACCATTACTCTTGTTTTTGAAGGTATGCCCAGGCAGTGTGACTACAATTGGACACTGAACCAAAACTGACGAAAATGCTCTAAAACGCAACTTTTTGGAGTATTCAAATTTGGTTGACCTGCCGCACAGATACAAAACTTAAACCAGTGGGATGATGATTTCAAAATATTAGAAATCGTCAGGTTCTACTAGTGTCACAAAATCTAGAGAATGTTATAACTTCGTATAAGTAATTAAAAAAAAAAAAAAAAATCGGACTGATCAGAGTAGGCTAGTAGTAGTCAGAGCAGTGTTATGAAAACAAAGTTTGCCGAAAAGCTGGAAAACTCAAAATACGATTCTTAAAACACAAAAATGTTCAACGGTGAAGAAGCGAGCGAGTGGGTATGTTCGAGATAAGTGATGTTTCTTGTCAGCTGTATTTATATTGGGGTAAGTAGGTTCATTCCTAAACAAGTCCCTAATCATAACGGTACCTTTCCATCTATTGACGCACGATATTGGTTCCTCTTTCAACACATCTGCTCGTCAACAAACAACAGATGTTCCGACAGTGAAGAAAGTGGGACCTAAATAAACGTCTTTCGAGTTGGGTTTGACACTTCGACGCAACCGTCCGATCCATTAGGTCACACTTGTGTCGATGAATGGGCCCTTTCAAGTTCATAATTCGAGGTATTTAGGTTAACCCAGTTACACACCAAGATAACTAATCTTATCTGTTGGCGTTGTCACTTATCGAGTACATGAATCTAGTTTTAGTCAAACTTGGCTTTCCACTCTCACGAACATCTATTTTGATTCCTCACCGTTGGAGGTAGGAGGTCTGAAATACTATGGTCTAAATAAACATTGTCCTCAAAAATCGTAATTTATTTCGAATTTTGAAGTAGATATGGAGATTTCGGTCTTGTCGATCTATCTATCCGCGGTCAGTTACTCGATTTGTAAACTAACTGTACCTAAAAGGTAAAGGATTTCTCTTACATTTCATGGGATAGTTGTCTCCAAAATTATGGAAATTATGAATTCATTAGTGGGAAAAGCACATTAGGTGGATATTATAAAGATCTCCCAACTTTCCATAAATACATGACATGCATTTATTTAAAAATTGTTTTTAATACATGTGTGTTTTAAAACATGGGGTTTAAGCATTACATATTTAAACATTTTTCAAACGGTACCTACCGGAGTAACAGGAAAATACGATGCAAAAACGATAGTAAATAAGGAAATCCGAGTTGTTTAAACATAAATTCACTCGATACGTCAGCTTGAATGGGACCGAATCCTACATCAATAATGATGCAATATGGAATTATCATTTTTTCATCCCAATCGTGTAAAGTAATAATAAATAGTTTTTTTAAAACTTTTTAAGGTAGTTATTTTTACAGGGTATTTCACGCAGATTCCGAACACACTGAGTGGAATTGAGATAACATGTTGTACCAAAAACTTCAAGAAATACCCTGCTCATCTCTACGGACTCGAAGAGTCCATTTAAGTGAATTGTTGAATTATTTTTGAATTTCAGTAAACCATACTACCTACCATACATTACAGTACTACCACACGTACAGGGTATGTTTTTGAAATGTTAATAACCAATATTCATACTTTACTCGTTTCCACAGTTTCGTAGAGTAAGTCGAACATCGTTGATTTTCCACGGTTTTGGTATAACTGTACGACTGGCCCCCTAAAATCAAATTTTCGGTCATTTTTGGACTGGAGTTGTACTCCAATCAGAAAATGTCCTCTTAACCAAACAATATAATGGGTGGAACAATAAAAATAGACAAACAGGGAATATAGATAACGAGATTTTTTTCAGGAACATAGCTAGATAACTATCCATGTTAAAATATCTGACGTCATCGGGAAAATAATGTCTATCTATTTCGTATTAAGGCGATTGTTTCCGTCTGACGTCACGCGTATTCGCTTTGGGTTGAACTCACAAACTGATAAAATATAAATAAATAATTACTGATAACTATAGATAGATGAATATCAAGTTGTTCGCTCTTTAGTGTTTATTAATTTAAAAAGTCAAAATATTCTGTCTGACTCATCCCCGAGCTTCGTCATCATCTCAAATATAGAGTAATGCTCCCGGATAGGTACAATTACACTCAACTTACTAAACATAAATTAATTTGTTAGATAATTTGCATCGAATTTGAAATGTGAAATCAACCCAAAAAACTTTAAATTAGACAGTTTTTGAAAAATAATGCTTTGACGAAAACTAACTACTGTGTCTCGTCTTCTTCAACCTTCCACAAGCAGTAATTTAAGTTCCAAATGCATTCTAGATCACTGGGTTCAATTGTCTTCATAAAATAAATTACGATCAGAAGACTTTGCCCACTGATGTTTTCGTGTGGTTAGCGAACTTGTCTACAACGCGTGGTCAAGTAAGTCCCTGAAGTCTGAATACCTCGTAGGAACGAACCTTTTGGGTGAGTTGACACATTCCCTCCAACAACCTTTTTCTACATTTCAAGATAAATATTTTCATACTGCACCACATTAATTTTTTTACTAAAGCTAATTAGGCTGTGATTAAATACATTTTAAATTTTGATGATGAATTTATGGTTGTCATACTCTCCCTCAAGTTTCCTATTGGGGAGGTTTCCATAATTTTCTCCAAAAGCTGGTTTATTTCAATTATTGTTACTCAAATATTCTTATTATTTTCTAAATATGACTGCGCGAACAGTTCATAATATTCTATTTTGTTGTCTATTGAGAATGAATTCACGGTTTTCCCCCAAACATGCAGCCAAATTATTACACAAAAGTTTATACACTTAAGTTTTTGTAGGGAGCGAACGGTTGGTCCTACAGAGCCCTGGGTGGTCACATTCGAGTCTAAAATTCAATACTATTTCAAATTGAAGAAAAAACAATACTTTAAATCAAAAGTTTTTGAGTTAGGGCGTTTTGGAAATTTCAACCCTTATTTTTCACCCCCTAGAAGTGACTGACATCAACCAAAAGCTTCGGGGCACAACTAGACCAAATTTTTATTCGATTTTTGGATTCTTCGTACCTTGAAATTTTGAGGGGGAGTTACAAATTTTTTTCTTAGTCGATTCCAAAGGTTCATAATTGAAAATAATAAACCAAAACAATCGGCGACACATAGCCTTAAAATATTTATGTACTCTCTGTAAGCTGTCAAATTAAGGCAATAATGAGGTATTTAAATTCTGACATAAGAAACAGACTGACACGATGTCGACATTCTTGGCGGATGGTGACGCCTCAATTGATTATCTCAGCCTCCAACACGAGGAGCGGTTTATTTCCTTTTGTGACTGTGATGTATGAAGGTACTAACGCGTGTATACAGGCCTATGTATATCACATGCTCACACATATATACACGCATTAGGGCGTATGTAGGCCGTATATGAGCTCTGGTCGAGATGGATTCATCGGAGCGGAGGCGTGCTCGTACCCTCGTGCACTCCTTGCGTCATCCGAATCTCTTTGGCAACGCGAGGCTGAACTACACCGCCCACCCCTCCTGGCGCGTCTCTCCGCCACCACACAATTACACAAAGGTCGGGCTCACAAGAATTCAATCGCTTGCGACACCAGAGTGCGCTCCTCGTATCGATTATCAGGTCATACCGTTCAGGCTACACCTCATCTTCAACTAACCATCTCATGTAACCCATCACTGATGGACGTAACCGGTTCGAGTGGAATGATGTTCGCATTCAACCTCGTAAAGACTCATTTAGATTCATTATTAACTTCATATCTTGTTAATAGATAAATTATGAAGACTTTCTTTTTCTATCGATTGGTAAATCGTAAACTACTTGGTTTCTAGTGTCCAATAAGAATTAAATTGTATTGAAATTGTAACCGGCGCTAAGATCACCAGTTGCTTAATGAGAATCAAATGCTAAACTCGCAAACCTCCGGATGGGTTATATTGTGATTCACCTTCTCTTGGTCTATCTCTAGTGGATGGAGTTATGCCAGAGAACTGGATGAACTAGGTATTTTTGTTTGGAAGTGATTGACAATCGAGTTGTAATTGTGATTATTATTCATGAACAAAGATATAGTAGTGGTTCAAAATCAAAATCCGCGAGAAAAACCAAGGTGTTTGTCAGTGTGTGCCTACGTTACAAAATCTTGTGAAGTCTGCCCAGGCCGTAGTTTCCAACCGATTTCCTTCCTGCAATTTGCAGATTCGCTGCTTCATTCTTTTTTTTGTTGTCCAACACTGTAACTTTTTGTAACTTTTCAGTTACACATTACTTCTACGGTGTATAAAAATCTGGCTGGGGAAAGCTCGAGTGAGCGGACAATATTCACAAATTACACGATTTTTCAATATTTCTTTTCCTCTTAAAGCTTATTAATGGAGCCCAAGCTTTGAAATTCTGGGAGTATATTAAATTTGCATGTAGATTTTAATTTCAGGGTTTTTGGGTGTTACACCTCGAACACAGATCTGATCTTCAACGGAAAACTGACCAAAACCTACAGAAAGTCCAATGGGGGGGGGAGAGGGGGATTCCACATCGTAGATCGATTTCGAAATCTCGAGATCGATTTCAAAATATATCCAGTTTTCGGCTCTCATATTGCTAAAAATGATAGTTACTTTCTCAACATACTAAATAAATTACTTTTAAACCGTGGAAAGTTAAATAAAAATGTTTTATTCTTTACCGGTTGATGTTCAGTGAACTACCTCATATCCAATGGGACGTCCTATGGGATGTATGCATTACTAAACAACAAGTCTGCGGGTTCTGTTGGAAAATCCTACGATATGAAGTGACAAAAAGTTGCATAAATTAGCTAGAAATTGGTTAAAAATATATTTTTAATGCCCTTATGCACTCATGCTGTAGCATGAATGAGACTTAAGTCCAAAACGTGCTAAAAGGTAAATCACGATCAGATTTTACGGCAATGCAATACTTTCCACTTTTGCCTTTTATGTGGGTTGTGGCAGAAGTGAAATTGTTACAAGGGGGTTCCCATTAGCAACAGTACGTCATGTAAGAACCGTTCAGCTGTAAAGTGAAAAGTGTTCAATGGTAGTTTGTTTGAGATGAAGATTCCTGAGTTTAATCGCAGTATTCAGGGATCAAATGACGACGAAGTAAAAGTTAATCGGCTCGAGTTCCATTTCCTCGTGAGAAGTGCGGAGCTGGCCGAGCGAGATATAAAACGAAGTGTAGAGAAGTGAGGGAGACGACGCGAGCTTGAGCGATCCAATGACCGCGTTCCGCCTCCCAAGTTTTCACTCCCATTCTCACTCGGCACTTGACTTTCCGCGGCCTTACGGACTGATTCCGTCGCTAAAGAGGCGGGCAGATCTCGTTTGCGCGAATGAGTCAGCCAGAACTGCGTAGAAGTGGCTCTAGGGCGATCTATGGTGGACCATTCTGACGTGCAATTTTATGAACGCTTTCAGTCTCACAATTGTGTAATGGTACAAAGTGTTAGTCATGAGGTGAAAGAAGGTATCATCAAAATAGTAATTCATATCGAGTTTCAGTTCACCCAGCTGATCGGAAGGGAGTTCAGTTCAGCTTCTTGAATGCCAGTTTTTTTAATGGCAAACAGGAACGATGTAATCTTACTCAGTTGAGGAAGGTATTCAGCTTTTCAGTACTCAAATGTCACTGAGAGTCCCCCTTTAAAATGTCAGTCTACCACAGTCCCTGCGAGGCTCTCTCTAAAATCCAGTCCACCTCAGTCCATGAGAGTCTCCCTTTAAAATGTCAGTCTACCCCAGTCCGGGCGAGGCACTCTCTTGGTGAAGCTCCTTCCGAAATCAAGTCTACCACAGTCCTGCTGAGTCTCCCTCTAAAACATCAGTCTAGTACAGTCCTGACGAGACTCCCTCTGAAATCCAGTCTACCACAGTTCTGGAGAGTCTCCCTCTAAAATATCAGTCTACTACAGTCCTGACGAGACTCCCTCTGAAATCTAGTCTACCTCAGTCCTGGCGAGGCACTCTCTGAATTCCAGTCCACCGCTGTTCTGGTGAAGCTCCCTCTGAAATTCAGTCTACCACAGTGCTGGCGAGGCACTCTCTGAATTCCAGTCCACCACAGTTCTGGTGAAGCTCCCTATGAAATCCAGTCTACCTCAGTCCTGGAGAGTCTTCCTCTGAAATCCAGTCTACCTCAGTGCTGGCGAGGCACTCTCTGAATTCCAGTCCACCACAGTTCTGGTGAAGCTCCCTCCGAAATCCAGTCTACCACAGTCCTGGTGAGTCTCCCTCTAAAAAATCAGTCTACCACAGTCCTGACGAGAATCCTTCTGAAATCCAGTTTACAATACAGTTTATAATTGCGTTGAAGTTTATCTAGTTTCTGAGTCTACCAATTCAGCGGAACCATTTTTTTCATTTTCAGAGAATTGAAAAATATCCTAAAAACAAAATTACCACGATTTATACCTTCATGAACAATTTTGATTTCATTTCTATTCCTAAAGAGTAAAACTTTACTAAGTCACAGTTCGATGTTCGGTAGAACCATGTTACGTTCAGCATGAAGTAGTATACAATTGAATTATGGATACAAAGGAGCGTCACATTTTTTCAAATGTTAGTATCTTTTGGATTTTTGAAGTCGATGAGCTATGGAGAAAAAGAGATTGAAAGGCCCAGAAATTGCTTTTGAAAAAGGCGTAGAGAGGTACAGTGTTGTGAAGGATAACTCGGTAGTTACCTATTGGGATTTTATTACCTCTTATCTTGTTACCTCTTTATGCGATTTCCGAAGGATTCAACTAAGATACGAAGATTTTAGCTTTCAAAAAGGAGAAAAAACCTCTTGCGATGAGTAGTAAAAGTTGAGTCGTCGAACCCCTAGAAAACAACCGACCGATCGCGCTCCTCGGTTCTGAAATCGATTCTTCTCCGTCGCTTTCGATAGTTTCCCGGTCTTGTTCCTCGAACGACAACAGGAAACTGCCTTCTGAGTTATTTACGCAGGTTTTACTATTTTCGTCACGTTGTCGCGGGTACCGTTGAATCTGGCCGTTCTGATATGAAAACACGCTCTCGTCGGGACGGGTTTCCCGGGTTTTAACAAACATCGAGATGAGCGGAGCGAGACAAGGATTTATCGCGATCCGCACGTAAAGCGAGGTTCATTACTGAGGGAGGCCTGAAGAGAAGGCACTTCATACTGCGAGCCACGACTGGTGGACGACCTCACTTTCATGACCGCTGTCTTCGTTCGAGTCTCAGAGCATTGAGGAACATCTCATTCGAATTCACAATTTTTCCAAACGAGGCTATACAAAAATCATATCAAGCATACTAATGCATGCATTCCAGGAGACGTTCCATCGAACAAGAATTAGATCATTTTCAACCAGTGAACGATAAAACATATCTACATTTATGTAGTTAGTATGTTAGTAATTTAGTTAGTATGTTGAGGAAGTAGGTAACGTATCATGTTTAGTTCTATGAAAACCCCAAACGTGATATTTTGAAATTTTGAGTCCCGAATTTGAACAGATTTAAAAAATCCATGATCTACGAAAGCCAAAATGCGGATTCTATGCCCCTCCCCCACCTCCTGGTATCACACCGGTGTCAGTTGTAACTTAGAACTTTCCATCTCTTGGTTTTGGTTGGTAGTCCGTAGAATGTCACATTTGTATTCATAGTGAAATGCCCTAAAACCCACGGACTACCCGGTTTTTGGTGCCGCCACCATGGTGACACCACTGGTTTGTTCCTCGGTGACAACGAATAGTTCATGAAAGTCTAGAGGTATATTGACTATGTTCTCTGAATTTAAAGCTTGTATTTCATTATACATAAATGTTTTATTTTAGCATGGAACATGCTTCAGCCATGAGGTAACAGACAAAAAAGTCACGTTTTTGGGAGACGCGGTTGGGAGACGACGATGTGTCACGAAATTTTGCTATGATTTCCTCTTACAACCAAGTCGTTGGTACGGAACTTCGTAGAAAAATTGTTTACCATTCGAACCGACATTTACGGGGGTCGTGTGATCGAATCTCGCCGCCGGGAGCGTGCGTTATTATGCGTCCGAGGCTCTCTTCGCCTCCTCGTCCCAACGCAGGGCGAAGAGGCAATGGGAAGCCATGAGCGAAATCATCAGAACAAATCCTGATCTTCCCTTTGGAAGGCAACTGATGACGTCCACGACGCCAGGAATAGCAATCCAACAAAAATACAACCTGATCTGGTTGTTTCTTCACTACTTTTACTTTACCATCATAGATTAAGCGGGGTTTTATTTCGAAGGAAGGTATTATTTATGCAGTACGTTGGCAACGTATTTATGAAATGGAATCTAAGAAACCTAAAACATGGGTGTATTATAAGATGACAAAATATTTATACTTCCATTTTAGGTGCTCGTGAGTCCTAATTCAAGTATCAGCGTTAAAATGAGTTCTCGGGAAGCAGTCTGGTATCTGCTTCGACTACGAATGTCACAAACCAGCAGTGACATTCTGAATTGCGGCGTGCGGAAAATCGGAAAGTTGAAAAACAGGCCTATAAAGAGCTAAATGAAAATAGCAGACAACAAACTCATATTAAAAGGAAAAGAAAATTTTTTTCTTGGTCGATTCCAAAGGTTTATTATTGAAAATAATAAACCAAAAGCAAACAAATAAAACACGGGTAAAGCACGTTCCATGTTACTTGAATTTTAGTCAAAGCCTCTAAGCAGTAAGCATCCGGGGGTACAGAGGGGCTTGTCCCCGAAAGGCCGAGTTTTGTAATGTTTTCGACCATTTTAAAATTATCATTCCCTATTTTTCATCCCCTATAGAGTAACCTAAATTTTCATGATTATTGAACCCTAATTGGAGCCCGAACACCAAATTTCATCAACTTCAATCAATCAATTTCGGTTAACGGTAAGGGACAAATGTGCCTCGTATGAATTCGATTTTCGGAATATGTACCTTGAGGCATAAAATATAGGTACCTACATGTACTGATCAATGTTCTGGGTAATGTCCATGCAAAATTTTCTTGGGGTTGTATTATTGTGTCTCTGCTAAGTGTAGGTAAAAGAGTGGAGATTTGGGTCAGTAAAATACGAATGTGGGGTACCACTGTTATTTGTTTATATCATAATTAACATAAATAAAGCCTAGCCCTAGGTCATCCAACCACAGACACAACTAACCAGGGGTCATTCTCCTGAATTGTCTCAGGGTACCTGTAGATTCCCCAGAACCTTAGTGGGGAACTCGTAATAGGGCCCCTGACCTCAAGGGCCAGGGATTCGGTGGTTGGACGATCAGTATCTTTGACAAAAATCTAGCCTTCCTTCTTTAACACCATGCCAAAACTTATAATCAAAACTTGGTCAGTTTTAAGTCTTCCAAATTCCCTTACCCGATCCCATAGTCAACTTGACGGTCAGTCATAGGCATAGTGACAGGTACCAAGCAGAATTTACTCAGCTCAAATTCTCCAATATACCTTCTCTTTGACGGGCTGGCATAAGCATAGTGCCAGATACCAAGGAGGAATTATATCTACCTAAAACTTAAGGCGACACGGGGAAGGAATTTCCTGGTAACGCTAGCCAAGCTTCTCTCACACACCTCAACCTACTTTAAAGTAAAAAGTACCTCTTTAAATTCAAATATTGGGAAATTAAAAGCGTAAGGCTAAACTTAGCTCTTACAACGAACATTTCCGTCAATAACATTGCATCATTGCTTATATATTTGCGATTTTTTGTGGGATAAGTCATTTAAGGCTGTTTGGGGTTTATCATTCCTATAATTCTGCCAGGTTAATTTAACTGTTCTTGTACTTCCAACAAGGATTTTGGGAAACTGTAATGATCATGCTAGGAAGTGAATTCATGAGTTGAGTATGCAGATTCAATGTGTGAGACGTCGTGATTTCGTTTCGTGACGTTCATTTACGACCGTGATAAGTTCACGATGCGAACGTGTGGTCTTCAGAGTTGACGAGGCTGAGGTTTGTTGGTTTCTAATACCGGCCTACCTTTGAAACCGCATCACACGCGAGAAAGTCGGATCTCACGGCCAACAGATGTCGCAAGGTGAAAATGACATCGGGCGTACCTATTTCATTATCCGTCGTCATTCGGCAGAATTATCTGGCTGATGATCAGGCAATTATCATCATTGAGAACCGTCTTATTAGCTCTGACTGCTCCAGAATGACGACAGATATTTGAAGTAGATTCTGCTACACCTGAGATTTCCAGGTCAAATGCATTACAACACCGCCAATATCCAGGAGTTTTCTCTATTCCGATAGGTATATGATTTGTTGACCAAATGTTTTGAAAACCATTGAATGTATCAATCTTTGAAAATCACATAAATAATCTTGACTGGCAAAGTACAATAAATTATGTTTTTTGTGTGTTTTAGGTAAGTTTCCTCTTGACGGTCGTACTTATGTGCTGGTCGATGTCGCTCTATTCAGGGTAAGACGTTTTTCTTGCCTTCATAGGTACCTCTGGCAGTACCAATATAAGGCATCTACCATTTTACAATTAACAATATTGGGCTCTCTCTTACTGAGTCAATCTCATTACATTCAAGACTCAAGTTTGTGGAACATTTTTGATGACATTTTTAGGGAGGACATAAATGTACAAACATTTCACCAAAAGTTTACTTACGTTACCAACATTTGGAGTAATTTTGGAAGCAAAGAAGATTTTTCCTCAGACTGTACGTCATAAAATGTGTACGTAAATGAGTTTAGAAAAAACTTTCATGATTATCGAGTATCGCTCAGTTTTTTTTCTTCTTGGTTTATTATTTTCAATAATAAGCCTTTGGAATCGAACAAGAAAAAACAAGTTTTAACCCCCCCCCCCCACCCTCAAAATTTGATGTTTTACGTTTCAAGGTACGTAGAATCCGAAAATCCAATAAAAAAAATTTCTGTCCGTCCGCCGTACACGGCACTTTTCTTAGCAACACTGGACCGATTTGGTTCAACTTTGGTATGTGGGCTCCATTTGGGGTCTAGAGTGATCTATACAGATAATTATAAACCTTTGGGCAATGATTTGCAGCGTTATGTGATAAGATTTGGATAGATTAGTGTGTTAATTTTTACATTTTCACAGAGCAACTGAGGTCTTAGAGCTGTAGAAGGTTGGTTCTTGAGTATTTCAGGGGGAAAATCTACTTCGTACTGTTGAAAAATCTACTTCGTACTGTTTTTAATTGTAGGTGGACGTTTTCCCTTCTCAGGACTAGCGGTTCTCATTTTATATCATACACTATTAATTGTGTTGTTGGATTGGTTGGTCTAGTATGTTAGTTTACTGAAGTTGGAATCAGGTGACTTATTCTTAGAGTGGATTACGTTACATTTTTACTGAATTTGTTCCTTTATGAATCATTTCCTGGAATTTACTCTTGAAGTTATTTTTGTAATTATGGAAAATGTTACATCTTGATAGTGATATTCAAGGCCTAAACAGGCATGGTTAGTTGATAAAGTTGGATCTCCTTTTCCATGGCTCTTTTTTTCCTGACGTCCGCCCACTGCTTTTAGGCACACAAAGTTGCACATCTTGGTGGGAGTCATTTTGTCCGATGTTAGCTTTTCCACACTCATAGGCGACTTCTTACATGAAATTACCAGAATGATGGAAGAACATGAGCATGATGGAAAACTCGATGACCTCAACAGCTATTGCTGAAACCTTCATCAGCGGCCGATAAAACCACCATACTAGTTTATATATGGGGAAAACACGACACCAAAATAGATCAAACATCTTTTGTCCAAGTGGACATCTGAATTTAGGGAAAACAATTATTTTTGACCTCTCGTATCTCATATTTCCGCAATGAGGAAGCAAAACCATTAATTAAGTAAAATTAGGGTGAATGTTTGATTAATGACTTCCCGTGATATCGCGTTTATTTTTCCAATTAACGAGAGTATTTTATCACAACCGCTTGTTATGTGGATCACGGCCAATCAGAACCGTCTCCGTGACTGTTTCAACCTTCAGGTTCAATTCATCTCCCGCTCTTCAGTGTCGCGGGTTCTCGTCGTGAGACTTCGTTGTAACGGTATACATAAAATATACGGCCGACCCTCGATAAATAAGTTATACCCTTAAATATTTCTGAAGGTCAGAAAATCAGGGGATTCCGAACAAATAGAGCCCATAAATATCGTAAATTTAGCTCCATAGTAAATTATTTTCTTTGTTGATTTCAGAAGTCTCCAATCAAATATCTTATAAATCAAAATATTTTTAACTGAAAATTTTGCTCAAAAAATTGATATTTTTGAAAAATGTTGAGGGGGAAATTTTTTGTTCAATTCAAATTTAGTACCTAACATAAAAAATGCAGATTTGGAATCTTTATCAAATTTTCTTTTCAAATCGGCCCATAGTCGATGATTTTTAGTGGGACTCAAGTTCAGTGCAAAATAACAAAATTTTGTGGGTAAAAAATCAAGAAAGCGATATTTTTCTTAAACTATCATAGAATAAAACTCGTTATCTATCTTTCAAGAATAGGAATATAGTTTTTGCCTTTCTATTATACTTGAAATTATAACAACTGACCTGAAATTTTAATTCAATAAGTGAATCGGACACTGAATTTGGTTTGGCTGTGATCTGGTCGGAACCTGAGCTGATAATAGTGTGTTAAAGTGGTTGAAATCTACCCTGTTCCTTATGATTTTTACGGGCTTCCTAGTGGGTGTAGAACATAGTTTCATGAATATACCTTTGATAATAATTATCAAAGGTAAATTGGTAACCTACATAAACTAAACATTTCTATAATTATTATAGAAATGTTTAGTTTATGGACGTTGGGAGAGACTTAGTTTTACAATGTACGAGTATTATCACTTTCTCGAGTTGATATATTATCCAGTCTTCCGAAAAATAGTGGATTTCTACAAATTTGCCCGAACACTGACAGCAGAATTGAATGGAAAATCACTAAAAAATTACCAAATTCCAGATAAAACTGAAAAAAATTACCGAATTCTTGATAAAACTGGTGGATTTTCACGGTCCCCTAATTACTCAGTACGTTCGTGCGAAATAGGACGATTATGGCTAATTTATGTTGATTTGTGATCTGACTGAGGATGTAAGTGCCAAGGAATTATCAATGGCCAATCCTGAGCAAACCCTGAAAATAATCATCTTCTTTGGTAGATTATATCTGAAAATTCATCAGGATAGTCATCTACTAATCTCCTCAAGTTTGAGCGAATTCGGACAAGTAAATAGATAGTTATCTTAGCGCATGCGTAACGGCTATTACGAGCACATGATTGCTTAAACATTTCATCATTGAGGTTGGAAGGGCAAAGTAAATTAGGCGGAGATTCGGAGATAGACAGGGATTGGCAAATAGACACAAATTTCTCCAGGGACGTGCACGCATAAATTTGCTCAGAAAGAGCGTTGTAAAATATAACTCCCCTAAAATCAAGGGTTAGCTGGCCATTAACAGTGCTAATGAAGGGCAGCGCTATGAAAACACAATTCTGGCCAATTCATTTCTTCAAACAAATTTGCATGCCTTGATCGTTGTAACTCAGTTCACGAGATCGAAGAACGTCAGAACTCTCATTTCTTTGAATACTTGCACGGTAGAACATCTTATTTTTTGTTGAGGAATTTAGAAGTGACTTCTGTGTCCCAAAAACTGAATCCAGAAGTTATGAATCCTCCTGCTGAACCTCTTCCCCAGCCCCAGTCGTTCTTCTGGCTTCTAAATAAGTTGATCCCCCGGCAAACGTATACGAGCTTTCGTGATGTGAAAACCAAAAACAGCACAAAAATTCCTCCTAAAGTGGTCTCAAAGCATGAACTCAGTGTGCTTCTACTATTCCTAGTAAGTTGATAAGGTACCTACCTAATGAACTTCTCCCGTCTTCAGTAGCATGCAGTCTAGTAGTAATAGATTAGTTGCCTACCTAACTGAGGTAATGAACACACCCGTTATTTCCAGTCGGATAACACACAGAGAGTAGACAGACCTCCCTAATGATTGTCATTTTCTCCGCTGTCCGAGTAACGGGAGCGACCTGAGAGTAATAGGAGGTGGAGTAATAGCAGTATAGAGTAATAGTACCTGGAAGTAGGTAGAAACCACCGAAATAGGCGTATCGCTTTGTTCAGTCTGACTAGCCAACAAGTGGAGATCATGAGGGGTAAAATAGGTACCTAGGTACTCGATTCAAGCCCTACCTCGTGTTCTTTTAGTCCTCTCTCTGTAATTTTCCCCAAATTTGAATCTCACTTTTACCGTTCCTGTTCAATTTCACCGGATATAAAAATTTCTCGTCAACTCGTATTTCATTCTA
Organism: Apolygus lucorum; assembly: GCA_009739505.2. NCBI lineage: Eukaryota > Metazoa > Arthropoda > Insecta > Hemiptera > Miridae > Apolygus > Apolygus lucorum. Next base: position 64,340,427 of record CM019177.2, read on the forward strand.
CTCCGAGTTTAGCAAAGGAGTAGAACCATTATTTTCAGTTTTCATGGTTGAAAAAAAAAGGCCTCCAAAATCAAAATTTTTACACGCGTTTCGCTTTATAGGACTTCCTGAACAATTTAGGTTCCGTGTCTGTCTGACTGTGTGTCTGTCATGAAATCCTTGTACCGGCCAAAACTTTACGAAGTTATATTCCGATTTTTATGAAATTTTCAGGGATTTGGCGGATTGGGGTGTAGATATTCAGATAAGTCCCCTATGAATATCATCGCTCCAGGGATCGATAGTAGCCGCTGCGCATGCGCAAACCTAAAAGCCTTATAACAGCTATAATTCCTAAATTTTCCTCCCGGCTTCGATGACGAGTATATGGTCCCCTACGACGTAGTGCGAGACAGATATGCATCGGATCATCAATACAACCGGGTTATGGATACGAGGAAGCCACACCCACTTAGCAGTCTTTTTCCTCATTTTTAAGATTTAATTGTTTTGAAATGTTCGGTATAAACATCTATATTTTTGTTGTGTTATAACTTACGTTTTTCTTAAGTTGAACGAACATGTTTGGTTCTTCTGTACAGATAATTTGTTAGGTAAGGAAACAAAGTATGTTTTCTGTCAAACGACTGTTGTCATACGACGTTCGTCAAAGAATCGTTGTCAATACGACGTTTTGTCAAACGACTGTTGTCATACGACGTTCGTCAAAGACTCGTTGTCAATACGACGTTTTGTCAAACGACTGTTGTCATACGACGTTCGTCAAAGACTCGTTGTCAATACGACGTTTTGTCAAACGACTGTTGTCATACGACGTTTTGTCAAACGATTGTTGTCATACGACGTTCGTCAAAGACTCCTTGTCAATACGACGTTTTTTCAAACGACTGTTGTCATACGACGTTTTGTCAAACGATTGTTGTCATACGACGTTCGTCAAAGACTCGTTGTCAATACGACGTTTTGTCAAACGACTGTTGTCATACGACGTTTTGTCAAACGATTGTTGTCATACGACGTTCGTCAAAGACTCGTTGTCAATACGACGTTTTGTCAAACGACTGTTGTCATACGACGTTTTGTCAAACGATTGTTGTCATACGACGTTCGTCAAAGACTCCTTGTCAATACGACGTTTTTTCAAACGACTGTTGTCATACGACGTTTTGTCAAACGATTGTTGTCATACGACGTTCGTCAAAGACTCGTTGTCAATACGACGTTTTGTCAAACGACTGTTGTCATACGACGTTTTGTCAAACGATTGTTGTCATACGACGTTTTGTCAAACGATTGTTGTCATACGACGTTCGTCAAAGACTCGTTGTCAATACGACGTTTTTTCAAACGACTGTTGTCATACGACGTTTTGTCAAACGATTGTTGTCATACGACGTTCGTCAAAGACTCGTTGTCAATACGACGTTTTGTCAAACGACTGTTGTCATACGACGTTTTGTCAAACGACTGTTGTCATACGACGTTCGTCAAAGACTGGTTGTCAATACGACGTTTTGTCAAACGACTGTTGTCATACGACGTTTTGTCAAACGATTGTTGTCATACGACGTTCGTCAAAGACTCGTTGTCAATACGACGTTTTTTCAAACGACTGTTGTCATACGACGTTCGGTCAACGACATTTTGTCAATACGACGTTTAGTCAAACGACTTTTAGTCAAAAGTATGTTTTGGTCTACAAACGTAAGGGTGGTATAATTCTACTCAAGTAGACATTTACGATCGTGTATCCTTGCGATGGGCAAAATTCTTTACATCCCGATTTCCAATGATATTTCCGCGGTATTCTGGAATTTTTGTTTCTGACTCGAGAAGGTCCCTTATGAATTTCATTGTTGTTCGTTAGTATGATTGAAATCCTTCATGACTCGCATTCCTTCTATCTAATAATCCGATATCGTTTGAGAGGTAGTTATGGACTGTCGTTTCGGGTCCCCCAATGAATTAATCATCATCGTGATATAAATATCAACAAGCTTCTATCACTGATTTCATAAGTTTCCAGTGAAATTCGTACGGATTGGGCCTCAAGATGGTTTGCGGATTTCGCATCATCCGGATATAACCCCAGGGCTCTGATTGTACTCATGCGGTGAATTTTCCAGAACATAATTATTTCTCCTCATCATTTCGACCTAACTTTGACGTTTCGAGATTCCATATTTTAAAAAACCCGTGATTTTGCATGTCAAGAAGCTATGTGCTACACCCAATTGGTAGGTTTTTCTCTACTCATCCCTGAATCCTTGGTGAGATTGAACAGTGGTTCCTACTAAACTGACGGATCATCGTCTTCAAAAATTCGTAGAAAATGAAAATTGAAACATAATTTGAGGTGATTTTAAAATGTCATTAGTCACCTAATTTCTTCCTATAGAGATGGAAAACCCCACAAAAGTGTTCTCTATACACTAGCTATCAAAACCCACTACAAAACAAATTGCTGGTTACAGCTGATGAACCGATTTTTCGTTCTCCCGATTATTTGATCTTTACTTGAATCGAAAATCAAATAGTGATTTTAAAGAGATGTGAGGATGGGGACCTGACTACAAAATTTCGTGATTAAGGGGGCCTCAGTCGGTTGCCGTTCGTTCCTCGTTCCGGGTTAGTATCTCCCTACATTACAAGCGCTCAAACTTTGAAAGTTGTGCCTAACTAAATCTAAACCTGGGAAAAACCGAACTAAATAAACGGTTTTTCCTATTTTCCTCTGGCAATTATCGTTAGATTTGATGATTCCAGCGGCAGTCTTTTCAATCGTTCTTTTTTAGTTTTTTTTTTTTGGTTTTTCAATTCCCTAGGAGGCTGACTAGGTAATAAATTTTGAAAATCCATGAAAATTTCAAATTACGTACAATTTGTAAAGTTTGAGCGCCTATAATGTAGGGAGATACTAACCCGGAACGAGGAACGAACTGATAGCGACTGAGACCCCCTTAAAACTAAAACTGTTCATTAAGGATTGAAATGTTTGCGAAGAGTACCTGCTTTGCAATAGGGGGCGAGGCGAAGCCCATAAGCTCGTGGGATTCATTCCATAGAGGAACAATACACAATCATACCTTGAAAACTTCACTCACTCGTTTGTTGGGTTTCTCACGCGGCGAAAGCAAGCGAATTCTTGTAGTCGTAGGATGTAGTGAAACCTCTTCTACTTGGATTATACCTCTCTGTATCCGAGAACAGCCTTGATTCCGACTCCGGTTTTATGATCTTGATAAGGAGTGCTTTAAGCTGCAATTTTCTGAATAAGAAGGGAGAAACTGGGCGGCTTCGACAGGTCACTGATAGATGAGCAACAGGATTCATCATAAAATATTTTTTAGTGGTTTTACATGTAAAGTACTACAAATCAATGTACTCAATAGAGTCATTGGAAATAAAAATTGAAAAATTCCATTAATTTTATGTCTTGTACGAGATGTTTTGACTTGTAACACTGCTCGGGTTGTAAAAAACTGTTATTCGAAAATTGGATGGTTTGAAAAATTCCAGGTAATAATACAATTACGTTGCTTGCCTCATGCGGCGCTTCCACCGTAATTCACAAAATAACCTCGTTATGAAGTTTGAAGTGATTCTATTTCAATGAAAATGAGCGAACCTTGTTGAACGGGTTCTGAACAGGAACAGCATCATTTCTCATTACTATCTCAGTTACGTTGCTGACCCTCAAAATCATAATTAATGTAACAATGGTTGTGAAATTTTCTAATGACTTCTAACTTTAGTAACTCAGTTCAAACAATGGCGATTTTCATTCTTCCAAATTCTGGTTCAATTTGGAGCTTCAAGGTGCAATATGAATGATCGGAAATGACAGTGAGAGAAACAGCGGGAAGAAAAAGCTTGAAAAACGTCAGAGCTGAACAATCTTTATCTTTTTCCCACACGTGGGAAACGTGTGAAACGGAGATGTTTTTGATATGTGGCTCAGGAAGTTTTCGAGGGTGATGAATCCGATTCTGAGGTCAGAATCTGCAAATTCCTACCCTCAATAATCGGGGTACCTCGCAGAAAAACATCTTTAAAAAACAATTCTGTAGATATATATCAGTAGAGAATGTAAAAACTAGTTAAATTGAAAAAAAAAAACTAGAAAAAAATTGTTCGTGGGTGTAACATAAGTAGTACCAATTCAAAAATTAGATGTTGGAAATGTTAGCCGTGAAATTAGCTTGTCGCTACAAAAGTTCTATATTCTGTCGGTTCCAGCATTTGCCACATGGGGCGCTTCCCCCAATCTGAACACCCCGTTTGTTCGAATGGCTCGCCTAATAATTAGAAATAATAAATAATAAATTATTTACAAATGTCCCAGTCTCTTTAGTCGATGAAACAATATGTGAAGTAAGTTAATACTGAACAACCATGTTATGAATCTTTACAATGATTCATTAGTAATATTTCTAAACCTTAATTATAATGAATGGGATATGGTTTGCTAGAGATAGATTTAGGGAGGTTTTCGAGGTTGATGAATCCTATTCCAAGGTCAGAATCAGAAAATATCAGACCAGTTTTCTTTTCTGAAGTCACTAAAATTGGCCTAGAATGTAATCCAGGTTCCAGCTGCTTCTGAATTGCTGAACCAATCGCCTCCTCGATGTTTTCGTTCAAAGACGATTCAAGCAGAAAAGTATTTCTTCAAAACTAAAACACTGTAAGTAATCGTACCCAGTAATAATGAGCAGGTAGGTTATTCAGAACACTCATTACTTATCACCATGACGCACGCCCCGCTTCCTAATTAATTAGTTAAAGTTCCACTAATTAATGACGTGTTGATTTCGTTATCAGTGACGCAGAATACCGCCCTTGAGGCCTTCAAGTCGAACGGGATACCGCTCGAGCTGCCTCAGTGCTACCGAAATTGAAACGGAAGAATGACCGAAGGCCGCCTGGTCTTAGGATCTCAGTATTTTCACTATACCTAGTTCAATTAAAATTACTTAATCTTTTCTTTCCACGGTTGTTGGGTGGCAGCAGCTAAATGAGAAAATATCTCATTCAAGTTTATGGAGACTTCAAATGCAAACAAGTGAAACATTCAAAAGCCAAAAACAACTTACTTTTTTGATTTTCTGGAGTTTTTATGATAGACTTGAAGTTCCTTTGTGTAGCAACGAAAATAAGTCCGTCAAGTTGGGTAGACAGTATGATTCTCAGACAATATAACGAGGACATACGAGCATGTAGAAGTAGTTTGTTGGGGTAAAATATAATGTACTGAGTAAATAAGATAGACATTACAGGTATAGTCTGAGAAAGGAGGAAGTTTCTCCAAAAGTAACAGGCAGAAGAAGATTGAAGTTAAAATCCAGAGAATCGTAAGCTTCATAGGTATATACAGAAATAGGAACAAAAACATGGGAAGAGAAAGAAGCTTGAATGTAGAGGAAAAGAATTGGACGGAGAAGGAAGTGGAAGACTGGGTCGATACGATTGAAAACTATAGTAGAGACAGGCTCAGGCAGGAAAGTATGAAAGTAACATGTAGAGAAAGATATGAGTGAAAGTACACAAAAGGTAGAAGTAACAAGCATAGATAGAGAAATCATGAAGGCCAAGTAGAGAAAAAAGGAGGAGACAGGGTGCTGAGAAACAGAACTGGGTGGAAGAGGAAGCACAAAGCAGAACTACGAAACAGTAGTTCTCCGAGTAGGTATAGCGAGAACCCATGGACCGATTTTGATGAAATTTGGTTCGTGGGCTCCATTAATTTGGGATCCAATTGTGCCCGAAGCTTTTGGTTGATATCAGTAACTTCTTAAAGGTGAAAATTAAGTGTTGAAATTTTCATGAGTGCCCTAGCTCGAAAACTCTCGAAATAATGGTGTTGTTTTATCACTAATTTAAAATAGTATCGAATTTAAAAAAAATTTGAGACCACCCGGAGCTCTGCACGACAAACCGTTCGCCCCCTACGAGTACTTAAGGGTTTTCCTTCTTTAAAACAGAATCACGAGTGTGAATCTCCCAAGAGGTCTAATCTCCGTTCAAATTAGGACTACCTCAAATCCCTGTTTCTTTGAACTGAGTGTGTAGCACTTATTTCTTCCAAATAAACTTGATTGTGAAGTAGGTATGTGGTAGGTAGGTAGTACCTATGGTTGGTGACAATGGCAAAGCCGTGTTCTTTGCAGACGAGTGATCTATAACATAATAATAAACCTTTGTGTAATAATTTACAGCGTTGTAATTACGGCATGGCACGTATTGATCGAACTATGATGAAATCTATGTGTATTTTTGTTGAAACTAAATTCATAGGGGACCATTCCAAGACTAACCCCAATCAACCTTTAGATGTCATCAAAATTGGACCATCATTTCGAGTATGTTATGCCCATGACAAGGACTGGACTGACATGGAACTAAAATGTATAGAACTTTTAATTTTGGAGAACTCACATTCCTTCGTTTTTTTTTTTTCACAAAGTAATACAATGCCAACGACCTACACTTGATAGTTCTGTTTGATGGACCGGTTGCGGATGGTTAAAGTTTGAAAACGTCCTCTTTTCATCTTCAGTGCGCAATCGTTGATTTTAGTTGTCGATGAATCAAATCGACGATTTTCAATCCAATTCAATTGCCTTGGAAAAAACATTGCAAGGAGTTGCGCCCAAACTTATTATTAGTATGGTAGTTCACAGTAAGTACCTACAAATAAGAAAGAAAAAAACTTCATACAAATAAGAAAAAAACCAACGATTTGGTGAAGCAATGTTATTTTAATTGTGATTGGGATATTTTGGTGAAAAAAACCCTCATTTTATGTTATATTCGCCCATTCAACTTATACAAACAAAAACCTAATATTGCAAATGCGAGAGTATCTACCATTTTTGTATAATTATGTTGTGATGAATCCTATGGGTAGTTTATAAATACCCAAATTTGCAAGCATGAAAACTCAGTGCAACTGACGTAATACGCTAAAAAACGTATAATTGTACTTTTCCAGCTTTTTAACCCTTAATATCCTGAGGTATCTTTTCGGAAGTCCGATTTTTACCTACAACAGTTGATCCAATTTTAAGCCAAAACTGATAGCCATTGGCTATCTTGATACTTCAACTATCGATTGTGTAAAAAAAATTGATAACTTGGAGGAAAAATGAAATAATTCTTGAGCTGACAGACTTTAGGAGGCCCTTCGAGGTACTTCCTATCCTCAATCCTCACCTTGTAGACTATTAGTTCGGTTTCCACAGAGTAGGGAGCATAGATTCTTCTATGAAGTGAACCTTCTCCACCTCATTCATTGGTTCTGCGCTTTATGAGAAATAACATACACCAACATCCCACCAAGGATTTTATCAAATTTTCTTCTTTTACGCCAACATAATTGGGTTAATAGACAGATTCTGGTGATGCAGATGGCCCTTGGAAAGATCATCGAGCTAATAGACTGTAGTAGAGCCTTTGAGGTATCTTATGCCCAAACATTCAATAGATTTATCAAAATACATCTAAATTTAATTGAAAAAAATCCGATAGAAAAACAAATTTCTCGAACGAGTGGGAAATTAAGGGTTAACAATAACTTCTAAACTAGGTATAATAATTTCAATAATTCATGCGCACGTCGATTGAGTTAACCGTTTACCACTTACTGCCAACCATATCGATTTTCTTTTTAAATAATTTTTGTAGTTAAGTGACATTAAATTCCCTGTACTCTTTACGTTTTGAATCAACGATGATGTTTGTGAGTTAACGATTGTGTATGGATGCTTGAATGAGCATTCTGGTCCTATTTTTATGTATTGATCGAAACGATTATTTGGATGCTTAACGCACTCTTTGAAGAAAATTTTGAAAAATTTTAGAGTGAAAATTCGGATTTTGTGGGAAAAGTGTAGTGTGGTAAACTTTAGCCGGCAAATGATTGATTGAAAATGCGACTATAACTCTGAAATGCATGCTCTGTTGCTCTGTAATGCTTACGGTGGGTCTGGGAAAGTACATTAGGTATCAGGTGTTAGTGAGGTTGGTATCCGCGAATTAGTACATGTCGGACCACTCTCCCTACAATCAGAGGTCGTGTCCTGTCGCCGGATCGACTCGTTTTACAATCACCCCGTCCTGCGATCCCGTAGTCGTCAGAGGTTTCCGGCCTACACGAGAAAGCTTCTTCTGGAAAAGGCGTCGTTTCGATTTTCGACATCGCTCGTCCTTCGCCTTTACGATGTCCTCCGCTTGCATTGTCCCGTCCTCGTACTTGAAACACTCATCGGGGCGTCGATCGGCTAAAAGGCCGTTTGGAATCCGGATGTGTGGAAACGCCCGTCCGACGTTGATGGGTATTTCCGACGTTTCTCTATCAGTCAGCTCTACAATGAAGAGACTGGAAAACCCACGTATTCCAGCCCTAAGGCTCCTGTCTCTTCAGACTACAATGCATTGTCACCAGTAACTCATACCTACTTCAGTTTTTACCACGTACAGGCAGATGAACTATTATAACTATCGGACGATTGGGATAAAATGCTACTTACATAATTTATTCGGTAGTTTATCTTACTTAATTGTGGAAAACGGAGAACAAAATCAATCTTGAACATAGCTTCATATTTAATCAACTTCACGAATAAAATACTACACAAGTTACAAGTTATAAGTTAAGTTAAAAAGTTGAGTTATACTACACAAGTTAGGAAGGAGTAAACTGCTAAAAACAACATCACAGTTCTTTCGTGCGCAATAAAAAATTAATTAATTAATAATTGAAATAAAAAATACCTGCATACGAGTATTTACTCAACAACAGTAGGTACATAACTCACACAGCAGCTCCAGCACTGATTTCTTTCTTTTTTTCGAGGCCTTGTAAGAAGAACGTGGTCCATTCCTTTCCTGGAAGATATATTTTTTTCAAATCCTAGAGGAAAACACTTACTAACAAAGAATATTAGTTTTCATATGTGGCAGACTAGACCCTTCTGGTGAAATCAGGGGAAAATAGAGGATATTGCGGGAAAACACCCCCTAACAAAATTTCGTAAGGAATAGGGTGTGCGCCTGGGTAGGAACAACTGTTTATTGTTATTTTTAATCTATGGTAGACCTCATTCTGAGAATTTTGCACCAACCGCGACCTTCTAGCGTGTGTAAATCTTTTCCTATGAATTTTTAAAGTTTCGACCGTTTAGTGGGCTGGGGGGTCAGGCGGGCGGGGCGCGTGACGTCATAAACATTCTAAACTTTGAAAAATCATAGAAAAAGGTCTTCTCACGCTAGAAGGTCGCGGTTGGGGCCAAAATTCACAGAATGTAGTCTACTTTCGATTAAAAATTTAAAGAAAATCAGGCTCACCCCCCATTGTTATGCCAAACACTAGTATTGTCGTAAAATAGGATAACTGTCGACATTCCTACTCAATTATGTTTTAGCCGACATCTAAGCTTGGTTAACACCTCACAATACCTTTCTGAATTTATTGTTCCACTTTTGGCAATTCCATCCACTAAAGAACTCTTTTACTGCTCCATCACCAATCTGACCGACATCTCAATTTTGACTTTTTTCGACGGTCTGTTTTGAGGGCTTTTTCATTCGTTGTTCTAGCTGGTGTTCTGAAGTGCTGCAATGAAACCACCCATAATTCCCAGTTTCATACGACATGACGTGAAATTTTAAAGGATATCAATATGTCCACGAAGTTTGAGAACTGTGGTTTTCTACCTCTTTTGTTTCTCGAACAAGAAAGTAGAGAAACTTCCTTTTGGTTTATTATTTTCAATAATGAACTTTGGAATCGACCAAGAGAAAAAATTTTTTTTCCTCAAAATTTGTTGGTTTACGTTTTAAGGTGCGTAGAATCCAAAAATCTGATAAAAAGTTCCCATGAACCGATTTTGATGAAATTTGGTATGTGAGCTCCATTTGGGGTCTAGTTGTGCCCTGAAGATTTTGGTTGATGTAGGTCACTTCTAATGGTTGAAAAATGTATTTTGAAAGTTTGAAAACGCCCTAACTCAAAACATTTTGATATAAAGGTGTGGTGGACGCCTCAGGGCGTCCCCACTACCGCCCCCAACTGGCCTGGAGTAGGTGCCCCTTCTCCAGCCAGCTAGGGGGTATAAATAGGGCCGGATGGCCCGGAATAAATCAGACTGTGTCTCAATCTAACTGCCTTTCCTTCCTAGCTCTTAAGAACCTATTGTCCAATTGACCAACCATATTTAATTGTAAATCTGTCTCCATCTTAACTGTCGGCCATTATAGCAGCACAACACACAGGTAACACCGACGTTTGCAGCCATCATACTTCGCCGAAGTTCGCTGCCATCTTTGCACGCCATTCGCCTCCGTCGAGATACCGCACTTGCGACGCTCCGGACCGGCCACCATCAGTAGCACGACGACATTTTCCGTGCCCTCCATTCGCCTTCCGTCGAGATACCTCACAGAGACGCTCCGGAACCGGCCATCAGTCGCACAGCGACATTTTTAATTACACCCATCTTGTGCAGCCATCATCGTCCGTCGAGATTCCGTGTTTACGACGCTCCGGACTCCATTCTGACCCGCCATTCAGCTCCATTTGCTTGAGGACGCCGCTAATCGGAACTCGCATTTGGGGCTCTCAGAATCGATCTGTCACTCATTCATTGATTGACCGCCGGACGAGAGTGAACGGGACCCCCCTCCTCGCGGCGACCCCCCACGAGGCCCGCTCTCCTTCTACCTGGCGCCTCACAGCTGTTCACGTTACGTCAGCCCCCGCCGCGCCCGTCTACGCTCGACAGGGAATCCCCTCTCTTCCGGGAAACTCTCGGCCCCCTTCTACGAATCTCAGCTATTTAACGAGAAATTCGCCGTTGATTAATTGCAGACCACTGCCCATCAGCTTCGGGATCACTTCTCTTCTCTTCTGGTCTCCACTTCGGCTCACCTCGACCTTCAGCTGCCATTTCTCCGCCATCGAAGGATCGACCATCAGCCGCCATTCTCCTCCATCGAAGGATCGACCATCGGCTGCCTTTCTCCCGCTATCACTGCATCGAAGATCAATCTCTCATTCCTCGAAAATTTTTTTAAAAAGATTATTAGAGGAATAGAGGCGCCATCATTCCGCCATCTTGCACGGCCAACTTCAAGTCTCGGCTACCGACCTTCGAAGAACACTCTATTTTCCTCGAAAAATTTTTTCTAAAATTTATTAGAGGAATAGAGGTGCCATCATTACGCCATTTTTCACGGCCAACATCGAGCCTCGTCTGTCGAACTTCGTAGATTACCCTACCTCCTCGAACATTTTTTAAAAAAATTAATAGAGGGGTAGAGGCGCCATCATTACGACCCGCTCCCGACAGAACCCGCGGCCGCCACCGGCCCCAACTCCGCAAACAATCATCATGGCTGCACCTACCAAGCTTCCACAATATGACCCTTCGCTTCCATCAGTATGGATTGCCCAGGTTCGACTCGCGTGCGCCAACGAGGACCTCAAAACAGAACCCGAGCAATTTCGGAGAGCCTTCCTCGCCTTGGACGTCAAAACAGCAGAACTAGTGGCGGACATCGACGCAAGTTCACCTACCGCTTTCACTTCTCTCTGCAACCGACTCCTACAAGCTCACGGACCTCGTGACGGATCGGACCTCTCTTCAATCCTTCAGAACAACTCGCTGGACGGATCTTCGGCCGCCGCACACGCACGCCTGCTTCGCAGAAAGCTACCTACTGACACACCGGCCTCCATACTTCGCTCCATATTCCTCCGGGCACTTCCTCCTGACATCCGCTTAAATGTCGCCGTCTCGACTGAAACGGACATCGACAAACTGGCCGCCATCGCCGACCGCCTACTGCCCCTTCGGGACAACTCGTCCTCCACGGCCGCCACTGCACTGCAGTCCACTTCTACCTACTCCTCCGACGACAATGGAGACTCAGCCGACGACGCTACACACATAGCCAGCGCTGCTAACAGAACACGCACCTTCAAAAAACCTTCACAGATGCCTCCCTCGCGACAACGTTCATCACAGATGCCCTCCTCGCGACCACGAAACTTCGCACGCCGTCGCATCATGCCGCAACAGCAAGAACAACAGTACCCCCCAGACCGGCGCTCACCATACTGCTACTACCATCAAAGATGGGGCCCTACCGCGATATACTGCCAATCACCATGCTCCTGGAGACAACACATGCCAACGGGAAACGCAAACGCACGGTCGCCAAGGTGGTAACGACTGTGAATAACCGACCCAACCACCAACGCCTGTTCATCAAATGCAAACGCTCAAATTACGACTTCTTAGTCGACACGGGAAGCGATCTCTCCATTTTACCCAACAACCATCTGAACCGCCGCCGAGAGACTCCATCTTCCACGCTACTGGCCGCCAATGGCTCCAAGATTACGACCTACGGCTCTCAAACTGCGACCGTCCATCTTCCCAAGTTACCTCCGTACGAATGGACCTTCACAGTCGCCAACGTCAGCACAGCCATCTTGGGAGCCGATTTCCTCAGCCACTATGGCCTCCTCGTAGACCTTCAAAACCTCCGGCTCATTGATTCAGCCTCCCAGTCGTTTCTTCCCGGCCACTGTCTCATCGCTTCACCACAGGAGTCCTACTGCTCCGCTGCCTGCGCTCCACCTCGCTTCCAACGTCTACTAGACGCCTATGAACCCTCATCGCATCCAAAATCGGCGCCCGTCTATCACCACATCGTGACCACCGGTCCTCCCTGCCATGCAAAACAACGCAGATTGGCTCCGCACCTCTACAACCAAACAAAGGCCCATTTCAACGAAATGCTGCGTTCCGGCATCGTCCGCCCTTCCAATTCACCTTGGTCAAGCCCACTCCACGTAGTTCTCAAACAAAATGGGGATATTCGACCCGTCGGAGACTACAGGGACCTCAACCGAGCTACAACTCCGGACCGCTACCCGATCGGCCACCTGCATGATTTCACACTCGCACTGCATGGTTCCACCTTTTTCTCAACATTCGACTTATCGAGAGCCTTCTTTCACTGCCGTATAGCGCCCGAAGACATTAAAAAAACTGCTATCCTGACACCATTTGGACTCTACGAGTTCACAAGAATGAACTACGGCCTACGAAACGCCCCGCAGACATGGCAACGCTACATGGATTTTATACTCCGAGATCTCCCGTTCGCATACGTCTACTTAGACGACATTTTGATTGGATCGCCGGATGCCGAAACGCACTTCCACCACGTATCTCGCTTACTTCATGTCCTTGCTTCCTTCGGGCTTTCAATCAACAAGGCCAAGTGTCAACTCGCTCGAAGCCAAGTCAAGTTCTTAGGACACTTGGTGGACAAAGATGGCATCAAACCTCTACCATCGAAAACTGCGCTCATCCGGAACTTTCCTCTTCCTCAGTCAGTAAACGATCTCCGTACGTTCCTCGGGCTCATCAATTTCTACCGCAGGGCTATACCTCACGCCGCGCACTCGTTAATGCACCTCACGAAGCTGCTGCCATCAAACCCGAGAAAAAACGACAAGCGCCCAATATCATGGCCTCCGGACGCTCTCCATCATTTCGAAAAAGCTAAGCAACTCCTCGAATCATCCGTCCAGCTAGCTCATCCTCATCCGTCCGCTCAACTCATCCTCCATACCGATGCATCTAATTTTGCCGTTGGAGCTGCCCTACATTACCAACACAACGGAACACTGTTCCCTCTCGGATTCTTCAGCAAAGCTCTCTCTCCCGCACAGCGGAACTATTCAACGTTCGACAAAGAACTTCTCGCAATATACTTAGCGATCATCCATTTCCGCCAAACCATCGAGGGTCGCCCACTTACGATCTCCACGGATCACAAACCCCTCACTACGGCGTTGACCTCGCTTACAGACACCATGCCGCCCATCCGACTTCGTCATCTGCGCTTCATCTCTGAGTTTACTTCCGACATAATATATCGTCCCGGAGCCTCTAACCTTTCAGCGGACCTCTTCTCGCGAATCAACCACACATCGGCCGTCTCCATCGTACCTCCCACGGCTATCCGTGATGCCCAACTTAATGACCCACACATAGAGAACATGAATCTCACGCCGGTCACTCGGGACGGAATTACTCTCCCCTGCGACATGTCAGATTCGTCGCCCCGACCTTACATACCTTCTACACTTCGCCCTGACATTTTCAACATGATTCACGGCTTGTCACACCCGGGCATCAAAGCAACCACGGCACTCCTACGCGGACGATTCTTCTGGCCGAACATGTTGACTTCCGTAAAAACCATGACACGCGCCTGCCCTTCCTGTAATCGCGCAAAAGTGACGCGACATATTCGCGCCCCACTCGGCCGCTTTAACGACGTCGAACCGCTACTTCACATCCACGCAGACATTCTCGGGCCCCTTCCCAGAAGCGACAATTTCAAATTCTGCCTAACAATGATCGACAGAGGCACAGGATGGACCGAATGCGTCCCCGTCCGTAACATCCAGGCATCCACCATCATCCGCGCCATTTTCAATTCATGGATTTCACGTTTCGGGGCCCCTCGCAATATCACCACCGATCGAGGAACACAATTCATGTCGCATGAATTCGCGAATTTCTGCCGCCAACATGGGATCACTCACAAGCCTACAAACGCTTATCACCCACAGGCCGACGGAATCATCGAACGTTGGCACAGAGTCCTTCAGGAAGCCATCATGTCCACCTCATCCCCATCATCATGGGCTCGGGACCTTCCCTCCATCATGCTCGGGCTACGCAATCGGCCCTCATTAGATGGTTTCTCTCCCGCTCAGCGTTTGTTTCATTTAAACCCTCGCCTTCCCGGCGATATTTTCACTCCCCTAACACCAAACGACATACCAGCGCTATCTCATGATTCCTATCGGAACTTCGCCCGCTCTTATTATCCGGCCTCAATGCGGAACGCTACTCACGTCTACGTCAGAGTGGACACGCCCAGAACAAAGCTTGCACCCCCCTACATCGGTCCTTTTTCGATACTGTCCAACGACGGGAAGACGCTTGTTTATCAAGACGACTCGGGGGCAAACAAACAAATCTCCGTGGACAGATGTAAACCTGCAACGACACACGCTCAAATCGCCGGATCCCCTTCTACTGTTTCTTCCCCCTCTTCGCACACACTTGGTCATTTCTCCTCGGCAACGTCTTCACACCGAGATGAGCAGCCAAACATTGCGCAACGATTTAAGGCTAACGCCGTCACCACCGCCTCCGCCGCCGCCTCCCCGCCTCTCGAGCACCACCGCAACGGCCGTCCTACCCACCGTCCGAAAACCGACGAGACCACTGCCTCCCGGCTCATCAAAAAAACCGGAGGCTACGGCACAATCAAAAGAGTCGGCCACCAAACCACTCCCACTGCCCCCACGACAAATCATGTCCATAACCGCGGCGATGGATCCGCCGAGGCCGCCCCTACCGTCACTCTCGTTCTCAATTCCGCCCTACAAAGGGAACTGCGCGGACTGTTGCATTCATGGGTGGCACATGCCTCGGACATCTTCAATCACAACGCAAACACCAATCCGGACTTCACCTCCGACGCCGCCGCCATACACGCCCACCCCCATCACGGATTTGAGGGCCGCATCACAGAGATCGACATCTCCAAAACCGCCGCCTCCGAAATCACGCCCCAAGTCTTCGGTTATAATTCCTCGCCGCCGCCGCTCGCCCAGCCGCCGCCGCCCACTCAGTCCGGCCTCCCGACGCCGAGCCCGCCGCTGAAAATTAAAAATTAACATTGTATTTATATCGTTTTCTTAAATAAACATCAAAAAAAAAAAAAATAAAAAAATAAAAATAAAAATAAATTAAAAAAATAAAAAAAAAAAATAAATAAAATAAAAAATAAAGGAGAAAAAAGATACAAAAAAATGGATGGAAAAAAATATATCTCCTCCACCATTCTTCTCCAACCCTTTCCTTAAAAAAAAAAAAAAAAAAAAAAAAAAAAAAAAAAAAAAATATATATATATATATATACTCACCCTGCTGGTATGCCGCCGCTGCTGCCGCCGTGCCGCCGCTGGTGCCGCCGTGCCGTCGCTGGTCCTGCCGCACCGCCGCCACGATCCGCTGCCGCCTTCCGTCGCCGCTTCCGCCGCATCGCCGCCGCTATCCCGGACCCGCCAGCATCGCCGGCCAGAGACCTCCAGCCTGCGCCTTCCGGCCCTTAACCACTGTCCCCCCACAGCAAGATATTTTTTTCATTTTTCCATTATTATTTTGTATCTGGGGGGGGAAGTGTGGTGGACGCCTCAGGGCGTCCCCACTACCGCCCCCAACTGGCCTGGAGTAGGTGCCCCTTCTCCAGCCAGCTAGGGGGTATAAATAGGGCCGGATGGCCCGGAATAAATCAGACTGTGTCTCAATCTAACTGCCTTTCCTTCCTAGCTCTTAAGAACCTATTGTCCAATTGACCAACCATATTTAATTGTAAATCTGTCTCCATCTTAACTGTCGGCCATTATAGCAGCGCAACACAAAAGGTATGGTTTTTCCATCAATTTAAAATAGTATAGAATTTTTAGAATTTTTTGAGACCACGCGGAGCCCTTTAGGACAAACCGTTCGCTCCCTACTTGAATGTAAGGGTTGGACGTACGATAAATCAGAAACACGAGTGTGAATCGCAAAAGAGGTCTAATCTCCGTTCAAATTATAGCTGACCGAAATGCGATCGATGTTTTTCTTCATGTTGGTTGGTGGTAACAATGGCAAAGCCGTGTTCTTTGCAGACGAGTGATCTATATAGAAAAATAATAAATCACTGTGTAATAATTTGCAGCGTTTTGGAAATCCAACTACCCAAGGAACTGAACCAGTGCTGCCGCCACATCCATGCTTGATCGATTCCAAGATTTGGTTTCAAGTACAAATTATGGAGTTGAAATGAGAAGCATTGATGTTGGTTAACATGATATTTTCATTTGCAAGTACAAAAAGCTGCAAATTATTACACAATGGTTTATTATTTTTCTATAAATATCACTCGTCTACAAAATCACCAACCATCCAATATGAAGAAAAAAATAAATAAATATACCGATAAAAAAAAAAAAAAAAAAATCAAAATCACCAACCATTGATTGCATTTCGGTCAGCTCTAATTTGAACGGAGATTAGGCCTCTTTCGCGATTCACACTCGTGTTTTGATTTATATATATATATTTCAATATAAACCCTCAAATTTTCGTAGGGAGCGAACGGTTTGTCCTACAGAGCTCCGCGTGGTCTCAAAAAATTCTAAAAATTCTATAGAATCTTAAATTGAATGAAAAACAATACCTATATATCGAAATTTTTTGAGTTAAGGCGTTTTCAAAATTTCAAAATTGATTTTGGAACCTTTAGAAGTGACCTACCTCAACCAAAAGCTTCAGGGCACAACTAGACCCCAAATGGAGCCTACAAACCAAATTTCATCAAAAAAGTGCCGCGGACGGCGGACGGACGGCCAAATTTTTATTAGATTTTTGGATTCTACGTACCTTGAAACGTAAACCATCAAATTTTGAGGGGGTGTTGAAAATTTTTTTTTCTTGGTCGATTCCAAAGGTTCATTATTGAAAATAATAAACCAAAAGTACTAGCCATCTGTGTTCCAGCTTAGCTTCTGTGTTAAAATGACTGCAGAGTTCTGTTTGACTACTGATTACTATTAAGAATGAGAGGAGATGCGTGGGCGTCCCTAGGTCAAATTCCCGTATTTACACACCCGTGGAGGGATTGTCTTTGAGGACAAAAGCGACGTCCTCCTCGTGTCCTCCCAGCTTCCTTGAGACACTTGTGTGTCCGACCTCGCTTCCGGACTGCGGATTATCAGTTGTCCTCCACCACCTCCGTCCCGTCGCTAATTACTTCTCTGTGCGGCTGCGGGTCACGTAACGGATCGTTTCTTCTTCGCGTCCCGTCATCCGAGTTGCTTCACAAACATCATATCGTTCCCATCATCATCATTTCCACCAGATTCTAAGGCACAGTTTCTAGTGATTGTTTCGATGAGGTGAGTTTCATTTCCACCCGTCCTCGTTTCCCAGGACATCTTTGTGTTTTGGTTTATTATTTTCAATAATGAACCTTTGGAATCGACCAAGAAAAAACATTTTCAACCCCCTCCCCCCCTGAAAATTTGATGTCCGCCGTACGCGGCTCTTTCTTTAGTTAAAATGGGCCGATTTTAATGAAATTTGGTATGTAGTCTCCATTTGGGGTCTAGTTGTGCCCCGAAGATTTTGGTTGATGTAGATCACTTCTAATGGTGGAAATTCTGAAAACGCCTTAACACAAGAAATTCGTGTATAAAGGTATTGTATTTCCATCAATTTAAGATAGTATAGAATTTTTAGAATTTTTTGAGACCACCCGGAGCTGTGTAGGACAAACCGTTCGCTCACTACGAGAGTTTAAGGGTTAGACGTACGATAAATCAGAAACACGAGTGTGAATCGCAAAAGAGTCCTAATCTCCGTTCATATCTTTGCTGACCGAAATGCGATCGATGTTTTTCTTCATGTTGGTTGGTGGTAACAATGGCAAAGCCGTATTCTTTGCAGACGAGTAATCTATATAGAAAAATAATAAACCGTTGTGTAATAATTCGCAGCGTTTTTAACTGTTTTGCAGAATGTCCAGATTTTCTCGAAAATATACCTCGCCCATTGTGAGACTCACTCGCTCACGTAGAGACATGCTCTTGTAGTTACATAAATTTAAAATATTTATATTTCAGTTATGAAAGTTATGAAATAAATATGATATATTATTTATGTATCATATTTATGTTATTGAATATATATAATATATTTATTATTTATTTATTTTCATTTTGTGAAAGAAAAAAACTCAGGGTTGGTCTGGTGGGAACAGTCAGGAATCTCTCCTATAGTGGTGGTGTTTACAGTGTTTATCATAAACTGATGAGATTGTCAACGGAGGAAACAAAGATTTGTGTTCGTGCAGCTAATCAAAAATATTTGTGGGCCTCCAAAATCAAATTTTCCACTCATATTTTGCTTTTGAGCTTATTCAACCCCCTTGGTTCCGTGTCTGTGTTAACTATTCAAAATCATGGTTCATTTTGATGTAATTGTCAGGGTTAGTGCGGTTCCATCCCAAAGACTTAACAAATTATTAGACAAAGATTTATTATTTCTCCGTATAAATCACTCGTCGGCAAAGAACACGGCTTTGTCATTGTCACCACCAACCAACCATTCTACACAATGAAGCTTATTTGGACTCAGTTTGAAGAAATAGGGAGTTGTGGGTGCCTTCATAAGGAATTTTGATTACTGGTTGCTAAGGACGCCAAACTGAAGACAACTCGAAGAAACGAACAACGATCGTATTTTGGTCAGATAAATTTCAACGGGGATTAGGCCTCCTTTGCGATTCTCACTCGTGTTTCTGATTTATCGTAAGTCAAACGCACAGCTATGGGTTTTCGAGATTTCAACCCTCAGAAGCGACTGGCATCAACCAAAAGCTTCGAGGTACAAAAAGACCCCAAAGTACGGCGGACGAAAGGCAACAATTTTCATTCGATTTTCGGATTCTACGTACCTTAAAACGTAAAAAAAAATTTAAGGGGGGTGGGGGAGCGTTAGAAAAATTGTCTTTATCGTTTCCAAAATATGAGAGAAAGTAATTAACCAAAATGAACAACGATTGGGTTTTGGCCAGCTAAAATTTGAACGGAGATTACGCCCTTTTTTGCGATTTTAAACTCGTGTTTTTGATTTTTCGTAAGTCCAACCCTTAGTGCTCACGCAGTGGACACCCTGCGACCTGGAAAACCGGGAAAAATCAGGACAGATCTTTGAAGTGGTGGATTCTCTCGAGTGAACCAACAAGTTTCGATGATTTCAACGTTCAGTTTTGACTTTTTCGAAAAATCGAAGGTGAAAATGAGCCTTTGAAGTGGTCGTTTCTCTCGAGTAAACCAACAAGTTTCGATGATTTCAACATTCAGTTTTGACTTTTTCGAAAAATCGAAGGTGAAAATGAGCTTTTGAAGTGGTCGTTTCTCTCGAGTGAACCAACAAGTTTCGATGATTTCAACGTTCAGTTTTGACTTTTTCGAAAAATCGAAGGTGAAAATGAGCTTTTGAAGTGGTCGTTTCTCTCGAGTAAACCAACAAGTTTCGATGATTTCAACATTCAGTTTGGATTTTTCCAAACAATGGATGGTGAGATTTCAATGGCTTCCTTAACAAGACTGTGCAAACAGTTCCCAAATATTCCGTTTTATATTACATGAGAGTAAATTTAAGTTTCCTCTTAAAAAAATCCTATTAAAAGATCGGGGACACTTAGCATTAGGTTACATTAGAAATTTGAGAGATACGAGCACGTCCGATTCACGGAGCTATGAAATTTCCCAAACTCACGAACCTGGTTTTGCGATTAAAATGTCCAAGGAAGGCCAGTTTTACGTTGAAGCAGAGAAGACGGTTCTTAGACAACATGTAACCTTCCCCAAAGGTTTTCCATCATATTGTGGAAAGAAACTCATCGGTATCGGTGTAGCGGATTGAGTAACAGTCGTATAACGAAAATTAAGATATAAGAGTTGCTGCTTAAATTTCATAGTCTGGCACAATATTCACCTAACGATGTATTTTCGGGCTCAGGGCACTTAACTTGGTAATCGTTAGCTCTTGGTTTTTAGATGACATTATTGTGAAAAATTGCTTTGGAAATGGCCCTTAACCCTTTACAACTACGCATGGAGTCCCAAAACTGGTGGGGGCTGGTATGGCCTTGGCGAATCTGGTCCATCGTAATGTTTTTTGAGCCAATTCTCCCTTACACTCAATTTTACAATCATGTACTCACATTAACCACAATAGATAGGACCTATCGATTTCATCAAATATTGGAATAACTAGTAATGCAGGGAACGAGAAATTGACGGATTACTCGATTCGCCGAGAGGGATAGCGCGAAACCATTTCCTGCGCCCTGAAGCTGTCAAATGATGAATCACGCCTTTCAAACCTCAAGACGTGTGTGCCGGGATTCAGAACTAATGATGGTAATGATGGGGTTCGGAACGCGGAAGCCCTCCTCTCGACCGACCCACGCGTTTCGTTTTTTTTTCGCCAAACAAGGCGCCCAAGAAAATCCGCTAAAATAGGTACGAGAGAACAATAGCTTGCGGAAACTGCTTCGGGAACAGATCTAGAATTCATTTCGCGTTATCAGCACTTGGAAACATTCTTCGAGAAGTAGTCGTAGGTACAGTTATGGACTCGCATCACAGCTTCAGTGGAATCTGATGTCAGAACAAGGGCGTAATCCTCACCTTATTCATTTACTGTAACACTACCTAGCCATTCCCATTTTCGGTATTTTCGGATTTGGTTTGTAAGAGAATAACACCCAAATGTAGTTCAGATACTGAACACCTTTCCTGCCACAATTTGATGAAAATCCTTATGAAGTCGCATGACAATGTGTCTAAACAGAGGATCCTCTTACCACCTTATTTATGTGGAGTAACATCAACCAGCTGACTATATCTGTGAATATTTTATATATCTTACCTAAGATAATACTTTAATTTAGGGTACCTATTGAATAAAATAAAATCCAAAATTTGATGATTTGCATTTACCTACCTCATTTCCAAAAAATGTTCAATAATGAATGTCGTCAAAAATTTCACTTAATCTTTTTGTTATAAATTTTCTGTACTTGTTACAGTGTTTCTAGGTGTATTAAAATTGTAATGGTCAATGCAAATAGGAATTACTAACCAAAGAAAATCGTAAATCGTAGGGAATTTTGCAGATTTTTAGATATTAAGGTTAGTGATGAGAAAACGATAGTAGGACCTTTCTGTATTTTCCCAGTAATGGAATTCTGTTACACCTGCTCTCTGGAGGCGTATCGCCGCGACCTTTACGTAACAACTTCTTCAGGAGATGAGCTTCAAATTAACACCAAATTCAATTAACGAAAAACGGACCGACCTGAACTGAAGTCGGTAAACACCAAAAAGAGGAAAAAGCAAATTCAGATCACCTCCTAGGTACGTAGGTGGGTAGGTACGGATTGAAGTCTCCACCGTGGACAAAATCTGAATCTGTAGACTCAAAAGTACTTCTATATCTTCTACTTACGTATTCTCTTCTTCGCATATAATATATAATATAATATACCCATGTATCATATACATACCCATATTACACACATGCTTCCACACCGAGTATGAACGTAAATCTCTGTTAGTTTAAAATTGCGGGTGGGCGTGGGAGAGTTTGGACGTTAATTTGGTAACAACGCTTTTGAACGTAAGCACCTATCTATATTATAATATGCCCATCGATATAATGAACAATCACAACACAAACGTCAAATTCGTTGAAAAAAATCAAAATAATTAAATAGAATTTCGTTGAAACGTTTTCCGCGTTCACACACAAATTTCTCCCTTAAGTTACGTTGTAAAACATATTTGTATTATACCGTTGGAAAGCTGAGATTTTGAGAATGTTTTGCTGAAAACCGCATTGACTTTCCTCTACAGAAAATGGGTGAAAATTTCATGAGAATTTCGTCAAAAAACTATTTTTCTACGAGGCACTGTTTGTTGAAAATTACTTGTAGAATCAACTCCTTGATTTCATAAAATGGCTTACAACAATCATGTATTTTGGTTTATTATTTCCAATAATCAACCATTGGAATCGAGCAAGAAAAAATTTTAACCCCACATCTACGAATGGGCACGGCGGCGACTTTAATGCGTACTTACCTACCTAAGAGGTGATCTGAATTTGCTGTAATCATTGTTTTTCTCTTTCTGTTGTTTACTGACATCAGTTTTGAGGTAGGTTCGTCTTTTGTTAAAATGTATTAATTTTATTGTTTTCAATTTTCCATTTTTTCCCACTTTTTAATGGCCCTCAATTTAAATCTGAAATTTATTTCCTCTCACTTTTCGTAATGTAGATCTGTTTCAGTGACGAGGCAGCTATGTGCTACACCGTCTTGGTAGAATACCCTCTCATCACCTAACAATGCTATATCCTTCATATTTGGTAGAAAAACTTTTCTACTCGAACATTCATGAAGTCGTTTGATATGTATGGCTCATGCAGCTCGTGCGAATAACCGATCATAATATTCCTCTTCCTTACCTCCCCAGGACCTTTTAGTTATCGAAATTCCCATCATATAGCATCTTATTTTAAAGCTTACAATCAGACCTTTAATTTAAATATACAAAAACGGTCCTCGAACGTCTCGGTCGGAAGTTACAGGGGAAGTTAGTGAATATGGACCAAACTTCCCGAAATCAGAAACCACGTTTTTCCTTATGTTCGCGAATTTTCAAAACTTTTAACAAAACAAAATGAAATCCGTTTGAAACGAAACCACCACGGATACTGGTAGAACACATTTAAAAAAGAATCAAGCAGATTGGTACCAGAATTTAAAAATGCAAGATGTTCAGACGTACTTACAAAAAGAAAAAAAATCTACTGAAGACACACCGAAAAGAGAACCTCCTCCTTCGCGCCTTTGGCGGGTTTGAAGTCGTTAAAAAGGCCATGCAATTTAAATGTCGCCTATACCATTTTACTACGAGTGCGATATTTCGGTATAAGCGTACTTCTTGTAGAGACGTCAAAAATTGTTCGGTTCTGGAACTTCACATAATTTTGATTGTGTATTTTGCAAAACTTATGCTAAACAGAAAGCTCGTTGATTACCTCATTGTCTTTATTTACAAAAATTCGCTTGAAGGATCCGGCTTTCAAGAGCAGTTTCAACCCACACAACGGCCATTCTAATTTATACAACTCGTTGGTACCGTTTCTCCAAATAACGAGTACTCGAATGAACTTCACCGCACTGGTTCTTTCTATACGAGTTTTTATAACGTTATTTCGGGCGTCCGTTTTCCGCATCCTGTTCTCCACACGTTGCGGTGAAAGTACGACCGTTTTGTATCAACTTGCCAGCCGGCGTCTAATCCAGGTCGATTTCACCTCAATAAGAGCTCGGATTTAAATACGGTCGCTTACGAGCGAATGGGCGCCCATTGTCGTGTGGGTGTACGTACGTGTGTATTCAGGGCGCTTAGTGAGCGTGTAAAGTAAGATTCGAGGTTGTGAGCACGTAATTGCGAAATTTTCGGGCGTTTAAGTGCCATCTTGGTCACATAAAGATTATTTGAGTTGCGCAACAGGTCGTTTCAGTCCGGCGAGTTTTCACTCTTCAGTGATTTTACGAGATCAAATTATGGATTTTTTTCAATTAAAACCTCATCAACAGCCGCCTACACCAGGAGTTCAGCGAGTTCGAACTAATACTTCGTCATTTATGGACATTCGAAAGTTTTGTTGGTCTCATATAAGGGTAGCAATAATGTGAAGAGTCATAAATCAATCGTTCCACTCAATTTGTGTTTAGAACAGCTCGAATGATCATTATCAGAACAAATGAAGAAGAGAACACCAAAAAAACTTCTGCCCAGACCAATACCCACAAGTTCTGCTTATAGAAACCAATTTTAGTAACGAATTAGAGAAACCAATCTTAATTAGGTACGAATTATAGAGAACCTAGAGAGAATTTCGCTTAATTCGAGATACCTTTATCTCAAAATAAATAATTTATTAAGTATATCGCATCCCAATATTATATTATACCTTTATCCCAATTATTGGGATGTAAGATTGAGTGAGTTCGATAGTTGAAACTGATCTATGCACAATTCCACGGAACGTCCCCTGGAATGCGTGCATTACTTAACAATATTTTTCTTTGTGCTCTTCACTGCCAAGTAGGAAAGGCTAGTTTTCATAAAATATTTTGAACTTTGAGGAAATCATCCAACACAATGGTTTATTATTTTTCTATATTGATCACTCGTCTGCAAAGCCACCAACCATCCAACATGAAGAAAAACATCGATCGCATTTCGGTCAGCTAACATTTGAACGAAGATTAGGCCTCTTTTGCGACTTACACTCGTGTTTCTGATTTATTGTACGTCCAACCCTTAAATTCTCGTAGGGAGCGAACGGTTTGTCCTACAGTGCTCCGCGTGGTCTCATAAAATTCTAAAAATTCTATAGAATCTTGAATTGATTGAAAAACAATACCTTTATATCATTTTTTTGGGGTTAGGGCGTTTTCAAAATTTCTAAATTCATTTTTTGACCCTTAGAAGTGACCTACATCAACCAAAATCTTCGGGGCACAACTAGACCCCAAATGGAGCCTACATACCAAATTTCATCAAAATCGGTCAACGCTAAGTGGGGAAAGTGCCGCGTACGGCGTACGGCCAAATTTTTATTCGATTTTTGGATTCTACGTAAACCTTGAAACGTAAACCAACAAATTTTGAGGGGGTGTTAAAAAAACATTTTTCTTGGTCGATTCCAAAGGTTCATTATTGAAAATAATAAACCAAAATGTAAGAAGAAAATTAAAGTAATAATGGAAATTACGTAAGCTATACGTACGATCTGCACTCGAACCTATATTTTGCGTATTGTAGCTCCAATTACTCTCTTTTTTGGGCTATCTTTTAATATGGGGTCTAATGAACCCCGTTCTTATTTGTTGTGCCATTAAGAAAAGTCTGCTAAGTGGGTGTGGCACATAGCTTCCTCGTATCAATAACCCGATTGTATTAATGATCCGATCCATTGTAACCAATTCCAAAACATCAGTCTCTAAGTACCTTCCACTACCCTCTTAGAAAACCATCTACACGCCAATCAGGACAATTTTCAAATATTTCATCGGATTTTGATGGAAAAATTAGAAATTATGGATTTTACGTTTGCGCATGCGCAGAGGCGATGATTTTAGAGGTTCTTTACTCCAGTCCGCATAATGCCGGGAAACTTTCTCGAGATAATGGGTATAATCACATAGAGATAATGCGTTGTTGCAGTAATGGTGACAATTTATAGTTACACAGTTGTGGCCCCCATGAAACTGAACTATTATTATTTTTTTTTTAATTTGAGCCGAAGAGTGACATTGCGGTAGGGGATGTATTCTTCGGGTAAGTTGGAACCTCCAGGATGAACGGGGAGGTTCAAATGTCGAGGTATGTGGTGTTGCTATCTGTCCGAAAGGTCAGTGAAGAATCACGACGCCATCAGTGGTTTTTTGGAACCCCACGAGGAGGCATCTCTTCGTTTGATTGGTTTCGTGTCGACTAGAGTCCGTGAAAAAGCGGAAAACTCGTTATTTTCCACCGGATGAAGAAACATTTTATCGATCGAAGGAAATCGGTCAAGGATCAGAGAACGTTTCTGTACGTCCCCGAGTGAAGGTCATTATTGGAATGCATATATACTTGTATATAATTGTATATATATTTGGATATTTAAATGTCGCTGGATACACAAACTTAGGATATAACCTACTGAAGAAAGTGCAACAAGCATTTTATGACAAAATGCCACATTTTTAGGACGTCCCACAGTAAGACTTGGGCGTCCTTATGCGATCGATCTGGGGTGAAGTTGGACAACACTCAACAGAAAAAAAAATAACCACACAGTAATCCGTTTTAGACCATTCTGAATCCAAATCCGCGAAAAAAACCATAGGTGTATCTCTGTGTGTGTGTGTGTGTATGTGTGTGTGTAACAAAATCTTGTGTACTCTGCCCAGGCCTTAGTTCTCAACCGATTTTCGTGGTTCTTTTTTTCTTCGTCGCGGAAAACTATCTAGTTGTGCACTACGGCGCCGGAATTTCGATTTTGCCTTTTAAGGAGGGGAAAGGGGGGGTTAATGCTCAAAAAACGTGTGTTTTCGGGCATAATCTTGTGTACTCTGCCCAGGCCTTAGTTCTCAACCGATTTTCGTGGTTCTTTTTTTCTTCGACGCGGAAAACTATCTAGTTGTGCACTACGGCGCCGGAATTTCGAATTTCGACTTTTAAGGGGGGGAAAGGGGGGGTTAATGCTTAAAAAACGTACGTTTGCGGGCATAATCTTATAAACTCTGCCCAGGCCTCAATTTCCAACCGATTTGTGTGTTTCTTTTTTTGTTTGACTAAAATAACTTCCGAGTTGTACATGATTTCACCAGAGTACCAAAATTTGCAAGAGGAGGGGATGGGTGGGGGGATAATATTCACAAAATATCCGATTTTTCAATATTTCGGTTCCTTTACTGCTTACTAATTGTACCCAAGCTTTGAAATTGAGGAAAAATTCTCATTATACCTAAGGATTTGCATGAATTACTTTCTGTACCACCATGGAAATAAAAGTGGTGTCACCATGGTGCCAGGGCACCATAAACCTCATATTTCTTGGGTTTTTTGGTGTTTCACCTTGAATACGGATGTGACATTCGACGGACCGCCTACTAAAACTAACAGATGGAAGTTCAATGTTACGACGTACCTATTTCCGCTTTGGTGCCAGACTGGCACCATTGGTGGTGGGGGGGGGGGGGGTTGAACTCGAATTCGCATGTTGGGTGTCGTAGATCATGGATTTTAAAATGCTCTTCAGATTCGAGGCTATCATGCCGCTAGAAGTGTTATGGTTTATAATGGTGGGGGGGGGGGGGGGGGTGTCACTATTTCTTCCCTAAAGTAATAAATAAATTACATCGAGAGAAACAGTCTTATCGCTTAACAACTGGTTAAACTGATCCAATACTTATCCAATGGGACGTCCCCTGGAATGCATGCATTACTAAACAATATGTTTTTCTTTACCACATTTTTCTAAGTGTTGCAACTCTACCACTTCGTCTGTTATATTTTCTCAATGAACGTACGCTCAGTTTTGTCTCGACAAAGTAGCAACTGTTCCAACGGCCTTTTCCGCTAGGGCGCGTAAACGGCACCGGTTGTACCCCTCCTCCTAGTATTCGAAACACAATAGAAACTAGGGTGCGGAGCTAAATCAAGATCAATGTCGACTCAGGACCTTTGCCAATTCGTACTACTATTCTCCACCAACTCATTTCAAACTGACACCTACTGACATCGCTTTAACGAGAAATCCAACAGAAAAGGTCTGGGAACCTCTCTGGTACACTCCTAGACCGTGATTGTTCCTATGTACTACACGGAGTACCGATTCCGCAAGCACATCCCTCACACCCTTCAACTTTCAACCTTTTCACCAGTTCAAGCAAGTTCAGTCAGTCAGATTGACAAAGTAATTAAAATGTTAGAACCCTTTGGAAGTTCGAAAGGATTGAAAATTCGCTTATAATCATCCATTTAGGAATTTCTATTGTAGCTCAATCGCTTCTTCTTGCGAAAACTCAAAATTTGGTTCTGGGTAGCAGAAATTCAAATTATAAATGATACTAAAATATTATTGAAATAATCGTATGATAATTAAATTGAAATTCCTGTATTAGTTTTGACCATTGATCAAACTAACTTAAAAATTGTTTACCCCCCCCCCCCCCCCTCAAAATTTGGTGGTTAACGTAGAATCCAAAAATCGAATAAAAATTCTGCCATCCGCGGCACTTTCCTTAGTTACTATGGAAATTTGGTATATGGGCTCCATTTGAGGTTCAAATTCTAGGAGTTGAAAATAAGGACTGAAATTTTGTAAACGCTCTACCTCAAAAACGTTTGACATGAAAGTTTTTTTTTCCTCGATTTAAAAAAGTATTAAATTTTTAGAATCAAATGAACATGGAAAAACACATGATAAATCAGAAACACAAGCCCTAACCTCCGTTCAATATTGTATCTGACCTAAATCCGATAGTTGTTCGTTTCTCGAGTTGTACTCAGTTTTGCGTCCTTGGTAATCAAATTTCCTAATGAAAGCATCCCAACTCTTTATTTCTTCAAAATAAACTTGATTGTGAATCGAAAATATGGTTGGTAGGTAGTGGCAATGGCATATCTGTGTTCAATGGAGACGTGTGATCAATAAAATAAATTTTTAAAAAACCTTTGTGTATTAATTTGCAGCGTTTTTAGGTGATTTCTTTCGTCCAAAATTATTGAAATAGTGCATCAAAGGATTTGTTCACTTTCGTTAAATCTGACATTCCAAACTTTGCTTCAACGTGTGTAGGAATAACTTAGTAATGCATCTTCTTAGTCCAATTTCAGTAACGTGTCGATGACCAGTTAGTAATTTCTGTTACAAACCTTTACGTTGTTGACAATAATTATGGGGGGTAGGGGAAATACTATGATCAATTGATGATCAACGGGTGGGGGGGGGGATATGTAGCTATAAACCTTTCTTTTCGTGATGAGAAAATGGAGTTGAGGAATCTCATACGTTAATGACTGGGTACAATGGGGGGTGCGCATGATTTCTTTTTTCAATTTAAAAAAAAATTTGATTTTCTCTATTTGGATGAGTAGATCTTTTTCCATGATTTTTCAGTTGCGAATGTTTATGACGTCACGCGCCCCTCCCGTCTGGGCGGGACCCCCCAGCTCACTGTGACCTCATGCCAGGAAATACAGGAATAACAAACTTTCAGGGTTTAATCATTCCTTTAAAAATATTTATTTGAGAAAACTGACGAATAAGGCATGTAAACTACTTATTAATTTTAGCCTCTGAATTCATAATGCTATACGACATACGACATAGTCTATCGCCAAAGGACTTTTTTGATAATTACCGAGCAAGGGTACATCGTGACTTCAAACTCACGAGAGGTCACGAAAGTTTCTTTTATGTCTACTGGATGCAAGAAAAACGCGAGGAAGGAAGTGATAATATCCGCCTTTTACCGGCATCAAGGTGAAGTGCCGGTTCACGGTCGGAAGCCCCCCCCCCCCCCCATCTCTTCATAAAATAGGATAACTACTGGATGTAGGCGCAAAGGAACAAAGATGAATGGGATGAATATTCATGAAGAAGGCATCTTTTCTCCCTTGAGAATTTGCATAAAGGCCGAAAGAGATTAGATTCGCGAAAAATGATACAAGATGAATAAAAAGAACAGTCTCACCCCTTTGAAGAAACGTTGGGTGTGAGAGACAGAAAACGTCGAAAAACGTCCCATAGGAAACAAACAATGCTTGAGAAAACAACAGACTCTTTCAAGTTGTTACAGCCAAGTTTTGTACTAAATATTGCGAAATTTGCCACAAATTTGTTAATTGCTTCCGAGTCTACCAAGGTAGAGTAAGCTTTGTTTTCACTTCTCCAGGTTGAAAAAAAAAAGTTCTCCAGAATCAAAATTCCCTCTCGCGTTTTACGTTTCAGGCCTTTCTGATCAATTTTGGTTCCGTGTCTGTCTGTCTGTCATAAAATCCTTGTAACGCGCATAACTACAGGAAGTTATTGTCCGATTTCGATGAAAATTTCAGGGATTGTGCGGGTTGGCGTTTAGACGGTCCCCTTTGAAAATCATTACTACTAGACTTATAGTCGCTGCTGCGCATGCGCAAACGTGTATTTCATTGTAACAGCCATAACTTCTACAATTTTCATCTGATTTCGATGAAATTTTCCGGGATCATCAGATTGGGGTGTAGATAGTCCCTATGGGAGTATTGCGAGGTACTTAGTGATTGATGTTTTGAGATTGCATCGGACCATCTATACAATCTGGTTATGGATACGAGGAAGCTATGTGCTACACCCACTTGACAGACTTTTGGTTTATTATTTTCAATAATAAGCCTTTGGAATCGAGCAAGAAAAAAAAATTTTTAACCCCCCCCCCCTCAAAATTTGATGTTTTACGTTTCAAGGTACGTAGAATACGAAAATCGAATAAAAAAATTTCCGTCCGTCCGCCGTACGCCGTACGCGGCACTTTTCTTAGCAACACTGGACCGATTTGGTTCAAATTTGGTATATAGGCTCCATTTGGGGTCTAGTTGTGCCGCGAAGCTTTTGGTTGATGTAGGTCACTTCTAAGGGGTGAAAATTAAGGGTTGAAATTTTCAAGAGTGCCCTAGCTCGAAAACTCTCGAAATAAAGGTATCGTTTTTTCACCAATTTTAAATAGTATTGAATTTTTAAAAATTTTTGAGACCACCCGGAGCTCTGTAGGACAAACCGTTCGGTCCCTACGAGTACTTGAAGGTTTTCCTTCGATAAAACAGAATCATGAGTGTGAATCGCAAAAGAGGTCTAATTTCCATTCAAATTTTATCGGACTAAAATGCGATCGCTGTTCATTTCTTCGATTTGTATACAGTTTTGCCTTCTGCGTAACCAGTAATCAAATTTCCATACGAAGCTTTCTATTTTTCCAATCGAGTGTGAAGCGTTTAGTTCTTTCTAATAAACTTGATTGTGAAGGTGTGAAGCCAGTATGGTGTGGTAGGTAGTACCTAGCTAGTAGGTAAAAAAAAAGTTGGTAGGTAAAAAAAATGTTGGTGGGTAAAAAACGCTGCAAATTATTGCTCAAAGGCTTCTTCACTCTTCAGATCACTGATCAGCTGAGTGAGCTCCGAAGCCATTTTCAATCCTATTGAATGGAAGTGCTCTTCCAGGCGTCTCCAGCATTCGAGGAGATCTTCTTCACTCCTCAGATCACTGATCAGCTGAGTGAGCTCCAAAGCCATTTCTACTCCTATTGAATGGAAGTGCTCTTCCAGGCGTCTCCAGCATTCGAGAAGATCTTCTTCACTCTTCAGATCACTGATCAGCTGAGTGAGCTCCAAAGCCATTTTTACTCCTATTGAATGGAAGTGCTCTTCCAGGCGTCTCCAGCATTCGAGGAGATCTTCTTCACTCCTCAGATCACTGATCAGCTGAGTGAGCTCCAAAGCCATTTTTACTCCTATTGAATGGAAGTGCTCTTCCAGGCGTCTCCAGCATTCGAGGATATCTTCTTCACTCTTCAGATCACTGATCAGCTGAGTGAGCTCCGAAGTCATTTTCAATCCTATTGAACACAGGAAGCTGAAATTTGAGAGGGAAGGTCAAGGGAGAATACAAATGGTGGTAGGTGCTATTGATGGAGAACCAGTGATCTATACAGAAGGGTGATCTATACAGAAAATAATAAACCTTTGAGCAATGATTTGCAGCGTTTTTATTTGTTATACCAATTTTCCCACCAACAAGCTATTGTATTTGTTATTGGTTTTCTTCAAGAAATTCTGATTCCGTTGTTCAAATTTTTACTTCTGTAGATCGCAATTCCTTTGGCACACCCGTTTATCTCATCGGAGAGTTCAAATTCATACTTCGACAATCAAAATTTTGTTTCTGGTGATTTTTCGGGTTTTCACCTAAATCTAAGCGTGGGACCACTATGGAATCTCTGGCAACCTCGAAAGCCTCGAAAGACACCTCAACTATTGTTCAAAGAAAGACAGATAATTGTTATAATTGTTGCAAATAGATAGAGAACCATCCATGGGCGAAACTGCACAAATCTCGACAGTGTCATCGAATTGGGCTAATTTTTTGTATAGTTATGCTCGGAACAAGAACTTGACCACGAACTCGCTTAACAACATGCAGAAACACGGATCCGAACTTGTCCAAAAGCTCAAATGCAAATGCAAGTGGCCATCTTGATTTTGAAGGCTCATTATTTTTCGATCTGCTGCATGAATACAAAGCTTTCCTATTTATGATTTTTAGGAAGCAAAAGTAACACCGCTACCGTTGAACGTAAAGAAAACAAATTAAACTCACCACTCTTGATAGTTTGTGTACAATACACACCTCGCTTATTGTATTCAGTTCACGTTTATGCTCAATCGCAATTCGGATGTCGGGAAATTGTTCATGGATAGTATGGTGGCGCTAATGAATGTAGAGCGATATTTCATCAGAGTTTATGATGAAATAGACCTACGCCTCGGTCCAGAAAACTGGCCGCAAGGGTCAAGGGTTGAACGCACTATCGGTTAGATGGTTTAGATTGTGACGCGTATATTTCTTGTTGGTATTTCGCAATGTACCTCTATTAATTATGTCTTCTCACTCGTCTGAATGCGTTGCAAATCCAGGTTGGCGATGTGTGGGCTCCACTTCGAGGTTGTTGAGCACGAGATAACAGCTCCCACCTCTGATGCAGGACGTTTCGTAGCTATCGGAGCTACGCAATTCAAGAATGGAGTATTTTGGTGTCTTTCTTCGTTTTTTCAGATTGTAGGAGCTTCCTAAAAAGATGCAATATTGTGAGAAGGGGTCATAAGAAAACAGAACCACCTTCACGGTTTGAGGTTGTCATTGGAAGACAGCTCCAGGCTCTGGTGACCAAGTCCCCCTCTTCTTTGTCGAGGCTTCTTTAAAAATTGAAAGTGGAGTTCAGTAAATATTTTGTTGAAACCAATCAACATTTACAGCTAATCTTGACAGTGTTAAAGGAAACACACCTACTGTAGGCATTCCCAAGGAAAAGTGACTATTTCATGAATGACTAGCCCCCAACAATCGTTGTCAGGTTTCAACGAACTACTATTCCTGATTACCATAACTACCATTCTAAAGATTGTTGTCTCGTAATCGTTTTCGTTTCTCATATTTCTATAACATGAACCAGTGAGGATTTTGGAGATCACCTTTGAAATTGAATGACTTTGGGCACTTTTTGCAACATAAAACGACACTTGTAACATTTTTACGTCCATAACTGTTCAGAGAGAAAATAGAGAAACGAAAACGATTACGAGACAACAATCTTTAGAATGGCAGTTATGGTATTCAGAAAAGGTAGTTCGTTGAAGTGGCGGGAGGTAGCGCTGAAACCCGACATGGATTATTGGGGGCTAGACTCTCATGACAATTTCAATAACACAATAAACAACATTGTAGCCTAGTATCTAAAAGAAATGCGAGATCTTCACAACACCTTCCTCTTTGTTTATTGAGTGTTTCTTCACAACACCATCCATGAGCTTGAGTAGAAACGAGTAAAGCTTGCTTGGGTGAGGGCATCCGCATTAACCACAAATAATTTCTTCCCCGGCATTTTCATTTCTTCAGGATCTGAACACGACGACACTTGTCATTTTCAATTGTCAACTATCGGGACTGTCATCCAAAAATATACGCCGTTATTGCCTAGCATTCGGAAAATACGAGTATATTTCCATTATCCGGGCTCAATGGCAGTCAAACATGAGGAGAGGGCACCAACCAACCCATATTCTCCTTCCTGTTCTCACTCAAATAGCGATGTACCGAAATAGATCAAAACATTTCTAAGTAAATTTTGCAGCAGCCTCTCGACAAAAATAGTAGATATAAAAGTTTAGGCGTATATTTCTTTCCAAATTATGTTTTTGCAAGTCTCACTTTGAAAATAATAATTGCTGAGATTTTGCCGCGGATTTTTCCGCTCCTGCATTTTGAATAAATAGTGAATTCAAGCCCTACCAGTCGAGGAGACGACGAGTATTCGACAAGGGATCCTCCTATCGATTCGGATGATCCTCAAGTAGGTCATGGTCCTACTGAATAGAATCCAAGTACTCCCTAAAGTCGACCGATCAGAGAACGATGACAACCAGCATACTTGAAGGACTACGTGCTGTGGTCTTCCTGGGAGGGGAGAATGAAGTGGTTTGCTCAATTGTTATAGTTAAACCACATATTTATTAGTTGAGAAGTAATTAAGTCACCAATATTCCGAATCATTCCTATTCATGTATTGAAGGCTTAATTGAATAAAGCTCAGTTTTGAGTTCATTATTTCAAATAGTGCTACTCATAGTTTAATTTCCAATTGAAAAATGAAGTAAAGGTAAAGTAAAATTAAAATAAAGTTAAAAAAAATCAGGTATTCGAAAGGAAATTCAATGCTCTTTCCAACGGTATCCTCAGATTTGACTTTACACTGCAAATTAAGGGAGTTAAGACCAATGCAATAACGTAAGGTCAAAATCACAAAAAAGTCTTAATATTGAAAAAAAATTGGAAAAATAAGAGGTTAGACAAATTGATGAGACATTTTTTGTTGCAAATATTTCTCGAATCGGCTCTGCAGTTCGGAAGGTCTGTCAGGCTTACACCCTGTATAATAAATTATTGAATGAATTTGAAAATTATGTCGCTTGTCCAGTTTATTCTTCATCCTTACAGTCCATATTGAGGATGATGAAAAGCATAGAGTGAGAGTTCGAACTACTAGATTCATTCCAGTTCACAAGGTTTTCAATTATTCGTACAATGTACCTTTAAAATTTGTTTTTCCAAAAATGGTCATTCTTGTAACGGTGCGTTTTTGTGTTTCAGGTATGCAAACGAAGATCGCTAGAACCAGTCTTGTAAGTAGGTAACTGGATTTCAAGTCAGATAGAAGTGTGGGGTTGGTTGATTACTCTGGTAGTTATAAATGAGATGAGCGATTAGCAAGAAAAGCCAATTAGAGTTTGTTCTGTTGTGCAACTGGTAAAAAAACAACTAGGTTTGAACTACCTCGAGGCTGAATGCATCTCTACCAATAGTGCCGGATAGGTAATGTAGCAAAACTGGTAGAGCTGGGGGTCAAAAGAAGCAGAACCAGTACCTTCTTAGAAGTAACAGTAACAAGAGGAGGGCACGCAGTCCAGAGGTTGTGAGTTCAAGTCTTGCTGGGGCCACATTTCATGTTCCTGCAGTTCATTGTTATTTCATCGAAGATACTATCAATTTATTATCATCGTATTTTCAATCCACCAAGAGGTATAATTATTGGACAATAAATTTCTGTTCATGACACATCTCCCTGAATAGGTACCTATTAGGTACAAATTTGAATACAGGTTCCCCACAATTAATATCAATGAACCCGACAAATTTACTCAAGTTACGATACCTACTGTTTATTTGCATAGTGAAAGTGAAATCCTCGGGAAGAAAGCGTCCTTGAAGGTTGAACGTTATTTTAGCTCTTCTTCTCGACGGAATACACGGTGTAGAGATAGCTGCACGCAGTGGTGATGGTGGTGACTCACGTTGAAGTGATGGGGTTCCTCAGCATAACTACAGCGTGTTCTCTCTAGGAGTAAATTACGCTGCTGCCGCCCAAGGACGTCTCCACACCCTAATTACGCGCAAGACTTTTTCGTTCTCGTTTTAGAAAAAAAGTGATCGACCTTCGGCCGTCGTCAATTCGAATGCTGTTCCGATAATAACTTTCAAACCTCGAAGCTTAACCTCTTTGACCATTCCGGGGGTTTAAAATTGCAGCACCGCTCTAATCCGGCGGTTATCCAGAAAATTGCTCACTTTCTGATTTAAGTTTTCCCTTTTTGGAACCTTCCATAATAGCGATAGTAATGGCCAGAAGCTCGTGGGATATACTGAACTCAATGTGCTACTCTATTATGAGTACCTGCCTTCTTTCCGCCAACGTTCTGCTCCCCCAACACATAGAAAGACATACATTGAATATTTGAGGTAATTTAAACTACCAATCTTCGTCAAGTACCATAAAACGGAAGTGAAAGAAGTCAGAATCTGATAAATAGTAACGTAACGAGTTGAACTCTTTAATTTCTTGGACCACGTGGCTGCAGTTCCACCTTAATCACCCAAATAGTTCACTTTATTCCCTAACTTAAATCTTTCTTATCTTCCAGGTTACCCCGTTACCTCAAATCAAATCAAAATTATTTTCTTTTGCGTTGGCGCACTTGTATTCAATTTCCAACTCTCCTTCTGGACTTGACTTTGTCGGCTAATTTCATGGGATCCATCAAAACACCAATTCGCTCTTTTGTTTTATTATTTTCAATAATAATGAATCGAGCTAGAAAACAATTGTGGCGTCGTTTGTTTATTATTTTATTCATACTTCGGTTACTCCGAATTCCAAATTATTATTCACCTGTTCCAAATTCCCTCACCTGTTGATTTGTTCGTTCAAAATATATTCACTTGCTATGAGTCTACATTCAACATCATTAAATGATGTTGAAATGATGTTACAATACATTACATACATACAATACAATACATACAATGTGTTGATGTTACAGTACATTAAATTTTAATGTATTGTAACTTAACAAGAATTATTCTAGGACAACGAATATGAATTAATAGGGATACACATAACGAACAATAGGTACTTTCTTCATAAATCACCCACTCTACTGCCTCACTACACAATTTTTTACCCCCCTTCAAAATTTTATAGTTGACGTTTCAAGGTAGGCATTTTGTCCATTATAGAGATGTGTCTGTCCATAAATTCCCTGGAACAGTTCCAACGGTTACGGTGACAAAGATGTAACCGTTCCAAATTACCGATACTGATTACCGAACGTGGTCAAATCTCTCTCATGATCTCAACTTGCAATACAAAAGGAAATAATTCAAACAAGTGTAAACAAGGGACAATCATTCAATATCAATGACCAACCATTTCAAGGAAAGAATAGCCTGTCCAGAACATCTCTCCCTTGTCCAGAGCCGTTTTATGATATGATATTTTCTCGGTTCGTCGAGCTGTACCGGTAAGGATGAGTTTTTGTCACTGCATGGAATCGTTACAAGTTAATACTCGGTTCCATAGTGCCAGTACGGCTGCATCGACACACCTCTAGGTCATTACTAGATAGGTCTATCAACCAAATGTAGATTCATCTATAGTGTCATGGTTGATGTCATACCCTAATATATCAGATCGGCCCGTAGAATTGAAATGATAATTTCAGTTTATAATCGACACGTTATTTCGATACATTCACCTACCTAGTACAAAACGCTGCAAATAATTACACAATTGTTTATTATTTTTCTATATAGATCACTCGTCTGCAAAGCCACCAACCATCCAACATGAAGAAAAACATCGATCGCATTTCGGTCATTTTTAATTTGAACGGAGATTAGGCCTCTTTAGCTATTCACACTCGTGTTTCTGATTTATCGTACGTCCAACCTTTAAATTCTCGTAGGGAGCGAACGGTTTGTGCTACAGGGCTCCGCGTGGTCTCAAAAAATTATAAAAATTCTATACCATCTTAAATTGATGGAAAAACAATACCTTTATAGCAAAATTTTTTGAGTTAAGGCGTTTTCAAAATTTCAAAATTGATTTTTCAACCCTTAGAAGTGACCTACATCAAACAAAATCTTAGGGGCACACCTAGACCCCAAATGGAGCCTACATATCAAATTTCATCATAATCGGTAAATGCTAAGTGGGGAAAGTGCCGCGGACGGTCGGCCAAATTTTAATTCGATTTGTGGATTCTACGTACCTTGAAATGTAAACCAACAAATTTTGAGAGGGGGTTAAAAAAAAATTTCTTGGTCGATTCCAAAGGTTCATTATCGAAAATACTTAATAAACCAAAATGTAACTAAGTTAATGAACTGTAAGTTTACTTATGGTTTAAGCTGGACAGTGGTAAAACTGGTCCAAAGAAGCTTATTGGGATCTATGATATGTTTTATTGATATGATATTTTTGAGCTCGGTAGGAGACGTGTCTGCTTATAATGCAGATGAGTGAAATTCGGGATTTGGGTGAGGAATACTCCTTGATTTTCTGAATTGTGGAGCACCTTGTTTCAGATCTACAGTAACTTGGTAGGCACCGAAAAACCCCATCTGGCTCGTCTAGACGGCTTTTGTTATCGAACTATAATTCGAGGTTCCTCTTTATCTACTTATGATTTCCTGATAAAGATCGAAACTGCCTCCACGGTGGAGGTTGGGTAGCAAGTGGTGGCTTAACCACCTACTTTCTGCAAGCGTTGGAAAGAATAACAAATAACAAGAGTAGGTAATTAGGCTCTAGCAAGAATTTCCTCCCTTCTACCAGTAACCTTGTGCCACTTCAATTTCCGTTCGTCCGACAGGTGCTCAATTCGCCTAGTCTTTCTCTTTTTTGAGACACTTCTTCTGCCAGAAACCAAAGAATCCACTCGCATGAGTAGATAGACAGTAGTTAACTAGCTGTAACAATACTGACTGCTTTTATGCAAATGAATTGAATCTTATCTCGCTGTAGGAAAGATTATTCATTATTTTTAATGGTGCACCAAAGACAGGAATTTTTTATACTTATAGATGTGAGTGCGGTATTAACTTCGACACTTGGTAATTTCATGTAAGAAACAGTACAGTACTGTTTCTTATACCAGTAACTGGTATCGGAAGAAACACTGGATGGGAATTAATATTAACCCGTCTGAACTGCAGAAAAATACTTGTTTGAAAGTTTTGATTGCTGATATTCTAAAACGCTGCAAATTATTT
The DNA here is from genome assembly GCA_009739505.2 of Apolygus lucorum. Taxonomy (NCBI): domain Eukaryota; kingdom Metazoa; phylum Arthropoda; class Insecta; order Hemiptera; family Miridae; genus Apolygus; species Apolygus lucorum. The sequence goes on from CM019177.2 coordinate 64,379,576, forward strand.
CACAAAGGTTTATCATTTTTCTGTACAGATCACTAGTCTGCAAAGAACACGCTACCCACCAACCATATGTACTACCTACCTACTTCAGAATCAAGTTTATTTGGAAGGAATAAACGCTTCACACTCAATTCGAAGAAGTAGGGAGTAGAGGTGCCTTCTTTGGGAAATTTGAATACTGCTTGCTAGGGACGCAAAACTGAGTACAATTCCAAGAAACGAACAGCGGTCGCATTTTGGTCAGCTAAAATTTCAACGGAGATTAGACCTCTTTTGCGATTCTCACTCGTATTTCTGATTTATCGTAAGTCCAACCCTTAAGTTATCATAACAAGCAAACGGTTTGTCCTACAGAGCTCTGGGTGGTCTCATTCGATTCTAAAAATTCAATACTATCTCAAATTGGTGAATAAACGATACCTTTATTTTGAGAGTTTTCGAGGCACTTTTGAAAAATTACAACCTCTATTTTTCACCCCTTAAATTTGACTGACATCAACCAATAGCTTTGGTGAGGGGGGGGGGGGTAAACAAATTTTCTTGCTCGATTCCATGGTTAATTATAGAAAATAATAAACCAAAATTGGACGGTGCTTCAAAAGTGATCGAGTCTTGTTTCTCTCTCTCCTGGGAAAAGAGAAAAAACTACAGTAGTTTGAAATTTAGGTCAGACGGAGGAAATCAGGTATTTCTTTGTGTCCAAAACTGAGATTCAGATGGTTTTCGGTGGGACGAATGGATCCTCGGACTTGATGTATTCGAATCCAGATGCTGCAAAATCCTAAAATTGGCTCGAGTACAAGGGTATGGTGCCTGCGATCTTAATTAGTACGTAATATTGAATCAAGCAGTCTTTACAAGATGTTTAGAGGGATTGATTACTTTAATTTCAACACGTGAAGTAATAGAGTAGTAACAGGATAGGAGGAAACTTGGTAACTGAATGAGGCGAAATTATTATTTAAGTCTTGAAGGCGTGAAATTTAGAATTTAGATTAAACGTTAGATATTGACGAGAGGAATAAATAATTAAATACGAGTAATAGCCCAAAAAATACCGCCAATGGTATTTAAGGAAACTACAAAAAAAAAAAATTGTTTCCAAAACAAAAGCTCTTTTCTTGTATTCGACTTTCTGGTTACGACGGATTCTCCAATAGTTACGTAAATAATAATTATTTACGTAAATAATTATTATTATTGTATTCGTGTAACTAGCCGAACTAACACACACAAATCAAATAAAAAAAGTTTTGAGGCTCAATCAGACTCCAATTTAAGACTTCAAGCTGAAGTTCATTAATTTTAGTCAACGTTAAAGGGCCGGGAACGGATTTTTTTAAATCCCAGTTTTGGATTCTACGTATTTTGAATCGAAAAACTTCATAATTTGAAGGAGGGAGAGGGAAAGAAAAATATTGTTGCTCGATTTCCAAGGTTCATTGTTGAAAATAATAAATCAAAATTGGGGAACAGCCCTGGGAAAACTTGGGAGAATTGGTCTGATTTCGACGGGGAGGTTCTTGAAAAGGCCGAGAAGTTTCACCGTTCTTTATATCAAAACACTACGTAGAGTAGGAACCATCTGCTCGGGAGTAGAAGGCAGAGTGTTGTTGTGCACTCACCGACACAAAGGCTACAGGCAGGTGGGCCTCCAACAGGATGCGGACAGGTAATCCGATACTTTTCCCCAAGGAGGTCTCTTCTGGTCCAGTCTTCATCCAGTCTCCGATCTAAATAAACTCCCTCGTTGTTGACGAGGAAAAGGCAGATGGTCGACACATTCTGTGCACTTTCCCCAGAACCGCAAACCGCGGAATCACTGCCTTTTCAAAATCGACACTTTCTACTCGTTCAACACAAAAGGCGGTAAGTACCTGCTGCGAATTTTTATGAAATTTTAAATCTGAAACGTAGGAAGAATTGAACAGATTTTGATGATTCCGGTATAATTTAATTAAAAGTTCCAAAACATCCCTCACATCCCAAACTCCCAATCCCCAAAAATTTCAAACATTTTGAAAATGCTCCCTTTCTGGTTTACTATTTTCAATAATGAACCTTTGGAATCGACTAGGAAACAATTTTTTAACACCCCCTCAAAATTTTTTGATTTACGTTTCAAGGTGCGCAGAATCCAAAAATCGAATAAAAATTTGGCCGTCCGTCCGCCGTCCGCGGCACTTTTCCTACTTATGATTGACCGATTTTGATGAAATTCGGTATGTAGGCTCCTTCTGGGGTCTAGTTGTGCCCCGAAGATTTTGGTTGTTGTAGGTCACTTCTAAGAGTCGAAAATGAATTTTGAAATTTTGAAAACGCCCTAACTCAACAAAATTTGATATAAAGGTATTGTTTTTCCATCAATTTAAGATTCTATAGAATTTTTAGAACTTTTTGAGACCACCCGGAGCTCTGTGTTGGACAAACCGTTCGCTCACTACGAGAATTTAAAGTTTGAACGTACGATAAATCAGAAACACGAGTGTGAATTGCAAAAGAGGCCTAATCTCCGTTCAAATTAAAGCTGACCGAAATGCTATCGATGTTTTTCTTCATGTTGGATGGTTGGTGTCTCTGCAGACGAGTGATCAATGTAGAAAAATAATAAACCTTTGTGTAATAATTTGCAGCGTTTTATTATTTTCTTTTATTATTTAATATTTATTTATTTATCTTTTATTTATTATTTTATTATTTTATTTCTCGATGCAAGGAAAGAAAATCCGTGCCATGAATCAGTCGAGATGGTTTCAAAATGTAGAGGCATCTATCGCCGCGAGTTGAAACGAACAAGGATCAAGCAGGACGATAATAATATTATCGTTATATTATAATATTATTATATTATAATATTAAATTCTGAAAATCGTAGTAAGGCATCCTGGGACCTGATTAAGAAAGCTACTAAGTCATCTCGCTTGAAAATACAGACGGATCAATCTGTACCTCAATTATGTGCAGAAGGCTTCAACACCTTCTATGTAAACTGCATAAATGATCTATTGTCAAGCCAGTGTAATCTCTCTGCCGTTTGTTTCAAAGAGTTTCTGAAGGGAGCTGAACGCCCTAACTCCACTTTTGAATTCCAAGAAATAAGGGTTGAAAATATGTACCAAGTGATACTGAGGCTCAAGAACACATCGTCCTTTGACGCTTTTGGACTCTCCATAAATATGATAAAAAGTATTGCCTCCGAGGTGGTCGAGCCGATGACTCACTTGTATAATACCTGCATTCGTGAGGGTACGTTTCCGAGCAATCTCAGGCTGTCGAAGGTGGTTCCGGTCCCAAAAAAAGGGAAAAAGTTGACTTATGAATGGTCACGGCCAATTTCAATCATATCTTACCTTGGTAAAATATTCGAAGCTATTGTGAGTCAGCAAATATCTGAATACTTCGAAAATAACCTCCTCTTGTCGGACTGTCAATATGGATTCCACTTCGATGGCTATGTCTGATCTGGTAAGGAAATGTTTTTCCAGCCTTGAAAATGACAATAAGACAGCCGTCATCATGTACGACTTCAGCCGAGCATTCGACTGCCTGAACTGGGATATCATACGGGAAAAACTTCTATTCTATGGTGTGCAACGCACTTCAGTTGATTTTCTAATGGGTTTCGCCCAGGATTGGCGGCAGTTGGTATCTTTTGAGGGGCAGTTATCGGATCCACTGCCTCTTGGAGCGGGCGTGAGGCAGGGAACTATTACTGGTCCAAAGATCTTCAACATATACATGAATGACCTTCCAAGAGCCCTTCAGAGTGATCACTCGGAGCCTTTCCTGTATGCAGATGATCCATCGATCGTGGTTTGGGGGAATTCCGAAGAGCAGTTGCAGGAGCATATTGATCGGTTTAATATGACAATGAGGCGTTGGTGTCAAGCTAACAAAGTCTGCCTCAACGAAGAAAAAACAAAGATCATAAAGTTCAACCTAGGGCCATCGAGGAACACGGACGATGAATCGGCGGTGCCTCTCCTTGGCATAATGATGGCTAGCAGCTCCCTGGGATGGCAAGACCATATATCCTCGTTGATTTCCAAGTTGGGGAGCTCTCTGTTTGTACTTCGGAAGCTTTCGAATTCTCTCTCCATCGACGTACTTAAGACGGTTTATTATGCTTCAATCGAGCCGCATATAAGATACGGCCTATTACTGTGGGGGAATTCATACCATACAGTAAGGGTCCTCCGAAAGCAAAAAGCTGCACTCCGTATAACGAAATCAGTCAGTGACTCGATCTCGTGCAGACCCATTTTTACAGAGTTCTCGATCTTAACAGTATATGGTTTATATATCATTGAACTTCTGACCTACGTTTACTCAAACGAAGACTTATTTCCAAGGCCAGTACACGATCATGCAACGAGAGATCGGGACAAATTGAAGACGGAAAGACTCCGACTAACTACGTCACAGAAGGGTAATTTAACGTACATGGGTGCTAAAGTGTTCAACGCTCTTCCACTACGATTGCGACAGGAACCCCTGAAGACTGTCAAACAAGAACTCAAAAAGAAATTAATAAACGTACCTCTTTACTCTGTAAACGAGTTTTTCGATAGTTTTGCTGATAACGAGTGATGACATTTTTGCTGATTTGTTTAGACAGTCCTTGATTAATATTCATGTACGCAGAATTGTTGATATCATTATGACGATGTATTACCCAATCATGGGTGGCATACAAATAAATTTATTCTATTCTTCTATTCTATTCTTTACGTGGATTTCAAGGTACTTGAATGAGGCATCTTATGAATAAACTTTCCATGATTCTAGTTACCTATGTGAAAACCAAAAAATGCTCAAAATCCGAGGTATTCCCTCCAGAGCTTAGGACGGCAGTCTACGTTAAAGCTGTTTTTTTCGAATTGTTCTAAATTCGAAGCTTCTTATAACTTCAACTTACCTCTTATTCTTACAATCAGATTACTCATTTTATTCAATAATTTCAATAAATTGTCAATAAATGAAACCTGTGATCTGATGCAAGCCATCACACTACTTTCTTTACCTACACGTATTCTACACGTTTTCTTCGTTCAGATTCAGAATTTGCATAAACTGGCAAAATTTTGACTGACTACATTGACTTCTTCCTTAGAAAAACTTTCTCAGATGAGATGAATGAAAGGATCATCAAGATAGAGATTGTCGACTGGCCCTGAACTGCTGACGACGTAGGCGAGGGTGAAGGTAGGTCTAACTGGCGCAGATGTGGCTGCGATGGTTAAGGCTCCTTTACACTTGCCACATTTATTGCTAGAATTGGGAAAAGTTGCTTTACAAAAGTGACCCGGCAATATTTATTGCCACAACTATTCTACATTGCGTGCAACATTTCTTGCCGGAGGTTGCTCCATAAAAATTGCTCAATTTTTACGTTTACACTTGAGATGGAGATTTGGAAACAGTTGCTCCCGAAACGCATCATCAGGAAGAGGTCGTCGTTACTGCTGCTATCGTGATTATCGCTGCCAGTGAAGAAAGAAGGAGAAAAATAAAGATATGGCAAAGAGATTTTCTTGGCTAGAGAGACTTTACACGAGCAATTTTGTCAGAGCTAATCTTGGAAGGAGAACTATTCCTAAATTTCGCTCGTATATCCAAAGGTGATTTTGAATTTTTAGTGCCACTGTTCTCACCTAGAGTGATTCACACCTTCTATTGAAAATTATGATCGATTATGCATCGATCTATTTCAGAATCGAATATATCGACATCAAAACTTTTTTCCGAGGAATAAATTGGACATGGAGGCATAAATTCATCACGATTCAAAGATGGTTTCAATTTTGCTTCCGAGTCTACCAAAGAAGGGGAAGCTTTGTTTTCACTTTTCAAGGTTGATTAAAAAAAAAAAGTTCTCCAAAATCGAAATTTCCTCTTGAATTTTACGTTTTAGACCTTTCTGAACAATTTTGGTTCCGTGTCTGTCTGTCTGTCTGTCATGACGTCCTTGTAACCGGCATAACTATACGAAGTTATTGTCCGATTTCGAATAAATTTTCAGAGATTGTGCGGGTTGGCGTGTAGATGGTCCCCTATGAAGATCATTACCCCTGGACTGACTGTAGCCGCTGCGCATGCGCAAACGTGAATTCCTTGTAACAGCCATAACTTCCACATTTTTCATACGATTTCGATGAAATTTTCAGGGATTATGTGGATTAGGTTTTAAATGGTCCCCGAAGAAAATCAATGCTCTAAAATTGACAGTAGCTTCTGCGCATGCGCAAACGTAACATCCTTGTAACGGCCACAACACTTACATTTTTCATTCGAATTTGATGACATTTTTTAGGATTGTTTTTTTTTTTTTTTTGTCGCTATCAAGTTTGCATTGTTTTGTCCAGGAGTTCATGTTCTACGATAAGGTCAAAATTGGTACCTAACTTTGAAAAATCATAGCTCCCTTATTATGGAAGGTACAGAATGGCGGTTGGTCTCATTCGGCGTAGAAACAATCTATCTTCAAGACTTCGTTGCTATCAATTTTTTAACGGCCAAAAAAACCGGACGGAAAAAAATTTGGAAGTGACCGGAAAAACTGGAGGTCTGATTGGAATTCAGGACACCAAAAACATGAAGATTGATGGTTTTTTGCAGACCTGTGTTATTCATGGTTCGAAATCTCGTTTCAAGAGGGAACTTACCCGATTTTGGTGCTCTCCCCACGTCCCTTCGTTTATTCATTTTATTTTTTGATACGAATACATTGCTTTTCTCTGTCTGACGCAAGCAGTAGATCAGTAACGTTCTCTTGAATCATTAATCAGCCTCCACCTGACAGAAACTTGATTACTTTTCTCCCCTTTCTCGACTCTTTCTCTCACCTCACGATCTTTTATCTGTGCCTGGTGATCATCCTAACCATCGCAGCCACATCTGCGCCAGTTAGATCTACCTTCACCCTCGCCTACGTCGTCAGCAGTTCAGGGCCAGTCGACAAGCTCTATCTTGGTCGTTCCTTTCATTCATCTCATCTGAATAAGTTCTAAGGAAGAAGTCAATTTAGTCAGTCAACATTTTGCCAGTTTATTCAAATTCTGAATTGTGAACAGTCAGAAATACAGAATACGAAGAAGAAGAATGAAGAAAACGCGTAGAATACGTGTAGGTAAAGAAAGTAGTGTGAAGGCTCTTCAGAGGTTTGAATTTGCATTTTGCCAGCATCACGGGTGGACCAATGACCGACACCAGCGCGCGCGGTAGGTCCTGTGACAATCACCGGGGCTCCTCGGATGTTAACAATAGGAGCAACGCCCTCGACTACAGAATGCACCGGGAGGGAGCATGAGGAGGAGGCTGTATAGTCCTCGGAGACCCCTTCCCACGTACAGCAGCCCCCCCCCCTCCCGCCAGGAACAATCGCGAAACCTCCGAGTTCAACTGCTGAACTGAAAAGGCGGAGGAGCTCGGAGGGGCTGAATAGGATCGGCGGATCCGTCTTCGGCGGAGCAGCGGGACGTCTTTCGCTCCGCACGATCCCCCCTTGTGTGTCCGCTCAGACGCAATCACACATCGACGCCCGCGAGTGACAGCTCACCGCCACATTCCCGCCACGTCCAATTATAACATTCGCCGTTCGAATTAAACCTTTAACCAAAAATATCAATCAATTATTATTAAATGAAGTGTACTGAGTGACACAATTGTCTTTGGCATATTATCTCATCCAATCAAATTAGAGTCAAAAAAGAATGGTGGTTTTTGAAACTACTGAAAATTATAGATTGACTTCGATGAGTCCATAAAACTGTTTTGAACTAGACACAACAAGAGTAACTTTGAAAAATAATTAAACTTTACCCGAAATCAGTGTTGGGCAAAAATTAGCTATAGCTAACAGCTAAAAGCTACAACTAAATTAGCTACGTTTTGCTGAAGCTAGCAACTAAATATTTAGCTATTAGCTGTCGAGGAACATCTACAATTTCCAGCTAAATTAGCTATTAGTCGAAAACTTATAGCTAACAGATTTAGCTGCGGTGATTTAGCTGTTCCTCGACAGCTAATAGCTAATAGCTTTAGCTGTAGCTAACAACTAATAGCTAATAGCTAACGCTGAAAAAAAAATTTATTTCTCCACACGAACAGCAAGTAGCTAATCTAACCATTTCAGTTTTAGCTGGCATTAGAATTAGCTTTGGAACATTTTATCAAATGAATTCCACTGATATTACCACAAACCCAATTTGACCTGAATTTCTCTTCTCTGGCCACTTAAAATCCAAATCTTGCAAAAAAAGTCGGGTAATCAGCGTACCTTGAAACGTAAACCATTGAATTTTGAGGGGGGGGGGGATGGTTGGGCGCGATAAAAATATCGCTCATTTCTAAAGGTTTTATACTGATTACAATGAAATAAGCCATAATTAAAGGGGGTGACCGCTTGAAGTTCTTTCTCACAAATCTCTTAACCCTAATTGGACCATGGTGTCACTGGTGTCACCGAAAACATCTTGGGAATTCCAAAGCTGTCCCGAGGTGTCACTAGATTAACTAGATTTAAATTGCAATTAGAAAATTATTGAACAGAGCTGAATTTTTTGTAAAGTAATAGAAGTCAAAAAATGATGTTAAGACTAAAATTTTGAAAATATTTTCATCAATTTCCTTGGACTTTTTTTTTATCATAACTCTATCCAATAGTCCAAAACTCTTCCAATAACACCAAACATTTTGATGTTCATTAATTTAAATTGAAATTTGATTTTGGTAACTCCGATACATTTTGGGATATCTGTGGAGTTCCTGAGATGTTTTCGGTAACACTTGTGATACCACGGATTTAGACAGGGTGACCCATCCTTGTGAGACCACCCTGTATAGGGAAGCTGCACTGCCCACCCAACTTGGAAAACTTTTTACTTGAAAATTACTCAATGTATGACCGAGCTGTTTTGGAAGAATGGCGGATTCCTCCGGTGATCGATGACTCGCTCCTCCGAGGTGCAATTTCTCTCTTGCGTCCGGTTCTGAGCATTATTTTCTCTTCTTTTGTGCTGTTTGCATTACAGAGAGGAGTCGTTAGTTCTGGATAGGTAGGTAGCTCACCGCCCTGCTGAGGTAATAGAGAGTCCTCTCCGGTAATTGTGAAGCACCACTATCACTACACTTCTCCCATACGCCTGCCTGTACTCATACGGTGTGACGGAGAGGCCATTTAACCGTCACAGCTCGCTCATCCACCGTCTTCAAAGGAGTGGAAACCTTCGCTTTTGCTTTGTCGTTCCTTTTCACGTTGCATTTCACCTGCCGACCACATTTCGGCTGATTTCACAGCCCCTGCACCAGCACTCAACACCAAGTTTTAAGATAAGAATATGACCAAGATGAAATTAATTTGCTGATTGTAATTGGTTACTGAGAGCCTGGTTGGTTAAACACCTACAGAACTTTGTTCCTACCTATTGTTTCCTGTGACGAAGAGAGGCACTTCTTCATTTAAAATTGTTCTTAAGTGATAAAAGAAACAGCTTTTCTGTGGAAAACCTGGAAACAGTGTTGGTAGTTGAATACAATAATCTTGCTGCGATGATTTAGATTTTATTAAATAAAGTACCTAATTAATTTTAGCGGATTGAGGTGGAGAACAAATAAGAATTCACTAACACTTGAAACAGCAGTTTTTAATAAGGAAACGTCTCGAGCAATTAACATAGACAAAAGCAAGATGAATACAACTGATTGATGAGGCAGGTGAAGAAGTGGGGGGTCCACTCTCATTGGTTGTAGGATTGCCTCCAGATTAGAAAACCAATAATTAATTATAGAAAAGTGAAAATGTTTGTTTTTATTGCTTTCGTGTCATTATTGTATCTACATTAGACAAATTAAGGTCATCATTGAAATACTTCATCCTCAAATGATTTTATTTTGGTGGGATGTATATTTTTTCGCATATTTTTTTTTAGACGAGTGCACAGTTTGCATATACATATATGCATATACATATTTGCATATACATATATGCATATACATATGCATATACATTGTATTTTTAATCGTAAAGTCATATTTTGGACAAAAAAATTCCATATTTTCCGAGCTCTAGTGATTTTGTTAATACTAGTTCAAGATGAGTCATTTTTCCAAAGCTGGATCAGTAGGGGTTATCAGGATGAAATTTGGGTTTTCCGTACACCCCTCATTTCGATACCTTAAAGCACAAAGGTGCTATCTCCGAAAGCTGAATTTTGAGAAAAATTTAAAATAAATTTTTACCAGTGCAAAATTCCTAAAATAATGGCTTTGTACACTAAACTCTTTAATTTCTTCAATAAATTTTCAAGCTATAGTCGTCAAGAAAGTCAAAAAGAGTATTATCAAATTAGAGTTTTTCTGATATTTAAAAAAATTAAAAAATGTCGAAGATGGGCGGACATTGCGCCTTTGTGCTTCAAGATATCGATTTCTTGACACGTATATTCTATTGGCTGGCCTACGTGAGCATGAAAACCCTTCAGTCCTAAATGTTTTCTACTAGTCCAAAAATCTCAAATTTGTACACCTTCAACTATTTGTCTAAATAGACTAGGATCAAAATTGTATCACCCTAGGGCCAATGGTTCAGACGATTCGGAGTGTACAGTATACTGCATAGCGGCACTCAACCGTCACTATTACCTCAACCTGGACTAAAATGACAATTTACACAAATTTCAATTTCCAACGAAATTTATACATCAAATATTAGTTACCTTTACGAAACCCTTATCACAAACAAGAAATTTTTCAAAATAGCAACGGATTAATCACCAAGACTAGAAATGTCAGTTGAAACAGAATTGTTCTAGGAGACCTGGAGAATCTGATTAACTAATGAGAATAATTTAATCGTTGCTGTATTCTACCTCTAGAGAACTATACGTTTCGTTTGAATACCTATTCCTTGGTAAAGATCAACCTAGGACTAGGGATGGTGAATGAAAGATACAAATTGAATTGGGAAAGATAAATAGATATATTATAATATAATCAATGAGGCTTGTATCTATGCATGAGGGGAAAGAAGTATCAAAAGAGTTTACCTACTAGTCTTTCGGATTTGATCCACGAGGGTAAGGGAAGTGATCTTGTATGAAAGTATGGTACTTACAGATCGATGTCTGGAATGTCTGGGAGTGGGGAGCAATCCCTGAGTTGTGATTTGGGGGGAACAAAAGAACTGTTCCATCAAATCACCAATTAGTTGTCAGCTGTTGCACTGTCACACAGTGTTCCGCAACATTATTTCACCGCAGTATCAAAATTAACACGGTGAAGGAGCAAGGGGGGAGGGGGGATAACATTCACAAAATTTCCGATTTTTTCAATATTTCGGTTCCTGCATAGCTTACTAAATTGTTCCCAAGCTTTGAAATTGAGGAAAAATTCTCAATATACCTCTGGATGTTCATGAGTTATTCTTTGTACCACCATGGAACTAATAGTGGTGCCACCAGGACACCAGAAACCGCATATTTCGTGAGTTATGTGTATTTCGCCTCGAAAACGGATGTGAACTTCCTCGGACTCCCTACCAAAACTGATGGATGAAAGTTGAACGTTACGACGTACTAACGCTTTGGTGTCAGACTGGTACCAATGGTGGAGGGGGGGGGGGGGGCTCGAAGTCGCATGTTGGGTATCGTAGATCATGGATTTTAAAATGCTGTTAAAATTTCATGGTGTATAAGGGGGAGTGGGGTTCCAGCTATTAAACTGCCGTCCACCTCCTTTGTTCCTCATTTTTCACTCAAACTTTTCAATCGAATTCACATTAGGGGCCCCCGATTTTGACGCAGAAAAGGTTGGCTTATGGGAATCCTTTAACTTTTGGCATGTAGTATGACAACTATGTGCGAATTTTCAACACGAAGGTTTCTATTGTGAACATATTATGAATGAGTGTTTGAAACGAAAAAGAAGGGACAAAGCATTCTCAAACACTTTCAACTATTCCTAATTATTCTGGAGTTCCCAAGCCTTACTGAGGGACGACCTGTAGTATTGATCCAACTCTGATGTAGACAAAGAACTCTAAATAGTCCAGTACTGTTAATTCATTTCGGAATGGAAGAGGATAATTATGCTTATGAGGTTTTTAAATTGAGAACAATTTTTGGGCATGTAGTATGGAAATTGTGAGTGAATATTCAACACAAAGGTTTCTATTGTTTCTATTGAGGGACGCCATGTAGTATTAATCTAACTTCGATTGAGACAGAAAACTCTAAAGTCCAGTAGGTATTGTTGGTCCTGTTCTGGATGGGAATGGGTAGGCTTATGAGGCTTTCAAAATTGAAAATGATTTTTGGGCATCTAGTATGACAATTATGTGCGAATTTTCAACACGAAGGTTTCTATTGTGACCATATGAATGAGTGTTTGAAACGAAAAAGAAGAGACAAAGCATTCTCAATCATTCTAAACTATTCCTGATAGTCCTAAACTTCCCATGTCTTACTGAGGGACGCCATGTAGTATAAATCTAACTCCGATTGAGACAGAAAACTCTAAATAGTCCAGTAATGTTGATTCAGTTTTGGATGGGAATGGGTAGGTTTATGAGGCTTTCAAAATTGAAACTAATTTCCGGGCGTGTAGTATGACAATTATGAGCAAATTTTGAACACGAAGGTTTTTATTGTGACCTTATATGAACGATATTGAAACGAATAAGGAATGGACAGAGCATTCTCAATCACTCCCAACTATTTATGATTGTTCTAAAGTTCCCTAGCTTCACTGAGGGACGCCCTGTAGTATTGATCAAACTCTGATTGAGACGAAAAACTGTAAATAGTCCAGTAGGTATTGTTGATCCCGTTCTGGATGGGAATTGACCCGAAACTTATCCAATGGGACGCCCCTTGGAACGCATGCGATACTAAATAATATGTTTAAACACATTTTTGACGTTTTGCTCAAAATTTGTTGCGATTGAACTTTAACGATTGAACTTCAACGACCTCAAGGGCTCGAGTATTTTCTTGATCTTGAAAAAACATTTCGAAACAAGAATACTCAAAATGCAGGTCATATTTCTTACCTTCTAGAAACTGTTGACATTTTATGTCTTTACTATGGCACATAAATGAAAAATCGTCACGCGGGGATCATCACGAGGGGAGCGTTACGCGGAAATTTCTGATGATTTTCACGTACAACCAATCGTTCCTAGGGAAAACTATCTTCCTCATTTTCCACCCCACAAAAATCGTTCACCACTCATTGGAAAGCTCTCAATTTATTAAACATAAGACATAAAATGTCTCTCATGGTTGCGTACTTGTACGAAAGCTGTATCCATCGTTTGTGTTTTCAATAACATAATAGTGCAACCTACATTCCTTGGTCTAGTTTTACTACAGTTTTTTTAGTACTGATTTCGAGTTCCAATCATGTATTCTTGTGTGATACTTATGTGCTTTGTGGTACCCAGTTCGTGATCTTACAGGAGGTTCTACCCATTAGAAGGAAAGTAGGTGGCCCACAGCGTTGCCCATCTCTTATAGTGAGGAATTAATATAATTGTGCGTATAGGTTAATTATTCCGTTTAATCGAGGTGTCTATTTCTTTTAAAAGGCACTTGGTATAACGAGGGGAACGAAGTGACGTAATTCCTCGAAGATTACGATTACGGGCCGAGAGTGTGATAATGCAAGAACGTCCCGCGTAACGAGGAAGAATCCTGGTCAGCTGTCGGCTAAACGTCATCGTAACGAGGTAAACATAACCGCCCTCAGCGCTGCGGACGGGGGAAATCGTCACTACTACCCGTTTCCGCGAGTCGAAAGCCGGTGGCAGGTCCAATAACAATCCGATCGAGTTTAGGGGAACTTCGCTCTACTTTTACCCGCCTGCAGGTCCCGTTTTACGCGTCTCTCCAAGAGAAAAACTTGCCCTACTAGTTAGACCTTGGGTTTACTTGATTCGGCTCATACAATACTTTTCTATACCTCTCCGGTTTCCTTCGAGATCAACCCATTCTAGGTGAGCACGATGGTCTCTCGACAGATAGATGATTTCATTGGACAAAAAAAGCCACAAGAAAAAATGTTTGCGGAGGTGAAACGACTTTTTTTTCTCCCGATACTACTTGGGCCCGTGTTGTTAGGGCTATCTCTGCAAAAACTCTCACTTTTGATTCGGTTCATCTATACCTTTACATTAAATGATAAATTACTCGTTGTATTTTGGCATGGATATGTCTTAGTTCTGGGGGACATTCCAAAATTTTCGACACGCAAAACAATGCAACGTTTTTTTTTCTGATGCTGTTGAACGCAGGAAGCTGAAATTTGAGAGGGCGGGTCAATGGAGAATGCTGAAGGCGCCATCATAAGACATATCCATGTACAGATGTATCTGCATGCAGTGTAGATACTCGTTTCTTTATAGGAATTCCAAGTTACTGTAGTCACAACATAATATATTTATTTCATAAATATATTATATTTTTACCAATCGAACTCGCTGAGTGTAGTTAAGGTAGGACCCAACCTAGCTGGGATTTACTTAAGAATCCAACTGTCTCAGCAAGGTATTGCAAATGAAGACGATAAAACCCCCCTCTCTCCCACTATCCTTAACCATTTTTGCAAAGAATAGTTTTTTCGCATATTTTTCGGTCAATTTTTGGCCATTTTGTATGTGGTTTGAACATTCTTTCCGTTTGAAGCTCTCTAATCAAACTTGAAATTTTCGAATTAAAAAAAAGTAAATTCCCGATGCTTCTAGAAATTTGAAGTACAACCATCAAAATCGACCAGCAACTGACCGACCAAGATGGAAAAAATAGAATCATCCGTTTCGGTGCCCCAATTTGACAGGATCATCCAATGTAAAGAAAGGGTAGAGGAGGAGGGGTGGCCCCATAAATCTCATTTTGTGAGGATGCTGAAGAGAACCTCGGCCTTTCGAACCTCGCCAGGGGGCAAGCCCCTGGACCCCCGGATAGTTACTGCTTAGAGCCTTCGGCTATAATTCAAGAAACATGGAACATGCTTTAGCCGTTCCTTTAGCGGTCGAAGCTTCTTGAATGTTCTTGGCGTAATAAAAGTTTGCAAATGAGCTTCCTTAAGTACTCCTTCCTAAAGTAAAAGTAGAAGATGACTCACTACTTTGTGAAGCAGTCACAATCACAACACAATTATTAAGAAATACAACATCAGAATCATACAAAACAGAACATCTAAAGCGTCGAAGAACACATCACAACACTAAAAGCCCGCGTTCATAACAAAATCTCCCCTAAGTTTCAAGAACCTTTGGTCACATTCGTAAAAACCAAGCCAACCAACAATATCGATGTTGGTTTTTACCGCGAATGTTGTTTACAGTTCTTTTAAATCAAAGGTATATCTCATCTTCGTCCTTGTTTACAGCTGTTTTGGCAGTATTTTATTTACCCATAAATTTAGGGCTTTTCAACGAGTGGATAAAACTAAAGCGATAGATTTCCCTAGAAACGGGTCGGTTGTAAGTGAAAATCATCACGAAATCCCGCACTACTTTCCTTCCACGGTTTCGTCACATTTTTGCCAAGTTAGGTGATGGCTGAAGCATGTTCCATGCTAATAAATTTTACGGAGAATTTGGTTCAATTTCAAAAGTATTTAATCATCTAGGTACCATTCTAGACCGTAGTCTTCATTTTTAGAGAAGACTTTTATTTTGAATACTAGAATACTTTGTATGTTGAATTATTAAGAAGGAAACCCTACTTATTAATTCAGAATTTCTTAATTAGGTTGTGTGGGCTTGGAAGAGCGGTCACGCAAATTGAACTGACCTTTAGCCCGAAAACACATCTGTGTTAGAAGTTGGTACATAGAACTGTGTTACTCTTCTGTTCTGCCGTTATACTGATCGCGTTATACTGACGCACGACAGCTAGCGTCACAAAGCGATACAAAAGTTTGATAGCAATCTTCTGTTATTTTCATATAATTAGTAATTACTATCCATTGAAGAAGCAATAAAACTTGAGAATAATAATGAATTCGCATCGTGTTTCGAGTCAGGTTTACTCGTCAAGTCATTTCAAGGAGAAATAAGTAGAAAAACGATTCTGTATTATACTGAACCCAACATACAACATACCAGAAATGGTATTTCTATGCTGGAGCATTATTACATGTCTTAGACATTTATTTTTTACATACCACGACTGGGCTCAATGTTATTTGAATACAATGTGTTCTTGAATAGGAGGTATGTCTTTCTCTTCTTAATCATTTCACGGGTGGAATCCTTAGTAACTCTTATCATACCAAAATACGAATCTATTTTGGTATAAACAAACTACCAGTGAGTTTCGAATCACGTTCCGGATAATTCAACGTGACCAAGTCTTCCTCAATCTGAGAACGTGGTTATCTGAAGGTATCAGCGGATCAACAAGGCTGGCTTCCTCTCGTGAATACGGTCACGTGTGGAGCTCCAGCACTTCTCAATTCATCAATAATGAAGTCCGTTTGGAAAAATGTGCCTTCAAAGGTTTTTGCAACTATCAAGTCGAGATTCGTTCCACAGGGCTCTCAATCAGAGCTCTCATCATTTTCGTGTACAACTTTTTTCAGCAGGCCAATTTCGCCGACATTTTGAGGGTGATTTGCCGTCAAGATTATCAATAATTTCTTCACTATCCCATCATTGGAGCTATGATTCTCGAGAAAATCTAAAAAACATGAACATAATCGGGGAAACAGTTTTGTTGAGGATCAATTCGGAATATTGGCAGTGATCTGAGAAACAGGAATAAATTGTTTTACGCTGCTAAATTCTGTATTTCCATGAAATAACGTAAAATATTATGCGTAAAATACTATCCAATTCAACAGACTTTTTCCCTAAACCTAGTTTTGGGTTTCTATATTAACAATAATGAACGTTTACAATTGAGGAACATGAAAAAATTAAAGTTCTACTCAACATTTGATGGTGTACATTTCAAGAGTATTCAATTCTTGACAAATTTTCAATAAAAAAATCAAATTAAATGCATTTTGCCGAGTTTTTCAGATTTTAATTAAACTTGGTAGGTAGAGTCAAATAAGACTAGGTTGAAAGTGTGGAATTAATTGGAAACACGTACGGAAATCGTCATTAGGTGGATTTTTGGTATGGTTTTCAGTTCACAGTACCCTCAATAGAAAGGATTATTACTGGACCAACTCCCCATTCAAGAATCATATTTAATCAAATGATTTTTTTCCTCTTTTTTAATTACGATTCCTAGATTCTTAGCAATGTTTTTAAAATCGAATGAGACCACCGCAGAAAAGAATAAACCGGTGTGTAATAATTTGCAGCGGTTAAAAAAAGTTTATTCTACTGTCCAGTTCTCACTTTGGGAGGAGAAAACATTCTTCTCTCTAAGCTTCCCATCGTATTTTACGTTTTCAGACAACTTTTCATATCCCATAACATTCCCAGATCTCCTAACACTCACCTAATAAAAATGTACACAAGTTTTATTGAAATCGAAGTGGACCCTAAAAAAAACTACTTACAGTTACCGTTTCTGGTTACAGACAATGGGGGGTGCGCCTGATGTTGTTTTTTTTAGATTTTTAATCGAAAGTAGACCTCATCCTGAGAATTTTGACACCAACCGCGACCTTCTAGCGTGAGAAGACCTTTTTCTATGATTTTCAAAGTTTCCAATGTTTATGACGTCATGGTGGGCTGGGGGTCCCGCGAAGGCCGTAGGGGCGCGTGACGTCATAAGAATTCGAAACTTTGAAAAATCATAGAAAAAGATCTACTCATCCAAAAAGAGAACGGCTGGGGTCAAAATTCTCAGACTGAGGTCTACTTTCGATTAAAAATCTAAAAAAAAAATCAGGCGCACCCCTCATTGTCTGTAACCAGAAACCAAAATGGCAAAAATCAAAAACCTCATCTTTTTTGGTGTCAAAATTCTCAGAATGAGGTCTAGTTTAGATTGAAAATAACAATAAACAGTTTTTCCAACCCATGCGACCACCCTGTTACAGATTCTGAGTACATTAGCTTTTTCCGATTAAAAAAACGTTCATTACGT
Organism: Apolygus lucorum; assembly: GCA_009739505.2. Taxonomy (NCBI): domain Eukaryota; kingdom Metazoa; phylum Arthropoda; class Insecta; order Hemiptera; family Miridae; genus Apolygus; species Apolygus lucorum. Next base: position 64,397,623 of record CM019177.2, read on the forward strand.
TCAGACGACATTTGACATGACTTTCGACCCACCAACAACGCTTTCTGTTCTTCAGGAATCGATCCAAGACTTCAAAAACACGAATTCGATTCCCTGAAAGTCTGTCCTATTGAACCATTGCTACACGCCAAATGTCCTTAATTTTCGCGAACGTGAATTCCTTTACATCTCTCTATTTGATCGCCCAGTTCTGGTCAAAACTGATGTGTATTTTGGGACTGAAATGTTGGTAATTACCTTTGAAATGTATCGTGATCTGATCATCTGTAGCTATTTCTCATTCTCAAACACGTTGAACTTTCACGATTTGAATCCCATCTCGATGACATTTTCAATCCTATTTCCGACCTTCATAGACTCTTAGGTCCTTCATTAGAACCTCACCGTTTTATTATGGCCTTCTCAGAGTATTGTGCTAAGGTTAATTATTCTTCCAACCCTTAATTTCTCAGTTTTTATCAATATATTTTTTTTCAACCAAACGTCACTTTTTCTCGATTTGATTCGTTTGCATGATTGTCCCTCTTATTTTGTGTATTACTTATAAACTAGACAGTTTGGGAGTTTCTATTCATTAAAATCTCGGATAACGATCCGGATTCGACCAGTAGATTGAATTGGAGACTTCCGCTTCTGTTGTGGGCGTTTAGTCTTGTTTTCGTGCAGTCAACTACGCACTGCTCGGGCACGTGGTGGTCGGAGTCTTTGAGAAGATAAACCAGGAATTATATACAACCTTGTATAAGTCCATGGTGATTAATTATCCACCCTAATTGGACCATAGTATCACTAGTGTGACCGAAAACATCTCAGGAACTCCACAGCTGTCCCAAGGTGTCACCGGAGTTACCTAAATTAAATTGAAATTTTAAATCTATTAGACAGCAGAATTTTTTTGGGCTATTGGAAGTATCATCATAAAGTCATGACAATTTCCAAAGAAGTCGAAGAAAAAATTCTCAACATTTTGGTCAACATCATTTTTTGACTTCTAATATCTTACAAAACGTGTATAAAAAATCAGCTCTATCCATTAATTTTTAAATTGCAATTTAAAACTAGTTGAAACCTCGGGACAGCCGTGGAATTCATAAGATGTTTTCGGTGACACTAGTCACACCATGCTCGATTATACAGGGTGTAAGCCTAACTGGTCTGCCATACGGTACCAGTCGATTCTATAACTAATTTGCAACAAAAAATGTCTCATAGCAATTTTTGTTCAAACCCTTCATTTTCGAGTTATTTCAACTTTAAGCTTTTTTTTCGTGATTTTGACCTTACGTCATTAAAACGGTCATAACACCTTTAATTTTCTGTGTAAATTACAATTTGAGGATACCGTTGGAAAGAGTATTAAATTTACTATCGGATAGATGCCTTAACTTTTTTGTGAGTCAAGGTTTGAGACATGAAAACATCCTATAAAAAGAGAATTTAACGTAATTTTGGGAACCTCGCATTTTATCAATCGCAATTTGAACTACGAGAACTCATATTTTTTCAAGATGCAAGAACAGTAAAAACTGCGACAGAATCTCAGCTTTCCAATGGTATAATCAAGAAATATTTTACAACCAAATTTAGGGGAGATATTTGTTTTTGAACTAGGACAAACGTGCATTTTTTCAACGAAATCAGCGCTCCGCCTCGAAGATCTGAGGGGCCGGACAATAGAAGTGGGTGGGCGGGCGCCGCAGTAGACCACGAGGCCTCCGGAAACAGGAGGCCAGAGCGCTGATTTCGTTGAAAAAATGCACGTTTGTCCGCGTTCAAACACAAATATCTCCCCTAAATTTGGTTGTGAAATATTTTTTGATCATACCATTGGGAAGCTGAGATTCTGGCGCAGTTTTTACTGTTCTTGCATCTTGAAAAAATATGAGTTCTCGTAGTTCAAATTGCAATTGAAAAAATGCGAGGTTTCCAAAATTACGTAAAATTATCTTTTTAGAGGACGTTTTCATGTCTCCAACCTTGACTCACAAAAAAGTTAAGGCATCTTTCCGGTAGTGAATTTAATGCTCTTTCCAACGGTATCCTCAAATTGTAATTTACACAGCAAATTAAAGGTGTTATCACCGTTTTAATGATGTAAGGTCAAAATCACGAAAAAAAAGCTTAAAGTTGAAATAACTCGAAAATGAAGGGTTTGAACAAAAATTGCTATGAGACATTTTTTGTTGCAAATTAGTTATAGAATCGACTGGTACCATATGGCAGACCAGCTAGGCTTACACCCTGTATAGCCAAAAAATTAAATTTTTGTATGCTTAAATAATTGTTTCTAATGAATATCAGTATAAAGATAAATGAGGAAGTGTAGATAATCCCCTTTGAAGGTTGTCTCTTGAAACGAGAGGTTTATTAGAATTTTGAATGTCAATTTCATTTATTTATTGTCCTGATAATTCATTCAAATTGGTCTGTAAGTTCTGTAACAACTGTATAGTTTAGCCCGTTACCTACAGAGTGAATTATGATTCTTAGATCTGAATCGTAAATTCAAGAGAAAATTTTGATTTAGAAGGATTATTTTTCTGTTCGCCTTTCCTGTTGCTGAAGAAAGTGTTTGAAATCAAAAATGCACTAATTCACTCGTTACTTGCTCAGGTGAGTCTCTTGTAACACTGATGTCAAGCGAGTAGTTGGCCAGTGTAACTCTGTGTATCTGAGGTGTAAGATAAATTCTCGACTCTGACGTCGCCTTTCCGGTCAAAGTGGACTGCTAAGTGAAACCGAGCGAGTGGCCTTTTCGGAGAAAGTTGGTGGAAATCGAAATGTCAGCGTAATGTTATGCAGATGTGAGCTCACACATCCTCGCATGAACGGTGCCGTTAAGTCTTTACACGCGTTATACGGTTCGCGGGTAACAATCAGTTGCACTTTTCTAGAGGCTTGAAACGGCTGAGGATCGTGGTGGAGTAGGTATTTATCACTGAAAGAGAAAGCTTCTGTTTCTATGTGTCGTTTTGGCCTTAAGGTTAATTAGGAATATGAAATAATGTATCCATGGCACTCCATTATTTTCCATTGATAGCTACCTGTGGAATAATACATTATTGACTATCTCCACGTCAACGTATGATATATGATATGTGAAATCGATAGTCCTCTCACTTGTTAATTCATTGAATCCACATGGTTCAACACTGGTCCTAGAATTAGAGGATGCAGGAAGGTACCTCGTTAGGAAATACATTCAAGTGCCGAACGGGGTGGTGACGCCATGTAGTACCCCTGCAGAGATCCTCCTGGTGCTGCGATGACTATTTTCTGCACTTTTGTGATTCTCGGAGGATTTCAGCATGGAACATGCTTCAGCCTTAGATTAACCTCGAGAAAACGTCACGCGGGAGGGAGGGAGGGAGAGATAGAGAAGGTGACGCGGAGAGGTTGACGGGCGTGTCACGCGGGGGTTATTCTCCACCCGTCCACCCCACCTCTACACCGCCGGAAAAGCGCGGCTGAAGCATGTTCCATGTTTCTCAAATTTTAGCCAAAGGCTCTAAGCAGTAAGGTGAGGCCCGAAGGGCTGAGTTTGTATTATAGTTAACCATGAAATACTTTACCAAGTACATAGAATATTCAACACTGGCCGGAGAAAACTGTAACTCCAGGAGAATTTTTTAAATTTCCAGATATTGAGAAACCAATAATTTTTTCACTCAAATGTAATTTTGATTCACCAGTTCTCTGGCGCCCAACGAAGCAACATAGCACTTCTGAAGATTCAAATCAACACCTAAATCAAAATGGCCTAAAATTGAGATGTTACAGTTACGAGTGTTATATTACACAATGTAAACTTACATTTCGAAAATTCACTGAAGAGGACATAGTGCATAGCCGTCATGAGATCATGTTTCAGCTTTCAGTAGGGAAATTGGGTCATGCAGAGTAAAATGTTATGCAGGAAAATTCGCTCATATGGTCTTTCTGCATATTAGCGACATACTTTCAACTTGACAATTCTCTTTTAGAGTTATAGTAAGTTTACTATAAATGTAAAGTGTTTACACTTTCACATAAAAATGTTACGTACTATATATTCATAGTGCAGGTGCACTTACATCGAAAATGGGATCTTATGGTTATAATGGATGATACGACACTTCTATCTCCGAAATCCTGCACATGTATGATGACCATACTACACACCCCGAGCCAATTGTAACATTTACATCTGCGGCGTATTTTTTTAGGGATATCCTATTTTTTGAGACATAATCCATGTCAAAAAATCCATCCTTAAATAGCTGCGAAAGTAATTTTTACCTGTAGTTTAATGGTAGATTTGTTCCCCAAATGTTTACTCCCTTTTGCGAACTTAACCATACTGTCAAGAGCCACATTATCCCAGAAATTTGATCTATCTACCTTCTCGCAATTTGATTAATTATTCCACCTGAGCACTGGCCTCTTGATCAACAAGATTGAATGGAAGCTGAACCCTATTCATATACCCAAAGAAAGCAGTTTTGAAGAAGAAAAAAAAACGGTAGTAGGTATTGAAAGTGCCAAAAAAGGCGTAGGTACCTCTGAATAGCTCCCAATGGGCGATGAACAAGGACGGTGAAAGTCGAGACAAACGAGGTGCGACAGAAAAAAAGACCTACGCAATTATTACGTGCGTTAAAAGACGGTGGGTCGTACAGTAAGAAGTACAGGCGTAGACTGCCAGGTACCTGGTCGGATACTTTCCCAAACGAGCCGGGTTTTTTTTACTCTCTTAGAATTACCGACAATTTTCGCTCGTTTACAATTGAAGAAGGAGGCGAGTAATTTCTTCCTGGTCACCAGTTTGTTAACTCGGGTAAAAGAGCCCACGTTTCTTCGTAAATGGGAGATAGGAGATAACTGGCGGGTGCCGGCTCTTCCTGTGCTATTAGCTGGCAGAGCTACACATCGCAGAGAGCACGACCGTGACAGACGTGTGAAGTATTCGTGAAAACAACGGTTGGTGCAGGTAAGTTTTCTCCGGTAACAAATCTCGAATTTCGGTGAAATTTTACCCTTTTCGCGAAGGTGGTTGATTCTACTGGTAAATATTCAAAAGAGAGTCTTGAAGGGAATATCGAGGGTTGTGTGGCCCAAGTCCATTTTGGTTTATTATTTTCAATTATGAACCTTTGGAATCGACCAAGAAAAAAAATTTTTTTAACACCTCTCAAAATTTGTTGGTTTACGTTTCAAGGTACGTAGACTCCAAAAATCAAATAAAAACGCTGGTTTTTTGTCACTTTTCCATTTCTGTTATGCAACCCTCGATATTTTGATTTACAAGATGCAAGTTGGAAGAAGAGTGGCTCCAGTCGACTGCCTTCAGATATTGGCATCGTGTTACCTTCGCTGTTTCCAATTCTCGTGTCAGTCCAGAGGAGAAACCTTATTGAGCGAATGAGCTGCCATCGATATTAAATCACATAATTACGATCTTACAGTGGCACGGAGCGCCTTTTCTTGGCGCCTTGATGACCCACTACTCATTAAAACACGTTATATGGGATGTACTTAATTCTTACGCAAGACATCGTAAAAAGTTCAATTGACCCAATCGACAGGCTATTAGAGAAATTTCCGTTCGAATAATCTTCAAACTTGTCGGCGATGTTTGAATGTATTCCTAGAAAATTCGAAAAAACCGGATTTTGTGTCGGAAGTGGGTCTTGCGAGGCTCATAGGTTCCGGAGTAACCGGTCGGCGATGGTTCCATTTCCTTCCACCGGGAGCACCGTTGCGCCTGATGGTCGCCCATCACTTCCCCACATTCTCGGCTTCCTGTAATTTTCATTTAAACGAGCCTGCAGCGAACGGAAAAAAAATTCGGCTCCCTTCGCCCGATTAGAAGGTGGTTTTGGCCGAGATTACATAAAGGAGTTTTTTTTAGGTTGGGCTCGTTAAAAATTCGCCAGGTGGATTTGATTGGCCGTTTGACGACTTCTGTAGAAAGTTTTCGGATGAGAAGGGTATTTTTGGATCTCTACCTGCTTCTAGTTCCTGGTGACAGATTCAAAACTCGTGAGGTGATTCAGTTTGGTTTGGAACATAATTTATAGAGAGACAAGTCAAGGTTCAATAGTCATACTTCCACAAATTTTATAACACCCTAGGGGTGTGTCGGCTCAGTTATTTCTCTGGAACGGTTCCAACGGTTGCAGTGACAAAGATGTAATCGTTCCAAATTACTGGTACTGCCTACCGAGGGCTGTCAAATCCCACTCTCATGACATGGAAGAAGACGGCAGTCAAATCGTTATGTTCCTTTTTCCATGCTTATGATCTCAACTTGCAATCAAAAGGAAGGAATTCAAACAAGTGTTACAAAAGAGACAATTAACGATGATAGTGACCAAACAATTCAAGGAAAGAGTAATTTTTCGTTGCAGTTTACAGCTTCCATGCTAACCAGTCCAGAAGATCCCTTCCCGGTCCAGAGCCATCCCATGATATCTTATCGGTCTGTGGAACTAGACCAGTAAGGGCTGAGTTTTTGTCACTGCATGGAACCGTTACAAGTTGATACTCGGTTCCACAGTCCTGGTACAGTTGTACCAACACTCCTCTATAACACCGATTATTAGCTTTATAGCATTTCCAAGTCAAATTAATCCTTTTCCAAACCAAATTAAACTTTTTCCGAATCTAATTAATAATCCTTTCGCAAAAATTAGCCCAGTGAAAATGTTTGCGACTTGAAAAACTTGAGACGTTTTTAGCTTTAGAATTTTAAGGATTTACGATTCTTCTGTCCGATATCTTTGGAGGCTTCGGAAGATGTGGTTGATGAGGCTAATGAGTATTCCTTCCTAGTGCCATTTCTCTCTAATCTTCGCTTCCTACTGCTTTTCCCTTTAAAATTTACACGAATTTCGATTGAATTTCCATGATGATGTTCTGATTATATATTTACTTTGTGAGATTAAGTACTTACGGAAATATATTGTTATGTTGTGGAAAAGGATTAATTTGGTTTGGGAAAGGATTAATTTGACTTGGAAATTCTATAAATATATTGGATTATGGGTCGATGTTTTACGGTTAGTGTTGTGCGACTACATTGAGAGTACCTACTGAACCGAGTACAATTTAACCCTAATCGGACCATGGTGTCACTAGTGTCACCGAAGACATCTTAGGAATTTCCCAACTGTCCCAAGGTCTTACCAGATTAGCTTAGATTTAAATTTAAAAATTAATGGACAATGCTGAATTTTGTCTAACCATTTTTTTGTAAGTTAAAAAAAACAAAAAATAATGTTATGACGAAAATTTATAAAATTTGCTTATTGATTTCTTTGGATATTTTTGTCATAACTCTATTTTGAAACTTTTAATAGCCCACAAGCTGTCCATTAAATTTAAAATTGCATTTTAATTTTGGTTACTCCAGTGACACTTTGGGGGCAGCTGTTGAGTTCCTGAGATGTTTTCGGTGACACTAGTGACACCATGGTACGAAAAGTGTTGAGTGTTTACGGAGGTGTACGTACAGGACAATGAAGTCGACACCGATTGAGGTGTTGCTGGCGGAAACTGATGAAATGCCATTGGACTTGAGAAGACAGATGCTGGTCATTCGATGTATCGCACGCATCAACATTGTATCATCAATGCTCTGTTCTGAATGATATTCGAGAGTTGGCGCATCAGGTGACAATCACTCCGAAATGGATTGATCAAGTCATACCTCCAGTATAAATAATGGCCTCATCACTGAATTCAGCATGTCCAGACATGTTTATCTACGAGTAAATTGTGACTTTGGGTCATTATATAGCTTTTTCCAGTTAAACTCATAATTTTTTCAACCAATTTTACGAGGACCATGGTTGGAATAAATTACCATTTGTAGGATGGTCCCCTACGAATTGTAGGATGTTTCCCATAAACTGTAGGATGATCCCCTGTGAATTGGAGGATGGTTCCCTATGCATTGAAGGATGGTCCTCTATAAATTGGAGGATAAAACTTGAAAAATATTATAAATTATGAAATTGTTTGAAAACAATTATAAATGAGATTGAAAATATATAAAATTGTTGAAAAAATTATGCATTTTACTGGGAAAATTATGAATTTTACTGGAAAAAGCTATACAAGGATTGACCACAGACATACAGGGAACCCAAATTGTTCAGAACGCTTTAAAATACAATATGTTAGTGAAAATTTTGATAATGCCAAACTCTCGTGACGATCTTATTGAATACAAAGCTTTCCTGACGATAACAGGTTTTATTTTTACCAAAAAAGATTCTCAAGAGTCAACTGTTGACCTTTTCGAAGATCAATACAATTATGGCTGACTGAAGAAAATAAATCTCAAAAATAACTGTTATTTCAGACTTTATAAAATAAAGGTCATCTGCGGAATTCTGTTCAATATGAATGAAAAATCTTGGTGAACGTTGGGTGAGAAAGCGACTCGACCCGGGAATGACTGTTATTTTCATGTCTGCTGGAAGTTTGTAACTCCACCCTGAAGGCCAAGGTTGCAGTTGATTTCCGGGAGAGCCCGCGGGATCCTGAGAACGCCGCAACTCCGACCTCCATGAGAGCGCGTACCCTGCAGGGAGCACCTCGCCCTCTCCTGCGGGAAAAGCCGCTCGAAGGAACACCCGCGCCCTCAAGGACGGTCTGCGGGAGCGACTCGACCCGAACCCGGGCGACCTTGGCGGATCGCGAGACCTTTTGCCTCGGATCGCGCCCTTCGCGTCGGATGACTGATTTGGAACAAAAGGGGGCGAGGCGACCGTCGTGAGGCGAAACGTCTCACTTGAAGCGTTTGCACTTTGAATTAAATCGCGAAGTGAATTGAACTTTCCGAAAATTTGATCCGATCCGGCTTCAGGCTAAATCAACTACGGATGCGTGTTCTGGCGAAAATGCAGAGCATTTTGGGCGAGCCGAGCATTCAAAAACAAAGTGTGGACGCGTTCGCGAGCATTTTTGATTGGTCTTGCTCGGGGATGTTCCCACTTGGAGTAGGTATTCAGAATTAATTTGGTAAGATTTTGAAATCAACTTTCAATCAATTGTCATAACTAACTACATTATTTGGTTCCAACATTTTAAAAAACGCTGCAAATCATTGCTCAAAGGTTTATTATTTTCTGTATAGATCACCCTTCTGTATAGATCACTGGTTCTCCATCAATAGCACCTACCACCATCTGTATTCTCCCTTCACCTTCCCCCTCAAATTTCAGCTTCCTGCGTTCAATAGGATTGAAAATGACTTCGGAGCTCACTCAGCTGATCAGTGATCTGAAGAGTGAAGAAGATCTCCTCGAATGCTGGAGACGCCTGGAAGAGCACTTCCATTCAATAGCATTGAAAATGGCTTTGGAGCTCACTCAGCTGATCAGTGATCTGAGGTGTGAAGAAGATCTCCTCGAATGCTGGAGACGCCTGGAAGAGCACTTCCATTCAATAGGATTGAAAATGGCTTCGGAGCTCACTCAGCTGATCAGTGATCTGAGGTGTGAAGAAGATCTCCTCGAATGCTGGAGACGCCTGGAAGAGCACTTCCATTCAATAGGATTGAAAATGGCTTCGGAGCTCACTCAGCTGATCAGTGATCTGAAGAGTGAAGAAGCCTTTGAGCAATGATTTGCAGCGTTTTTTACCCACCAACATTTTTTTTACCTACCAACTTTTTTTTACCTACCAGCTATTGGTAGGTACTATCTACCGCACCATACTGGCTTCACACCTTCACAATCAAGTTTATTAGAAAGAACTAAACGCTTCACACTCGATTGGAAAAATCAGCGAGGGAAACATGTTCGAGATTTTTAGGTCTTTTAGAGTATTTTTTCATTATGTCTGAAGCAAATATATCATCAGAATCTGGATTTTGTTCAAGAATTAATTTCAACTGTTTGGTGGATTTCAACATTCCTACTCTTTCTTGGGGAGGTGAGGTGTTGATGAACTGTGTTGAACGGCTCATGAGTGACAAAGGTAACGTTAAAACATGATACGCCGCTTCCTGAGCAGACATGACACTGCCATTGATGAATACATTACCAATTTTGTATAACCGTTGTTTTATGGAAGCATTACCGTCATTTGAATCTGTTTCTGCTTGGCGTAACAATTTAGAAAGTCCCCCCTCTGATTTACTAATGTAATTAACTACATAAGATGCACAGCTGTAAGCATTTATAATAAATTGTATATCCATGTTATAACCTATTAAATTTAGTAAAATTGGATTGTAAGAATTTATTGCAACTTCTAAAGTAGATCGTTTGAGAAATACTTTGGCATTTTTTAGTTTACTCCTTAAAGCCATGATGTAAGATGATTCGTCCAAGTTAAGTGCCTTTAGCATATCTTCCCATGTCATTGAAGTATTTTGTTTGAAAAAAGGAGCAATAAATTGTACTATTTTACAATAGTCGCTAACCATTTTAGGAGTTATTTGTGTTTTTGGTAGTGGTTCCAGTATCATAGTACGTGGCAAAGGTGGCAATGGGTAATTGAAGCGACATTCGTTTTTATTTCTCCTACCTTTATTACAACTAAATGTATGATGGTGTCTCTGTACAGCCATTAAAGGGTTTTTGGGATCGTATCTACAAGTTATTAACTTATCTATGAATTGTATACATCTAGCGATCTTAGATTCATCCAGAGGGTCATATTCAGGAGGATCGTTAACATACAAGAGATTGTGAGTATGAACAGAGCCTCGCGCTTGGAATTCGCGTCTTTGATATGAATCCACCACAAAATGTTCATGGAAGGGACCATTTGGATGTTGGAGAAGTTTCATAAGGTTATTTGCTTTCTCTTCAAAATATCTAACACAAGTGACTGGATCTTCCTTTACTAATTTGGTTTTCATATCGTCGTCCATATTCATAGCAGTTTTGGTGGATATGTTAGTCTTATGTTTGATGTTATACAAAATTCTCAACAAATCGGGGCTATGGAGTTCTGCTGCGGAAAATGTTAAGAAAAGTGATGGTTTCCCTAGTTGACGGATCATGGCCAAAACATCTTGTTTTCTGGCCTCCCAGTAAGAAGGAGAACCCCTAATTTGCTTCAAATATTTGTGGCCATCATTATGCCGGATAGCATCAGGAATAAAATTTGAGTTGTTTACAATGTCTTTAACCTTAATATTTTTACCGTCTTGCCTACATTTTCTGAGACACACGTTTGCTGTCGAAAGTACTGCCATTTCTAATTTTTTCTTAGCCATAAAAAAAATCCGCTCGGGATTACAAGATCGTCTGTCAAAATGTCTTGCCTCAAATTTGGCTCGTTGTGCATACGTCAGTCGGCATTCAGGGTCCAATTTGAAACCTCCAAAAATCGTTGGGAAGCAGAGTTCTTCTAGATCAGGAACGGTATGCCATAAAATTGGTGTCTTTCCCTGGCCTGGAGCCATTATTTTAACAGAATCTTCCTTTTCCTCACGATTTAGTACGAGTACGTCATTATCCATATGGTCCCAGTCATTGTCAAAGTATGGAACTTCGTCATCTAGTAGAGTTGTGAAGTCATTGTCGTTTTCAATGGCCTGTATGTTATCGTTGCCGGTAGAACGTAAGTCAACTGCATCCTCTTCATTGACAATGAATTCTAGTTCTGTTGAACTATTAGAGTTTGTTATAAATGATTCGTCCACTTTAATTCCGTGTTTCTTGTACAAAGGAGTTGATATAAGGTGTTTTAGGGCATCCAAAACGTTTTGAGGTTTAATTGTCTCCGATAAATAATGAGTTTTGTGAGATAGATGTCGTTTCAGTTTGAGCTGTACAGTACTCATATTATCAAAATGTCGAGGTAATGTGTCTAGCATTTCATTTATTTCTACTGCTACATTAACGACACTACCTTTGATACATTGCTGGCCATTCAATACGTGGGGCATAAGAGAAGAAATTTGCATGAAAGGAATGTAAGGTGATACCATTCGAGCCTCGAGAGGTGACAATTTCTTGATGGATTCAGCAATTATTGGAAATTGAAGAGAACTATTAGCAGCAGTTTTAGGAACCTTACCAAGCATAATGAATTTTGAGCAGGTATGACAGACTACATTTGACTGGTGATTGGTAATTTCATTAAGGAATGACGTGAAATCAGCTACTTCACACTTAATTTTCTCGCTATTACGAATAGTATCAATATTGAAATTTCGAAGTGAATGTGGGAAAAAAAGGTTTTTGCAACAAACACAAACTGAATCAGGCCCTATTTTTTTAGATTCGAGGTAAGAAAGTAGCAATTTTGATGAATTAATATTTTCACTAACAGAGATATTTTTTTTAAGAGTATTAATTAATTGTTCGTGGTACCTGTATAGCTCATTCTGTCTGTCTTTCTTTTTTCTGATTTTTTCCTCAAATCTTTCTTGTTGCCTAACATTCAAGTCTTGTCTACGAAGTCGCTTACGTTCCCTTTCGTTTTGCAATCCTAACTCACCTGATACCTCCCTGAGGTGTTTTCTTTTTTGCGCTTCTATTATCCTTAATTCCTCATTTTCCCTTATTTTCTGGATCCGCTCCCTCTCTTGCAGTAAGCCTTCATCTCCCTGAGCAGCCCTTATCGATTTTCTTTGAGCTGCTTCTTGTTTCCTAACTTCCTCGTTTTCTCGTATTTTCTGGAGCCGCTCCCTCTCTTGCAGTAAGCCTTCATCTCCCTGAGCAGCCCTTATCGATTTTCTTTGAGCTGCTTCCCGTTTCCTTACTTCCTCGTTTTCCCGTATTTTCTGGAGCCGCTCCCTCTCTTGCAGTAAACCATCATCTCCCTGAGCAGCCCTTATCGATTTTCTTTGAGCTGCTTCTTGTTTCCTTACTTCCTCGCTTTCCCGTATTTTCTGGAGCCGCTCCCTCTCTTGCACTAAACCTTCATCTCCCTGAGCAGCCCTTATCGATTTTCTTTGTTCTGCTTCCCGTTTCCTAACTTCCTCGTTTTCTCGTATTTTCTGGAGCCGTTCACTCTCTTGCAGTAAACCTTCATCTCCCTGAGCAGCCCTTATAGATTTTCTTTGAGCTGCTGCCCGTTTCCTAACTTCCTCGTTTTCTCGTATTTTCTGGAGCCGTTCCCTCTCTTGCACTAAACCTTCATCTCCCTGAGCAGCCCTTATAGATTTTCTTTGACCTGCTGCCCGTTTCCTAACTTCCTCGTTTTCTCGTATTTTCTGGAGCCGTTCCCTCTCTTGCACTAAACCTTCATTTCCCTGAGCAGCCCTTTTCGATTTTCTTTGAGCTGCTGCCCGTTTCCTAACTTCCTCGTTTTCCCGTATTTTGTGGAGCCGCTCCCTCTCTTGCAGTAAACCTTCATCTCCCTGAGCAGCCCTTCTCGATTTTCTTTTGGCTGCTTCTTGTTTCCTAACTTCGTCATGTACTCGAATTCTTTTGATCCGCTCTCTCTGTTGTGATAAACCTGATTTTCCTTCATCCGTTCTCAACAATTTTCTCTTCTCTGCTTCTTTTCTCCTCATTTCCTCATCCTCCCTCATTTTCCTAAGACGCTCCCTTTCTCTCTGTAATTTATCCTTGTTATTCGCATTTCTACTACGTTTTGGTGTGTGATTTTTTTGTGAGTGAGAAATGTTGGAATTGGTGGGTCGTGAATCCATTAACTAAGTCTTGTGAATTACAATTATTGTAAATTGGTGAAGGAAATGTATAGGTAATTGACGTATTGGTAATAAAAAAAAGTTGTAATATTGTATAATAAATATACTTACTTGTGAAGCAACAACCAAGTGCTATACAAACCTTAGGAAGAAAACAGAAACCAAATAATCATGTGAACAATTAAGAAGATAATATTTTGTACGAAAAAAGTTCAATTAATTCCATTAGTTCCAAATAATTTATTAAAATGGTGGTATTCCACATGATGTCTGGCAAAATTGTATAAAATTGCAGAAAATGTTAAAAAGAATAGGAAAACCAAATAATTAGTTGATTTATTCATCGGATTTGGAGGGCAAATGTAGAAGTTATAGATGTTACATGGGTATTTCACTCTCTTGTGATAAACCTGATTTTCCTTCATCCGTTCTCAACAATTTTCTCTTCTCTGCTTCTTTTCTCCTCATTTCCTCATCCTCCCTCATTTTCCTAAGACGCTCCCTTTCTCTCTGTAATTTATACCTGTTATTCGCATTTCTACTACGTTTTGGTGTGTGATTTTTTTGTGAGTGAGAAATGTTGGAATTGGTGGGTCGTGAATCCATTAACTAAGTCTTGTGAATTACAATTATTGTAAATTGGTGAAGGAAATGTATAGGTAATTGACGTATTGGTAATAAAAAAAAGTAGTAATATTGTATAATAAATGTACTTACTCGTGAAACAACAACCAAGTGCTATACAAACCTTAGGAAGAAAACAGAAACCAAATAATCATGTGAACAATTAAGAAGATAATATTTTGTACGAAAAAAGTTCAATTAATTCCATTAGTTCCAAATAATTTATTAAAATGGTGGTATTCCACATGATGTCTGGCAAAATTGTATAAAATTGCAGAAAATGTTAAAAAGAATAGGAAAACCAAATAATTAGTTGATTTATTCATCGGATTTGGAGGGCAAATGTAGAAGTTATAGATGTTACATGGGTATTTTACTCTCTTGTGATAAACCTGATTTTCCTTCATACGTTCTCAACAATTTTCTCTTCTCTGCTTCTTTTCTCCTCATTTCCTCATCCTCCCTCATTTTCCTAAGACGCTCCCTTTCTCTCTTTAATTTATCCTTGTTATTCGCATTTCTACTACCTTTTGGTGTGTGATTTTTTTGTGAGTGAGAAATGTTGGAATTGGTGGGTCGTGAATCCATTAACTAAGTCTTGTGAATTACAATTATTGTAAATTGGTGAAGGAAATGTATAGGTAATTGACGTATTGGTAATAAAAAAAAGTTGTAATATTGTATAATAAATATACTTACTCGTGAAGCAACAACCAAGTGCTATACAAACCTTAGGAAGAAAACAGAAACCAAATAATCATGTGAACAATTAAGAAGATAATATTTTGTACGAAAAAAGTTCAATTAATTCCATTAGTTCCAAATAATTTATTAAAATGGTGGTATTCCACATGATGTCTGGCAAAATTGTATAAAATTGCAGAAAATGTTAAAAAGAATAGGAAAACCAAATAATTAGTTGATTTATTCATCGGATTTGGAGGGCAAATGTAGAAGTTATAGATGTTACATGGGTATTATACACTTGGAAATTAATTAGAATGATGTATAATTAAAATACTTACTACACCGAGAAGAAACTCGAAAAAAGGCAGAAATTCTTGAGAAAATTTCACCTCGGAAAATCAAATCGGCACTATGTCGGTACGGCAACTCAATAAAGACAAATTATACCAACAAATACCGTATAAATTGTTGAAGCACATGGGTAGTAACGTGGCTGTTGCTTATTGGTTTATTCAATTAAACCGCTGATTTTATTAATAATATATCGTCGGTGAAGTGATTTTCAGTAGGCACTCATTTCCATGTAGGTAATATTAACCTTGAAAAGGTTTTAGCGATGGGACCCCCCGCCGAAAAACGACAGGAAAAATCGACCGTAAAAAGCGACAGGAAAAAGCGACAGGAAAGTAGCGCTATGATTTATCTCGTATGCTTTCTTGTAACAGTTTATGTTTCACCCAACAGCAACATGGAAGACATCCAATGCTTCCTCCTAACCAACTTATTGATGTACACACCAAAAGCGTCAGAAATGTTCGAACTTATTCGAAACAAAGGTTATGGACAAATTCCAATCATTTTGTCCGGCGACATCAATTTGGATTTAAAGAAGAAAGAAAACCAACATTTCGTCACATTTATGGAGGAAACGTTCGGATTGCAGCTCAAAACGAATCCAATGTTATCGACCACCCGCGGTGGATCTTGTATAGATTTGATCTTCACGCGCCATATCGAAAATATTGACTCCAAAAATTACATAAGTTACTTCAGCTTTCACAAACCAGTGTTATCTATTGCTTGTAACTAATTTGTACGAAAGAAAAAAAAATAAAGGATTTCTGCATACCACAATTTGTTTAATTTATCGGTTTATTCATAGAAAAAGTGAATAGGTAGGTACATAATATCACAATAATTGAAGGAAAGTAATGATTTGATGATGTTTCGGTGCTCGCCATTATTTCTTCAAAATTCTGTTTAGTATGGTGATGTTCATCTTTGCTCTTTCTTCCATGTGGCTCAACCTTTTGAGCCGCAATGTCCGTTCCTCAAGAGCCCTCTGTAAACCCGCTATTCTCTTCCTCTCTTCGGAACATTCTTCATGAAAATAATCGCGGGTGCTTTCCCAGTTGGATTGTAATGTCATTAACATGTTGTTTGAGACTATTTTTTTATTTGGGATTTCCCACACCGGACTTACGGGATGGCTGTTGAAAACATCCAAATCATGTTCTAGCAAGTTGATTTCTTCATTCGATGGTCCTGCTGGTCCGGACATTTCCTCAGTGTGTTCATGTTTCAACTTCTTTTGATAATGATCCGCAGAACTATTCTCCATTTTCTAATAAAATATAAAAAATATATTATTAATAAAATATATATATAATATATATAATATATTAATATATATATATAATATATAATATATATAATATATAAAATATATTATATATATATATATATGGAACATTAGAACATTCTTCATGAAAATAATCGCGGGTGCTTTCCCAGTTGGATTGTAATGTCATTAACATGTTGTTTGAGACTATTTTTGCTTCCTCACTACCGAAGGTAGAGAAGCTTTGTATTCGTGAAAGAAGTGAAAAAAAAAAAATGTCCTCCAAAATCAAAATTTCCACTTGCTTTTTGCGTATTAGAGCTTCCCGAACAATTTTGGTTCCGTGTCTGTCTGTCTGTCTGTCTGTCGGTCTGTCGGTCTGTCGGTCTGTCTGTGGTCAATCCTTGTCCCGGGCAAAACTATACTAACCTGTGGTCCGATTTTGATGAAATTTTCAGGGATTGTGCGGGTTAAGTCCTAGACGGTCCCCTATAAATTTCAGCACCTTCGAACCAATAGGAGCGAGTGCGCATGCGCAAACGTGAATTTCCTGGAACCTCGGTTTCTCGGTTTCTAATGAACCGATTTTGCTCAAATTTGGAGGTTAGTTAGGGACTAACTTCTAAGAGACACCCTATAAGTTTCAATCAAATTGGTCAAGCAATAGCCGCTGCGCATGCGCGAACTTTAAATTTATTGTTACAACCAAAACTCCGCAACTATTCAACCAACACTTTTCAGGGATTGTGTGGGTTAGGTCCTAGACGGTGGACCGCTAATATTTTGGTATTCAATAACTCTTTGAATCATAATTTTTTCGCCAACTGATTCTATACGTCCATGTTACAATGAGTGAGGAAGCTATACTGCCCACCCAACTTGGCAGACGTTTTTTATTTGGGATTTCCCACACCGGACTTACGGGATGGCTGTTGAAAACATCCAAATCATGTTCTAGCAAGTTGATTTCTTCATTCGATGGTCCTGCTGGTCCGGACATTTCCTCAGTGTGTTCATGTTTCATCTTCTTTTGATAATGATCCGCAGAACTATTCTCCATTTTCTAATAAAATATAAAAAATATATTAATAAAATATATATATAATATATTATATATATATATATAATATATATATAATTATAATTATATATATAATTATAATTATAATTATATTTAATAAGGAGGTATCTTAAATATTACAGTGGAAGAAAGATAAAGAGGAAGAGAGTTACGGGATTGAGTTTTACCTGTTCCTGCACTTTTTCTTCATCATTCGATGGTCCTGCTGGTCCGGACATTTCCTCAGTGTGTTCATGTTTCAACTTCTTTTGATAATGATCCGCAGAACTATTCTCCATTTTCGACGATCTTTTACATTTGTTTCTCTCGTTTCTGACTTTATCGTTTGCAAACGACATTATAATGACCTTGCAAAAAATAAAGATTGATATACGCACTTGAATACGTAAATTGTCCTTGAAAATTAATGCGTCTAGAACTGACTTTTCGGAACGAAAATATCTCATGGGTTACACCATGTCATTGAAGTATTTTGTTTGAAAAAAGGAGCAATAAATTGTACTATTTTACAATAGTCGCTAACCATTTTAGGAGTTATTTGTGTTTTTGGTAGTGGTTCCAGTATCATAGTACGTGGCAAAGGTGGCAATGGGTAATTGAAGCGACATTCGTTTTTATTTCTCCTACCTTTATTACAACTAAATGTATGATGGTGTCTCTGTACAGCCATTAAAGGGTTTTTGGGATCGTATCTACAAGTTATTAACTTGATCTTAGATTCATCCAGAGGGTCATATTCAGGAGGATCATTAACATACAAGAGATTGTATGTTGATGATTCAGCAATTATTGGAAATTGAAGAGAACTATTAGCAGCAGTTTTAGGAACCTTACCAAGCATAATGAATTTTGAGCAGGTATGACAGACTACATTTGACTGGTGATTGGTAATTTCATTAAGGAATGACGTGAAATCAGCTACTTCACACTTAATTTTCTCGCTATTACGAATAGTATCAATATTGAAATTTCGAAGTGAATGTGGGAAAAAAAGGTTTTTGCAACAAACACAACCTGAATTTTTAGATTCGAGGTTGAATTTCCCTCTCTTGCAGTAAGCCTTCATCTCCCTGAGCAGCCCTTATCGATTTTCTTTGAGCTGCTTCTTGTTTCCTAACTTCCTCGTTTTCTCGTATTTTCTGGAGCCGCTCCCTCTCTTGCAGTAAGCCTTCATCTCCCTGAGCAGCCCTTATCGATTTTCTTTGAGCTGCTTCTTGTTTCCTAACTTCCTCGTTTTCTCGTATTTTCTGGAGCCGCTCCCTCTCTTGCAGTAAACCATCATCTCCCTGAGCAGCCCTTATCGATTTTCTTTGAGCTGCTTCCCGTTTCCTTACTTCCTCGTTTTCCCGTATTTTCTGGAGCCGCTCCCTCTCTTGCACTAAACCTTCATCTCCCTGAGCAGCCCTTATCGATTTTCTTTGAGCTGCTTCCCGTTTCCTTACTTCCTCGTTTTCCCGTATTTTCTGGAGCCGCTCCCTCTCTTGCAGTAAACCATCATCTCCCTGAGCAGCCCTTATCGATTTTCTTTGAGCTGCTTCTTGTTTCCTTACTTCCTCGCTTTCCCGTATTTTCTGGAGCCGCTCCCTCTCTTGCACTAAACCTTCATCTCCCTGAGCAGCCCTTATCGATTTTCTTTGTTCTGCTTCCCGTTTCCTAACTTCCTCGTTTTCTCGTATTTTCTGGAGCCGCTCCCTCTCTTGCACTAAACCTTCATCTCCCTGAGCAGCCCTTCTCGATTTTCTTTTGGCTGCTTCTTGTTTCCTAACTTCGTCATGTACTCGAATTCTTTTGATCCGCTCTCTCTGTTGTGATAAACCTGATTTTCCTTCATCCGTTCTCAACAATTTTCTCTTCTCTGCTTCTTCTCTCCTCATTTCCTCATCCTCCCTCATTTTCCTAAGACGCTCCCTTTCTCTCTGTAATTTATCCTTGTTATTCGCATTTCTACTACCTTTTGGTGTGTGATTTTTTTGTGAGTGAGAAATGTTGGAATTGGTGGGTCGTGAATCCATTAACTAAGTCTTGTGAATTACAATTATTGTAAATTGGTGAAGGAAATGTATAGGTAATTGACGTATTGGTAATAAAAAAAAGTTGTAATATTGTATAATAAATATACTTACTCGTGATGCAACAACCAAGTGCTATACAAACCTTAGGAAGAAAACAGAAACCAAATAATCATGTGAACAATTAAGAAGATAATATTTTGTACGAAAAAAGTTCAATTAATTCCATTAGTTCCAAATAATTTATTAAAATGGTGGTATTCCACATGATGTCTGGCAAAATTGTATAAAATTGCAGAAAATGTTAAAAAGAATAGGAAAACCAAATAATTAGTTGATTTATTCATCGGATTTGGAGGGCAAATGTAGAAGTTATAGATGTTACATGGGTATTTTACTCTCTTGTGATAAACCTGATTTTCCTTCATCCGTTCTCAACAATTTTCTCTTCTCTGCTTCTTTTCTCCTCATTTCCTCATCCTCCCTCATTTTCCTAAGACGCTCCCTTTCTCTCTGTAATTTATCCTTGTTATTCGCATTTCTACTACGTTTTGGTGTGTGATTTTTTTGTGAGTGAGAAATGTTGGAATTGGTGGGTCGTGAATCCATTAACTAAGTCTTGTGAATTACAATTATTGTAAATTGGTGAAGGAAATGTATAGGTAATTGACGTATTGGTAATAAAAAAAAGTTGTAATATTGTATAATAAATATACTTACTCGTGAAGCAACAACCAAGTGCTATACAAACCTTAGGAAGAAAACAGAAACCAAATAATCATGTGAACAATTAAGAAGATAATATTTTGTACGAAAAAAGTTCAATTAATTCCATTAGTTCCAAATAATTTATTAAAATGGTGGTATTCCACATGATGTCTGGCAAAATTGTATAAAATTGCAGAAAATGTTAAAAAGAATAGGAAAACCAAATAATTAGTTGATTTATTCATCGGATTTGGAGGGCAAATGTAGAAGTTATAGATGTTACATGGGTATTTTACTCTCTTGTGATAAACCTGATTTTCCTTCATCCGTTCTCAACAATTTTCTCTTCTCTGCTTCTTTTCTCCTCATTTCCTCATCCTCCCTCATTTTCCTAAGACGCTCCCTTTCTCTCTGTAATTTATCCTTGTTATTCGCATTTCTACTACGTTTTGGTGTGTGATTTTTTTGTGAGTGAGAAATGTTGGAATTGGTGGGTCGTGAATCCATTAACTAAGTCTTGTGAATTACAATTATTGTAAATTGGTGAAGGAAATGTATAGGTAATTGACGTATTGGTAATAAAAAAAAGTTGTAATATTGTATAATAAATATACTTACTCGTGAAGCAACAACCAAGTGCTATACAAACCTTAGGAAGAAAACAGAAACCAAATAATCATGTGAACAATTAAGAAGATAATATACAAACTTCATCGGATTTGGAGGGCAAATGTAGAAGTTATAGATGTTACATGGGTATTTTACACTTGGAAATTAATTAGAATGATGTATAATTAAAATACTTACTACACCGAGAAGAAACTCGAAAAAAGGCAGAAATTCTCGAGAAAATTGCACCTCGGAAAATCAAATCGGCACTATGTCGGTACGGCAACTCAATAAAGACAAATTATACCAACAAATACCGTATAAATTGTTGAAGCACATGGGTAGTAACGTGGCTGTTGCTTATTGCTGATTTTATTAATAATATATCGTCGGTGAAGTGATTTTCAGTAGGCACTCATTTCCATGTAGGTAATATTAACCTTGAAAAGGTTTTAGCGATGGGACCCCCCGCCGAAAAACGACAGGAAAAATCGACCGTAAAAAGCGACAGGAAAAAGCGACAGGAAAGTAGCGCTATGATTTATCTCGTATGCTTTCTTGTAACAGTTTATGTTTCACCCAACAGCAACATGGAAGACATCCAATGCTTCCTCCTAACCAACTTATTGATGTACACACCAAAAGCGTCAGAAATGTTCGAACTTATTCGAAACAAAGGTTATGGACAAATTCCAATCATTTTGTCCGGCGACATCAATTTGGATTTAAATAAGAAAGAAAACCAACATTTTGAGGGGGGGGGGGGAAATTTCAGGTTCCTGCGTTCAACAGGAGAGGAAATGGCCTTGGAGCTCACTCAGCTGATCAGTGACCACTCAGGCACCTCCAGCATTCTCCATTGACCCGCCCTCTAAAATTTCAGCTTCCTGCGTTCAACAGGAGAGAAAATGGCCTTGGAGCTCACTCAGCTGATCAGTGACCACTCATGCGCCTTCAGCATTCTCCATTGACCCGCCCTCTCAAATTTCAGGTTCCTGCGTTCAACAGGAGAGGATATGGCTTTGGAGCTCACTCAGCTGATCAGTGACCACTCATGCGCCTTCAGCATTCTCCATTGACCCGCCCTCTCAAATTTCAGGTTCCTGCGTTCAACAGGAGAGGAAATGGCCTTGGAGCTAACTCAGCTGATCAGTGACCACTCAGGCGCCTTCAGCATTCTCAATTGACCCGCCCTCTCAAATTTCAGGTTCCTGCGTTCAACAGGAGAGGAAATGGCCTTGGAGCTCACTCAGCTGATCAGTGACCACTCAGGCTCCTTCAGCATTCTCAATTGACCCGCCCTCTCAAATTTCAGGTTCCTGCGTTGAACAGGAGAGGAAATGGCCTTGGAGCTCACTCAGCTGATCAGTGACCACTCAGGCGCATTCAGTATTCTCCATTGACTTTTGATTATGGAAATTTGATTACTGGTTGGTTACGCAGAAGGCAAAACTGTATACAAATCGAAGAAATGAACAGCGATCGCATTTTAATCAGAAAAAATTTCAACGGAGATTAGACCTCTTTTGCGATTCACACTCATGATTCTGTTTTATCGAAGGAAAAGCTTCAAGTACTCGTAGGGACCGAACGGTTTGCCCTACAGAGCTCCGGGTGGTCTCAAAAATTTTTAAAAATTCAGTACTATTTAAAATTAGTGAAAAAACGATACCTTTATTTCGAGAGTTTTCGAGCTAGGGCACTCTTGAAAATTTCAACCCTTAATTTTCACCCCTTAGAAGTGACCTACATCAACCAAAAGCTTCGGCGCACAACTAGACCCCAAATGGAGCCCATATACCAAATTTCATCGAAATCGGTCCATGGTAACTAAGAAAAGTGCCGCGTACGGCGTACGGCGTACGGCGGACGGACGGAAATTTTTTTATTCGATTTTCGTATTCTACGTACCTTGAAACGTAAAACATCAAATTTTGAGGGGGGGTTAAAATTTTTTTTTTCTTGCTCGATTCCAAAGGCTTATTATTGAAAATAATAAACCAAAATAGAAAGCTTCATATGGAAATTTGATTACTGGTTGCTCAGATGGCAAAACTGTATACAAATCGAAGAAATGAACAGCGATCGCATTTTAGTCCGATAAAATTTGAATGGAGATTAGACCTCTTTTGCGATTCACACTCATGATTCTGTTTTATCGAAGGATAACCTTCAAGTACTCGTAGGGACCGAACGGTTTGTCCTACAGAGCTCCGGGTGGTCTCAAAAATTTTTAAAAATTCAATACTATTTAAAATTGGTGAAAAAACGATACATTTATTTCGAGAGTTTTCGAGCTAGGGCACTCTTGAAAATTTCAACCCTTAATTTTCACCCCTTAGAAGTGACCTACATCAACCAAAAGCTTCGCGGCACAACTAGACCCCAAATGGAGCCCAGATACCAAATTTGAACCAAATCGATACAGTGTTGCTAAGAAAAGTGCCGCGTACGGCGGACGGACGGAAATTTTTTTATTCGATTTTCGTATTCTACGTACCTTGAAACGTAAAACATCAAATTTTGAGGGGGGGGGGGGGGGGGGTTAAATTTTTTTTTGCTCGATTCCAAAGGCTTATTATTGAAAATAATTAACCAAAAAGGGTTATTTTCTTGGCTTGTTTCAAAACTATGCGGCGTTGTTGGGTACAGTTTGGCGTCATTCGATGGATAAATGTATGTTCTAAACATAGGTTCATGTGATGACGACTCCAATATGGGCCTTTCATAGATCAGAAATATAGTGTGGCTGGGTTGAAGCAGGCTAGTAGGCTGTTATTATTGTGTAGGAAATCAGATTATATCTCATGAAAGGAGGAAATGTGGCTGGAATGTCAGAAATCGGGATGCGGGATGTCTGTCCTTGAGATGGCAACCGCCTCCGAGTGAACTACAACTGAATTCTGTTACGCTGAGTAAAGTGACTGGATGGAATGACTCCAGAAATATGGGATCTCCAGAGTAGGGGTTGAGTCAGAACGGTGGATGCTGTAAAGGAGTGCATGAGTATCCATCCTGATCTCCATGGCAGGGCCTGAAGCTGGCTTCACAAAAGGTCAAGGAGAGATGCACAGGAGAAGGTTCCGAGTCCCAGATCTGCTGCATCCACCCAAGAAAACATCCTCTGAATTTGGATAATCGTCCAATTAAATGATGAATCAACCAAATTGCCACCCTCCTAGTCTATAATTCCTAGTGCTGGTTTTTGTCGGTAAAAGAGGGGAGGTGGATGGAGTTTACACTTCTAAATCGTTGAAACTCATAGAATTTCTTATTTTTAAATTTTCATTCTCCTCGTTTTCAGAAAAAATATATCAAGAACCCAAATGCGGAAATTCGCCCACATTTTGTTAATATTGCTCTAAATAAAAAAAATTCATCAAAATCTGACAACTTCTTATAGTTTTTCACGTACAAGGATTTGCGGACTCACAGATCGACTGACCGACACACAGTCAGACATGAAACCAAAATTGTTCTGGAGGTCTTGAGGTATAACGCAGTGAAAATTTTGATTTTGGAGGACATTTTTTTGGGGGGTGTGCGCGTGGGTCGGAAAAACAGTTTATTGTTATTTTTAATATAAACTAGACCTCATTCTGAGAATTTTGACCCCAACCGCGACCTTCTAGCATGAGAAGACCTTTTTCTATGATTTTTCGAAGTTTCGAATGTTTGCCTCCACCTTTGTGGACTCGGAAGCAAAATGACTGGAAATCCGCTACTGACTATAATGGAGCTACTACGTCTGCTTTTCAGGAATTTTTTTACTCCTTTTCTATATACACCAACCGAGCTAATCGCCAGATCATGTGGTCTATTAGTGTGCAATGATTATTTAATTCTGTGTAATCGGCTTCCAAATTATCTGACAAAGAAAAGTGCTGAGCTCAATGTGTTTTGGGCAAAGGAGTGGGGTACTCTTCAAGTAAAATATGGAACCCCTTTAATGGATTTTGGGGATGTGAGCGAGTGGAAGAAACTTATTGAAGAAAGCCTTAGCAGGATAGAGAGAGCAATGGTCGGTGAGTATGAACGAAATGCGCTGAATTCTCTGAACCATCCCCAATATCGTGCCCTCAGAATGGAGTATGAGGTATAGGTACCGCTTATGAGTGTCAAAAACTTTCAAGATTGTAAGTGGCTCTTCAAAATTAGAGGGGATCTGATGGCATTGAATTGCAGACCATATGATACGGCCGGCCAGACCTGTGATCTGTGTAGTAGTGGAGATCTTTCCATTTCATTGGAAAGTATAGTGCACTTCGTGCAGTGAGGAGAAGATATTTAGGGGTTTTTGAAATGAATTGGTGAGAATATATTAAATTAATAAAGTCTGTACCCCCTAAGATATGGGAAATTCTGCATGGTGGCTTGGGGTCTGAGGTATACGGCAATGGCAGAATACGGGTTTGCCAGTGCTTGAGAGAAGCATCACCCTTACTGTTATTGTGAACATCATGTTTGTATTATTATTGGTATGTGTTGTTACTGACTGATTATGTTGATTTTCCTCATTGTATCTTCTCTTGTAAGAAAGAATTATTGTCATTATTATTACACTGGCTGGATGATTTGGCTGGATGATTTGTATGATGACGGCGAATCCATCGGACGGTCATTCTTTGACTACGATGAGTTGCATGACTCTTTGATCTTATTTATCATCTTGAGATGTATTTAACAATAGAGCATGCTTTATTTATCTATCTAATGATTATTTAATTAAACATGATCAAAAGAGTGTATGAAAAAATTCATGATCCACGAAAATTGTTTATAGCAAGAAATGAGAGCTGCGGTCAGTGTACATTTGTGAGCATTAAAGACCCCAGAACTACCTGTAACTTGAAGTTCTTGGGTCTTTAGTGTGCAGTTAACAAAAATTACTCGTAAATAGTTCAGCAACCACGGAAAATCGTTTATTATTGACTAGATAATTCTCAAAAGATTCAAACAACTATTCTCGAGTTAAAATGCCTTCGATTACAGCCGAAGTTCTTGATGGGTACTTGCAGGTACTATTGATCGTGACAGTCTCAATTGGCGGGCAGGAGGGCGGTCGTAGGTGGTTCCTTCTGTGATTCTTTGTCTAGTTTGCGCTTCTTGATTCTCTCCAGTTTCAGCAGGTGGAGGGCCTTCTCTTTTTGTGTCATCGGCCTCTTCGAATCGAACTCGGAACCTTTCAAGGACGGAAATTCATTAAGATCGCTCGCCAAATTAATCATTAGAATTTACGCAAGATTTTTCAAATTTCAGGATGAGAAAACTCATTTGATGCGATGCGAAGTGCATCTTTTATGGAAAATTCTAATTGAAATGATTCAAAAAATGGAATTAATTAATGCAATTGAAACTTCCATAACTTGCACTCCCTTATCCATAACGTGATTGTGTTAATTGCCTTGACCTGGTCATGTTGCAGGCTCAGACTTACGCTATACTCTAATATTTCACCTGAGCCGAACGAAGCTTGATAACTGTACACTGGACTCAGTAACTATTGACTGAGGAATTTCTCTTTGTGACTCAGCATACACGGTGCTTCCATCGTGAGTCGCTGGTATTAATGTATAGTTATAGTAAATTTCTGTAATGCAGGCATTCTATCCAGGGTGTCCGAAAAAAAATACGGCCAAACTTCAGGGGTCGAGTCTGCAATGTATGTTCAACAACAAATGTCTCTGAGCGATTTTCTTTTAACTCCTCGTTTTTTCAAGTTTTTTCAATTTAAAGATTTTTTCGTATATTGAACCTTGTCTCACTAAAATGATTATAGCTCCCTTATTTCAAGTGGAAATTCAAATCTAATTACATCGTTGAAAAGAGCATTAAATTTCCCATCAGATGAGCTACAACACACATTTTAGACCTCACATCTAGTTGTATTTTTTTAGTCCAAACTTAAAACTTTGCAATTTTCGTGTTTTCTTTACGAAATTCTCAAGAGATTTTCACCCATTTCTTCTTGAGGAAATTTGGTGCGTTTTTCAGCAAAAACATCATCATAATCTCAGGTTTCGAACGGTATAATGAAAAAAATTTACAATTGAATTTGGGGGAGAAATTTGTGTTTGAACGCGAAAAAACGTGGATTGTTTTTCAACGAAGTCGACGTTTTGACGGGAGGATTCGTGGAAGGATGATGGGTGTGAGAAGCGGCTGTGGAGAGGACCCAATTTCATCGAAAAAAATCCACGTTTTTCCGCGTTCAAACACAAATTTCTCCCCCAATTTCGAATGTAAAATATTTTTTGATCATACCGTTGGAAACCTGAGATTTTGAGGATGTTTTTTGCTGAAAACCGCATCGAATTTCTTTCACATGGAAGTGGGTAAAAAATTACTTGAAAAGTTCTTAAAAAAACTCGAAAATTGCTAAGTTTTTAAGTTTGGACTAGGAAAAATCTAACTAGATGTGAGGTTAAATGTGTGTTGTAGCTCATCTGATGGGAAATTTAATGCTCTTCTCAACGGTGTAGTTACATTTGAATTTCCACTTGAAATAAGGGAGCTATAATCATTTTAGTGAGACAAGGTTCAACATACGAAAAAAATCTTCAAATTGAAAAACAAGGGGTTAAAAGAAATTACTAAGAGCCATTTTTTGTTGGAAATACCTCGTAGAATCGACTCCTGAAGTTTGGCCGTATCTTTCTCGGACACCCTGTATAATGACTGGTCAATTCACTGGCATACAATTGCTTCATGTTTGGAACTTCTTGCACACATTGACTAGGCATTCTGTGTAATGGCTAGGCTGTAAATTCTCACGGAGCCTTGATAAATATATGAAATTATGCCACTCTTTCAAAACCACTTGTGATATTGAAGAGAGGCTTGCTTATTAATCAAACATTTTTAATATATTTTTCTGTCTCCCCCTCCAATTTGTAGTAAACGCAATCCTTTTTTTATATTTTAAAGTATTTTTGGGTTATTATTTCTATTTGCTTGAACCCAATTGTAATGCCAATTGTAAATTCAGTAACTTATGTTGTTCGCATAAACCTTGTTCTCCGTCACTTAACATTTCAACAAAGAATCCAAATGAAAACTGCAGATTCGAATCGCGAACATTTATTTAAAAGTAACAAGAAATTACTACGAAACTTCGACTTTCTTAATTATACAACCACGATCGGAGAGGAGCTGGAGAGCTCTGAAATTATTTTAGACATTGCCTTAGAGGCCACAGTTCTTATCATAGAGTAGTGAATGTGTGAAATTACTAGCGTTTCAGACATTGACTGCCCGTTTTAGTGATTCTTTATTCATGATTTTTTTGATGATTTTAAAAAATGTTCTGGTTATTATAAATTTATAATAAAATAGTACCAACCTGGAAGTAGGACGGGCTCGTGTTGCTTCTTTTCGGCTAGTTTGAGCAGTTCGTCAAAGTTGAGCGGTGCTGGTACGTACTTTCGTTTGGGCGGCCAACAGTTCGTTACTTCGCCTCCTTTTCTCAATTTCGTCTGAAGTCCTTTCTTCTTATTTCATAAAAACTCAATCAGTTAAGAGAACCAAGAAAATTTGAAATAATTGAACCTATTATTTATTGATGTGACGCGAATTCACTGCGTAGCATTGACGTTTCAGAAGAGAACCACAGAAACAGGCTCGTTTATCTTTATTTATTTTATTTCATTTATTTATTTTTTTATACAATTTCAACAACTTATTGCATGTATAACAATACAACAATGAAATAGTAGACCAGTTAACTTTTCAGCCTTAATATTTTTCATAGTTGATCTGGGAGCCACATTCTCTGCTCAACTAACTTGGGACCCGCAATTTTCGACTCGGAACAATTTGTCCGTCAGTTTAGTACGGTTTCCCCTCAGCAGGAAAGTCCAAGTTCACTTTGGCTTATAATAATCAAATAGGCCGCTGGAACCCGCCTTACTTCCACGTTGAGATGATTCTACCTATCTGCGATTTGCTTTGTAATCTTAATGGTAATCAAGCAAAAATTCATGAATTTCCGACTACTGAAATATTTAGGAATACCTACAACTTTTTCAAATTTTTTTTTAAGTTTACCTTCAAGATACAATTTTTTTATGTCCTAATAAAATTCAGTGTCTACCTACTTCGATCACATCATCTCTCTAGTCTAACAATTATTTTGAAGAATTAAAAAAAAAAAATTACCATGACACTTTTTGGTTTTTTGACATGGATATTATTTCATTTGGCTGGGGGTCAAGGAATTTTTCGCGAGACTTTTTTTTCCACAAAAAATGCAACGCGATACCATTAAAGCAAGGTTCTCTAGAATACTGCGATGTATCACGTAAATTTTTATAGGTAGGTATGTTCTTTCCTCCTAACACACCCACTCCTTGAGTTCTGAGCGACATTCAAGCAATTGTTTCAATAATCAAGATTTGATGTAGGCAACTTCTTCGGTATAGGTACAGGTCGTTATTGAACTTAGAATAGAATAAATTAGTGAATCAATTTGCACTGGATTCCAGAAATCAACAGTGATGGTATTTGATAATGTTGGCATAATGATTGGAAGTTGAAATGGAGCTCTCTATTCCTCGTGGTTTTGATATTTTGAGGTAAAAGGCTTGTCTTAATCTTGAGACTTGACTAAATCATTCTAACCTTGGGGTCTTTGCCGTCATCCGGTTTCTCGTTTTCCTTGTCATTTTCCGGTCTCTTGACTGGAAGGAGTATCTTGATTTTGGGCACTTTTGCCTTATCGTCATTGTCGCTGCTCTCGACCGCTTTGAAGGACCGATCGCCGTTCTCATCGTCGTCATCGTCATCGCTAATGATCTCTTTCGATTTGACTTTCTTCCGTCTTCCTGCAATAAAGTATCACAGATCAGGAATGGTTAAAAAAAAGTCGTCCCATGGTGAACATAACTGAGTAGGTATCCTCCTGAGTTGTGTTTGATTGATATACCTACTCGTAAGTTACCAATCAAATCCATATTTTACTTCCCGATTCCTGAAGCACACGTCACGAATCACATCGATACCTCAACCCTAATTGGACCATGGTATCACTAGTGACACCGAAAACATCTCTGGAACTCCATATCTGTCCCAAAGTGTCATCGGAGTAACCAAAATTAAATTGCAATTTCAATTTTAATGGACCGCAGAATTTTTTTGGACTATTAGGAGTCTCAAAATAGAATTATTACAAAAAATTTCCAAGGAAATCGATTTTTCAAAAATGTCGAAATTTTTGTCATAACATCTTTGTTTACTTCTAATAACTTACAAATAGGTAATGGTTCAAAAAATTCAGCTCTGTCCATTAAATTCTTAACTTGCAATTTAAGTCTAGTTAATCTGGTGACACCGTGGGACAGCTGTGGAATTCCCAAGATGTGACAGTAGTGACACCATGGTCCAATTAGGGTTAAAGCGCGAAGGCGCTATGTCCAAAAACGGAGTCTTGAGAAAAACCCTAAAGAAGTTATCACCAGTGCACTCTTTAATTTCCTCAAGAAATTTTCAAGCTATCATCCTCAAAAAGGTCAATAATAGTTTTGTTGAATTTGAGTTTTTCTGAGATAAAAAAAAAATAAAAATAAGAAATGTGGAAGATGGATGGACATAGCGCCTTTTTGCTTTAAGGTGTCGACATTTTCCCCCGCTATTCAGATGCAACTTGTTATGGGATCACAATGAATCCTTTATGAGACACGACTTTTTAACTACTCCGTGAAAAATTCCATTCTACGAGTATAATTCAGATAAGTAGTTTTCATTTTATAATTTCCTGCACTGTGTGACATCACAGGTGCACGCAACTCTGAAAAATCTCAATAAAAACTACTCATCTTGGGAAAGTGCAGTTGGTGTCAAAATTCTTAACCTCAAGTCTAATTGCGTCGCTGGATTAAATTTGTGACTATTTTTGAAGTTTGGTCTAAACAACAAATTCCCGAAATTATAGTAATAGTTTTTTTAACGAACTGTAAATTTTACTAGGCAATCTAAAATCAACGGTTTAGTTTTGTGAAGGTATGATCAAAGAGGCCAAAGAATAGAAGCCTTGATTATTCTGAACTATGAGAAAGTAGGTATTTTTTATGAATTCGTTAGATTACTGTATTTCAGCGAATTATCGCATTTTTGGAAGGGAATGGTGCTGCGATGCAATCAGCAAGTAGCTTTTTGTGTTTGACTCGATTATTTTTTTCTACTCTCAACAGAACTTGACATTGACGAAAATCAGAAACCAACAACCTGATCCAGCAATCTCCCAGGTGTTGCTCAGGAGTTCCTCCAGCACGACAAACCAACCCCCGCAATGAAAAAAAAAATCTGTTTCCTTCCTCTATAATACCTTCCTATGCCTACTGATATCCATCGGTTTAAAAAATTATTTCTATTTACCAGACCTGGAGTCTTGGTTTTGGATGGTTTCTTCTTCTCCTTTAGCTCCCTCATCTCCTTTGTGCTTGGAGGTCCCAGATAGTACCCCTCTGGCTTCACGTTACAGTACTTGTTCATGAACTTCTCATAGAAGCCTGCTGACTCCTGGCTGACGTATCCGAACTCGTTGATAACGTAAGGATTCTCTATGGGCGACAAGGCGTGTCGCTTTTGCTCCTTCATACTCTTCATGAAAGGCTTTCACACCTCGGGGGAAAGACTCCGTGTTTGTCTCAACCAAGATATCAGAATCTATTGTATCAGGGTTGGATTATAATAGGCGGTCAGGCGCTAAAGTCGGGACACTGGTAGGTAAGGAGCGTTTTTGAAAAAGTTTCGAAGATTCGACATGACATCGCTCCGGGAAAAATATAAACAAATACCAGCTGATCTTTGGTTTGCCTTGAACACATGCTACGAGAAAATGTATCTCTCACCATGAGTTTATGGTATGGGTACTGCAGGCAAGAGTTTGCTAAACTTGGATTAGTGAGGCTTCATTTTGAATAGAATATTGTAGAATATCATTTTGAATAGAATATTGTAATATGTTGGTGTGGTAACTTAGTGAGAATAAATTACTATAAAAAAACCTATACAAAACAAAAAGTATCTGAACCTATGTTATTCAAGATTCTCTCTTCCAAATGCAAGTTTG
Organism: Apolygus lucorum; assembly: GCA_009739505.2. NCBI lineage: Eukaryota > Metazoa > Arthropoda > Insecta > Hemiptera > Miridae > Apolygus > Apolygus lucorum. The sequence goes on from CM019177.2 coordinate 64,429,636, forward strand.
TCAAAATTGTAACTCACGTTTGTAGGTACCGTATTTGTTTTGTTCTGTTCAAATAATTTTATTTGTTATTAAATTTAGGTGATTACAATCAAAGCGAAATATGTGGTCTTCTATCCTGTTCCTTTCTGCCTTACCCCTTTGCAATATAACAGTTTTAACCCCACAACCGTTACATCGTTCTTGCTTTCCGTTGAGCGGGCTGTCAGAACCACAATTTATGGTTCAATGCTCCAAACATTTTGCATCGAAAAGATTTCTGGCCCTCTTCCTAATAAAATGTATTCATTCCTTCGATGATTTGGTTGATTTATTAGAAGTAAGAACAATAATTGTTTGAAATGTTTTGAAACAAACAATAGTTTTTGGCTACTTTGAGTGGTCAGTGAATTTTTGTTGACAAAAATGTCTTGAATATTGAGTAGATCGATGTTCCCATCGATTGAATGTCACAAATTCAATTAGGGGATCATCAGCCAACAACAGGCAATTTTTGACATGGATATGTCTCTTGGCTGGGTGTCGAGAAATTTTTTGCGAAACTTTTTGCCACAAAACATGCAACGCGATACCAGGAAACAAAATCATAGCTGCATATCGGTAGCTATGAAGCAAGGTTCCTCTAGAATACGTGCAATCGGCGAGTTTTTTTTTTTAGAAAAAAAAATTCTATTTATTCTTAGAAAAAGTAAATAGGTAGGTACATATTATTAGAAGAGATGCTACGTTATTGATCACAAAAATTGAAAAAAAGTATCAGCTTACTTCATGCTAATAAATTATTCATAAAATATCATGTGTGTATTTCATTTTATCATTTTAATTATCAAATTACACCATGATCTATTGTTCTTCCCTCTAAGGGAGATATTGCAGATTTAATCATTCCCAAGTAAACTAAAAAATGTTCAGAAAAGTACTTTGACATAGATAATGTCTATGTCAAAGTAACATAATAATATTGTGTTTTATGGCTGGGGATCATGACAAAATAAGCGTGGTCGTGACTGTGATCAAAAAATGTAATAGGTAACTAAGTTGTTTACTATTTAGTACAAAGTTTTTTTTATGGTAACCTTACGCCATAAAGACGAATTGGCGATCCCTCAAAAAATTATAAACTTCGAGCAGTCAGGCTAAAGGTTTTCGGCAGCTTTTATAAATCTGACATCCCTCATTATCTCGAAACCATAAAATTTTGAGTTTCTTTAGTATGGTCCGATCCTCAAACTACATATCAGCTCTCCTAACCTAAAAAAAGGGGGGGGGGGTTTAAGGAAGTCTTTAGGGTATTTCTGGTCACAAAGAAAGGATCAGTTGATTACTGACATGAACTGAACATGCAGCTGGTCACACAAAACATTAAAGAACAAAATTTGTTTTTAATCATCTATAGTACTCCAATGAACCCCGAATTTTTACGATGAGAAATCGCACTGTCGGCTGAGCTTTGTCTTAAAAGCCCTCATCACAAAAACCCTTCTGGTCCCGTGAGAATCTTGTTGATGGAGTCAGCTTGAAGTCAATTGGCTATCAGGAACCAACCCGGATGGCTCTCAGCGACAAAGAACGAGGCCGAAAAATTGGACTTCTCCCTCTGCAAATAGCTCCTTCTTCCGAGTAAAAGGCGCAGAAGTTTATTGAAGGGGTTTTATGGGGGTCGAACCGTTACAAAACATGACCCCTCAGCTGGGAGGTTTATGGCGGCTATTGCCTCATCAGCTCGAGATGTTTTTTCTTCCTTCCTCTCTCCAAGGAAGCAATTCCAGAAGTCTGATGAAGAAGTCATTTTAGAACGAGGCGTTCGATTGTGACTTGTTACTAAACGTAATCGAGTTTCGTGTGGGGTAGATAAGTACCTATTTTCTTCTTTAAAAATATTCATCAAATGTGAGTTTTTAGAAATGTTTTTTAACTTTACTAAATCAATAATGTAGAGAGTGGGAGAACGAAAAAAAAGCAAAAATTCCACGCTCGGAAGGCCCACATCGACTAAGGTTTAGACAACCCAATACATACTAGGCAATTCCTGAGTGCAGGCTGGAGGTGATACGAATAAAACACAATGTTACCCTCACCAATGTTTGTGTTTCCTTTCACTTTGTCTGCCTAGATGGGCATTTGATGATCCTCCCAGGTCCCTTCACTTTTCTGAACCAATAGAATTCTCCTTTCACTTATATTTGCTTCAATCTGATTGAATATGACTTTCACTTTCTCGACCAATGGGATTCAAGCTCCCTTTCACTTGTGACTATACTCTCTGTTACGCTCTATATGTTAAGCTACTATACTCTCTGTGACTATACTAAGCTATGCTCTCTGTTATGAACCTTCAGTTATTGTTTGCTACTGATGATGACCTATGCGTCGAAATCGATTTAACTTGTAACTCACTTCGTGGAAATAGACAATTCTTCCCAACTCCATTTTTATTTTTTTACTGAAGGTTATCCTCAACCGGGCGTTTCATTCGGGTCCCAGAAATCCTAGATCTTCCGTACATGGACTGCAGGGGAGAGACAGTAGCTACTCTAACAGTTAGAGTAGCTTCTGTCTCTCCCCTGCAGTCCATGTACGGAAGATCGAGGATTTCTGGGACGGGAATGAAACGCCCGGTTGAGGATAACCTTCAGTAATAAAATAAAAATGGAGTTGAGAAGAATTGTCTATTTCCACGAAGTGAGTTACAAGTTAAATCGATTTCGACGATTACAAGTTACAAGTTACAAGTTAAATCGATTTCGTATAGTTACTATACTCGTCCTTGCACATCCAACACATACAACCTCCACCCATCCGCCCATACGCATACTTTTTTAACCAAAACATACCATTTTTGGCGAATGGCGACGCTGTACTCTGGGTATAGTATTAAATACTCTGATAAATAAAAAAATAATAAAAAAATAAATGTTACAATAAAATATTCCTATTTTCGTGATTGATCCTCTGATGCCGAATTGGCACCGCGATCTCAACATCCACCACCTCCCTCATGAAATCACTGAAACTCGACTTACTCAAGACCTAATCAATCCGAGGTTGCAGTCATGTCAGACCTCCATTACTCCTTGATGTCCTCTCCATCTTCAATTCATTCTTCTCCTCCTATTTTTTTTCTCCTTTTGCTCTTTTGTTCAATCTGTCGCAACTCAAAATCCTTCAAGCTTGTTGAGCAAGAGGCGTTTCCAACTTCACCTGGCTTTTCCTTTTCTACGGCTCGCTCCCTCAAGTTCATCGTCTGGAACGAAACCGATTCCTGAAGTCTGAAGCTCTTCTCCTGACGAAAAACCATTAACAGTTGAACAATCTTCTTCTGTCGATTTAGTTTTCTCTTTAAAATTGTAGTCAGCTGGTTTTAGAAAATTTGGAATTGATTATTAGTCCTGAGAATTGGAAATTGAAAGTATTGGAATTTATTAATTGGTCTGACAATTGGTAGTTTGCTCGTAAGTCTGACGCAATAGTATTTCAATGCCCATCAAACTAAACCAATTATTAAATAACAACTGATATAGTTTTATGAGCATTGAAATACTATAAGTACATAAGTAGTTTATTAGTACCTATTAAAATTAATAATATATTTTTTTTTGCAGGTAAGATCGAGCTTGATGTGTGATGGAAGTTGGAACATGTCCTGCATATTGAGGTAACAAGTATCAAGGCTGAACCGCCTTCAATCACAGTTACAGTTTTATTACAGTTTGATTGACTATTAAAAAGAGAAAAAAAATTGAGGATCCGATTTAGTCAGTCGATCTCGCATATCTCTATTTCTGTAGAGTTTTTCACAAGCATGTTAAAAACGCTGCAAATTATTACACAATGGTTTATTATTTTTCTATATAGATCACTCGTCTACAAAATCATCAACCATCCAATATAAAGAGAAGAAAAAAATAATAAAAAAAATATAAAAAAATAAAAATCACCAACCATCGGTCGGTACGTCCAAACCTTAAATTCTCGTAGTGAGCGAACGGTTAGTCCTACAGAGCTCCGCGTGGTCTCAAAAAATTCTAAAAATTCTATAGAATCTTAAATTGAAGGAAAAACAATACCTACCTTTATATCAAAATTTTTTGAGTTAGGGCGTTTTCAAAATTTCAAAATTGATTTTGGAACCCTTAGAAGTGACCTACATCGATCAAAAGCTTCGGGGCACAACTAGACCCCAAATGGAGCCTACCTACCAAATTTCATCAAATTCGGTCAATGCTAAGTGGCAAAAGTGCCACGTACGGCGGACGGACGGCCAAATTTTTATTCGATTTTTGGATTCTACGTACCTTGCAACGTAAACCATCAAATTTTGAGGGGGTGTTAACATGTTTTTTTCTTGGTCGATTCCAAAGGTTCATTATTGAAAATAATAAACCAAAATGAAAATGAAATTTCCTGACGGAGACGGTTCCTAAACGATTTCAACTGAGCAAATTTTGCCCTAAATGTTATTGATCACAGTTATCATTGTTTACAAGATAATTACATCAGATTGAGGATTACCTAGACTGATTGGAGAGAGGTGTTTTTTTTTTATATATTTTTTTTTTACCTTGGACTTGAATTAGGTTTAATCTTTGAACGCTGAGTGCACAGTTCACCCCTAATGTAAATGGCGGCAAACAGTTTATTGGTAAAAGCACAATATAGCGGATAATATTGCTTATTCCAGATAATATAGGTAGCAGAATAATGTCTGTGACGCCTGCGGTGGGCAGACACCCCGCGAGGTAGACGTTCAAGGCGACAAAGGTGAGGGTTGGGCAAACCAGTTATTCGCGGTCGGTCGGACAGAGAACCTTCTATTGTTACAGATGTTGAGTAATACTATAGGTCCATTACGGCCAACTACGAGTGTACCGTCTGCAGCTGAACGACCGTAATCTGCAAAATCTACACTCCACACTTGAGCGACTGGAGTCAGCGAGTCTTTTATCTAAGGTACATACAGGAGAGATGCAAAAGATATTCGAAAAGGAGACAATGCCTTGCGGCTGGGAGGTGGTTGAAGCTGAAATTTCAAACCCCACCCTCAACTATACGTTGTTAGTAACCCACTCATACACTGCTATCTTCTGATCAAGGATCTTCTGAAGTCGATTCTACGACCAACTTCCAACAAAAACACGCTGCAAATTATTACACAAAGGTTTATTATTTTTCTTTATAGATCACTCGCCTGCAAAGAATACACCTATGCCATTGCCACTACCGACCAACCATAATTTTGCTTCCCAATCAAGTTTAATTTGGAGAAATTAAGAGTTATGGTGCATTCATTAGGAAATTTGAATAATGGTTGCTAAGGACGCAAAACGATCGGATTTTGGTCAGATAAAATTAGAACGGAGATTAGGCCTCTATTGCGATTCACACTGTTTCCGATTTATCATTTGTCCAACCCTTGAGTTCTCGTAGGGAGCGAACGGTTTCTCCTACAAAGTTCCGCGTGGTCTCATTCGATTCTAAAAATTCAATAACTTTAAATAGATGGAAAAACAACACCTTTATATCTAAAGTTTTTGAGCTAAGGCGTTTTGAAAATTTCAATCCTTGATTTTCAACCCTTAGAAGTGATTGACATCAACCCAAAGCTTCGGGGCACAACTTGACCCCAAATGGAGCCCATAACATGGGCTATATATTATGGTATATTATATTATAATATACCAAATTTCATCAATCGGTCCCCATAGACCGATTTTGATGAAATTTTGTCTAGTTGTTCCATTTGTGGTCTAGTTGTGCCCTGAAGGTTTTGGTTGATGTCAGTTACTTCTAAGGGTTGAAATTTTGAAAACGTCCTAGCTCAAAAACGATATATATAAAGGTATAAAGGTATTGATAAAAGGTTGATATAAAAAAGGTTGATATAAAGGTATTGTTTTTTCATCAATTTAAAATAGTATTGAATTTTTAGATTCGAATGAGACCGTTCGAGAATTTTAAGAGTTTGAGTACTAGAATTTCAAGAGTTTGTAACCATCGTAATTAATAAAACTCATGATGATTAATTATGGTGAAAATCAAGCAAAAAACGAAACTGAGCCTACTAACCTACTTAAACAAGATAATTTCCCTTAAAAAATAAAATAATTTTGCATTCCTAATAAAATAATTTCATTTGCAAATACAGACAATGTATTACAATGCCTTATCTATCATAATATCCAATCTATCGAAATAGCGAATGTATCAAAATGTTGAGTATATTAAAATATAATGATCCATCAACATAATTTTCCAATCTATCAAAGTATGTAACGTATCAAAGAGTCCAACTTATTAAATTTTCGAACGTATCAAAATGTCCCTTGTACCGTCCTGAGGTCCCAAAATTTAGCAGAATAACATATGATAAGCTACGCGATAAGCTTCTTTTGTAAGCTTTGAAATAGATCCATGCCATTATTCAATATTATCGATCTGGACCGTTCTCTTGTCCGGAAGTCAAGTTTCGTCACGGTAAATCGAAATTCTGAGCAACTAAACTATGACAAAACCTTATTTCATGGTAACCCGGCGTCTGTTAGGGGCTTAAATTAGCCAACGCCCTGAAAATCGACGGAACAACAAAGAAAGTTACACCAGATGAAAGAGACGCCGCTCGCAGCGCCTGCGCAGCCAAAACGTCGTTGCGGTAATGCCGTATCTCCCTGGACAATGATGGCGTTCCCAGACAGCGCCTTTGGCTGGTCTTTACTATCGATACCATTACGTGTACTTGGATCAATTAAGTTTTTCGAATGAGGTGGATTCACTTCATTTTCCTCGTCCCTATAGAGCGTAGGATCTCTGAGACTCTGGACAATGGGAATCTGAGACGAGGGGTTCCCACGGGTCTGTGAACTGCAGGACCAACTGGCCTAATTCCAATCAAGGCCGTTCATTTTCACTTCGAGACACTCGCGTTGATATCTGAAGTAAAAGTTCTGGTGGTTTATAAGAGATACTATACGCACTGTGAAGGATACTTAGGTATACTTAATTCAACAGTCCAAATGTGGTGTGAGGCTTCATTCCCAACACGACATTCCTCCGTGGAATCCTGGAAAATGGTTATTTTCTTCCATATTCCATCGATGAATTCAGCCTATATTTATTCTGATGACGATGGATGTTGGGAATCGTTCATACTCCTACCTATAAACAGAAAAATCCTGTAGATTATATCAAATTCCACGACATTTTTTTTTTGTTGCAAAATTCGGTAATAATATGAAAGGATTATTAGTATGATAGTAACATCGTCATCACATAAACCAAACTTTTATCTCGATACTTCTCATATACCTAGTTATACCATGAAAATGGAACCTTGCTCGAATTTAGCTCGTATGGTCATACTACGCGGCCATATTACGAGTACGTACTCAAGTACATGCAGGGTGTCTACACCTAAGAATGTTAATCCTCTAAGGGCCGATTCCACAACTAATTTCCCACAAAAAATCCCCTTTGCAATCTCTCTTTAGACCTTTGTTTTTTGGAGTTTTGCCTGACGACCACAAACGAGCGTTTGATCAACTGCTGGGAGCGGAAGATTATCCGTAAGGTACAGGGTTCAGCAGGGAGGTATGGATGATTTGAAATAATAGCTACACACTCATTTTCAAATGAAACTAAAATTTCATTGTTTCAGTGTGTACCTTGGATGATGCCATTATGAAAATTAAAGAGGAAAAAAATAAAACATTGATTATGTACGAAAAATAACATCTGATAAGTGGTGTCCGTTTTTGTCCACACACTCCTGTAGACGTTGTGAGAAGTTGTCCATACTCTTATGTAGCATTGGACGTGGTATTGCTCGAATTTCTTGAGTTATTGCTTCATTCAGGGCTTCAAGTGTACGTGGTTTGTGTATGTATACACGTGATTTGAGGTAGCCCCATAAAAAATAGTCACAAGGTGTCAGGTCTGGTGACCGAGGAGGCCACTCCACATCTCCACGCAACGAAATGAGGCGCCCAGGAAACGTCTGCCTAAGAAATTCCATCAATGCTTTATTTTTTCCTCTTTAATTTTCATAATGGCATCATCCAAGGTACACACTGAAATAATAAAATTTTAGTTTCATTTGAAAATGAGTGTGTAGCTATTATTTCAAATCATCCATACCTCCCTGCCGGACCCTGTATTTAGGCCACTGTACGAGGATGGGCAATGGAGAATCAGGAAAAATGACGAGTTGAGAAGGCTGTATGTGCAACCGGACCTGGTAGTATTCATCAGACGTGGAAGACTAAGCTGGTGGAAGATGGCTCGGTCATGTGGAGAGAATGCCTCCAGAGCGATGTCCTCGTTGATCAATGTATGCGAGGCAACTGGAGGAAGAAGGCAGAGAGGACCTAGGATGCGTTGGCTTAGTGTGAGAAGATGGAGAGAGAAGGCCATGGATCGGAAGGAGTGGTCGTCTGTTGTTTAAAGGGCCCTGGTTCCTCAAGGACCGTAGTGCCAAATAAATATAAAAAAGTTTTGGAGTTTTATTCACTCTAAAGTTATTTTTCTCCAGTTTTTGATCTTACATCGCTAAAATGGTCAGAACTTTCTTTATTTTCAACGTAAACTTAAAAATAGACATATCCTTGGAAGGTGCGTTGAATTTCTCATCTCTCGCATTTGGATTTTTCATGTGTTGGTCAAATAAGCGAAAAAATTGACCAAAAATAAGAATTTGACACTTTTTTAAATACTCGTAAACACTTTTTTAAGGGGTGTAAAATATCAAAACAAAATGGTAAAAACCCGTACGCGTTTCAGGTAAAACTTACTCAAAATCTCAGCTTCTCTACGATATAATCAACAAAATTTACAATCGAATTTAGAGGAGAGATTTGTGTTTGAACGCTTGAAAACGTGAAATTCACTTTTATCACAATTCAATTTTCGTTTTGGTATGAGAATCTGGGGTTTGAAAAAGATGGGCTACTTACCTCAGTGAGAGACGCTATTTACTGCGCTGCCTCTCTTCAGTTTACATTTTTTCTGAACTGCTCGAGCTCATCATAGAGAGAATTGACGCATTTTCCAACGGTATATTCAGATTTTAATTTGCATAAAAAAACTTGGATGTCGAAAACACGAAACAAATTCATTTAAGGTGAAAAAAGTTGGATTAAGCGGAGCAAAAAAAGTGTTATGAAAGAAAAGTTGATGCTAATTAGTTGTGGAATAGATCCTCAAAGTATTCCTGATTGGTTTCGGGGCATCCTATACATTATATGCAACTTTTACTCATAAACTGAACCACCATGAATCGAAATCAAGGTTGTCGAAAATTGAATTTTGTCGTGAAATTGAAAATTCTGTATTTTGGTTTGATAATGATAGTGTCGTCTGAAGAATGTCAAAAGTTCCTCCCAGAGTAGTTTTGTTAAAATTGCTTTGAACGGGAGAAAGTAACTCGAATATGAATAAGGTAGGTCATAGAAGGATTTGAAGCGCGATCGTGACCAAGCGCACATGCGCCATGAATAATGCAGCCGCTGGTCCATAAAAGTGCAAGTTATGTGCATGTCAAGGTATGAGTTGGTAAGTACATGGTACAAGATGTATGCAAAAAGTAATCTTTCAACGTGGACGATATAGTAATGTAAGGAAATTAACTCGGGGTGATCAAGAGATGTGAAGAAACTCAATAATAAATTCACACTTTCATTTCTTGCGTCAGCTTCCCAGACCTATGTGAATGCCATACGGAATTGAAAAGCGGTTAAAACTCGGCGCTGCGCGCCTCGGCGGGGGCTTCGCCCCCTGCACCCCCGGATGATTTCCGCTTAGAGCCTAATGGCTAAAATGTGACATACCTTGAAAAGGTTTTTGCTCCCTCTCCCTCTAGTCCAGTCAAATTAGCAGTTAGGGTTTGCATTAATTCCGGACAAAGCGAAACTTTTATGGGTGACTTGTGGGTGCCTATCGAACATGTTTTTAGTATATTCTACTAGATTCTCCTTGTGCTAACTTTTTGGTGCCCGAAAAACCGCGATTTTTCGGCACTTGTTTCAGTTTTTTGCCTATAACTCGTACACGATGCATCCTACGGAAAATTATACTCTATCCTTTATTAAACAGGATGAATTTCTGCGTCGAATGACCACCTGAAACGTTAAGATCGGTTCAGCTGTTTGGCCGAAATCGATCGTTGAAGTTTGGCGATTTTTCCCAAATTGGTTGAAAAATGGGTTACGCTCAAGTTTCAAGGCCTGTACATCAAAAACGGCGTATCCAACCAAAAAATGTCACATAATCAAAGTTGTAGAGAATCAAATTTTGTGTAAGAAAAGCATCCCCCCTTCCTCCCCCCTCCCACCCGCCCCTACCAAATGATAGAATAACGAAACAACTTCTGAGTAAACGAAATTATGAGTATTGAAAACGGTGTTGCAATCAAAAAATGTCATATAATCAAAGTGAAACGTCTGTTGTTCAACTTACTAAGGCACTGAGGTACTTGTAATACTAGAAAAGGCGAAAGAAAAAACATTCTCCTGGTCCTAACTTTTTGGTGCCCGAAAAACCGCGATTTTTCGGCACTTGATTCAGTTTTTCGCCTATAACTCGTACACGATGCATCCTACGGAAAATGTTACTCAATCCTTTATTAAACAGGATGAATTTCTGCGTCGAATGACCACCTGAAACGTTAAGATCGCTTCAGTCGTTTGGCCGAAATCGATCGTTGAATTTTGCCGCTTTTTCCCAAATTGGTTGAAAAATGGGTTACGCTCAAGTTTCAAGGCCTGTACATCAAAAACGGCGTATCCAACCAAAAAATGTCACATAATCAAAGTTGTAGAGAATCAAATTTTGTGTAAGAAAAGCATCCCCTCTTCCTCCCCCCCTCCCACCCACCCCTACCAAATGATAGAATAACGAAACAACTTCTGAGTAAACGAAATTATGAGTATTGAAAACGGTGTTGCAATCAAAAAATGTCATATAATCAAAGTGAAACGTCTGTTGTTCGACCTAAGGCACTGAAGTACTTATAATAATAGAAAAGGCAAAAGAAAAAACATCTCGTAGATTCTCCTTTTGCTCACTTTTTGGTGCCCGAAAAACCACGATTTTTCGGCACTTGTTCCAGTTTTTCGCCTATAACTCGTACACGATGCATCCTACGGAAAATTTTACTCAATCCTTTATTAAACAGGATGAATTTCTGCGTCGACTGACCACCTTCATTTTTTAGATCGGTTCAGCCGTTTGGCCGAAATCGATCGTTGAAGTTTGGCGATGTTTCCCAAATTGGTTGATCGCCAAAACTTCAACGATCGATTTCGGCCAAACGGCTGAACCGATCTAAAAAATGAAGGTGGTCAGTCGACGCAGAAATTCATCCTGTTTAATAAAGGATTGAGTAAAATTTTCCGTAGGATGCATCGTGTACGAGTTATAGGCGAAAAACTGGAACAAGTGCCGAAAAATCGTGGTTTTTCGGGCACCAAAAAGTGAGCAAAAGGAGAATCTAGGAGATGTTTTTTCTTTTGCCTTTTCTATTATTATAAGTACTTCAGTGCCTTAGGTCGAACAACAGACGTTTCACTTTGATTATATGACATTTTTTGATTGCAACACCGTTTTCAATACTCATAATTTCGTTTACTCAGAAGTTGTTTTGTTATTCTATCATTTGGAAGGGGCGGGTGGGAGGGGGGGGAGGAAGAGGGGATGCTTTTCTTACACAAAATTTGATTCTCTACAACTTTGATTATGTGACATTTTTTGGTTGGATACGCCGTTTTTGATGTACAGGCCTTGAAACTTGAGCGTAACCCATTTTTCAACCAATTTGGGAAAAAGCGGCAAAATTCAACGATCGATTTCGGCCAAACGGCTGAACCGATCTTAACGTTTCAGGTGGTCATTCGACGCAGAAATTCATCCTGTTTAATAAAGGATTGAGTAACATTTTCCGTAGGATGCATCGTGTACGAGTTATAGGCGAAAAACTGAATCAAGTGCCGAAAAATCGCGGTTTTTTGGGCACCAAAAAGTTAGGACCAGGAGAATGTTTTTTCTTTCGCCTTTTCTAGTATTACAAGTACCTCAGTGCCTTAGTAAGTTGAACAACAGACGTTTCACTTTGATTATATGACATTTTTTGATTGCAACACCGTTTTCAATACTCATAATTTCGTTTACTCAGAAGTTGTTTCGTTATTCTATCATTTGGTAGGGGCGGGTGGGAGGGGGGAGGAAGGGGGGATGCTTTTCTTACACAAAATTTGATTCTCTACAACTTTGATTATGTGACATTTTTTGGTTGGATACGCCGTTTTTGATGTACAGGCCTTGAAACTTGAGCGTAACCCATTTTTCAACCAATTTGGGAAAAATCGCCAAACTTCAACGATCGATTTCGGCCAAACGGCTGAACCGATCTTAACGTTTCAGGTGGTCATTCGACGCAGAAATTCATCCTGTTTAATAAAGGATAGAGTATAATTTTCCGTAGGATGCATCGTGTACGAGTTATAGGCAAAAAACTGAAACAAGTGCCGAAAAATCGCGGTTTTTCGGGCACCAAAAAGTTAGCACAAGGAGAATCTAGTAGAATATACTAAAAACATGTTCCATAGGCACCCACAAGTCACCCATAAAAGTTTCGCTTTGTCCGGAATTAATGCAAACCCCCCCCCCCTTTTTTTGGCTAATTTGACTGGACTACTCTTTATCTTTCTTCCACTGTAATATTTAAGATACCTCCTTATTCATAATAACATCAGGTTGTCAAGCATATTTGTCGTCAAGCATGTGATAAATCATAGCGCTACTTTCCTGTCGCTTTTTCCTGTCGCTTTTTCCTGTCGCTTTTTCCTGTCGCTTTTTACTGTCGATTTTTCCTGTCGTTTTTCGGCGGGGGGTCCCATCGCTAAAACCTTTTCAAGGTTAAAACCCCAATTAACAGATGAATATAATTACCGCCCCAAACGGATTTGAAATCTATGAAATGTGATGAGTCGGAATTCTTTGAATTCTCTAAAACGCAAGATATGGAAGAAAATTTTGATTTTGGATTGTATAAATTGTTTCACTTAATTTGTTTCGAAATCAATATACAAATATTTTCTGAAATTTCTTCAAGTAAAATTAATTTCAAATGAATTATTTTACTGGACAATCTAGGGTCTAATCCGTGTGCTGCCCTTGAATTACGTCAAAATCGAACGACTTGTACAGTGTTAATTTAGCTTTTCCCACTATTAGCATTGTATAGGAAGTACCCAAGCTTTTAAGTTATTTTATTCGATGTGTTGTGGTTGTGGACTTTTCTTGTTTTCCAAATAAGTAGGGGTTTTTGAGACGATGAACGTCCTTTGTCGTTTCCAATCACTTTAATTCCTGGAGAGCTTTTGACGACCCTCTGGTTGAGAAGAGGTGGTTGAGATTTCAAAGTGTAAGCCAATTTGTTAGTTATCTGCAGTAGTGGTTACTTGTGCTCTGCACAGAAATCTCATCCGCTTGCTGTTGGATTGAAAATGACAACCAGAGGGTTGTCGAGAACCTTCCAGGAATTATAATGATTGGAAACGACAAAGGACTTTCATTGTCAAAAAACCCCACTTATTTGGTTATAATCTCGTTTAAATATTTCAACTCGGTCTTCCTAACGTCTGTATTGTAGTTTCAAGTTTACTCGTATTCCTAATAACTACATCCGAGCTCTAGTCACTCCTTCCATTCTACTTGCTTAAATATTTCAACTCGGTCTTCCTAACGTCTGTATTGTAGTTTCAAGTTTATTCGTATTCCTAATTACTGCATCGGAGCTCGAGTCACTCCTTTCATTTACCTGGTTAACCCATTTCAAGCCAAGGATAGAAATAACAGAGTAGTGAGAGGAGGAGGATGAACTGTTTTACAGGATGGCGGCCGTAATAAGGCATAATTTTCTCACCAATTGAGAGCGAAAATACTCCAAATTTTATGAATTTCACGATTTAATGGGATTTAAGAGGCCTCAGTCTTCCCAATCGATGTGATTTATCCAATTCATTGTTGTTGGTAAAATGTAAAAATCTATTTTATGGACCGGAATCCGTTTCGACTCGTAATCCAGAACGCTCAGTCGCCCAGGATCGAATTTGAGCCCCCATAATCATGCTTTCGGCCAAAGGCCTCCTTTTCACAAAAAAATTCCAAAATTGCATCGAGCACCAAAAGGTTGAAGAATTTTTGTTTGACGAGTTTAGGAACAGCATGAACGAAAAAAAATTCTTCTACGAAGACTTCCTACTATTTTCAATATTTCAAAAAAAGTCGATGCGAAAATGCATCAGTGGTCGGAAATGGGTTAAGTATTTTGTCCGCTTTCTAAGTTGGGGCCGAGAGCGCGAATGATTGTAGTCCTCTCACACAGCTGATCTGATTATCCTCTCACACCCCTGAGGGTTCCTCCCGATCACTTTTGACAGCTGATCTATCTATCCTCTCTCATTTCCCAGAGGCTTCAGAGCGGTATCAACGGCCGAAGTAGGAGTGCAAATTATTACAAAATTGCTATCCTATCTAATTTTCCCTGTTGAAGACTTGTAGTTCTAGTTTAGTTAGTACGCTGAATTATCCATCCTCCTGCATTTTATCTTATGCCATGGTTCCTGCTGCAAAGCTCTCCTCGGGAGTCTCTTCATGGTTTCTCCATGAGAAAGCAAAGACCATGAGTCCTCTTTTCATGGTCGACGCCAGATCTAGGTTGCTCTTCGACGGATTGACACCCTGCGATTCGGCCCAGTAACACACTTGGGAGACTCACGGTCTCTCAGCGTCTCCTTTGTCTTCGCACGCCGCACTTATCTGATGGGACGGCAGTTTTTTGTTCTGATCTCTTCAAGACTCAAAGGTTGCTTCGTCCTCCGGCTGACTTGTAGATCTGCAGAGAAGGGGTCGTCTTCCAATGCGATCTTCTTATTTGTTGGTTGGTCGCGGCCCCATGTCGATTAACTTGTTCCTCCTGCCTTCCACACGTGAGTGTATTCCATTTTATACTAATTTTGCTTCCACACTATCGAAAATGGGGATGCTTTGTATTCGTGCAGGTGGTCAAAAAAACGCCTGTGCTCCAAAATCAAATTTCCTTTTCCATTTTGCTTTTCAAAGCATTTTGAACAACTTTAGTTTTGTGCCTGTCTGTGGTCGATTCCTTATTCAAATCAATGTCGAATTTGGATCAGATTTTCAGGGCTTGAGTGGTTTAGCCTCAAAGCGGTCTTCTACGAATTTTGTCAACATCGGACTAACAGCAGTCTGAACTCACACTTAAACGTGATTTTACTTCTGGAGGGTAGCCCTTAAATCACGATCCCATCAATAGAAGCCAATCCCATCAATTATCGGCGACGCCTTATCCATGTTGCTGTTTGTAGACATCGTACACCAACAACATGATCGTGAAAATCCAGTTTAATATTGATGAATTCATATAATCATGAATTTCTACACCTACTAATTCCATACTTAACATCGATATTATGAAGGTACATTGCGCACCCAATTGTTGGCAGGCTGTTGTTTTTATTTTACTGTATTGTTTTTGATAACTAGGTAGTATTTCAAACCACTCATTCTTACGGATTATCCACTGATTTCACAACAGTTTATAACTTTTATGTAGGTGCCTACTTATTTAGATCAGCCATCTCCTAAGATCCTGCCATCTCCTGTTCCTCAGAGATTAATCTAGTTGTGGTATTTGTGCTGCTAGAACAAGTTATTGCGCTATTGTTCAACGTATCATGTTGAAGGTTATTAATGTTGTGTTGGACCCACATCTAGAGTTTCCGTAGGCAATGCAACCTTTTATTGACCATGACTTTTCAGCCTCTTCACAAAAATTTTCCTCAGGTTAAACGAAACCAAAATGTTAAGAAAATTTGTTGGCACTGAGTCTACGTTTTAGTCGTAACGATGTAGTTAGAAGTATGACTGAATCGGGGAGGGGAGACGCTGATTCTAATTTTACAAGCAAGCCAGTTCGATCTGTCCGTTTTATTTGAAAGACTTATCAAAAAACACTGTTAGTTGTTATAATCTGCCTAGAATTTACCAGTATGTTCGTTTCGGTGACTTTAGGCACATCTTACTCGTGGTCTTTTCCTCTTCAGTGATAAGTGATTTGTATTGTATGTATTAAATAATTGTTTTTGGTTCGTACAATCAGTTCTACTCCCGCAGTTGCTTCTCTTTATGAAATACTTCTCGTGCCATTTCGAAAGAACTTGGGAGTACGGGATATTTATTGTCAGTGCTCTCTAACGGCGATTTTTTCATCTATGATTTCTATTTCTGGGAGGCCTGGTGTTACTTCAAAAGTATCTTTTCTTGCAGCTTCCCACTATTTTTGTATAATGCTTTCCATACGTTATCCATTTTACCCGTTCATTTTACCTGTTTTATACAAAACTTACTTGTAGATAAGATAATGAAACCGCGTTGAATCCCTTGGGAAAAGGTCCCAAGGGGCTAGGGGCTTATTTTAGCAAAAGTATCTGAGCTGGTGAGTTGGCTTAGGATTTATTTAAGGTAAGAGACTTGTTGAATAAACTTTAAACAATGCAAAACTGTGCACATCAAGATGGTTTACAGAGACGGTGGCGGCAGCCGTGTTGTTTTTTGTTTTTTTTGTTAGTTGCTGATCGGCCTGAGTTTTTCCATGATTTTGTTGAGGTCCTACTCTTTTCGCCTTCTTCAACATTATTTGTGCTCTTTCGCCATTGCTGTGATGAAGCATAGAAATTACATGTAGTTCTTGGTAGGTACTATACATTATACGCAAGTAATTGCTTAAAATATATTTTTCACGAAAATTCGTCCAAAGTATAATTAATATTATTTATTATTGAAGAAAGTTCTTGAAAGTTGAATGTGTATAAATAATTTTCATGTTTCCATTGATTGATGACTCTGTTTACTATGTACTGTTATAATTATGGGTACGTTTTTACTTACGTTCGGTATCCCATGTGGGTATATATTTTACGTACGTTCAATAATTTATTGTGGGTTCAAAGAAACGCTACTCAGCCAATACCTACTGCCTAATGCCGAATCAAACGAAGAAAACAAATCGACGTCAACAACTAACTACAAGAGACGGAATTTTGACATTTTATGTCTTTACTTTGGCACATAAACGAATAAACGTCACGAGAATTTGCTCACGAAATTTTTTAATGATATCCACTTACAACCAAGTCGTTGCTACGGAACTTTATCTTCGTCATTCGTGTTCGTAGAAAAATCTTTCACCATTCGTTGGAAAGCACTAAAGTTATACATAAGTTATACACTGCCAAAACCGCTGTAATTAAGGAAGAGATTGAGATAATTATACCCCTGAGTTAAAAGAACTATGAAAAACACTCGCGGTAAGAGTTTGTTACTCGTCAACAAACAGTTATTGAGAAAGCATAATATGCTATAATATGCTATAACAATATTATTGTTATAGGTAGGTAGATGGGTGAAGGGGGCGGGAAAAAGTAAAGACATAAAATGTCCCAATGTGTTGCAGACTCGTATGCAAGCGTTTAATTCAATTTTCTTCTTGTGTTGGGGTCCCCCACTAGGTCCTTTTGGTTTATTATTTTCAATAATAAGCCTTTGGAATCGAGCAAGAAAAAAAAAATTTTAACCCCCCCTCAAAATTTGATGTTTTACGTTTCAAGGTACGTAGAATACGAAAATCGAATAAAAAAATTTCCGTCCGTCCGCCGTACGCCGTACGCGGCACTTTTCTTAGTTACCATGGACCGATTTCGATGAAATTTGGTATATGGGCTCCATTTGGGGTCTAGTTGTGCCGCGAAGCTTTTGGTTGATGTAGGTCACTTCTAAGGGGTGGAAATTAAGGGTTGAAATTTTCAAGAGTGCCCTAGCTCGAAAACTCTCGAAATAAAGGTATCGTTTTTTCACTAATTTTAAATAGTACTGAATTTTTAAAAATTTTTGAGACCACCCGGAGCTTTGTAGGGCAAACCGTTCGGTCCCTACGAGTACTTGAAGGTTTTCCTTCGATAAAACAGAATCATGAGTGTGAATCGCAAAAGAGGTCTAATCTCCGTTGAAATTTTTTCTGACTAAAATGCGATTGCTGTTCATTTCTTCGATTTGTATAGTTTTGCCTTCTGCGTAACCAGTAATCAAATTTCCATAATCAAAAGTCAATGGAGAATACTGAAGGCGCCTGAGTGGTCACTGATCAGCTGAGTGAGCTCCAAGGCCATTTCCTCTCCTGTTGAACGCAGGAACCTGAAATTTGAGAGGGCGGGTCAAAGGAGAATGCTGAAGGCGCCTGAGTGGTCACTGATCAGCTGAGTGAGCTCCAAGGCCATTTTCTCTCCTGTTGAACGCAGGAACCTGAAATTTGAGAGGGCGGGTCAATAGAGAATGCTGAAGGCGCCTGAGTGGTCACTGATCAGCTGAGTGAGCTCCAAGGCCATTTCCTCTCCTGTTGAACGCAGGAACCTGAAATTTGAGAGGGAAGGTCAAGGGAGAATGCTGAAGGCGCCTGAGTGGTCACTGATCAGCTGAGTGAGCTCCTAGGCCATTTCCTCTCCTGTTGAACGCAGAAACCTGAAATTTGAGAGGCAGGGTCAAAGGAGAATGCTGAAGGCGCCTGAGTGGTCACTGATCAGCTGAGTGAGCTCCAAGGCCATTTCCTCTCCTGTTGAACGCAGGAACCTGAAATTTGAGAGGGCGGGTCAATGGAGAATGCTGAAGGCGCATGAGTGGTCACTGATCAGCTGAGTGAGCTCCAAGGCCATTTTCTCTCCTGTTGAACGCAGGAAGCTGAAATTTTAGAGGGAAGGTCAAGGGAGAAGGTGGTGGTAGGTGCTATTGATGGAGAACCAGTGATCTATACAGAAGGGTGATCTGTACAGAAAATAATAAACCTTTGAGCAATGATTTGCAGCGTTTTTCATTTGCCACAAAATAATAAAATTAGATTCAATCAAAATCATAATCATAATCCTTGAACAAAACTTGACTCTACCTAGCGACCGACGGTAAACTTGAATTGTTGCGGTGAAAAATGAAGCAATGTCGTTGTCATGGTTTTACCTTTGCACATCTGCATGAGATCTGCTGGTCAGTTATCTTCAGCTGATTGTTTCTGCCTCTTGTCTCGTGTTGTTTAAAACCTGTAAAAACGAAACATGGCACTTGTACTCTTTCTACATCGATCGGGCACGTTTTCAATTTGAACTTCATATTGCGTTACACTTATGTATTTTTCCAGTGAATTTAAGAATAATTTTCTCCATTCTCGTTGTGAAATGTAGATTATGACGACAATAATCAGTATGTTTTTGCAAAGTCCACCGATTTACTACTGCATTGATGTTAGGTGCGTCATCCTTCGATTCCTTCTAGGTACCTTTGGCTAACCAATATTAATTGTTGTATTATATTTGTAATGAGTCGTTATTATATTTTTCTACATACTTATATGCAACTAATATTTTACTCCAAATCATTCTTACGATAATTTTTAATTTTTGTTATTTTTTCCAGAGGGGCGTGTGGAGGTGTCGAGAGAGAACAAGTACTTGAGCACTCTTCACCCTGGCAAAGTCTTAGGCGAATTGGCTATCCTTTACAACTGCAAGAGAACTGCTACCATCAAAGGTGTGTACCCCAGTTATTTACCTACCTCATGTTTTTTCCTCTTGTTGAAATTATCTTCTTGTCTGTTATCGGTCAGTCGCACTCGCCGGATACCCCTTTTTGGAAGGCCATCGAAAAAAAAGTCAATTTCTATATGAAAATCAAATAGCAGCGAGACTGCGATGTGATTCCTGAAATGATTTTAGGCATGTTTTGACTTTTGATCCCAAATACTTTGCACCCAACCATAATATTTTATGTAGGTGCCACCATAGAATGCCCTATGCACTTATTGCAGTTTCAAATGGAAGTTTTGTGGTCTGAAGTTATCTTCCAGTCGTTTCTCTATGGAGCGGTCATTCTGCTCACGTCACGTTCATTTTCTCTCCCCTGACGTAAATGGATTGTAAACGAAAGTCAGGCGTTGTAAATGTAGTTCAAGCAGTCAGTGGGTTCCTAGAAAGGTTGAGTTGAAGGACCAGTTCCGCAGTTCTGCTGACAGAGGACGACGATGCTTCTGCTTGAGTTCGCATCACGTCTGCGTGTGCCGTTAAAGGCGAAAACGACCCAGTAAAATCGGTCAACGGGAGCGAGAGAGCATCTACCTGAATGCCTTTACCGACTTTTATCGTCATATTATAACCTGTACAATTCATTTACTTCCTTACTAGTACAAGTAGTTCCTACTCTTAACGCCCTTCCTGCATTTCTATCCATTTTACTAAGATCCAACTGTAGCAGGTGCGCCAGCTGGCGTAACAGGTACTCTGAACTGTGAGCATAATCTTGATTTCTTTTCTAGTGTCTTTACATCACTATCAGTTTACATTTACTATCTTGTGACAAAGGATGGGAATTGTGTATTACAATATTTTTTGAAAATTGAAAAACTTCATAACCCATGAGTACTTACTGGCTACCTGTTTAGAGAAAACATGTTTATTTGAGATGCTCTTGGTGTTTTCTAGATAAAAAACTCGATTCCAAAGGCTTATTATTGAAAATAATAAACCAAAATAACATAGGGGATCTTTCATGACCGTGACCTCGTCTTTTTTGACTTCAAGGTGTTTTATACAATTGAGGACTTGTGTAGGTGCTCTTACTCTGGGCCAGTATGTAGGTGAGGTCAGAAGAAACTAGGGATGAATTGGAACTAGCGCCATTATTCATCAAAGTTCAGTGAAGTGTGAAGGTCAATAACACTAGAAGAGCAATCAATCATCAAGCATCAATATCAGCAGAATATGTTTTCGCTCATTAACACTGTTAACCATGTTCAAAATTAGGGAAACAATGTTTTTTAAACATTCTACTTAATAATTTGTGGTTAGTAATACTCAAGATTGAAATAATTTGTAGAAGGTTGTGATTGTCATTATTTGTCATTGTGCTGATGTACTCTTGCGATGTTTACCTGAGGGAGAGCAAATTACAAACATTTTTTGCTCTCATTTTCTCTTGAAAAATGAATCAAACGTTAATTCATAATTTTTATGTGCTACGGTTGATTGGTAACTAGAATGGGTTAGTGCTAGTTGGCTCCTAACATGAATGGTTACCTGAAAAAATTCATCGCCTAAAGTATACATTATCGAACCGTAGCTTCTGCTCATGAAAACATGATTTTCTTCGAACATTAATTCCTCACGATATAGTAGCCTGATTGTTCCCAAATTTAATTTATTTCTGACTAGAAGTAGAAGAGAAGTTGAATGTGATGTGTACCTACCTAGTTGAGAAGGTATTGAAGAGGAAATTTGACCACTTTATATATGGTCATGGTGGTAGTATTGAGAAGGAAATATCTGAATTTTTTGCTCACAATTATACCGTCTCTCCAAACCCATATAACATGTATTAAATTAGTTGACATTTTGGTACCACAGATAAATTTTTAAGCTGTAACATTATTTTGTACCTGTTTGATCATAAATCAGTTCCGTACTGAAATTTAATCGAAAATTTGCATTTTTAGCCGCTACTGACTGCAAGCTATGGGCCATCGAGCGACAATGCTTCCAGACCATCATGATGAGGACTGGCCTCATCAGGCAAGCAGAATACACCGACTTCTTGAAGAGGTACGTAATCATTTCGGAGTGCATATATTATCGTGATTTATGTCATTTCCTCTTTTAACATATTGTTAAAAGAGGGAATAGGCGTCATATTGACTCCTATTTACCTATCTGTGCCAGTCAGAACTAAAATGTGATTGCAGCAAGTTAGTACCTTGCAATACGACTCTACATGAACCTACCTATTAAGTATCAAATTACATAAAAATTGGTCCTGTTCTGAAAATTATTATTGGAAAAAAATTCTGAACCGTAGGTAATTACATGAAACCATCCTACCAGATTCGTAGAAACTTGTAAAACCATCAATCAATTTTCTTTTTTTTTCTTTATTAAGGCACATGCAGCCTTCAAGTGGTCATTGGCGCCAAATTAAATTGTTACAACAAATTAGTGATTAACAATTGAGAAAGTGAGAAAAACAAAAGCTATTAAAGTTTATAGAATAGTGATAAAGTTCTCAATTTATCGAAAATAACGTCGAAAATAAGCAGAAAACTGATAATGGGGTATTTCAGTCAATTTATTATTATTATTATTATTTTTTATTTTTTATTTTTTATTTTTTTTCAAAAGTGCATGGGTCAGGAATAACGGTAATCGGGTCTGTTCGTCGAGAAAATTTTTAGAAGAAATTAGGAAAGCTAATGAAAGTTGAAGCTAATGAAAGCTAATGAATGATGTGACATAGTAAGTTGTTGTGACGTATTAATTTGCTGACCTTGCAACGAGACATTCCACTAATCCCGTGCGGTCTCGAATGTCTCGTAGCCTTGGATACTATAAAATACTACTCACACACGCCCGCAGCGTAGTGTGTGCGTTCATAGAGATCCGCCTTTTTTTTCAAACGTGTGATCTCTTTATTCAATTTTCTACCACATGTTATAGTATCAATAGGCAAAAAGTTGGAGTGTAGGGGTTTTCAATGGTGCTGAATCCAAATTTGAGGTCAAAAACCTGAATTTCTGACCCACCGAAATACCCCATTTCCCCTCAAATCATATTGGTTCATTTCTATTCAGATACGTATTGTAAATGAATTATCCATAACTTCTGGAACCGATTTTTGGTCCGATTGATCTTCAGAACTGATTGTTGAACAAAAATCTATTTCCATAATTAATTTGATAATTTCTTCCAAGTGATTCGAGACATTATGATGAAATTTTCGTGAGCGTAGGTACCTACTATTTCAACAGTAACCAGTGATTCCCCGGGACCAGTGACTCCCATATTCTCATACCAAGGAAAACATTAAAAGAAAAGTGGAAAAAAAAAATCAAATCTGAAATTACTGTAAACATCATGAGCTACATCATGTTATATTCTAGCCTCAATGTTGCAGAAATCGTGAAATATATATGAAAAGGCACAACATGAGCACACAGAGTGCATCAATAGAGGCATTAAAGGCCGAGCGGTAGAAGCGTGACTTGCTCTGATAAATAATGTAATGGTATAAAATTAGGTTCCGACGTGAATATGAAAAAAACTTGGTTTTATTCCGAGAAGTATAAGAGGTCTTTTGAATAGATGCAATCCCCTTCCATATCAAGGCTTTATGGGAGAAGAAATTATGTAGATTCTTTCCACAACCTCTTCACAATACTCGGCGTCACAAAGCAAGGCCATCAGAGCGCACCGCATGAGTCTCGATTCTCGTTTTTCCACTTCGGGCTCAACTTCCATAATTTTCCTTTCTTTTTCTGGGCAGCTTAGTCATAGCGGCCTGGCTCAGAGGGGCCTTCTCCCAGGTGGACTCAAGGACGTCAGACTTTAGTTCCTAAATGAATGGGTCCCCTGTGGAACGCACGGCTCAACGGGGTGCCCTTTCACGGTTGACCGGCCAAGTATGGAGGTTCTGGAGCAATCCTCCAGTTTCAGAGCCTTCGACCTGGTGGGGGAAGGCAGAGATTATCCTCCCAGATAATAGACATCAGACTCGACTGGTTTAATCAATTGTTACAATGAAATTCCGATTGAACTGAACGAAGGTTGTACAGTTTATTGTAATCTCACACTGGCAGGTCTTATCACATGACTGTAATGCACAATCGAGTGAAGTGCACCAACATGAGTCTAATGGCCTCTTCCTCGCAAATTGTCAACTGCTTTCTCTAAGGACCAGGGCTTTGTGGAGGAGGAGGGTCTAAGGCCTGGATTCGCAGGACCCACATGTCCTGATTAATTTCACAAAAACGCGTATTTAATAATTATTGGAGATCTTCTTGGTGGTTTCTTTTGTTTATAAAAATTGTACAATAATTTAAATTTCTGAAAAAACAATAGGTACCTGTATGTCGAAAGTTTCGAGCTAGGGAGTTTTGAAAATGATTTTCCTCACATTTTATCCCTTAGAAGTGGATAAAGGTTCAGGACAAAATTAGACTCAATGGAGCCCAAATTCCATCAAAATTGGTCCACGGGAACTGGGCAAAATTTTACGTAAGGACGGAAACATTTTTAGCCGAATTTTGGGTACTTCATACCTTGGAAAGTAAACCATAACATTATTTTTGGGGAGGGAGGGGGGGTTAAATTTGTTTCCTTCCTTTATTCCAAAGGTTTATCATAGAGAATAATAAACTCCCTAAATAATGTAGGTTGTATGACCAAAACAACTTTCATACAAGCATCAATATTTACGCTCATTGATATTTCATCTCCCCGTGAATCATCGATAGTTGATTATTCGAAATTAAGTTTTTATTATCAACTGGAGACCCAAAAACTCCCGTTTTCAATCCAAAAGACTTGATGTGATCTCCCGAACAATAAATTTATCTAGATTTTACGAGATGAGTTGTTTTGCCCTTTTACGTCTTGCTACGTTAAATAAACAATTTTTTTAACAAAATAAAATTTATTTAAATAATCAAAAAAGTGATTAATAAAGATCAATTTAAAGAGTTTTTAAACATTTTAATAATTTCCTGAAAAATATGTTGCGAACTATTTGCGAGCTACATCAAACTCTGGCATTATGTTAGCTGGTATTTTGAAAACTTCTGATATCTCGGCAGGAATTTCTCTATCGTTTAGCCCGAATTATGTTCACCGGTTTCATTCAGATAACTTTTCAATATGAAGACACACTGGCATACTTGTAGATGCAATAATCAGCTTGAGAGTACACCAGTTTCCATGCTGGAATCCAACAATTTTACTCAACTCTGATTGGAATACCTACTTTCCACTCATATCCTCAGTATCAAGTTAGGAAAGTAAAATTAATTCCCACTGAGCAAGTTGGAGTAAGATGAATGGCTAGTTGACTCGAATTCCAAAACGAATACTTTGTCACGTTAAAATTCATGATTTTTTGAAAGTTTCAGAATTGTATTTATTTAAATCCAAAATCATCGGATATTTTGGTGCTGGTCTTAGGAGGCCCATTTCCGTAGACTGAACTCCCGTTCAAAAATTAGTTATTTTTATGAATTTTGAAATTTTGCTCAGAAATAAAATCACTGAAAGATCTCAAGTTTCATTTTTTCGAAGCAAATAAAGTAACACTAAAGTAATATTAAAAGTATCTTGAAAGAATGTCACTAAAGATCACGGTGAGCGGCAGAGTTGTCTGTTGAAAAATCACGTTACTTGGCTGTAATGTCTTTTTTTAATGGCAGTTTTTATTGTTTTTAGAATGAAAATGTGTTGGATGATAATAATAACTAAGGAATACCAAGAAACAGCAGACAATTCACCAGTCCTCCTTGTTCCTCTGCCAGTACAGAGACGGGATCATTCCTACTCACTTCAGACCACCTAGGTGGCCTGTTAATTACCTACTCAAGTTAATCACTCATCTTAAAGATGAATAATATTAATTTATGAATACACTCTTACCCGGGAGAATGATTTTTTCTGACATCCTTACAGTTCCAACTGCTTGTTGTTCGTGAAATACAAATTAAAAATCTGCGGATGTCAGTTAATAGGTTTCCGCCGGTCAACCCTCTTCAAACGCCCACTTCTCTTTATGTGGTTAATTAACATTGACATGAATCTCTTCCATGTGAAGGGAAAAGAACAAAACCTTTTCGCAACCTCCTGGTAACCTGACGTTTGTCCGTTTCGTGTTTCAGCGTTCCCATCTTCAAGGACCTCCCCGAAGAGACTCTCATCAAGATTTCCGACGTTCTCGAGGAGGTAATGTACTAACTACTTGTGTCCCATATTTTAACGAATCTTTGACATTCAAAATGAATTATAGAAATACCTTACGTAGATCATGAAAACAACAATCATATCACATCAATGAAAGTTTCTAGCTGTCTTTGCGTTTTGAGGGTATTAAAAAGTGGAGAAATTCTAAACAAAGTAAGATTCAAAGTTTGAATTGAACTGTTACAAAGTAGAATTCTTGAAAAAACAGTAAAAGCCGTCAAAATGAGTAGTACGATTAGGAATTGAAGACCCCGAAGCAACAACGAGTCAACTTCAAAATTGTCTTCATGAGTCGTTTCAGACTAGTATGAACTCGCCCGATCTAGTGAAAATACCTGCCTTCTAGATACCTAATTCAGGATGTTTTGATGACAATTTTGATGTTTCTAGCTCGCTGTTGCTGCAGAGTTTTCAATAGCTTTCGTAGAGCCGAAAAAAGACCAAATTAATTTCATTGTGGAAAGTTTGTAAAAGATAATTAGATGTTCAGTATATTATGAATGATCATTTTGGTAGCCCTCTACTA
Organism: Apolygus lucorum; assembly: GCA_009739505.2. Lineage (NCBI taxonomy): Eukaryota > Metazoa > Arthropoda > Insecta > Hemiptera > Miridae > Apolygus > Apolygus lucorum. The sequence continues at coordinate 64,456,033 of CM019177.2, forward strand.
ACTAATGTGATGTTAATTTCCATTTCATAGAAATTAACTCATGGTAATTAACCCTAATTGGACCATGGTATCACTAGTGTCACCTAAAACATTCCATGAATTCCACAGGTGTCCCAAAATGTACCTGGAGTAACCAAAATTAGATTGGAATTTTACATTTAATTGACAACGGAATTTCTTGTGGGCTATCGGAAGTTTCAAAATAGTTACGGCAAAATTTTTCGAGATGTCGAAGAAAAAATTGTCAAAATTTTTATCATAACATCATTTTGGTTTATTATTTTCAATAAAGAACCTATGGAATCGACCAAGATTTTGACTTCTACCAGCTTAGAAAAAATGGTTCAAAAAATTCAGCTCTGTCCATTAATTTTTAAATTTCAATTTAAATCTAGTTAATCTGGTGACACCTTGGGACAGCTGTGGAATTCATAGGTTGTTTTGGTGACACGAGTGACACCATGGTCCAATTAGGGTTAAAATTAACTAAATGAAGAGCAAGCATCATTCTAGAAAAGACATCTGTACCTTCCGTACTGATTTCCCAACATGTACAATCACTCCCGTTGGGAGTTCCAACATGTCCCCTCACCTAACTAACGATGAAGTAAGTCATAATGACCATTTTGGCTCAACTTTTCAAACGGGGTACGAGTTTAATGTGGCTATCTACGGGTAGTTAAAGCAATTATTCACGCATTTAATATTTCTTAGAACTTACTGTAAATCGGAGATATCACGGAGAAAGAATACACTAGATGCAGGTATAACTTGATTGACGTCTGTATTCACACTTTGAGATCATGGAGTGAACCTAAAAACTATGCGAATATAGATCTAGTCAAAATAGCTTGGTTCAATTCAAGTCAATATAGTCAGTATAGACTTATAAAGTTGAACATGGTTACTCAAGGGAGTGAAGGAGCGATTCAAGATGTCGAGCTTACATTACCATCCTAGTATTACCATCCTAGTTTACATCATTTTCTGCATAGTAGTGAAACATGAATATTTACTGAACTTTTTTTAAACCTTGTCAACACAGATTGGTTATAAATTGGTAGTTTCTATTTAGCCAGATTAAGGAACAGGTTTCCGTGAGATCACCAAAGTTAAGGCCGGTAGACCTGGGAGATTTCTGGATTGGTGACCTCTCGAGGGCGGTATCGCCGGTATTTACAATTTTTTTTTTTTTGCTTCCGAGTCTACCAAGGTAGCGGAAGCTTTGTTTTCACTTTTCAAGGACGAAAAAAAAAAGTTCTCCAAAATCAATATTTTCACTCGCGTTTTGCGTTTTAGACCTTTCTGAACAATTTTGGTTCCGTGTCTGTCTGTCTGTCTGTCTGTGTGTCTGTGTGTCTGTCTGTCTGTCTGTCTGTGTGTCTGTCATGAATTCCTTGTAACGCGCATAACTATACGAAGTTATAGTCCGATTTCAATGAAATTTTCAGGGATTGTGCGGATTAGTGTGTAGACGGTCCCCTATTAGTCCTGGAGCCGAGGCCGAAAATCGCACTTCATTTAGGGATACGATTTGACGACAAATTATGAAAATCTTTTCCATTCTGAGAGAGAAAATTCAAGTCTGCCATTCCAAAACGGTTGCTTTCAAAAATGGCGGCCATGTGAAATGTTCAAAAATCGCGAAAAATCATCATATCTCCGGGATGGATGAAAACTCCGTGAATGATAGATTAGGTCCAATAATGGATGTTTTCATCGGTCTGCCACTCTTTAACGGTTGTTAACCCTCGGCAGACTCAATTTTAAAAATTGTACACTTTTTGTGCAAAAATCCACAATGTTTGGGACGTCCCAAATTTTTACAGCTGGATTTTAGAAGTCTACTGACGGGTTTGAGACTTGTCTGCCAAACCTAAGCAGCTGTAAAGTCCTGGCAGAGTTAAATTGAAAAATTGTCAAATTTGATTTAAAATTCAAACAATTTTGGGATGATTCACATTTTGACACGTTGAAGTATGAGTGGTATGTAAACAATAGAGCATGGTCTGCCTTGGATAGCCCGCTGTCTTCTAGTGGCAGAGTCAAATTCAAAAATTGTCAATTTATTAATGAAAATTTGTTGATTTTGGGATACTCCAAATTTTTGCTCAATAATGTACTACTTCATTGAAACTCAAGCAGCGTGGTCTGCCTTCAATAACCGCTTGCTTATATAAGGCAGACTAAAATTGAAAAAATGCAAATTTGAGGGTTAAAATTTATGTATTTTGGGAAAGTTGAAATTTTGGCATGTGGTACTAGGACGTAAGTAAAAACTTTGTAACACAGTCTGCCATCGATATTCCGTTGCTTTCTAGCGGCAGACTGAACTTAAACGTGAAAAAACTGGATTTACCAACTTGGAAATTCTTGCGGTAAATAACTTGTTGTTTTGTATTGATCAATGAAAAAGAAGACAATTCATCAGGTTGATCAGAAAAGCTGCATCATTTGGAAGAAATATGCCATTATATCGCAAAAAACAGAAAATGTACAAGTAGAGAAAGACTTTACAACTCTGGACGAAGCCAAGATAACCTCTCAAGGAAGGATTCTAGACGGGTGATGTGGACGCCTACTAACTGTGGACACTATAGCGGCGCGCGCGCGCGACTTGAAGTCGCTCACGTGCGCGGGTCGCTCGGTCGCACCCCCTCAACACGAAAAACATTACTAATGAATTAAAGGTAGGTATCTAGTTTAGTTGTTTCCATGCACTGCAGTTAGTATTCGATCGAAAATTTGAATAGTCTTGAAGAAGATGAATCGTTACCGCAAGAATTTCCAAGTTGGTAAATCCAGTTTTTTCACGTTTAAGTTCAGTCTGCCGCTAGAAAGCAACGGAATATCGATGGCAGACTGTGTTACAAAGTTTTTACTTACGTCCTAGTACCACATGCCAAAATTTCAACTTTCCCAAAATACATAAATTTTAACCCTCAAATTTGCATTTTTTCAATTTTAGTCTGCCTTATATAAGCAAGTGGTTATTGAAGGCAGACCACGCTGCTTGAGTTTCAATGAAGTAGTACATTATTGAGCAAAAATTTGGAGTATCCCAAAATCAACAAATTTTCATTAATAAATTGACAATTTTTGAATTTGACTCTGCCACTAGAAGGCAGCGGGCTATCCAAGGCAGACCATGCTCTATTGTTTACATACCACTCATACTTCAACGTGTCAAAATGTGAATCATCCCAAAATTTTAAATTTGAATTTTCAAATTTAAAATTTAAATTTTAAATTTAAAGTTTAATTGGCAAATTTAAAATTTAAATTGTCAAATTTGAATTTTAAATCAAATTTGACAATTTTTCAATTTAACTCTGCCAGGAGTTTACAGCTGCTTAGGTTTGGCAGACAAGTCTCAAACCCGTCAGTAGACTTCTAAAATCCAGCTGTAAAAATTTGGGACGTCCCAAACATTGTGGATTTTTGCACAAAAAGTGTACAATTTTTAAAATTGAGTCTGCCGAGGGTTAACAACCGTTAAAGAGTGGCAGACCGATGAAAACATCCATTATTGGACCTAATCTATCATTCACGGAGTTTTCATCCATCCCGGAGATATGATGATTTTTCGCGATTTTTGAACATTTCACATGGCCGCCATTTTTGAAAGCAACCGTTTTGGAATGGCAGACTTGAATTTTCTCTCTCAGAATGGAAAAGATTTTCATAATTTGTCGTCAAATCGTATCCCTAAATGAAGTGCGATTTTCGGCCTCGGCTCCAGGACTATATGGAAATCATGATCCTCGGAGTGATAGAAGCGACTGCGCATGCGCAAACGTGAATTCCTTGTAACGGCCATAACTTCTACATTTTCCATCCGATTTCAATGAAATTTTCAGGAATGTTACAGATTAGTATTTAGATGGTCCCCTATGAAAATCATCACCTTCGAACTGATAGTAGCCGCTGCGCATGCGCAAACGTGAATTCCCTTGTAACGGCCATAACTTCCACATTTTCTACCCGATTTCGATGATATTTTCAGGGATTACGCGGATTAGGTTGTAAATGGTCCTGAATGAAAATCAAGGCCTTAAAATTTACAGAAGCCTCTGCGCATGCGCATACTTAAAATCCTTGTAACAGCCATAACATTTACATTTTTCATCCGAATTTGATTACATTTTCTAGGATTCTCCAGATTAGCGTGCAGATGGTCCCCTATGAGGGTAGTGAAAGGTACTTAGAGATCGGTGTTTTGAGATTAACTACTATACATCGGATCATCTATATAATCGGGTTATGGATACGAGGAAGCTATGTGCCACACCCACTTGGCAGACGTTTTTTTTTTTTGGTTGGGCCTCTGGTGAACCCCTCTCCACTTCATTGGGTGAGGAATAAGTAGCAATGAGTCAGTTAAACGAAAATTCAACCTGAGATGGTTGTTTACTTCACATACTTTTCTTTCTTATGACCTAATAATTTAAATATAAGTAGAATTACTTATATCCTTGAGTTGAACCTACTCCCTAGAGATGCTTCGAATTGATATCTCCCGTGGAAGACAGTGTGATCGGTCTTTATGGATAACGCTTCCATTAAGTATTCATTTCAGTAATAAATATTATGTGGTTAGGTATCTTAACTTGAAAGACGCCTGAAATTCAGTAGCATTCCTTATTAGCGCCACTATGCCCTGTACCTAGTCAATGATTCTAGATTTGGTTGGAATAAGTAAACTAAATGAGGCTGATCAAATCTAATAGCTCATCGAAATCTGTAATGTCTTTGTGATTTTTTCGTCTTGCCATATTAATTCAAACCTGAACTTGTTGGGCAGTAAAAACAATGTGGATTGAAAAAACCTCCGATTTTATGTTGTAACTGTACCATTTTGTGTTGTCTTGCTGCACGCTTATCTTCGGTGTGAATTTCACGGTGAGGCCCATTTATTACGTTGGTGTGGTTCTTGTATGTTCGTGGTTTGTTGCATCCTCGAAGGCATTTCAATTTTTTGAGTTATGCCCCGAAACTCCTATGTAACTCATAATTTGTGTTTTGGTAGATTACTGACGACTGCATCTCATTTTACTGACTGTAATATTCTTTTGGTTTATCGTATGCCATTATTCACAATAATGCCTGACGTTTAACGCCACAATTTGACCTTTGGACCTCATCCAGGTACAATATCATTTAGTGAAAATATACACCAACGTTCGATAAATACCTTTTACTAACCTCATAAAAATGTTCATCTCTGTCTGTTTTTCTGAATGCCATCAAATATTTAACAACCCTAAAATTGTTCTTTAGTTTAGAACGATGTCATTCAAAATGGGTATCGTGAAATTTTACTTCATTGGATGGTCGCATCTAAGAACTTTTTTGAAATTTCATTTCGATTCCTATCGAAAACTAGCCAAAAAATCATATTATTATGGAAATGTTCCGCGTTTTAGTACTAAAATTGTCCTTAAAAGTGGCATCACCGTCGCTGGAAAACTTACAATCGGCATCGTTTTTATTTATATTAAAATCTTCGATAACGAGAGAGTAAAGTTGTGGTTTTATTTGAAAATAATTTTCTCTTATTGACGTAGATTATGTTTCCACCTTTTCTCCATTGATTTCGGAAAAAAATTACCCACGTCGAAGTAAAATTTCAATGTCGAACTCACCTATTACAATACAGTTCGAAATATTTTTGATATGATTAATATTTTATTTTTTCTATTTTAAATATTTTTGATATGATTTTCTAGTACTTTTTCGTAAAGACTGAAGCTGAAAATTTTCCCGTTTTAGTAAAAAGACGAAACATTTTTTTAATATTAGAATATTTTTTAATATAATTTTTTAGTACTTTTACGAAAAAGGAGAACTTTTTTTTTTTTTTTTAATTGAATATTTTTTATCTGATTTTTAAAGTATTTTTTTCGTAAAGTGGGGCTGAAAATATCCCTGTTTTAGTACCAAAATTGTCCTTACAGGTGGCCTCAGCATCGAGGGAAACTTATGGTCGGCATCGTTTTTTTTATTCATATTAAAACTTTGATAATGAGAAAGCAACGTTGTGGTTTTTCTCATTTTCTCATAATTTTTCTCATTGACATTGATTATTTTTCCACCTTTTTCTTAATTGATTTTGGAAAAAATTATCTACGTCGAAGTAAAATTTCAATGTTAAACTCACTGTAAATAAAGTACGAAAAAGAAGATTTAAAAAAAAAATTGGAATGTTACATTTTTCAAATGATTTTCTAGTCCTTTTTCGTAAAGACTGAGGCTGAAAATGTCCCTTCTAGGTAAAAAGAAGAAACACCACAAATATTGGAATATTTTTTATATATTTTTTTTTGTCCTTTTTCGAAAAAAGATTTTTTTTTTTAAATAGAATGTTTTTAAATGTGATTTTATAAGTCTTTTTTCGTGAAGACTGGGGCTGAAAATGTCCCTGTTATAGTACCAAAATTTCGCTGGAGGCGGCATCAGCATCGAGGGAAAACTTATAATCGGTATACTTCTTGTGCCCTAATAGCTGTATTTATCAAGTGTACCCACTCATATTGGGAATTTTCGTCGTTTGTAGGTTGAATAACGATGAAAAGGTCAGACCATCATCATCTTTCGGAGAGCGGTTCGTATCGTTGGTACTCTCTGTTGAAACCAAAACTTGGTTTGTCAAGCTGTCCCGTCTAATTTGTAATCCATCTCGTTCACTTTTCACGGTAAAAGTCCTGCGTTGATTGACTGGTCCCCGTGGAATGTTCCTTTTACTACCAGCCTCTGTGGTCGTCAGAGTTTCCAAGCGTTACATTCTTTTCTTGTTTGATTTGTTACAGACTTACTACAACGAAGGAGATTACATCATCAGACAAGGCGCAAGAGGAGATACGTTTTTCATCATCAGTAAGGGACAAGTGAGTGTTGAGTTTTGAACTACTTATTATGCACGGCATTTAAAGAACCAATTCCCAAAAATATCAAATTGAGTTAAGAGTTATGTATTATCAAGATGAGCCTAGTGTTATCTATTTTCAGCAGAATTTAGAATTTCAAAAAACCTTTGCTTACGATACCCGAATAATGTTTTTTTCAGAATGTTAGTGTAGTGATTTTTGATTTCCCAAATTAGGTTCCCAAAATCGTTACAACCTTCAATTCGCTTTTGGTTTTTTATATTAGATTGTCTGAGCTTGAAATTGGTTATGGAAGGAGGAATGCAATAGTTCAGGCCACGTAGGCTGTTCAATTTGGGTACTTACTCATCCCAAATTGGAATCTTCGGTCTTCCAGGAAATTCTGATCTGATCACAAAATGAACCAAAGCGCCTCTAATTAACCAAAGATGATATCTAAGATGTTTCCCTAGATAGATTTCTTACGGGAACTACGAACATTTATTTTTCCAACACTTCAAGGCTCTAGTGAAATTCTTAGGTAAGAGATGGCGCTCTCGTCACATCAATAGTTTCCCCAGCTTTTCTCACCTTTCAAAAGTTTTAACTCAGAATAAGTAAATTAAGGCCCATCATGAGGCCATCATTGAGTTTTCACCGTACCATAATTGTTTTCATCATGAAATCTCGGACTTTGGACTATTTATGATGTGGGGGAAAATTGGTTAGCTTGCATAATTAATCTTAATGATAAGTGATGAATAAATGAGTTGAAATTTGATACTTTCATTATTAGTGTCAGCAACGAAAGAAATATAACACTTAAGGGTTAGTATCCCAAATATGGTGGCTCTTCTCTTGTATTATTTGTCTATTATTATTCAACATTATATTGAATTTTGGGTTTTTATTTAAAACTAAACGGTTGCTTTCAACTTTATAAACAAAGTTGCTAGTGCAAATATGTTCAAATTTTACCGAATGTTTCGAAATCGTAATTTTATTAAGGGATGGGTGCTCTATCGAGCAATCTTCGACATCAATGAGGATAGACTATTGATCCTTTATTTCAATCATTATGGCGTTTTAGAGAGCACAAAGGATTCTTTACCAACCTACTGTTGAGGGTAACGAAATAAATTATATTTCTTCATTATATTTTTTCAGGTTAAAGTTACCATCAAACAACCTAATTCTGTGGACGAGAAATTCATAAGAACGCTCAGGAAAGGAGACTTCTTCGGGGAAAAGGCTTTGCAAGGGTATGTGTTATGCAATAGTTTATATCAGTTATCCTGCTACTAAGAGTTATATGTGTTAATTATCAGAATATACAATCTAGTTTTAAGTATATGTGTATAAACTGGGCATGAAATTTGAACTAGGGTGGATAGCGAGATAGACTATATGTTTGAATAAATGTGCTGGTAAAAGGATTCAAGAATTCGTTATAAATTATCGTCAAGAAATATGAATGAATTATAACATCAAGATTGGGAGATATTATGTAGAATAGAAGAACAATATAGAGTAGAATCTGAGGGAGAAAACGATCTGAGTCCACAAATATAACGATGCAGTGCAGACTCACCAATTTTCGTTTCCCGCCGGGGTAGAAATCCTGATCCAAAAAACTGCCAGGAACATGAAGGCGACCGAGCACGTGCACATAGACTTTGTGGAATCTGTAGGAGAATCAGGGAGGAATCTCCATGTGTTATACCGCGTATTTTAAAGATTGAAACGAAATGAATTTTTGCGGTAGTAGTTCAACACTGTAATACGAGATTAGGTGGATTTTTCAAGGGCGATGGAGACAAGTAGGTATAGTGGGTTAACAAAGAGAAGCTAGCTAGAAGCACGATGAAAAACTGCCTTCCAATTTTGACATATTGGAAGTTCAAGAAGTGTCTACCTGAGTCCACCAAAGTAAATTATTGTGTTTCTCTTATCAATAGGCCTCTGGCCGCTACAAAATGTTTATAAATACGCCATCTTACTTTAATTTACCTACTAGAACTCTTATAAAATCTGCTGATGAACATCCAGTCATCTTACAAATTATTTTGAGACTTTTCAAATTGAGTACAGTGTGAAATTGAAAAAGTAGGTGTCGGGCTTAGTTTAAATCGCTTACAGTTTACCTACTTAACGATTTACCGATTTGGATAAAATGGTACTGAAAATTGCACTGGACAAATAGTCTTGCTCGTAAATTCAAAAAAGCGAGCATGTAGAACGTTGTTACGAAAAATGAGTTACAATGAAAAATCGATTTCAATAGTTAGATTATCATAATTAAAAAACAAGAACTGAAGGTACATTACAGAAACTAGGTATGTACAGCTTATCTTAGTCTGAGGTGAAAAGGGAGCTTGAATCCCATTGGTTTAGGAAGTGTTGGACATACCACTCAGATAGATGTATTCAGACATAGGTACCATTCAGATAGGGTCTCAGTCGGTCGCCGTTCGCTCGGAGAAGCGTTAGGGAGAAGGAAGATCGAGTAATAGCAATCGACAATTTGAAAGGGAGTTCGAAGATTGGTGAGGGTAGCACTATGAAGATGGGAGAATAAACCTATTAGTGGTTGATTGTATGGAGGAATTATCCATTTAGCCTCATCCCTTTGAATCATTTCGAATTTTTCAAGCTCATTTCTTCTTTCCGGAAGTGGGGAAACTCTTTAAGAGCGAAGGGGAGGTTTCACCCCAACAGTGTTGGACTCACCCACTTGGGCATACCAACTAAAACCCTACTCGCTCCGCTTAGGACTCACCCCGGAACCACTTGAACAGTATTACTTCAGGGTAAGCACATTCAACACGCGCACCTCCCTTTCGGCAAACATTTTTCAGATCAAAACTGAAGTTATCACTAGATTCACTCAGATGCTTGCATAAGGAGAATCGCCTTTTTTATCCTTTAGATCCTTTTCATGCTCTGTTATTATTTCCCTAAACTAAAACTAAAGCCCACATGAACATTTTAGCTTATAAACCCCACTTTTATCCTGAAAATAAATTTTATCTGTAAAAACCCTATTAATACAATAAATTTTACGTATTTTAGAATTTTACTCATTTTACCAAAAATCTCCATTAATAAGGTACACTTTCCCACTATTTATCTTCTAATACAACTTCTCTCGCCAAATTAGAGACCTCACCACTATTCTTTTCCCTTACAACCTTATCCCATATGCAATCAATTAAATCTCCCTCATATCCATTACTCGGAGCATCAGATACCTAATTTTAATAACAGAAATATTTCTTTCAATAAATCTCCATCATTCATTTGTATGAAAACCGCTCCGTTGATTATAATATGTAAACAGGAAGTTTATGAAATAAATGATGATTAGAAGTAGGTACTATGAATAATGATATATAGGTGTATCTTTTATTTAAATTCAGAACTCATAAAAGATAATTTCTATTGAAATAAGTTTCCACAACTACGCAGCAAATGATGTAGTATTTAGCCGATCGTAGGAACTAAGCGAAATCATTGAACATTCTCTGAAGGAGCTGAAGACTTGGTTTGGTGTTTTTAAAAATTAGGTTGCAATCTGTTGAGTATTGTTTCTCTCATGTTTTCAATATTGAATCGGCTGTGACCAACACTATATCAATAGGGATACTGTTTCAGATACTACGGATCGTCATGCCGAACAATGAATTAGGTTGCCAATCTTTTTTTGTTTTGAAGTGTAAAAACCCAATTTTTAATTAGTTACAAGTCTCTTCGAATGTATGCATTACTAAACGATACGTTTTTGACTTAATTAACTTTGTGCATGTTGCGCAGGGATGATCTCCGGACGGCGAACATCATCGTGGATGATCCTGAGGGCGTGTCCTGTCTCGTCATAGACCGGGAAACCTTCAACCAACTCATATCCGGACTTGACGAAATCAGGACGAGATACAAGGACGAACTTACCGACAGGAAGAGGTGAGATCAGTTGTTAAATTGGTAGTGAAATAGGCATTTTCAGTGACGACCCACAGGAAACTCGAGGGATGGACGTCACAAACAGGCAACCCCTAGCAAAGGTTCCCCGGCTGGACTCATTCAGCTAATTCCATTCAGATTTGTGTGTTCCGTTTGTGAGTTATCTGTCTTTCAACGTGTTCCAAAATCGACTACATTAATTTTTAAGCATCCAGAGCTCTTGAAGTGTACAGTGAAGCTCATTTTCATTGAAAACTCAAGTAAGGACTCTTTTGGAAAGAGATTTCCTCTCTTAATTAAAAAATTCTGGACACTCGCTGTAAACGATGACTGATGTATCATTGAGAACTGATACACAGGGAGACTATTTTCCTTGTTTGAATGAGTTTATTCTTGCAATGTTGCTAAGGATGGCTTCGTTCACGATGGAGAAGGCACAGGCTCTACCATAGCTTGAATTCTATCCTAGTAACTTGCTCATCCATTTGCTCCCATCCACATACAAATTCATGCAGCCTTTTGGCTTTGATGCTTTGACAAACCAGCCGACATGCAAACAAATAGATCGGATTTTATTGTACTCGTATTAATAAACGGGTTACCCGTGGTTAGCATAGACCCACATCCTGTTTCAAACGCTGCAACACTGATCGTGATTGAAATAGAAAACAAAGAATGAATAAATTGAAAGAACATCCTCCGAATGTGTAAGACCAGTATAAAAGTAAACCAGTATAAAGGTAAAATTTTGAATGATTCGAAATTCAGAAGATGATTGTGAAGAAACTATTCAACTAGACCAGAAAGCTATAAAAAGTCCCTGTCAAAGTGAGCAAATTTCCAAAAGAAAACCTTTTCAACGAGTGGTTTGAAGTATGGCAATTTCGACAGATTATATTTCCGGTAGAATATTCTCACAAGAAATGTTGCAATAATAGGTAAGTAGAATCTGAATTTCACTAAAAACTGTTCCAAACTGATGGAATAGAACGTGAGTAATTGGTTATATAATTGGTTAGGTCTTGGTAATGTCACTCACGATTTGCTGTTGGAACCTCAGTTTTTGTTTGAATGTACAACAAAGTAGACTAATCATTCCTAACTTGCACAGACGGATGTCTGAGCCTTCGAACCAAACTCCGCCTGGAGAGCTGGCGATTCCTCACAAAGTCGACCATTCCAACTCCGCCATCGAAGGTCTTCAGGCGCTGGAGGACTACATCGCGGCTTCCGTCAAGAGGCAAGATAATAATCCTTCCAGAGTTTGTTGTTCTTGTCCAAGTCAAATCCGTCTCGTCCGTCGATTCTACGGCGTTCTGTGGTGTAATATTGTGGTGCGGAGTTCGTGATATTGAGCACTTTCGATCAGAGGCACATCTCAAAGCCTGTTCAAGACATGGTTCGTCCACACCAGCACTCGTATATATCTGAACGTCTTTTTGTTATGTTATGTGGTGCAGAATACTCGAGTTTAGTGTTCAGTGTTTTTTTGTCACAACCCAGCAACTTTCACTTCACTGAGCAAAGAAAACATGTTCTTTCAACAGCACTCCTCTTGTTCAATCTGTCTCGACAGGTACTCTCTAGGTCCATCGTTCGTCCGTACACCTCCAGTTCATGTAGTCATGATATAACCAACACCAGAATCGCTCTCATCATGTCCAACTGATGCTACACTCTTACATCTCATTCGTCGTCTACATGCAAAATCAACAGTTCACAAACCACCACCTCTCTGAAGTCTATCTCTAATAAACTTCGTCGTTATGTCCATCTAGAGTTGTTCTTGTCCAAATTTCGTTGTCGAATCTACGACGTTCTGTTGTGTATAACCTTGAGATGCAGAATTCCTGACATTAAGCTCGTCTTCAATGATCAGTTGAAGACATCCTGTCTAAAAACATAGACATGAAGACATCGTTCGTCCGCACCAGTTCAAGTTGTGCTGTCTATTACGGAACGGAATAGAATTATTGTTCACAAACTAGCTACAACCTGAAGCAAACAACATTCAATTTCTGTACCCTCTGAGTTTCCGTTCCACCTCACATTTCATCAGTGTGCTACTCCATATATACTCTACTTTCTTGTTTGTCATTGAAGCATTTCGATTACTTTCTAGGAGTGTTGATATCCAAGTCAATTCTTTTTTGGAAAACAAGCACAGAAGTTCACAAACCTTCAATCTCTCCTGTCTTTCTCCAAAACTGAGTTACACCTCACGCGAGAACCTTACTGCTTTGTGTACAGTTACAGATTTTGCATTTCATCATCATTGATTTCCACCAATTCCGCGTATCTGTTGTGTCTAGTTTTGTATGCCACCTGGAAAATTTTGACTGCTTGGAGGTTTTCGGGATAGTTGTCTGTCCATTTCTTCAAGGAGCACTTGAGAGCACACAAATTATGTTATTACTAGAACACGAGGCTGGTATCAACGCCCGTTAGCTGATTTGATTTAATTTTTCAGTCGGCTCGGGAGATTATCTGGTGATCAGTTGAGGGCAGTATCGCAGGACTTAATAATAGGGGTGTGTCGGTCCAGGTATTTCTCTGGAACGGTTCCAACGGTTACAGTGACAAAGATGTAATCGTTCCAAACTACTGGTACAGTTCCATTGCCAGTACTCCCTACCAAGGGTGGTCAAATCCCACTCTCATGACATGTAAGAAGATAGTGGTCAAAAACCCTATCATCCTTCATCTATGCGTATGATCTCAACTTGGAAAAGGAAGGAATTCGAACAAGTGTTACAAAACAGACAATTAACAATGATAGTGACCAAACAATTCAAGTAAAGCATTTTTTTGCAGTTTAAGAACATAATATAAGAATAATAGTACAGGAGACTACTCCCATGCTAACCAGTACCTTCCCAGTCCAGAGCCATTCCATGTTACTAAGTCCTCTCAGTCCATGAAAACGGTAAAGCCACTTCCAGCTACATTGAGCTGAACTGGAGACAATATCCTTGCTCACCGGTCCAAATCCCTTCCCGGTTCAGAGCCATTCCATGATATCTTATCAGTCCGTAGAATCAGCAAGGGCACTTCCCGGTACATGGAACTGAACTGGACACAAGTTCCATGCTCACGGGTACAAAAATCCCTTCCCGGTCAAGAGCCATCCCATGATATCTTATCGGTCTGTGGAACTGGACCGGTAAGGGCTGAGTTTTTGTCACTGTATGTAACTGTTACAAGTTGATACTCGGTTCCACAGTCCCAATACAGCTGTACTGACACACCTCTACTTGATAATTTTTCGGGTTGTAAAGTTGGTGAACCCACTCCCACGGTGGGTGAAGCAATAAGTAACCATGAGCGAATTCGTCAGGAACAATCCTGATCGTCCCTTGGCAAAACAGTTTATGGTGCCCGCAATGCCAGGTATGGCAGTAGGACGGAAATACAACCTCAGGTGGTTGTTAACTTTACATAAGGCTGGTGTTACGTTTACCACCGTTTTATTAACTTGAAATGATATTTATAGAAATAATTACATTAAATTGCCTGTTGGAATGCGAAAATATCCTGACCTATAGTCCTATTTTTCAAGAGGGTCGTCTGATTCTTTAGTTGTTATGGATGAGTGAGATTCGTTTGCTAAGAAACAATAAAGATCTCATTTTTTTAAAGGATGAATGTTAGCTAAGAACAGATAAATCCGATAAATAAATAAACTAGTCAGATAGGTAAACAGAGGAAAAAACCGATGACCCGCCTTCATACTTGAACTGTACTGAGTTATTTCTTGATAAAGACGTCCTCATGTGTTCTCGTGCGCGTCACAGGCAATTCGTTGGCCCTTTGCATCATCTGGGGCACCTCAAGACGAGAGATAATCGGGACTCGTTGGGGGCATTTTGCCGCATTGTTGCCAACTACCAACAAGGTTAATAAATCTGTAGATTAAATTCTTCAGTATCATCCATTCCTCAGTTCAGCTGTACCCACGGAATATGCTAGTTCATTGAATTCTTATTATTTTCACTGAAAGCTCTAGTACCTAACTTAAAGTATGGATCATGCTTTAGCCTTGAGGCAAAAAAAGTCTCGTTTTTGGGAGGCGGCGTCACGAAATTTTGCAATGATTTCCACTTACAACCAAGTCGTTGCTACGGAACCTCATCTTCGTCATTCGTAGAAAAATCGTTCACCATTCGTTGGAGAACCCTAAATGTATGCATAAATTATATACTCCCAAAACCGCTGTAATTAAGGAAGAAACTGAGATATACCCCTGAGTTATAAGAACTGTAAACAACATTCGCGGATCCATCATAGATTTAGCGGGGTTTCGAAGGAAGGTGTTATTTATGTAGTACGTTGGCAACCTATTTACGAATGGAGTCTAAGGAACCTGAAACACTGGTGTAATATGATAACAAAATATTGTTATTTATATATTGCGAGGCCCGAAGAGCCGAGTTTTCCTAGAGGGAAAGCTCTCACTGAGACCTTTTAGTGAAAATAAGTTTATGTTATTGAATTAGAGCATTCTTCAGGTGCAGGTTCATCTAATCCCCCTTCTTCGGGAAGTTGGTTGTAGAATCCTGGGGCCTAGCCCTGTGTCACCCCTCCAACTGCAAGCAGTTAGGGCATAGTCACTCGAAGAGTATGATTGTACTCTATTCAATCAGTGCCCTCACAGAAAGAGTACATTGTACCTGTTTTAACCCACAGACAGGTCAAAGCGCATGTTCTAGCTCTCGTACTTCCGATTATGCAAGTTGGCGCCTGAGTTTTTTGACAGATTACCAAACTCAGATGCCAGGAGTGCCCCAGATAAAGTTTCCAGACTTGCCACGACATAGCTCCTTGAAATTATCAATTTGATTGTTGATTCCACATTTTTCCAAGGCTAGGAATTTGGATTTGAAATCGGTAAACGCCACTTTGTAGATTTTGAAGTTCGTCTCTGGTTAACATTAAGTTTGAACATTTTGTCATCAATTTGGAGTCATAAATTAAGTAAACAGGATTCCCAGGGTTATAAAACAGCCCCACGTATAGGAAATTGAGAAAAACATGACAATTTGCTCATTAGAATCTGAAATTTAATTACAGCCTCACCAGCTTTAGTAGTCAAATCATGAGGTGGTCAGGAAGGAGGGAACATCGACCTCGTTAGGTATCCAGAAATTGATATTGAAAAAGTAGTGGTTATACTTAAGACATTTCTTAGTTTCAAATTAGTTGTAAAATCTCCCCTTGAATGTACTGACCACATTATCTGATACCCCTTGTAAACAAAATCCTCTTAGAGTTGGTAGGTCCTCTGAAACGAATCCTGACGTTTACATTTCCTACCTTGAGTCCTTATCAGAAAGATATTGGGCCCAATATCGGGAAGCCATTAGGGAAGAGAGGTGAGAGAGATCACTCCAGGAACAGCCTGAAAAAATTTCATCAAGTCGTGGTAGCTATACGGTACTCTTCAGGTTATGTGGGATTCAAACCCACTAAAAAAACACCTGCTTTTCTCCCACGTTGGAATTCAGCCCGGTACCGTTCAACACATTACTTCGGGATGACAAAATACCCTTGGTGTCAAATGAAAGGCTGATTCAAGTGCATTGATTCAATTTTTCAAAGTTCAAAACTGGCCACAAAAAAAAGTGGAAATTTGCTAATAGCGTTAACTTGTTGGTACTTGCTCAAAAGATTCCGGAACCCTCTGAAAACTGTCAAGCATTCAAAAGTGTACAAATTCGAACTTTCATCGCCTATTGCTAAGTAATGCCTAGATAATATAAATATTATCATTGGTCTATACTACCACTAGCAAGTAGCATATTGGTTCATCAAGGCTAGTGGAAAGAGTAATTAACTGTTTGGTGTTGAAGCGTTTCTATCTCCTCTCGGTGTCAGCTCCGTCACCCCAGTCGTTTTATCTCGTATTCCTTCGATGTGTTCCTTATCGCTTCGTCTTTCGTCATGCCAACGGAAATGGTGGGATCATCCATGGAGAAGTGGGGTGTGCGAAGAGAGGGAATAAAGTAGGAAAGAACTGCGTCAAAATCGAGAGACCTCAGTTTGTTAGTGTTCGTCATTTGGAATGTGCGGCGCCGTTTTGTGGGATGCGGTTGCACTACCTCAGCTTGTCCTTACGGCTGACTGGCTACTCCTATGGAGTTTATGTAAAGTTCTGGAGCCAACAGTAAGTCCTGAGATATCGATCTACGGGAATCGAAAGCTGGGAAAAAAGCTCAGAGTGAAACACATCATGTAGATAACGCGAAGCTTTAAAAACTATTCCTATGGCTCTTAATTATTCTTAGAGATTTATAACATAACTACCACGTCCGTTCGCTCTTTCAAGTGGGTGTAGAGAAGTGGTTTGGGAGGGTTGTAGTCTCGAGAGACTGCAGTCTGGGGAGTTGAGGCTATGGAAAAGCCTTTTAGTGTGATTATCAACAAATAAATGGATTTGGTGGCGTTTCAATGAATTTCCTCTGAATGTCATGAACTTTGTTCCAAACTGAGAATGTGCTTATAATTGATGGATGAACTTAGCTATATTTGCATTGGGGGGGGGGGGTTCACTTCAAATTTGGTTCACTTAAAAGTTTGTAATTTTCAAGGAAAATGAAGCTATTGCAATGGCCTCAAAATGTTTACATTCTGAAACGATCCCTGAAGTTTTTCCAAACATCATATGTAAAAAAAAAAGTTCTAAAATAAATTGCAACACCATTGTTCCTTTTCTTAACCATACCTTCAACTGAATGATTTCTTTGAATTCGCTCATTAATTCATGCTGCATGAATGGACTTTTTATTGATGTATTATAAGGTAAGTCCAGCCCATAATTCTGGATTTTAATTCATAACCATGACCATTCAAAACATCACTAATCGAATCAATCAATAAATGGCGTCAGCTTTTGAAAAATAAAATCATCTTGAGTTGGTGAATGGGAAATCAATAGCTAAGGGGCTATTTTGGCTTCCTTGCTTCAAGTTGGCAGGCGTAAACCCTCCAAGCCCAAGTAGGATCTGTATAAGTATACAACAAGAGGAAAAGGGATTATTGTGTGTAACCAGCGGGAAATGAAATGTAGGAACTAGAAAGTTTTGGATAGGGATGAAAGTTGTATAATTAGCTGGATCGAGTGTAGTGGTAATAGCATTGTTGTGTGCGGCGAAAACACCTGTTGCTAATTTTGAAGTTAGTCTGAACAAGTAGGTATTATTCATACAGTTAGCTTGTTATTATTCATTCAGTTACCCCTGAATTTTCAAAATTACACCTCTGAAAGTGACTACATACCAACTTGAAAACGCACAACTGTGGGCACTGATCTGCAGAGAAACCCTTGAAAGAAGTTCTTTGAATTTTTGATCTCTTGGGTAGTTGTCTACGAACCCCGGCCGACTCTTCTTTCCTCGTCTTATTCAGGAATAATTAGAAAGTTCCAAGATGGATTACTATGAAGATAATTTTCAGTTGGGGCAATCGCAATAACTTCATTTTCTTTGAAAATAGTCCTACCTAGTCTTGAAATTAATCTCAACTTGTACCAAGTAAGTTATCTACTTATAAAACATTGAAATGGTTTCTGAATTCAACCAATGAAGACCATTTTAAGAGTAAAATTTCTAGCATGAGTCCAATTTCGAGTTAGATTTTCGACTAATGTCTATCGTCAAAATTTACGAATATAACATCATTAGATAACTTGTAGGGATAAAACCAATTCAAGGGCAAATCATGTATTTCTACTCAATTTCTGGGGGATTCCAAATCTATATGAGGAATCGGGTTCGTGTGAATAATGTCATAATTTATTGTGGGCTGTCGCAACGTATTGTTTACGAGATATGAGGTTATAATCATGCCTAAGAGTCAACCGCACATCATTTCGTCAGTCAACATTCTATCAATACAGCGAATAAATAATACTATCAAATCGAAGTGGTAACTACAGCCAAGATGGTACACAAGCTATTTCAGCTCCTTATTTTCCTCCTGGCCGGGTAACTCTATTTAAAGATCTCAAAACCAAAACAAATACGATAACATTTAAAAACACAAATATATTCTCGTATAAGGAAATTCCCCCCAAGATCACACCTTTCCAACGGTATGTCAGTTTCAAGGTTTAAGAGGGAAGTTTCTTGAAAAAATTGAGTTTTATGCGAAAAACGTGCTTCTTCAGGCACATTCCGCTAGAGAGCCGACCAAGCATTATTTCCTTCACTTTTCAAGGATTGCAATAAAAAGTCCTCCAAGATTAAATCTCCACTTGTACTTTACGTTTTGGACCTTCTTGAACAATTTTCGGAACCGTGTTTGTTTATCTGACAGTCGGTCTGTCTGTTTGAAAGTCCTTGTAGATGACAAAAGCAATACGAAGCTGCTGTCCAATTTTGATGTAATGTTCAGCGATGTTCTCCATGAAAATCAAAGTCCAAGCATTACATTTTCAAAATCAAATTCAAAATTTTTTATTTTTTCTCGAAAATTACCATTTTTAGTTTATTGTTTGCCCGTAATAAGTAGCGGTAGAGTTGTTGCAAATCTTTTTGTTACAAATCAGTTGTAGAATCGATCCTTGAAGTTTCGTCCATCCAAAGGGGTGACACCCTGTAAGAGAAGTGGCGCACAGGAGACGCCAGTTTTCGGTAACCATGGAAACACCCCTTGGTAACCTCACCCTTCCTTGTATCCATCTCAAAGCAGCATTCTCAACATCAATTTGGCGCTGCGTTTTTACTGTCCATTTCTCTGTTTCGACCAGATTATCACCATAATAAATTACTTGTAACGGGGTGTAAGCGTTTTTGCGGGAAAAATTGTTCAATATTTCATTTTAGACATGACACACAGAGAACCTTCTTCTTCGCGCCTATGGCTGTTTTGAAGTCTGTCAAAAATAAGAAGAAATAAGTGCATTTATAGGTGATTTTTTTCAAGTTTTCTTTTGCTGCCTCTTTAATGACGTTGAAAAAAATCCAAAATATATTTAGAATTTGAAGTCGATTGATATTTTGTGAGGATAAATCAGGAGATTGTTTGGAATGGTCCTTCTTTCTCTCACAACTGCCGTCCTTTTTAGCCTTTATTTTTAATGTTGACCAAACTACAAGTAAAATGATGATATCCGTCTCGTCGAAGCTGTAAGTAAAATATTAGCTTCGTTCGCGCTTTCCGGGGAAGAAGATACGCTGAGGTCAGCAGTCCCGTTTCCCTGACGCGTCAGTCATGTCCCAGCGAGCCGGCTGAACAGTGAAGTCACGGTCAGAGGGAGAGTTTCTTTCTTGGAACTAGTCGGTATAACGAGAACGACCACGAGGCTTACATCGGGGTTTTATGAGTCTCAGGTCCTTCGATGACGCCGTAATCTCAAGGTAGTGTTTTCGGAGGTGACTGAACGATTTATAGAGCTCAGTATTCAACCAAATAGTTGAACCTTCGTAGTTAGAATTGAAAACATATGTTTGTAAACATAATCCGTATAAATTTGGATACTTGATTCTTTTAGTAGAACTACCTACCTATTATGGTTTCAAACAGGAGCATATACACGAATATCTCATAGTTTTTTCTCCAAAGTTCATTTCATTAACTTTGTACTGTAGCGTCAACTACTCGTACTGTAACTGACTAAAATTTTCCTAACTGAAAAAACTGGGTTGTGCCGACTCGGAATAGAATTAACTAAACTGTTATTCTTAAAGATTCTACTAGAAGTATTAATTCTCATTTGCATTACATTGCAGTGCAGGCTAATAGATTATAGATCTTACACTTAAAATACAACACTTCTCAAATAAATCCAAACCAAATCGAAAGATTCCTTGGAT
Source organism: Apolygus lucorum (assembly GCA_009739505.2). Taxonomy (NCBI): domain Eukaryota; kingdom Metazoa; phylum Arthropoda; class Insecta; order Hemiptera; family Miridae; genus Apolygus; species Apolygus lucorum. The sequence goes on from CM019177.2 coordinate 64,476,671, forward strand.
AGAGACATATAAAACCTTGTTTTTTCTTTTAAAAAAGTTAATGGGACTGTTTCATACACGATGAAATTTATGAGGAAATAATTGTTCTGTCAATTTCTCCATGCGTTAGTGTGGGTTGGTAGTAACACCAAATTAATGGCAATCATACCAAGGATATTCAAATTCCTCGTATGTTGGGAAGTTCACACACTTAATTTTCCAAATTCAATTTTCAAGACGCCAAAGATGTTTTTCTAAAGAATAACTATTTATGTATTTCTGTCTGGTAGGATCTCTAGACTCAATTGATCTCTTGATAAAGCTTGCCGAGAATATTTAGAAATTGTATGTACAGGGTGTCTCACGATTTGTCCCCCCCTCTAAAATCGTTATTTTTGGAGATAGAAATGTTTTTGTTTCAATCTTCAAGGTTTTTTTTTTTGCAAAAACCTCAAATATGACCACGAAGAAAATTTTTTTTCAATCTTCATGGTTTTTTGCAATTGACACCAACTTTGTTATTTAAAATGGGAACCTCTATTTTTATTGCAAATTTGGATTCTACGCAAAATTTCATGCATTTTAGACCCTTCAACCGATTTTTTTGGTTGCGCACAATCCGTCCAGTAAGCGCGCGAACATGCGCAACCCCTGGATTGCGCCAAAATGGAGATGAAGGTAGGCCCCAATGCATGTTTTTTCATTGATTTTCGACGCTAAATCACGTGGTGGTATTAATTTTCGAATTTAACTGGAATTTTTCGAAACGGTGGCCTAAAATTAGGTGGTTTAAAAAAAAAAATAGAAAATCGCTCTTTTCCATCCATTATGAGTTACGACGCAATTTTAATTAGTTCGGGGGGCTGACTCTACCCCTAAATTTTATTGTCTTTCCCTCCTCCCAAATTTAGGGGTAGAGTCAGCCACCCGAACTATTTAAAATGATCATTTTTTTTCTATCTCCAAGAATAACGATTTTAGAGGGAGGGGGGGGGGGGGGGCAAATCGTGACACACCCGAGAAATATATGCGTAATTAGTTTTCATGGCATTCATGTCTTGGAATCATAATAGCTTCCTCAGTTACTGTCGCTTGATCGTTGCTTCAAGTTGGCGCTAATTTTCGTTTGATCGGAGGGTTGGTAGTAGAAGCGAATCTATTATGATCACCAAGATCATTTTGATTGTTTTTTGTCAATTGGCAAATGTCAACACACATTTTAAAATACCTCAGTTGAACTATCTTGTTGAATTTTTGAGCTTTTTCTATTACTTTATGTTGGAACTCGCGAGCAACCTCTCTTGAAGCCACCAACAGCGAGAAAGCAGTGGCAGTGAGGAAGGCAAATCATTTTAGTATTCATAGATTCTCTTAATGTTAAGTAGGTATCTTATAATATCTTGGTATTCATAGATTTTCTTAATTTTACCTAATCAACAAATAAGAATCACAATTATCTCCAACCAAATTTTCCAGTCAGTAGTTTTTATTGCTCGTTAATTTTACATAACACATTTCTCGTAATAGCATCAGGATACAAATGATGAAAGGAACAACCAATGGGCTAGTTATACTAAATACCTTTCTACTTAAAAAAGAAATGAAATCTTGGTATGATTCTAAGAGTAAGTAATAAACGATGATCAACACAAAATCTCCGTATTATCTTCTCACAGGGTCTTCATTTCTGATATTCAATTGATTATGATTGTTACCAGCAACTCTATCAACAATATTGTTATTTGTACTGAGTGTTACCAGCAATTCAGTTGAATATTGTGATTGTTACTGACAATTACCAGCAATCCATCAAAAAATTATTGTTTTACTGGTTGTTACTAGGAATTCAGATGCATGTTATTATAATTGTTAATAACTTTTACCAGCAATTCAGTTGAATATTGAGATAGTCCCCAGCAACTCCATCAACAATGTTGTTATTTCTACTGAATGTTGCCAGCAATTCAGTTGAATATTGTGATTGTTACTGACTATTACCAGCAATCCAACAAAAAAAATTTGTTTTACTGGTTGTTACCAGGAATTCAGATGCATGTTATTATAATTGTTAATAACTTTTACCAGCAATTCAGTTGAATATTGAGATTGTCCCCAGCAACTCTATCAACAATGTTGTTATTTCTACTGAATGTTGCCAGCAATTCAGTTGAATATTGTGATTGTTACTGACTATTACCAGCAATCCAACAAAAAATTATTGTTTTACTGGTTGTTACCAGGAATTCAGATGCATGTTATTATAATTGTTAATAACTTTTACCAGCAATTCAGTTGAATATTGAGATTGTCCCCAGCAACTCTATCAACAATGTTGTTATTTCTACTGAATGTTGCCAGCAATTCAGTTGAATATTGTGATTGTTACTGATTATTACCTGTAATCCAATTAAAAAAATTGTTATTTTACTGGTTGTTGTCAGCAATTCAGATGCTTAATAATGATTGCATAATGATGCATGATGCTTGTAATAATAATTTTTATCAGCAATTGAATTGAGTACTAAAATTATTAATGATTTTTAACAGCAATACAATCACAAATTATTTGATTATTACCGTTTTTTTATTCAGCAGTTTAGTTGAATATTTTATATGTTACTGTCTAGAGCATATTCAATTCAATTCAAGTACTTACGTACCTTATTGATTTGTTTCCAGGTTAAATGAGGAGTTTGAAAATCTAAGACTGAGCGAACTTCGAGTGATAGCCACTCTCGGTGTCGGTGGTTTCGGACGCGTAGAGCTGGTGCAGGTCGCCGGCGATCCTCAGCGGTCATTCGCCCTCAAGCAGATGAAGAAAAGCCAGGTATTCCATACATTACGCCCTTTGTATGGATGATATATGTATTACCTGCAATTTATCTTGATGAGGCCTCTAATGTAGGTATATTATATACGCAATTGTCAGTTATTTTGAACAATGTGGGAGAGGCTTGCATCCAATCATCGTCTATTGTGACGATAGTCATGTTTTTGCAGGGCACTTCAACGTTTTGGCCTTTTATCGTTTAATGATGATTATTTTTTCCGACCGTCACGTCACGACTCAAGAAACCGTTACCATATTCATTTTAAATTAAATGAGCTGACTGTAGAACCGTAGGTCCGTTATTTTTTGGTGAAAAATATGGCGTGAAATATAACCATCTAGCTCTTTATACCATATATCATACATTATATCTTATATCATTATAATGATATGACTGTAGAACCGTAGGTCTACCGTTCGTATTATTTTTTATATTGATATTACTTAATTTCTTACCGATTCAAACTTGTTAGGCAGTATTTGCCCAGAAAAAGATTTCTACTGAGAAATTTATCCACAATTCACTTTGTAAAATTGTGTTGGTTGTTACTCGTACATTTCTGTTAATATTAGAGAGGTATGTTGCGGGGAGGAGCATAGAATTGGGGATTCCTCAGTTTTTTATTTATTAGTTTAGTGCGCTTTCGCCGTACGCCATCATCAGTACTTTGGGATCATTTCTAGAGTTCATTTTAAGGAAACAATGTAGGATTCACTCATATTTGATTAGCCATGTGCAACATAATAAATAGTACTACCTAAGTGGTATTGGTGAAAGTGATTTGCAGCAGTGCATTAAGGTGGTCTTAGTCGGTCGCATTTCGTTCCTCGTTCCGGGCCAGTATTTCCCTAAATTTCAGGGGCTCTGTTAACTCAGGGATTAGTATAAGTGGACTGTGGGATGGTAATTTATGTTGGTAAAAATATACTTAGGTACTAGGTATGATATTGAAATAATTTTAGTCACCTGTTGAGGACGATGGCGGAGCGAGAAGCTGGTAGAACTAAACCGGCACTTCCTACCTGGGTACCCAGTAAATGCGAATAATATTCGTACAACACGCGGAGTACTACTGCCACACAACCGATCGAAACGTTTGACGTCGAACTGTCAAGAAGGGCGCTCACGACGTGAGAAAAATCCTTGGAAAATGCTCAAAAATAGAGCGATGAGGATGAGACGATGGTTTCCACATGAAGGTCGAGGCGAAGCGGGAGACAGACCGATGCCATCATTGAAGTAATCAGTCGATGATATCGCAGGTCGATATTAATATCCTATCGATGAGAAGAATCGACACAGATTTTCCCACGCCCATATCACTCTTAAAGGTTCCATGATAATAAGAAACTGTTTGTTATTTAAGTAATTAAATTAATTAATGAGACAAAACTAATGAAGCTCATTCAGGCTCAAATTTGAAAAGTTGTTCTTAAAATTGAAATATTTAAAGATTTTCAAAATTCATTAGTGCATCAGTCTAGGGAATGGAAAAACTTAAAGATTGCCGCTGGAATCATCAAAATCAGTCAATAATTGCCGGGGAAATGTGAATAACAGTTTATTCACTTAAGTTTTTTCCCATTTTTCTCTAACAATTATTGGTCGATTATCATATTCCAGCGGCAATCTTAGTTTTCAATTCCCTAGACTGATGAACTAATGAATTTCGAAAATCCTTAAACATTTAAAATTTAGGTATATTTTTATAAGTTTTAGCCCCTGTAATTTAGGGAAATACTGATCCGGAACGAAGAACGAACGGCGACCGACTTTAAGGTGTTTAAATGTTTAAATTGGTTATTATGGGAGAATACCAGTCCCAAGTCACCGCTTCAATAGGCAAACTGATGGAATCGCAACATTTTTTGTGTAGCTTGTGCAAGAGGCTGGCTGAACAAATTTTAGGTGGAATCCTTTAGAAATGTTATGTTTATTGTTCAAAATGAATTGATGGAGGCGAGCTCATGTGCCATCAGAAAGAATCTAGGTTAGTTCTAAGCTAGCTCCAACAACTGACCTATTTTGAAAATTTTAACGTAATACGAATACCCACTCGTGTTCACAAGGGATTCCATCTAAATTTTAATTAACTAGCCTCTGATACACAAAAAATGTTGTGATTCCCACAGTTTGCCTATTGAAGTGATGTCTTGGGACTGGTACTCCTACTCTCCCATAATAACCTATTTAAAATCACCTTTTAGTGCACTGGTGTAAATAGTACACCTATTAACACATTGGTAGTACTATTTACCTACATGGTTCCTACATTGTCCTAAAAACGAACTCACTATAGAAGTGACCCAAAAGTTCTGAAGATACCGTAAGGCGAAAGTTCACTAAAATAATAAACCAAAAAGCTGAGGAATCGCCACTTCCCTGCGCCTCTCCTCAAAATACCTCTTAATTTGTACAATTTTTGAAATCTTTGCTCAATCGGGCAGCATTTTTCCGAAATTTAGATTTAGGTGAATTGTCCTGGTGTGTATGACTATTGACTAGTTTTTTGAAAACTTTATGGATCGCTAATCTCCTATTTCTGTCTGCAGATCGTCGAGACTAGGCAGCAACAACACATCATGTCCGAGAAGGAAATCATGGGAGAAGCCAACTGCGACTTCATAGTCAAACTTTATAAGACTTTTAAAGATAGGAAGTACCTGTACATGTTAATGGAGTCTTGCCTGGGAGGTGAACTCTGGACTATTCTTAGGTGAGTTTCTTCTTAGCTTTGATTTATTATTTTTAAGTAGATCACGGGAACTCGTCAGTGTGATCGGATCATTATTAAGCTATGCGCATGCGCTCACGTGAAACCCTTGTAACAAGTAAATCTTGTATTGTTTCCATACGACTTGGAGGGTGAGTTAGTTAACCAGTTCTGAAGCAAATTCGCGGATTCAACAAACATAATTTGCTGACATAATTACAAAAAAGCGATAATATCAGGCAGTATCAGATTTCTTCATCCGGGACGGTTTTACATCGGGTTTATCTCGGAGATTTCACATCCTAAACAGCCCAAAGATACTGGAAGGACGATCGAGAGGTCATTTTTTGGGCCACTTTTATAGAAGCTGATGTCATTTTCGAAGATAAACGTAATCGTTTGTCTCGGTTCACGGAGAAGTGCAAAATATTTAGTTCAGCCCGGCTTTTGACAAATTGTAGGGATAGACGGGTAAATGGATGCTGCAAAGGCACAATGATTTATACTAAATTACCAATACTATTGTGTAGGAAATTATGATAGAATGGAATATGCGTGTGATAGCAGGGTAACTGTGCCAGTGATCACCACTCAAATTTCAATTTGAAAAAAAAAAAACGTCTGCCAAGTTGGGTGGGCAGTATAGCTTCCTCACTCATTGTAACATGGACGTATAGAATCAGTTGGCGAGAAAATTATGATTCAAAGAGTTATTGAATACCAAAATATTGGCGATAATATGCGGGATAGGGTTGCAGGTATTAATGTTTATAATATTTTTATAATTTTTATAAGGTATTATAGTTTATAATATTTTGTATTTTCAACGTAGAATTTTATTTAGCGGTCCACCGTCTAGGACCTAAACCACACAATCCCTGAAAATTTCATCGAAATTGGTTGAATAGTTGCGGAGTTTTGGTTGTAACAATAAATTTAAAGTTCGCGCATGCGCAGCGGCTATTGCTTGACCAATTTGATTGAAACTTATAGGGTGTCTCTTAGAAGTTAGTCCCTAACTAACCTCCAAATTTGAGCAAAATCGGTTCATTAGAAACCGAGAAACCGAGGTTCCAGGAAATTCACGTTTGCGCATGCGCACTCGCTCCTATTGGTCCGAAGGTGCTGAAATTGATAGGGGACCGTCTAGTACCTAACCCGCACAATCCTTGAAAATTTCATCAAAATCGGACCACAGGTTAGTATAGTTTTGCCCGGGACAAGGATTGACCACAGACAGACCGACAGACAGACAGACCGACAGACAGACAGACACGGAACCAAAATTGTTCGGGAAGCTCTAAAACGCAAAAAGCAAGTGGAAATTTTGATTTTGGAGGACATTTTTTTTCACTTCTTTCACGAATACAAAGCTTCCCTACCTTCGGTAGTGAGGAAGCAAAAAAAATAGTGTGACACCTACTCCTACCTACATCCCTGTGCAAATTAATGGAATAGTGGTATTTTGTGCCACAAAAACCACTTTATTTACACTGACATTTTAAAAACATGTCATATCAGATTCCTCAAGTGACCAGATATTTCACTGTCACCATTTTAACACGTTGTGTCGAAGTTCTACTAGCGTTTTGCCATATTTGGAGTATTTTCCGTCGCGAAATCAATTTTCGAAAGCAATTTAATCCACTCTCCTCAGCCTGTCTTTGCAAATAGTTCTGAGATTATTTTCAAGTTAAGGAGTTTTGAGGCCTCTCCGGAACTTCAAGATTATTGTTGGTAAAGAATTCATTCACTATTATTGATTGAGAATAGGGACGGCATATCGAATGAAATACATAGATACACTGATCAAATGATATATCGTCAATGTGATATCAATACCTCAGATATACCAGAGAAAATATATCGATATTTCGATATATCGGAAATATCTGTTTGGAGAAACGTGTGGTTGGTTGATTAAAAGGTTTTAAAACAACAAAAACATCATTTGGAAGAAATATACATATAGGCAGATATGGGCGAATTCTTATTCATAAATGCGATTATGAATACAAATCATATCTGCGATTTCATAATTATGCATACGTATGAAATATGAATATGAATACGAATACAATCGTATTCACACTTTGAATATGATTTTCCCCCGTATTCGTATTTTGAATACGATTTTATGATTTTTTCTATGATTTCCCTAAAAATCGATTTTTTCCCTGAAAAAAAAATTTCCCCTGAATTTTCCCTGAAAATAATACTTTTTTCATGATTTTCTCCTGAACAATGGACATATTTATGACCTAACTTTGTCAAAATAATCTATCAAAACTCGAAACGCTCGCCAATTCTTCACGCAGAATTTTCTCGGATTTTTCACGCAGAATCGAATGAGACCAACCCCAGGTCGCCACGACCAACCGTATAGAAACTACGACGTAATTTCTACTGAATTTTTTGTAATCATGATTTTCGCTGAAAGTTTTTGTTTTAATACAACTTTCACCGAACGTTCTTAACGCTAAAAACATGATTACAAAAAATTCAGTAGAAATTACGTCGTAGTTTCCATACGGTTGGTCGCGGCGACCTGGGGTTGGTCTCATTCGATTCTTGTTGGTAAAGAATTCATTCACTGTTATTGATTGAGAATAGGGACGGCATATCGAATGAAATAAATCGATACATTGATCAATCGATATCATCAATGTGATATCGATACCTCCGATATATCAGAGAAATATATTGATATTTCGAAATAGATCGGAAAGATCTATTTGGAAAAACGTGTGGAAGTAGGTTGGTTAATTAAAACGTTTTAAAACACCAAAAACTACATTTGGAAGAAATTTATCGATATACTTGGGCTGGGGGGTCCCGCCCAGACGAGAGGGGCGCGTGACGTTATAAACGGTCGAAACTTTAAAAAATCATAGAAAAAGATCTACTCACGCTAAAAAGTCGTGGTTGGTGCCAAAATTCTCAGGATGTAGTCTACTTTCGATTAAAAATCTAAAAAAATCAAGGCGCACCCCCCATTGAAACATTAGTAACATCATTTTCGAAGACATATATCGATATACGCGACATATTCGAAGTTCTACTTGGAAAATCCGGTTGAAATAAGTGTATGAATGGAGTGTGCGCCTGATTTTTTCAAAATTTTTAATCGAAAGTAGACCTCATCCTGAATCCTGAATATATCATTAGATTATTTGATCCTAAGAATTTTGACACCAGCTATTCTCTTTTTGGATGAGTAGATCTTTTTCTATGATTTTCGAAAGTTTATGACGTCACGCGCCCCTCCCGCCTGGACGGGACCCCTCCAGCCCACTGTGACGTCATAAACATTCGAAACTTTAAAAAATCATAGAAAAAGGTCTTCTCGCGCTAGAAGCTTGAGGTTGGTGTCAGAATTCTCAGAATGAGGGCTAGTTTAGATTAAGAATAACAATAAACAGTTTTTCCGACCCATGCGCACACCCCAGTTCGTAATATTTCAAAGAAATAGTGATTTCATATTGTCTGACAGATATTAGTGGATCTGTAAGTACCCACCATCATTATTAGTGTTAATTTGGTAACATCAAAGTACCCAATTAAAAGGTTATTCGTTTACGTAACACTGTCTAAAATTGTTCTTAAATAAGAAATATTCCAAATAGTGCACGTTAAGATATTGGTAGCTCAAAAGGATACGAAAATGAATAATGAAAGCAATCAAGGAGGTGGAGACACAGATCTACAGTTACAAGCGGGAAACAAGGAAGTAAATTTTGGATATAAAACCCTGACTTTTGTTTTTACCAGGTCGAAGCGTTAGTTTGATAATAAGGAAAATAGATAGATAGATATGTTTATTTTTTTCGCCATTTTGTACACTTTTACAATAATATAAATGCACGAAGGGATGCAATTTGCTCAGATTTCCTACCCGACATTAGGCTTGGCCCGTGTTGTAGGGTAGGATCTTTGCAAAATCGCTCCATATCGGTAAATAAATTGATGTATACTTTACAATTACAGTAATAAGTAAATAAATAAACAATACATGATTGGACAGAATTAAGGACGCATTTTGATAAACTCCTACATATACTAACTTACTTTAATATTCTCTAACTTTAATAATCTCTAAAATTAAATAGTCTCCTATACATATACGCTGTTTAATAGCCTTTCGCATCTAAAGCCCCCTTCTGTAACTAGCCAACTTAACACTTGCTTTTTGTATTTTGGTCTAGTAAACTTCTGGGGACTTTTCATGCTACAAACAATTTCTCGGTGTATCAAATGTAGAATGAAGATCGGGCTGTGCGTTGTCAGAGTCAGTCTAGGTCTAGGGCCAATTACATTCCCTGCGGCGGCATATCTAGTATCGTATTTCGGATCCCTTCGAGAAACTTCAATTATGTTGGGTGTCCTAAAGAATTGCAATAGTAGATTTTTCAGATAAAGTTGTCTAATAGTAAATTCCTTAGCAATATCAAATAGATCTAAGGAAGGGGTCCTACGCGGTACCTAATGACAACATCATTTTTATGATAATTTTCTGCCGAACGTGTAACTTATTTATATGGGTGGAATACGTTCCTCCCCATGCTATTATGCCATACTGCAATACAGATTGCAACATGGTATAATATATAAGTTTTATTGTTTGCTTCGGGAGCGTGTGTCTAACATTGTAGAATATATATATATATCCTAATCTTATCATGGATGTAGTCTATATGGGGCTTCCACTTAAGCTCTTCATCCAGAACTAGCCCCAGATACTTATGCCTTGCAACTCTTTCTATCGAATTACATGAGCATATTTGATCTTCTACACAAGAGTGCAGGATGATTTTCAAGTGTTTTTCCTCAATTTGTGACTTATTTCCTCCGTAAACTATCAGTTTGGTCTTGTTAGCATTCAATGTGAGATAACTCTTGTGAAACCATTTCCCTACTTGATTTATAACCTGGTTGGCGTTGCTGAAAACGTTTTCCCAAGTGTCACCTTCACAGAGTACTGCTGTGACATCAGCAAATAAATATAATTTCGAGTTAGGTAAATCTAAATGTGCTACTTCATTTATATATATTAAAAATAGTATTGGTCCTAATGTACTTCCTTGAACGACCCCAAAATCATTAATGGATTCCTCACTGGTACAGTCGCCAATTGAGACTATCTGCCTTCTGTCAGTCAAGTAGCTTCTGAACCATTTCAGGGTAGGCCCCATGATTCCAAGACTCTCCAATTTGTACATTAGTGATTCCCTAGGAATTGCGTCAAAAGCTTTTGCTATATCAAGCAGTATTAGTACACCTTTCTGGTTGTTGACCCTTATTTTGTAGAGGTCAGTAGTTAGTTAAGATGTTGTCGAAAACCTGGTGGTAGCTGGTACACTCATCCTGTTGCTCTGTCACAACCCGCACAAATTCGCCTTTAAGTGATTATGCATCTTTAGTTGTATTCTCCATGGCAACGTCTGATTTCCAGGGACAAGGGCCACTTCGACGATGGAACCACTAGATTTTACACTGCCTGCGTGATAGAGGCCTTCGACTACCTCCACTCACGGAACATCATCTACCGAGATCTCAAGCCCGAGAACCTCCTCCTAGACGTCAACGGATACGTCAAACTCGTTGATTTCGGATTCGCTAAACGCTTACTGGTAGGCATTACAGATCAATATGTTTATTTAAGTTTGATAGAACTATCAGAACTCCTGGATAGACTTATAAGTAGCTCATTGACTTGTATTGTAGGGTTTTGAATTTTTATCAAGGCCTTTCTGGGAGTATTCTACAAAGAAAACAATTTCCCAGGGAACATTAGTTGAATATTTTCAACAAACGATCTACTTATGAAAATGATATTTTATTCAACTTTTTAAGAAATTTGACTAATTTTCTGTTCAAACGTCGACAGCATGGAAGGAAAACGTGGACTTTCTGCGGTACACCGGAATACGTGGCTCCTGAAGTGATTCTTAACCGAGGGCACGACATCAGCGCAGACTACTGGTCTCTCGGCGTACTCATGTTTGAACTCCTCACGGGTATGTGAAACTTATACCTAAAGATATGTATGCTCAGTGTTTATCATGTCTGGTTGGGTAGACTGTTGTAAGCTTGGACTTACTTGAATTACTGGATGGTTGTTGGGTTGAGATGACACCTGACTCCTGCAGTTAGGTAGAAGTTTTAAATGAAGAGTAGGCATCCATAAAACCCACAACATGGTAAAATCTTAGATGATAGTAGCCTCTGCGCACGCGCAAACCAGTAGGTCAGTAGGGGCATCAACGCCAATTTGAAGTTTTTTTATAGATCTTGGGTACGAGAGCAGGAACTTGATTTTTGCTGATCCAGATCTTCTGCTTGCTGCTGCCTTTGTGGAGATCAAAGTCGGCGAGGAGCACACAAGGTCTTAACTTAAGGACGATTTTAGCAAATTTTCGAAGAAATTGAAGCTGTTGGAATAACCTCAAACATTTTAGAATGGATTTTAGAATAAATACGAGTGTGAACTTTCTTGGATGACTCCCCAAAGCAGACTGAAGAGCTGGACGGGGGAGGGGGGGAGTCTACCAGGCGTCTAGGATCGGATGATAACCTCCCTCAGTGTCTAAGAAATTGTTGTGATTCCGAAGGAACATCCCAATATTATAGTATTCCACGATGGGTGCGACGTAGAAAGCTTAAAGGGTGTCAGCCCGAAAAACAGCGTTTTTTCCAAGCCTCTGTGCTGCTTACATCTTAGTAGAAATATAATAATGGTCAATAAGTCGACACTTTAGATCTTGATGAACAAAATTATGTTTAAAAAAATCATAAATGATCATTTAGGTACTTCGCTATAGGTACCTAAATTTATAAATAAAATAATAGGTACCTACATTTGTTCATCTTACTAAGTTCTATCAACAGACGAGGGCTTTTTTTATTTTCAATAGTTTTATCTTTTTTTCTCGAAAAATAAAAAACCGGGTTTTTGGTAGGTAAAATTTGTATATCCACATACTCTCCAAATCAAAATTATCCAAAACCCCCTTGACTATCGACGTATTAGCAATACAAACAACACTAAAAAACAGAATCAAAATCGATTGAATGGGTACTGCAGAAAGTGCACGTAAGCATCAGAAAATGTTGTTTCGAGAAAAACGCATTTTTTTTCGGGCTGACTGACTCCCCTTAATGGAACATTCGTAACGGTGACGAAAAATTCCTGAAATGACCCATATCTTGCCATTTGAACTACACCACGTTGTTAACATGGAACATGTTATTGCCCTAGAGTAGGGAGGGACACTCCGCCAGTTACGCAGCCTTTTCGACACTCCAGTTTTCAAGGCGTGAAGCGCCGAGTTCTCAATGCATTTTAGATATGTTGATAGGGACAATATAACTTCTGTATTATACCTACCTACGACTAAAGGTTCTGCACTAAATTTGACTAAAACATGTTCCATATTTTTATAATTTACGCCATAGGCTTTAACGTTTCACATGAAGCGCCGAGTTATTACATTCTTTTTTTTTCAGGAACACCTCCATTCACGGGTGCCGACCCAATGAAGACGTACAACATCATCTTGAAAGGCATCGACGCCATCGAGTTCCCAAGAAACATCACAAGGAACGCTACCGTATTAATCAAGAAGCTCTGCAGGTAATTTCGACGATATTTGATCAGTTTTTCGGAACAAGACGCCCGTATGTTTTGATCCACCATCTATGTGATCCCGTTCTTAGGATTTCTCTTTGTTGGCAAGATGTCTTTGTGCAGTTGATCTAGGTTGAAATTAATATTAGAAGACTTGAGCGTCCACCATGTTAAAATAGTGTTCATATAGATTTCGTCCATTTTCTGGCAACACTCGATGTAATACTAAAATTATTGTTCAACTTTTTCAAAAATGCATCAAAAATGAGGAATTTTTCCTATTTTTGACCCCAAAATCGGATTCAGTACCACAAAAAACCCCCTACTGCAAATTTTCAGCCCGTACTTCCTAATTTACGAATAAACAAAACAGTGTAGAAAATATGAACGTTGAAAAAAAAAAAAAAACTGGGAGGACGATGTCATCTAGCAATAGTTCATCTATGGCCGCTTGAAGCACTGAGATCGTGAAATCTCACTTCGTGCAGTCCTCAGAGGCAACATTCCACAAAACCAGTAAAGTTCAAAATCGAAGAACTGAAGCGAAAAAATAGAAAAAGCAAGATGGAGAAAATGAGGTTTCACCTGTTTTTGTTTGATAACTTTCCTCGGGCAACAAGGGGAGGGGACGGCGATCGGAACAGCCAATCAGCGAGCATTTCTGCTTCAAGTTGAAGAGGTCCGTTTTACCGGTTATTTCTTGAAATAATAAATTTTGAACGTCTCCCAGAAATAACAGGAGACTTATTTTCCAAAATCAACCCGATTTTCATACATCCCACACCATTAAATGTTCAGGAAAAATGCAAACAGAATTCGGTGAAATTCCTCATTGTCTTATTAGGATGATGAAAAATTCCAAATGACTCTCTCTCTAGTAGTAGGTACGGTAGTTGGTAGGTAAATGCATCTTCAGCTAAAGACCTCTTTTAATTTCTTGTTTTAAGATAGTTCGAGAACTTGTTTGAGGTTGCTAATGTTGTATTTGGAATCGTTTCAGGGATAATCCTGCTGAGAGATTGGGCTACCAGAAAGGAGGGATCAGCGAGATTCAGAAGCACAAGTAAGTGAAAAACCCCATGAATCATGTTCTTATGAACCTTCTGATTAAGAAAAGCCGGAGATAATAACCTGAAATGTTTTCATTAATACGGGATTGCATTCAGAATGATTGACTGTCCCGCCAAATTAAACTCAGGTAAAACCACCGCTTGGGGTGGTAAATGCTCACACCTGCAAATGTGGAAGTTTAAGAGAGTTGAAGTTGGTTCTGTGTGGGTTCTGGTGGTGAAGTGAAAGCATCGCCAAGCATTGGCCACTCAAGTGCTGCTCTAGCTGGGTGAAAAGGTGGCAAATCTGGACCTGGACTAGGTGAGTGGGTTAAAATGTCCCAACCAAACTGGTTCAAAAGGTCGTATATTTTGTGTGCCTCGTGGGGGCTAAAAATTAAGTGTGTAGAAATGATTGAATAAAATTAATTGAATGGGGAATTTGCCTCAATTTTAGATTCTGGAATTTCGAGTCAAATTCTAGAATAACGTTTAACACCAGGAGTGCCCAAGGAAAAAAATCACCATAGAAGAGAATGCGTAACAAGCAAATCCTCTGTCAAAAAACACCGCTAAAATCGAGGAATATCATTCACGTTGCACGAAAAAAAAACGACGCAAAAAGTGACTGGATTCACATACTGAGCGCTGTGACGTAGAAATCCAGATAGTACCACAGATCGACAACAGGTAGAGTTCTAAATGCCCTTCTAAGTTCTAAGTGTGACCACACGAAACAATCCAGTCAAATGACCACTCAAATAATGTGATTCAAATAACGATAATAACTTAATATAGAAATAAATAAGAGATGATGAAGACTAATAATGCTTGATAAACTGATAAGTAAAATCTTATTGTAAAATGAGTGAATAGAATTGCTTCTTTTGGTCAGTCGCGCGCTTCTGTGTTCGATCACGTAAGCTAGTTTCATTTGCTTTTCCAGAGGTAGCACTACCTCAGAGGGGTACAGCTCCTCCTATGAAGTCAGATTGGTCAGACAATCTGTTACGTTGCAACCCCATGTCCCCATAAACAGAATGCCGCTTCTTTTTAAATTTCCATCTTCCTTAAATTCTCTAAATTTTTTTAATGCTTTTTCGAGCAGCACACTATGGTTTTCTTCCATATCAGTGAACCCTCTTTTGAAAAAAAATGTGAGGCAAATTCCCCATTGTGAAAACCTCGTAAGTCATCACTTCTGTTTATCCAAATTTATGATTGTAATGACTCATACTCTTAGCTATGTTAGTTCTCCAATAAAGTACACAAGGGAAACCCTAGTCTGGTGGTAGTGGCGTGCTGGATGTCCAGGCCATCAGGTGCTTGGTATGAGGGGCCACCATGGTGGGTAGGGCTCGGGGCTGGTTGGGTGGCGCCCAGACAGTGGGTGGGGGCTCACTTTCGCAGACTCCACCCACTGGGCTATTTTCATCAGCCATAAGATGAATTATTATCTGTTTATCCTTCCTATTGTATACTACTTGACTTGATTCGTTGTTTTTCCCCCTGTTACATTATTTAATATGTTATATGACTGTTTGCCTTACTGTAGGCCTGTTACACCTTAATAAACATGAAACATAGTAGCCAACGCGGATATGCAAATGTGAATTTCCTTGTAACAGCCATAACTTACAATTCATCAGTACAATCGAGTAATGGATACGAGGAAGCTATTCCCACTTTTTTTTGGTAAAACAGGTTAAAATACGACCTTCTAGTTGTTTAAGTCTGAAAAAGCAGAAAAGAAAAGACACAAATTTTCATTTCCTTTGAGGTAATTTTTCTTTTCCCTTTCCTAGTCGTTCTTTCATTGACAAATTATTATTACCGCCTCTCAGTGATACTGTTATTGTAAGCCAAACATTGTTTTATTACAGGTGGTTCGACGGGTTCAACTGGGAAGGACTGCGCACGCGCACGCTGACTCCTCCAATCCTCCCCAAAGTCCGCAACGTCATTGACACGTCCAACTTCGACGACTACCCGCCTGACGCCGACGGTCCTCCGGCGGACGACCTCACAGGTTGGGACGCCGACTTCTGATCGGCCCCCTTTCACTTCTCCTTTCACCCCCTACGAACCAATCGCCAGAGTGAAAGGCCCATTGTTTCATCGGGTCGCCTTCCGCCAAGGGCCTTGCCCATTTCGACTCCCTAGGGTACAATCCTTGCATCATCCCGAAGTGCCTTGAGATGTTAAAAACATTTACCATAGATTCCTATTTTGTATCAAAATGTTCGTTTTATACCACTCAAAAGCAAACACGAACCGTGCCAAATCTCTTCCACTCTTCCTTTTTCCCCCTTTGTACAAACAAAACCCCATTGCTCATCCACTTAGCTCTGTGATTCAGCGTGATCAGGCTGTGATGATAAATTGCAATAACAAATCTCACTATGTACCCAATTTGAAACCTCACGGACCAAATTATTCAGAAATAAATGTACTCAGCACAACCTCAGCACAAATATACAACGTGTTGTTTTTTTTTCAATATATTTGAGCTAGTTTTTTTTCAATAACGTAGAATACTATCGCGTGATCGTTTTATGTAAAGCTATCAAAATAACGTTGTTTGTTGCCTACGATTGTTATAATTGTGAAAATATTCAGGGTCCCTGGTTTGAATCCAGTCGAAAATTCACGTAGCTGATGCCCTATGAGTGCCTTCATGAAGCATCTGTGATGTATAATGTTAACCTGTTATTTAGTATTTCATCGACACATCAAATAGTGAATAAGTACTGTACTTTCCGCGTACGGAAAATGTACATCTTCGAAGACAATAACAAACCTGTGCATGTATTGTAGGTTTCTTTTTAAGTGAACGAAAAATCCAGTTGAAAATGTTGGGTTGTAATTTTAGGTGCCTCATCGATTTTAATAGCGCATTTTTTGACCTGACATTTGTATAAATATCGAACTATAAGAAAACGCTATGAAAATTGAAATGTGTTGGAAAACCCGGTTTTTAAATTTGTAACTATGAAATGACGGAATAGCTCGTACTAATCAATTAGTAGTGAACTTACCGTAAATAGTCAGTTCAGGAGCACATGATCAATATTGTTAGTATTTTGATCTACACAAAAAAGTCGTCCTTCGCCACCGAACTGAGAGACCCCCTTGCAGTGGAGCCCTTCTTCGAAAAACCACCGTTTTTGGATCATTTCTCGAACGACTCAAAACTTGCCAAATTCGGGCAATTATTTCTTATAGGTCGATCAATTGACTCGAAGAATCATAGGAATCCACGTTTTCTTGAATTATCACGATCACAGTAGACTAAAAGCGATGCAACATCATGTTTCTTTCTCTTACCAGGAGTTGGTCAGAAACACGATAGGTATTCAAACTACTATTTTGTGAAAATTGTTTGAAGAAGAGGAAGAGTATATTGATGTAAGTGTACTCATTGGGGGTCAGTTCGAGATTCGAGTAACTGATCAAAATTGAGCGTTCTCCTTTTCTGCCGAGCTTTCGGTCAATATATTTCCTTCTTCAGGGCTCCCATTCATCCTTGAGCCCTGAAGAAGGTAATATACGAGTATAATTGACCTCATCCCAATCAATTTCATCAGTGAAATCTGACGGGTCGATCTTCGTAGTTTCTATTCCTGTCACGCAACGACAATTCACTTCAGTAAGGCAGTATGGGACACCAATTTGTGTCCCATAGTTTTCTAAATTTCGTCTTCTACAAATTCTCCATACATTTTGACCATTCCTACGATCAGTTATCATTTCAACAGAACCTTAGTTCAAATGACACGAAGTTATGAAATCTTCAAGTTGAGGGAAGATTTCGGCTGTATACTCGTAATTCTGTTGAATCATCAAAAATTAACTTCCCTCGACCAGGGATCGATCTCCTATCGTTCCAACACTTCTGAGTCGGAGGTCACTACCAGTGAGCTAAGAGGAAGTGAATGAACAGAAATGAAGAGGTAGCTGATCACAACATCTCTCCCCAGTTATGAAATCTTAGGTACTCCATTACCTAGTCAGGGAGGTGAGGGGCAGCTTTGTTTCGCAACCCAGTGAGAACGCTCTATTTTTAACTAGCTTCTGAGTTTTGATGTTATTCCTTCTGAAGGATCTGCTGACCTCAACGTCAGATTTTGCGAAAATTACCAAAAATTGAGGTTTAGTCAGAGGGGCTCCCACTGCAACTCTCCTGTTACTTTCATTTGTGGTAGTTTCTCACCTACTCCACGAACTGATTTTTGCCGAGTGCAGAGGTGATGTATATCAAGGAGTGAACAATTTTCGAGACTCTGCTAATAAAATTGTCTTTATTGGAGACTGGTTTTGGGTCATAACCCCGTCATCAGTCCAGAGACTATAATGTTCAAGCAGAACCGCCGCGTTCAAAAGCTAAACAGCTACTGTAGCGTTCAAAAGCTGAACAGCTACTGTAGCAATTAAAAGCTGAACAGCTACTGTAGCGTTCAAAAGCTGAACAGCTACTGTAGCGTTCAAAAGCTGAACAGCTACTGCAGCAATTAAAAGCTGAACAGCTGCTGCAGCAATCAAAAGCTAAACACCTACTGTAGCTATCAAAAGCTTAACAGCTACTGTAGCAATTAAAAGCTGAACAGCTACTGTAGCGTTCAAAAGCTAAACAGCTACTGTAGCGTTCAAAAGCCAAACAGCTACTGTAGCAATTAAAAGCTGA
Organism: Apolygus lucorum; assembly: GCA_009739505.2. Classification (NCBI taxonomy): domain Eukaryota; kingdom Metazoa; phylum Arthropoda; class Insecta; order Hemiptera; family Miridae; genus Apolygus; species Apolygus lucorum. The sequence goes on from CM019177.2 coordinate 64,495,554, forward strand.
ACAGCTACAGTAGCTACTGTAGCAATCAAAAGCTAAACAGCTACAGTAGCAATCAAAAGCTAAACAGCTACTGTAGCGTTCAAAAGCTGAATCGCTGCTACAGCAATCAAAAGCTAAACACCTACTGTAGCAATCAAAAGCTAAACAGCTACTGTGGCAATTAAAAGCTGAACAGCTACTGTAGCGTTCAAAAGCTAAACAGCTAGGTACTGTAGCAATCAAAAGCTAAACAGCTACTGTAGCAATCAAAAGCTGAACAGCTACTGTAGCTACTGTAACAATCAAAAGCTAAACAGCTACTGTAGCATTCAAAAGCTGAACAGCTACCGTAGCAATCAAAAGCTAAACAGCTACTGTAGCGTTCAAAAGCTGAACAGCTACCGTAGCAATCAAAAGCTAAACAGTTGCTGTAGCGTTCAAAAGCTGAACATCTACTGTAGCGTCCAAAAGCTGAACAGCTACTGTAACAATCAAAAGCTAAACAGCTACTGTAGCATTCAAAAGCTGAACAGCTACCGTAGCAATCAACAGCTAAACAGCTACTGTAGCGTTCAAAAGCTGAACAGCTACCGTAGCAATCAAAAGCTAAACAGTTGCTGTAGCGTTCAAAAGCTGAACATCTACTGTAGCGTCCAAAAGCTGAACATCTACTGTAGCGTCCAAAAGCTGAACATCTACTGTAGCTGTTCAGCTTTTGAACGCGGTGGTTCTGCTTGAATATTATTGTTTCTGGACTAGATGGGGTTATGACCCGAAACTGGTCTCCAATAAAGAGAATTTTATTAGCAGAGTCATGAAAATTTACCTCTCTTTGACTTCTCCACGAAGATTAAACCAAATTCTGTTGCTTAGACAACAGTCTGTCATGCAGTGCTTTCCTGATACCAAAATTCACGACTGGCACCCTCGTTTTCAACTCCTCACATCGAGATGTCTGACAATCATTCTAAAAAAAAACTCACTTCCTGCCCCCCAGCGGACCCTACGTTGTACAGAAAATTCAACTTATATTTTTATACTGCTACCCGATCGTGCCGATCACGAAGTAAAATACGTACCTTTGGGAATGATCTTGACGAAATATCATTTTCATGTACATAATAAACCTTTTAAGTGCCTTGTGTAACGATCGTTTCTCCTGTCCTACCACGACAGGTTTTATGTCCTAGTTTTTTTCTACAGTTAAATAACAATACCGAATCGTCCTTTTTACTTTTTTGTTTTTTTGTCTTTTAATTGACGAAGATTATTTTATGATTGTTGATCCGTTTTTCTTGACCCATTAAGAGGAGTTTGTGTATATGTTTTAATTGCCTACTGTAATTTAATTGTAAAGAGTTAATATTTATACGAGATATCTTCGTTTTTTGTCCTACAATTAAAATGATATTTTAATGTACGAAATAATAGTTTTATCATTTCTTCAATCCTCTTGCTCCAGTTGTTTTTGGGTTCTGAACAATCACTATCTGTGTGAAGAGAGCTGTTTGGATGACACCAAATTAAAACAATCATACAATTTTTACAACACACATTCAGATACATGGATCTGAGAAAAGTTACGACTATCATGAGAGAAATCGTTAATTTTACAGTCTGAATAGCCCTGTTGAAGGAAGAGGCCCATTTAGCTATAAACGGGTTGTGGCGCTTGGATCTGGTGACTCAGAGGAACCCATCTATCATCCCTCACTGTTGACGGGTGGCAATTTCACGGCAATGGGGTATTTCGGTGGGTCGGAAATTCAGGTTTTTGACCTCAAATTTGGATTCAGCACCCTTGAAAACCTATATAATCCAACTTTTAGCCCAATGATACTATATCATGTGGTAGAAAAATTAATTAAAGAGATCACACGTTTGAAAAAGGCGGGCCACTATAAATGCACACACACTTGGCCAGGACTTCGCCGCGCGCCTGTGTGAGTGGTGTTTTGAAGTATCCACGAGGTCCTCCAAGGGTTTCTGTGCATGGATACTTTCTCAAAGACAGTTGGCTAGCTACGTCACGATTGGCTAGCTATGTCACACCATCCAAATCTTCAACTTTCCTTATATTCTCTGATTTTTTAAAAACATTTTCTCGACGAACAGACCCGATTACCGTTATTCTTGAGCCATACTCCTTTGAAAAAAAAAATAAAAAAAATTGACTGATATACCCCATTTTTGGATACGCTGTAGGTATATCGATACCTTAAAGCACAAAGGCGCTATCTCCATCCACCTTCCAAATTTTTTTATTTTTTTTTAATTTCAGAAAAATTAAAATTCGACAAAACTATTATTGAGTTTTTTTGACGATAATAGCTTGAAAATTTATTGAGGAAATTAACGAGTTTACTGTAATAAGCCATTATTTTAGGAATGGGGTATTTCAAATCAATTTTAAAAAAAAAAGTCAATTTAAAAAAAAAAAAATTTCAAAAGAGTATGGCTCAGAAATAACGGTAATCGGAGATCTGTTCGTCGAGAAAATGTTTTTAAAATATCAGAGAAGCTAAGGAAAGTTGAAGATTTGAATGGTGTAACGTAGCTAGCCAAAACTGTCTTTGAAAAAAGTATCCATGCACAGAGAAGAGATTGGAATGTTCTCACTAATAGCAGGTTCAAATTGAGGCTCCAGAACGTTGATCTTCCTTTTCTTTTCCGTCATATTTAAAACGAAAGAAAGAAAAGATTGTGGGCGATACACTAGCTGAAAGTCAAAATCACAAACGAAGCGAACAGAAAACAACCGATTAAAGATGACAGACGTAGGTAACGCTAACAATTGAACCATAAAGTAACTCCATCCTAAATGAGAATCTCTTGGATACTACAAAATACTACTCACACACGTGCGCGGCGTAGTGTGTGTGCATTCATGGCGGCCCGTCTTTTTTTCAAAGATGTGATCTCTTTAATTCATTTTTCTACCACATGTTATAGTATCATTGGGCTAAAAGCTGGAGTACTAGGTTTTCAAGGGTGCTGAATCCAAATTTGACGTCAAAAACCTGAATTTCCGACCCACCGAAATACCCCATTGTGCATTGGTGATAAATTCTTTTGTGTTTTTCACAAACTCCGTATTTGGACGTTGCACCTTTGTGATTTAAGGTATCGATATGATCGAGTAACCGAGTATTGGACGTTGACCTTGTCTATTACCTGTACTCATCTTCCCTCTTATTTACTTTAACCTAAATGTGTAGATACCAACCAGAGCATTGTGATGCCACCACTGTGGGCCACTATATTATATGCCACATGACTGAAAACCTGCCATATGTTAATGGCCAACACCAATATAACAGCATGAATCAATAGAGAGTTTTCGCCACGTCAGGCACGACGACTAGAGACAGATGGGGCCAGCAGACGCAGATGCTAACTTTTTTTGGTGGATTTCGAGTCGTCACAAAATAAGGTGCAGACTCTGGAAGTGACGCTAAACAGCTACCGACCTGTGAAGTCACTAGAAAATGGCCGATAGCGAACAGCTGATTCAGAATCTGGGGGTTCTCGAAATGAGTTTTTCAGATCGAAAATTAGAATATTCGCCGTATTGAAAAAGCAATAAATTTATTACTACTTGGATAGGTAGGTAGGACCTATTTACATCCCTTTTGGACCCTACATTGCGATATAAAAACCTACCTACTGATGATTTTGATCGTTTTCACCTTTAGAAAGTAGTGAACAACACTAGCTTTTCCAGACCTTTTACTGAATTTTTTGGGTCTATAGTACTTTACTACCGATATTGCAGTAGCTACCTTTCTACTGGTTCCTTGTTTGTCTAACAACACGTCCGTAACATATCTGTAGATAATTTAGAGTAGCTAGGTACTTCGTTTCTACCTACCAGGACGTGCGGAATATTACAAAAACGAAAGTACAGATCTATCAAACTAGGATAGATGTACGAAATTATAGACGTAACACCTAAATGCAGATATCCATAATTAACCAAATACCTACTAATGTGTGAAAGAAGGTATTTTTTCAAAGGTAATAAACTTGATAACTGTAGTAAGATCATTTTTTCCAATTTGTCATGCAACTTACAAGTAGGTGATCCTACGATGATCACAGCAAGCGGAACTATCAATTGAAATCTTAAAATTTAAGGTACCTACTTACGTGAACTGACTCTCGTCGCCTGTTTATTGTAGATCTGAAGTTATGTGTGTTGGTAGATGAATAAATAATATACAACATTAAATGAAAAACAAGGGCGCATTTATTCAGAAAATTCATTGGCGTTCAAGCAATGTAAAATTCGCACAGTGTCAACAATAGTATACGTTGGATTCACTTGATCTTGATGCGAAGATAACAGAATTCTGGTGACGAGTAGTTAGTTTCAAGAGATGAAAAACTTGATAATTCCCGGGAAAAAGTAAACTGTTCTACAAATAAAAGCTAAAATCGAGAACCAAACGAACTGTCGAACACAACACAAAATCCTGCTTCATCCGATCTAAATTGAAACTGGTTATAAAAGTGTGAGGTTATCAAGGGTAGAGTCGTCAAGAAAGCCGTCGTTCTCGACGCCGTCAAAAGCCAGCATTTGGCGGTGTCCAAGACGACCGAGCTCGCCGTCCGAGTCGTCACGCATGCGCAGTCGGCATTTACAGACGGTTGCATGGATATTACACGCGGACGGTCGTCACAAAAGACGTGGCGAAAACTCTCTAATAAGAAAGTGTCCTGACGACGCCTTTACGGTGGAAGCTAGCTTGACACGAAATATACCATGAAAATCGAGGATCAGCCGCATTTCATCCTCCCCTCACCATAAACCCTTTTCAAACGAACAAAGGCCACATACTATGGAGGATACTGATAAATAATAATAAACACAGTTTAACACAAATACCATCTGTATTTGTTATAATATCATTAGAGTTTCCAACAATCAACTGATATATTTACAAATTTGGCAATCGACTTAAAAATCGATCTCAAGTAGAGTAAAATTAGAAATATTTTGGTAAATGGATACAGAATGTTGTTTCTACTCGTAACTTCAAATGGTCGTAATCTTGTAATAATCTAATAACATTTTACAATCTTCCAAATATTCTATATTTTTCAATCAAACATGAGTGGGAAAGACGAATCCAAATTGGTAATACGTAATAACCTACGGAATACGGACATAGAGATCGCTAACAATTCCAAACCAACAAAAAATAAAATCTCTAGTGTCATAAATTATCACAGTGCATAACCTCGCGCTCATTCGGTTTTATTACATTATTGAACAGACCGAAAAGCAGGAAGAATAATAATATTTCGGACAAATGGGGGAAGGTGAATACTACGGGTGTTCTGTAATGGCTATGAGGAGGCCTCTTCAACGAGGACAGATCAGGTTCACAGGTTTGGCCGAAAATGGCGTTCAACTCGTTTACGCACTTATTCGTCATAATTAGTTAAACGTAGAGTTGATAAATGGAGAGAATAATATTCAAGTTATCAAAATTGTGATTCTTAGTGTACAGAAAAACAACTAATAAAGGTAGGAAAATCACTGAAGTTTTGCTATTCACCTTGAACCTACAAATCAAGAATTTAGAATAGGTAGGCACCTAGTCAAGTGTCAGAGTCACGAAAAGAGGTATTGCGGGTTTCTTCAAATTTCAGGCCTAAACGGCGTTGTTTTCCCACGAGAAATAATTAATGGGTTATAACGTTACACGGATTTCAACAGTTTGGTGATCATTAGTAGTAAAGAAGAATTTAAGTTACCTACATCACAGATACCACTGCTTTAAGTCACAGGTGAAGGAAGCTTGAGCTTGATACTTCATTCACTCCTCTGGTGTGTTCAGTTTTTGCCCCTGAAATGGTAGCTTTTGTGAAGGTGTTAGCAGAAAGGCTATCAGACAAATGGAGTCGACCACAGGGTGCAGTCCGAGCAGTGGCGGTTCCTGCCCCAAAACTCAGGGGGTGCACAGAGATCAGGAGAGGCTATGGAGAAGGGACAGAATAGGTGATTTTCTCTGTCAAATAGAAATTTCAACGATATGCAAATGGGATAAATCTTTGTAACTTTTTCATCTTAAAATTGCAAACGGTACTAAATACGTACAATAGATACGAAAAATGTTCTCTAGTGGTTAACAGAAATTCTGAAATACTTAATCATCGAAGGTTTAAACCCAAGAAATGCACCCATCTTATTGCAATCGCTGAAATGTATATTTGCCCGTGACAATTCAAAACATCGTCCGATTCGGAAGAAAAATTAACGAGCCCCTTGAAAACTCCGAGATTCGAAGAATCTTCCCTCTCATCATGCCCACGCATGGCTAGCTCGAAAACACCACAGAACTTGATACAATCAATGATTCGGGATAAAAAATGTACCTTTATTTCGATCTTATGACGATGTGCACTGTCGAGTTGTTGCATTATATTTTGACGACACACTATACGCAAATCTACCAGAGCGTTCTTATGGGAGACAGCCAATGCGTTTTTCAATTTTTTGGATAAATGGGAGATTCCTTATGACGTCTTTAACTCTAGCTTCATTTCGGTTGGTAGAACAAAGTAGGCGAAATTGTCAGTTAGTCACTTCACACCCACAAAGCCAATCTACCTTCTTATAATAGTCGACATTAAAACTTACGGTACGAATCTGCACGGTTTTTAAATTTCAACGTCTGCCGGAGTCCAGGTAGAGACAGTAAGGGGCTGCCAGTTTCTCGAATGCCACGCTTTTCCACAATCGACAAACGCAAATAGTTTACTTTACTTTGATGTAAACTACTCATTGTACCTACAACACTCCTGAGTAATCACAATACTTTGATCAAAACGGTGTGTACCGAAACGGTAGTAGGTAAACCAAAAACGTAAAACGGAATTCCCTCATCAGGTTTGTTTGTTTACTTATTTCTCTATAAGGAAATCCGGATTGCAGAGCTCTCTGACGGGGGAGTGACGAACCAATTCTGCACAAGACGAGAAGATGTCCTGCTCTCTGATTGGTCTATCTCACGTGCCTGCCTCCCTCGAAAGATGTCAAGATGACGTCACTTTCCCCAGAAACGGTGCAGAGGAAAGGTGATGCTCCAAACGGGTGTGATTGGTCAGAAAAGAGGGAGCTCCCGCCACAGTTTTTGCGCGTAGATTCAACAAGCACAGGACCTACGATCATTTCTTCTGTCCTAGCCAACTTACTCTTCAAACGAAGAGGAACAAACTTTGATTTTTTTTTTTCTTTTTTAATTGGCTGTGGGTGCACATGCACCTATGGTCCTATCAGTAGCCGCCCCTGAGTCCGAGGATGGCTGAGAGCTAGACTTGCGTTCGCTGTGCTACGAGCCACTTCAATGTGCATTAGGGGCTCGAGGAAGAGATGGCGGAGTGCTGAAGAACTTCTAGGGTTTAGCGACGGAGCTGCTCTTCAATTGGGTCTCTCTCAGTAAATGGTCTTCCCTTCCTCCAGTGACGTTCAATCAAAATCATTTTTGTAAGGTTCCAAAGTATCCACAAAGGAAATGTTCAATAAAAATGTTCAGAACAAAGTGAACTTCCCGCGTGGGGGCGTCTTCATAATGATACATAGCTGACTGTGTAAGTCCTCTACTATAATAACTCTAGAAGAACGGGTTTGGTCTTGTTCGCTTCATTAGATCACCAGGCACTCACCAGAGTTCGCCGTGTTCGTGGATCGAATCAGGAACAGCCACAACCTCAGTTGGAAGAGTGATATGGATGAACGTCGGCTCCTCTAAGACAAAGCCATTTTGAGAATTTCTTGGCGATTTTCTTCAATTCTTTTCACCAATTTCACTCAACTTGATAATCATTATCGAATTTATCGAGCACAATGACATTTTCGCTAGTCTGTATTCATGAGTGTTGCCTACCCCTCCCATAGGAGCATCTAGGAAAGAAAGTGGTGGAAAGGCCTGAGCTCTATCTAGCAAGGATTAGATGAACCTTCTCCTCTTTTTTTGGCAAGATGGATGCACCTCTGTTATCAACCGGTAGTATTGTCTGTAGATCCCTGCCTAATCTATAGGAAACCAGAAATTTGCCCTCAATGAAAAAGGGAATCAAATCTGTTTGAGGCATCAATAAGAAAGGCATTCAGTATGAAATGGAAATCTATGTACTCGTAAGTAAACAACATAATTTTGGAAGCATTCTATTATTTACCAAAGAATTAGAAACACAGCACACAATACCTGCATCACACAAGCCAACTGATAAGAGAGATAACCTAGGTTTTTGAGCTCTGGAAGGTTCATCTTATCTTCGCTAGCCAGCGCTCACACTGTTCCACCACTTTCTTCCCCTAGATGCTCCTACCATCCATTGGGTCAGTCCTCATCATGTGTTTTCTATAATTATGCTGGGAGTACCTATTGAACGCAATCCGTTTATTTTTTCTTTTTGCTCATACCTATTTATAAATATTGCTAATATGAATCAAAATGAAAAATCACTCAGAAGAGCCACAAGAAGAAGAGCCGGCAATTACCCAGAAGTCTTAAGCGAGCGTTCATTGAAGTTAGGTAGGTATCACATTCCCGCCACAGCCCTTGGTTGCCTTACTGGATACACGTTGAATGTGTTACAGTGGAAGGGGAACTTGAATCCATTCGTGGAGAAAGCAAAAAGCATTCCCCATCACGAGCATGAAGTAGGGGTGTGTTGGTCCAGGTATTTTCCTGGAACGGTTCCAATCATTACAGTGGCAAGATGTAACTGTTCCAAATTACCAATATAGTTCCATTATTGGAGCTGTTTACCAAACCATACTAACCCTTCCTGAAGACCTCCTCCCATACTGGAGATATTCCATGATATGACATCTTCTTGGTAAGTGGAATATGTGGGTCTGTCTGCAGAGGCAGTTTGGAACCAAACTGGAACTGAAAAGGGGAGGGGATAGAGGCGAATGGGCTCCTCCAAACTCCTCCGGGCTCCTCCAAACTGTTCAGGACTGCCTCTCCAAACAGACCATGTAAGTGTGCTGGTCCTTTCCAGTAAAAGGAACTGAACTGGTAAGGGCATGGGTCATGTATTTCAGTTACATGCTTCATGAATATTTTACGCTGTGTAAAATATCCATGCGTGCTTCCCACCAGTAAGGGCTGAGTTTTTGTTACTGCATGGAACAAGTTTATACTCGGTTCCGCAGTCTAGATACACCTGTACCAACACACCTTTTAGCATGAAGCTAAAAGTGAAAGGGAACTTGAATCCCACTTGGTATGTATTTTCTAATCACAGGTATAATAATTGTCACAATTGTGATGCTGAACAGCAAAAACTACTTCAGATGTCATTCAAGAGAAACCCGCAAAAACGTACACAGTGAGATCTCCAACTTGACTTAGTTGCCCACCTACTTAGATGTAATCGGATTCTTGAGTCTGGATGAAACTGTAGTCTAGTGTAACTTAGCTGCACTCTTCGAACGGATCAAGATCATCTAGCGTCGCCGTTCTTCGCAGATTTCTGGGTGACAGCTTGCTGTTCTTCCTCTTCGTAGAGTTTGAGATCTCGTCCCAAGTAGCAGACAACGCCGTCGAGTATCACTCCAATTGACGTTATCGCTGCCAAAAACAAAATTATTAGGTATTGAAAACGCTGCACATTATTTTTATTATTTATATGCAATGGTCTGCATAGAACGCGGTTTTTTCATTGAAACTACCTACTAGCAAAGACTTTGCTATCAGAAAGTTGTGTGCCTTGAAAAACTTGCCTTACGAAATTTGATTACCTACTGGTAGTTGAGGAACCACAACTGAGTGTAACACGAAACTCATTCGAAGAAACAAACAACAATCGCATTTGATCAGCTAAAATTTGAAAGGAGATTCACACTTGTGTTTCTGATTAATTGCAAGTCTAGCCTTCTTAGGGAGCGAAATGTTTGTCTACAGAGCTCTGGTTGGCCTCATTCGATTCTAAAAATTCAATTCTACTTTAAATTGATGAAAAAACAATAGGTACCTACCTTGATATCGAAAGTTTTCGAGCTAGAGCGATTTGAAAATTACCACCACAATTTTTCCCTTAGAAGTGACCGACATCAACCAAAAGCGTCGAGACACAACTAGACCCCGAATAAAGCCCATAAACCAAATTTCATCAAATTTGGTCCCTGGTAACTAAGGAAAATACGTAAGGCGGATTTTCTAAATCAAACCTCAGTAGTACCCACCAGTGGCGTCTCCTTCAGGCAAACATAGCAAACACTGTTTGCCTTACTAAAAATATACAAAATGAGTAAATTAATTTTTGTTGAGTTTCTCCTATATTTCCAACTTTTATAAAATTAAGGGACTATTCCATTATCACAGAGTTGGATGAAATAGGAGAATGGAATAAGTAAGTATTTTGCCTAGGATACTAGCCCGCAAAATGCCAGAGAGTTGTAGAGGTTATGATTATTATGATCTATTGCGGATGATACATGAACTAGCGGAGGTTGTTTTGGGTGACAGGCGACGATCAGAGGGTTGGCGTGGGGGGGTGTCAGATATGTCTAGTATTGCTATACCCCCACTACCAGCATCAGCCAAGGCAAACAATTGAGGAGCTGTTTCCTGTTTCGTGACCTTGAAAGCAGAAGAACTTGGAAGTGGATTTTCATTTCCTAAGCAACCAGTAATCAAATTTCCTAATAAAGGAATCCTCTATTTATTCTAATGGAGTGTGAAGCGTTTATTTCATCTAAATAAACTCGATTATGAAGCAAAAACATGGTTGGTAGGTATTGACAATGGCAAAGCTGTGTTCTTTTCTGGAAAGTGATCAATACAGAAAAATAATAAACCTTTGTGTAATAATTTGCAGCGTTTTTCATTATTGTGTATTCCTCTATGACTGGCGAAGCTATTTGCCTGTCAAATATTCTCACCTGACGCCCCTGGTACCCACGTACCGTAGTACATTGAAACGTAAACCATCACATTTTGAGGCGGTTAAAATGTTCTTTGGACCGTTGAATGGTATTGTGGCTGGAACGTTATAAATTCACTCGTTTCGGCGATACAGTTTTTTAAATGTTCAATTCTTATGACCAAGTACCAACCTGCAGCAGTCAAGTTGAGGTTTTTCCGGAATGCATGTTTGTCGTAGAACCAGCAGTTTCCTCTCTTCCCGCAACTGCTGTCCCAAATTATACACGCGGAATCTGAAACAAGGGTTGGATTGTCATCGGTGAAAAGGTCCAAAGTCCAACTATCTAACCAAAACTTTTAAAAATTACTCTAATTATGATCATACACCTATGAGTATTTCTGAAAATAAAACTCACCTATGAGTGCTCCGAAAATGATTGGGCCTGGGATGAAGGCGAGCAAGCTGACCAGCAGCAGAGCGAATCCTTGAGCGAAAGACTTATCGATGGGGTCCACAGCTCTGAAAAATTCACAAACTTCAGTGTGACGAGTTTTACACCAAAATTGGCACTGATTGTGAACACCACGAGTTTTTTAAATATTTTTTTTTGCTTCCGAGTCTACCAAGATAGAGAAACATAGTTCCCACTTTTCGAGGTCGAAAAAAAAATTCTCCAAAATCAAAATTTCCAGTCATTTATTAAGTTTTAGGCCTTCCTGAACAATTTGGTTCCGTGTCTATCTTTCGTGAAATCCTTGTAACAGCCATACCTTCTACATTCTCCAATTCGATGAAATGTTCAGGGATTGTATGGCTTGCCGATAAGATGGTCCCCTATGAGGGTAGTGCAAGGTACTTAGTTATTCATGTTTTGAGATTAGTTACTATGCATCGGATCATCTATACAATCGGGTTATGGATACGAGGATGCTATGTGCCACACCCACTAGGCAGACGTTTTTTAAGGGGTTCATGAGTCAAAATCTAAAATTTGCCGATTTTTTAATTTTTATTTTTATATAATTTCGCAAGTTTTCCCATACATTTAGGTATATAAAAATATTAAATTTGAACAGTGGACAACAGAGATATGAATTTTCAAAGATTGAGGAGCCAAACACTGTTTCGGGGGGATAGCTGTTTCCCGCTCCAGGAGCTGCACTGTTCATAGTTTTGACATGAAAAGTGTATTGACATGAACCTTACCTAACCGGTGAAAACAGTGACTGATAAGAATCATAGATACCTAAAGAATAATCAGACCTCATTTTAAATTTCTTCAATACCAAAAAATTACGAACTATCGATCAAATACCTCGAAAAACGGCAACCTTTCACAAATCGCGGGTTTCACCAAACCGAAAAACCCCTCTTTTTCGTCACTTAGGTACCTGTTTCTCGGCAACCAATAGAGCGGGCAACTTGATTTGTTTTGTATATTGTCGAGAGGTGTTTATTACAGTCACTGAACGTGACTGTACAAAAAAAACAGTGGACAAAAAAGAACGTGTGGACAAAAAATTCCCAACCGGAACATGGTTAGAATTAAAAAATATGAAAAAACTGTTTTGCTACATTGTCTCTAGTTACCTAATATTTTCGCAACAGAGTTGAAACTCTGTGATGTAGGTCACTTCTAAGGGTCAAAAAATGAATTTTGAAATTTTGAAAACGCCCTAGCTCAAAAAATTTTGATATAAAGGTATTGTTTTTCAATCAATTCAAGATTCTATAGAATTTTTAGAGACCACCCGGAGCTCTGTAGAAACCGTTCGCTCACTACGAGAATTTAAGGGTTGGACGTACGATAAATCAGAAACACGAGTGTGAATCGCAAAAGAGGCGATTTTTAGCTGACCGAAATGCGATCGATGTTTTTCTTCATGTTGGATGGTTGGTGGCTTTGCAGACGAGTGATCTATATAGAAAAATAATAAACCATTGTGTAATAATTTGTAGCGTTTTTCATTTTAACATTTTTTAAATACCTAAATTTTATTGCATGACAATCACTTCTAGTGTTACACGACGTTTTAGACCTTCCTGAACAATATTGGTTTCGAGTCTGTCTGGAGGGCAGAACTACACGAAGTTACAGTTTGATCATTGATCAGATTTCGATTATACTTGGAAGAATGTGCGAGTTGAATTGAAGATGGTTCTTTATGAATCACCGTCCCCTGATCGATAGCAGACACTGCGCATCCACAAAAAATGTGAAATACAAATTTAACACATCTCCAAATTGATTCCTTCCAATTTTGATGAAATTTTAGGGGTTTGTGTAGTTGAGAATCTCGATGGTTCCCTGTAAATTTCATCGTTATCTGATAATGAAATTTGGAGGGTAGAAGCTAAGTGCCACACCTACTTTAAAGGCTATTATATTTGTTCACTTTCGTGATTTTGGAAATACTTCAGGGAACTTACTAGCAGTATCCGAAGAGGAGGTGGCTACTCCAGCTAGGCGCACAACAAAAAAGTTTCATGTTTACAGGATGAGATATGCAAGAAGTAGAGATGTTGTTCTGAGGAGATTACCTGTAATTGACTAGAATATTTCCAATTTTCCCGCTACTTCCGAGCAAGTGCATGAACGAAGATAGAACGAGAAGAATGAGGAACGCTGAGCCGCAAGGGGACGGGCAGTGGCCTTCCTTCATGATTCCCTGGTGCGTACTGTTTAAAACAAATTTACAATGCAATAGGATTAGGTAGGTATGAACAGTCGTGGAGAGGTATTAAACGCATGGGGTTGTTACCTAGTCACAGGGTAAAGCTTGGTTCACATGGGTGCGTAATGTCCGTAATCCGTAGTGCATAATTGGATCCTATTGGCTGGAGCGAATAGCCCCTCAATTAGGGGGCGCGAGCAATCTTTGCGGACGAAGACTTTTGGAGGGAGTGTATCGTTTTGAAAATTAGATATTTTACGCATTACGGATGAACTTCGATAAATTTCGGCAAACTTCGTGAAAGCTCTCGTCGTCTGTTCATCGTTCAGCTGTTCGTCGTTGACTCGGTCTCGTTTTTGGTTTATTGACCAAACAATCCGATTGCCGATTCCGGGTTGTTATTTGGTTTTCATTTTCGTTTTTGCATTGTGCTTTGCTGGATATGAATTTAAGTGATTTTAATGAGAGCCTCATTGATCTCGTCCGATCAAATTATGTCAATAAATCCTCAGAAATCAAATCATTCTCCAAAAACCGCATGAAAGAAGTCTGCGTATTAAGGCCCCTTTACACTAGCAATTTTTTTCGGCAATAATTGCGTGCGAGAAAAATTGCTCAAGTTTCATGTTGCTAGTGTAAACATGTACGCAACAGTGCAATTATTTTTCGTCTTGAAGAAGTTGTAGGCAATAATTGCAGGGTGTTGCGCAACATTTTTAGCTCCAAACGAAGATTGAACTGTATTGCAAATCAAGTCTGAGGGGGTTGGAAAATAATTGCACCTCGAGCACCCGGGCGTGTTGCGGGCTAGCATCTCCTGGCATTTCCACCCAAGTCGGGCGATTTCTGTGAATCACAGGATTCCCGCATGTCCCGGGAATCACAGAAACATGTTCCCGGGAATCACAGAAATCACCAGTAGTTCGTATCGCCGAGTCCGTGTTTTATTAAGCTCAGTCCAGTTTTGTCCAGGCTTGTCTTGAATTAACAATGAGCTGGGGTAACAGCAAAATTTTAGATTTTATTGATGCCAAGTTCTCCTTTTCTTCCTCCCCTGCATGGTGCTTGCGGCGAAGATGACAACGGCAGCAGCGATGATTTCCGCTTCCATCATGTTGACGAACTGGTGTTGCTAGTGTAAACGAAATAACTGAACAATTTTTATTGCTCAATTTTATTGTACAACACAACGCAATTATTGCGTCACCTCCTGTTGATGCAACACGAGAACGCAATTATTGTCTTGTGTTGCCAACAACTTTTCTAGTGCAATTTGTTTGGAGTTGGGCAATTATTGTCGAAAAAAATTGCTAGTGTAAAGGGGCCTTTATGTCTGCGTATTATGATTGATTCAACATCCGAAAACCTATTTTTCAATTGATTCAACTTCCGAAAACCTGGGTTAAAAGACATTTTTGAGAGAATTTGGTCGCTTTGAACATTGCGATTCTTCACAACAATTCAATAACATTATTTTTTTACATCAAAGGTACTTAGCTCGTTTTCCGAAATGGGTATACCCAGAGTTGGGCATTAGCTAACTAATTTATTAGCTAGTTAATTTTTCAAGTAATAGCTAATTTAGCTAGAAATTTTAGCGGTTCCTCGACAGCTAATAGCTAAATATTTAACTGCTAGCTTCAGCTAAATCGTAGCTAATTTAGCAGTAGCTTTTAGCTGTTAGCTATAGCTAATTTTTGTCCAACACTGGGTATACCATTCACCGGGCCTACAAGTAGGCAAATCACCAAGAAGACGATGAAAATCATTTTTTTCGAAGAACAGCTGAACGCGGGAAAAAAGGCGAGCGGGAAAACGATTCTGCGCAGAACCTACTGCGCGCTTCTGCGTAATCGCGTAATCATTTGGCCATGTGAACGCTCTTTTACGCATTACGGACTTTACGGATTATGGAACACCCCCCCCTTCTCTTTTTGCGCATTACGGATTACGGACATTACGCACCTATGTGAACCCAACTTTAGTTTCGCCAAATCTATGGTGTTTTGGATCATATAAGCCAAATTTTTGCTGATTTCAAACGTTTGATCTGTTACCAACCTGTACTCGTAGGAGTCTGGTACTTCAAGGTTGGCCACACTGACATAATCTTGAGGAATACACGTGCAGTCGCCGAACGTCTGTGAAACAAAAGTAAAATTTTATTAAAAGAAAATTGTCAACAATGACATTTTTATAAGGAACTCTGGGGTCATGAAAAGAAATGTTCTGTCCTAGATGTTGAACCAAGCTCAGAATAAACGCCACGCCTACACTGCGATGAGTGATTGTAGACTGTAGATGAATCCGCGGATCAGGGTGATGGGAGCCCAAAGCACTGAAGCCTAGTTAGTGGCTTATTGTGCTACTCCGCGGATTCTGTTCCTAGTCAAAGAGTCCTAGCCCTTTGGTAAGGGCCAGTAGCGGATTGGCTAGATCTGTGCTGGGAAAAGCCTCCATGGGTGTAGGTGACCCGAGGAGGTGAAACCTGCGATTTGATAGTACTTCGCAATCGAATACTATGTGGGAGGCTTTCTCTTCACACAGCCTGCAGAGGTTTGTATTCTGGTTTACCCCAATGCGGTTGAGATGGAATCGGAGTGGAGTAAAGCCTGTTACCAGGCCAACCACTAACCTAATTTCCTTGCGGCTAAGCCGCAGCAGCTCCTCTGTGACGCTGGGGTTAGGATTGGCCACCATGCGCTTACTTAGAGCATGCCCTCCAAGGTTTGACCATCTACTGGTGGATTCATTGGTGACCCACCGGTTTATGGTCGCCCTAAAGGAAGATTTGGGAATGCCGATGGCTGGCTCTGGACCAATGAACGGGGTTAGTGAGCCCCTTCTGGCCAGCACATCTGCCTTCTAATTTCCCATTACTCCGCTGTGCCCTGCCACCCACTCCAGAGAGACTCTGTTGTGTTGCAACAGGGAGCAGAGAGTTTGGAACCACTCCCACACTAACCTTGAGTTAATGGAGGAAGCAGCTAAAGTCTTGATTGCAGCCTGGCTGTCTGAGAGGATGTGGACGTGTACACCACAGTGTCCCCTCCGCAGACTTTCCCCAGCGGAGACGCAATGAGTGATCCATTCTTGATAGAAATTGTTATCAATTATGTAGAGGCTTAACTAGCGTCCGGTATTGAGCCTAAACGTTCAACATCTTCATCTATATTCAATCAGCCCCCTTGATTTCTGTATCAATACATACAAGAAACCCAGTCCCACTTGATTAATCAGTGTTGCTTAATGACTATGAAATAATTATTTATTATTTCCCCTACCTGATTTTTTCCTTGTTTATGGGAAGTGTGGCAGCCAGCGTGACAGGCGCTGTAAAAGGTCAAAGAGCTCTCTTCCAAGCAGACTGGAGAGAACTTCAGGTTTTCACAGCCGCACTCCGCATTACAGGAGTTTACGATGTCGATGCTGTAAGTTCATACAAGTTACTGTTAGTAGAGCGACTTTCATTGAAGCTTAATTAACTCGAAAGCTTAATAAACGTGATAGACAGTATAGTGTCAGATTGAGTCTTGCGTTGTAGCCTTCAATATGGTTCACCAATGTTTTTAACCAGTATTTTACTATCTAAATCAATGTTTTTCGGTAAATAATAAACTTCCGGGATAGAGCAAGAAATTGTTTCTTTTAACCACATCCCCTTCAAAACTTGATGATTTACGTTTCAAGGTACGTAAATTCAAAAGGTTCGAATCCATGTTGAATAAAACGTTTTCCGTACGGTACTCTTGCCTGCGATGATTCTTATTATTTCATGTGTAGTTTTGTAGTAAATCAATTTGTGATCTCTTTGCCGATGCTTTGATTTTATTTGACTGTGATAATGGGAATGTCTGTGATCGTGTTTAATTGTATATGTGTGTGTGATTAGTGTGTTGCGTGTTTTGAGGGTTGGACCAGGGTTCTTGGCCGGCCTGGGAGCAGCCCCCTTGGCGCTTTTATTGAGGTGTGCGGTTTGCCTCTGCGGTAGACCACACAGTTCGTAGGGCTACCTCTCCAGTAATGGATTGGTGGGCCCGGGAGCGCCCCACACCCCTTATTCCTGGGAGTACGGATAATACTAGTTCCTATTACACTTAGTTCCTGTTCTTCATCGTTTTTTATAGTACGAGCTCTTCATTGTTAACTTTTTTGCCTAAGTATAATTGTTGTTGTTGCCCTACAAGTAGCAATATTTGTATCGACTTATACATTTGAAGTACCTACAGTATGAAGAATAAAATATCAATATCAATATAACACTAACTAGGACGTCCGAACATTATAAAGAGACTGGCCTTCTATTGTAAGGGTTGTATCCGACGAGGTTGGTTCTGTCGCAGCTAATGAAGGTGAGAGTCAGCTCGCCCAGGACGAAAACGACTCCGACCACCACGTTCCACCCGAGGAGGTACTTTGGTGTCGGTTTGTACTTGGAAATGACGAAGCCTGACACTAGGAATCCCAGGACCATGGCGAACAGCACGGAAGGACCTAAAGCAATCAAATTGTCAATAAAATTAGGACAGCGCACACAAAAAAGGTGATTCCGGCTAAGTCATATAATCAGAGACTTCTGAAATAATTTATTATGGTCTGTCTAAGTGGTGTCGTTTGTTTTTAATCGCCCTTTGAGACTGCACCATCTGTTTTGGCTCACCCTGTATTTATAATTTCCCCAAAGTAAAAATTAATGTCATCTTTCAGGCTCTCGACAGTTATCATAGCATTTACTAACAGTTGATTTGAGCTATTCGCTCCAAAATATAAAGAAAGTAGGGTGTAGAGTCGAATATACCTCCACTGGATGAAACCGTTAGTGCAATCTACTCTACGTTTAACGATAGGTACCTTCGTGAAATAAATATTCGTATTGGTGAGTTAGTGGGTCGATCCTATACACAATTTTAAATTTCAACTGCCATCAAGTACTCGAACTTACTTAATAATAAAAATTATCGAGCTATTTTGGCGATTACCCATAATAAGATTCGAGTTGGCGGCGCTCTTCTCAAACTGAACCTCGATGTACTTGTTGAGGTAAGTGATGTAGCCGGAACCTCCCAAAATGTAGAAAATACCGGAAAATATGTTTACCACCAGAAGTTTGTTTTTCAGCAGTCGTTTCAAAGCAGCTGGAAACTCTGCAACAAAAAATAACAAAAATTGAAAACACTCGTAATTTAAAAGATTGGCAAAGTAGTGTGATATTTTTCGACAAACTCCAAGGTCGAATTTTTGTTTGGTTGTGGTCCGATTTTTATGGAACTATCTACATAACTTTATTATGATAGTCATAGGAGAGTAAAACCAATTAATTCAATTCTAAAAATTGCTTTTTGATTATCCAATAGGTACATTTTGGTGATTCGAAGATTTATCGGCTGAATGAGCATTCAAACAGCAATTTCCATGTAGTAAGTAGCAGTAGTAAGTAAAGTAATGGATTTTCGTCCGACTGCCATTCCAGACGTCGCGGACGTCATCAGCTGTCTTCCAAAGGGAAGATCAGGATTTGTTCTGATGGTGTCGCTCTTGGCTTCCCATTGCCTCACCGCCCTGGGCTGGGACGAGGACTATTTCCATGTAGTAAGTAGCAGTAGTAAGTAAAGTAATGGATTTTCGTCCGACTGTCATTCCAGACGTCGCGGACGTCATCAGCTGTCTTCCAAAGGGAAGATCAGGATTTGTTCTGATGATGTCGCTCTTGGCTTCCCATTGCCTCACCGCCCTGGGCTGGGACGAGGACTATTTCCATGTAGTAAGTAGCAGTAGTAAGTAAAGTAATGGATTTTCGTCCGACTGCCATTCCAGACGTCGCGGACGTCATCAGCTGTCTTCCAAAGGGAAGATCAGGATTTGTTCTGATGATGTCGCTCTTGGCTTCCCATTGCCTCACCGCCCTGGGCTGGGACGAGGACTATTTCCATGTAGTAAGTAGCAGTAGTAAGTAAAGTAATGGATTTTCGTCCGACTGCCATTCCAGACGTCGCGGACGTCATCAGCTGTCTTCCAAAGGGAAGATCAGGATTTGTTCTGATGGTGTCGCTCTTGGCTTCCCATTGCCTCACCGCCCTGGGCTGGGACGAGGACTATTTCCATGTAGTAAGTAGCAGTAGTAAGTAAAGTAATGGATTTTCGTCCGACTGTCATTCCAGACGTCGCGGACGTCATCAGCTGTCTTCCAAAGGGAAGATCAGGATTTGTTCTGATGATGTCGCTCTTGGCTTCCCATTGCCTCACCGCCCTGGGCTGGGACGAGGACTATTTCCATGTAGTAAGTAGCAGTAGTAAGTAGCAGTAGTAAGTAAAGTAATGGATTTTCGTCCGACTGCTATTCCAGACGTCGCGGACGTCATCAGCTGTCTTCCAAAGGGAAGATCAGGATTTGTTCTGATGATGTCGCTCTTGGCTTCCCATTGCCTCACCGCCCTGGGCTGAGACGAGGACTATTTCCATGTATATTTTAGTCTTCCCATCAATTATAAGAGAGAAAAAGAAGATAACTAAGACTTTAATTGGGTTTCTGTGAATAATGAACAGATTTAACCACAAGCGGAATAATTTTTTCAATAGGAAGACATTGACGAGGAGACGAGAGAGAGAAGAGATGGGGATGTCAGAAGCGATGGTAGGGCTAATGTAGAGGAGGGGAACTCGAAGGCAGTCTAGCCAACCTACAATAAGTCTATGTCATGAGGAACTTGATAAGTTCATGAAAGTTCATGTTCGTTTACTACCCAACTCAGTAGGTAGATTTAGACAATCACAGGGTGTAAACAAAACAGGTCTGCCAAATTGCAGGAGTCGATTCTACAACTTATTTGCAACAAAAAGTACCTTTTAAGACGGAACATGTTACTGCCCTATGGTAACTACCCAAAAAACGTTACATGGAAGGGGGATGCGTCCTGGTCGCGCGCCTTTTCGACACTCCAGTTTTTGAGACGTGAAGCACTGAGTTTTTCTTCATGTTGCTAGGGATAATACAACTTGACCATTATACCTACCTACGACTGAAGATTGTGCACTAAACTTGGCTAAAACATGTTCCATGTTTTTCTAATTTACGCTGTGGGCTTTAAGTAGGTGACATCTGGAGTTTTTCAGAGGTTTTGTTTCCGAGTTATTTCAATTTTAAGATTTTATTTAATTAATTTGTTATGTAAATTCAAATTTGAGGATACCATTGTCAAGAGCATTAAATTTCCTATCGGATAGATGCCTGACCTTTTTTGAGCCAAGGTTTGAGACATGAAAACGTTCTCTAAATATTTGTTTTCCTAATTTGGGAAACCTCGAGTTTTTTCAATCGTAAATTGAACTATGAGAACCAATATTTTTTCAAGATGCTGAAACGATCTGAGGGATTGGACGCAGCAGGTACCAAAGCCACCGGAAACACCTCAAATCGTCTGCTGAAACGCTAATGAAAAATCAGAGTTTAAACACAAATTTCAATTATAAGCCCCACTTTCAAAATAAAAATAACTGAAACGTTGGAAAACTGAGGTTTTGACGCAGTTTTTACCGTTTTCACATCTTGAAAAAATATTGGTTCTCATAGTTCAATTTCTAGTTGAAAAAATGCGAAATTTCCCAAATTTGGTAAAATTTTCTTTTTGAGGGGAGGGCTTTTTCATGTAAACCTTTATTTAAAAAATTGACCCGCCCTCTCAAATTTCAGCTTCCTGCGTTCAACAGGAGAGAAAATGGCCTTGGAGCTCACTCAGCTGATCAGTGACCACTCAGGCGCCTTCAGCATTCTCCATTGACCCTGCCTCTCAAATTTCAGCTTCCTGCGTTCAACAGGAGAGAAAATGGCCTTGGAGATCACTCAGCTGATCAGTGACCACTCAGGCGCCTTCAGCATTCTCCATTGACCCTGCCTCTCAAATTTCAGCTTCCTGCGTTCAACAGGAGAGAAAATGGCCTTGGAGCTCACTCAGCTGATCAGTGACCACTCAGGCGCCTTCAGCATTCTCTATTGACCCTGCCTCCGTAACGCTTCAAAGGGATGCCGATACCTATTTTCCTTTCACGATCATGTTGACATCTCATTTGTTACTCACGATCATATGTTAGTAAACATGCGCATAATTCAGCTTTCCGTACAGGTACATTCATATTAGGGACCATGTACCATGTTTAATAAATTGAGAGCTTTCCAATGAGTGGTGAAAGATTTTTGTGGGGTGTAAAATGAGGAAGTTAGTTCCTGCGTTCAACAGGAGTGGAAATGGCCTTGGAGCTCACTCAGCTGATCAGTGATCATCAACTTTGATGATGTATAGAAGTATGTATCGATTGACCCTGCCTCTCAAATTTCAGCTTCCTACGTTCAACAGCATCAGAAAAAAAACGTTGCATTGTTTGTGTGTCGAAAATTTTGGAATGACCCCCAGAACTAAGACATATCCATGTCAAAAAAGGTCAGGCATTTATCCGAAAGAAAATTTAATGCTATTTCCAACGTTATCCTCAAATGTAAATTTACACTGGAAAATTAAGGGAGTTATGAACAATTTAGTAACGGAAGGTTGAAATCACGTAACATATCCTAACAATGAAATTACTCGGAAACAAAGCTTCTAAAAAAGTCTGCGAAGAACTTTTTGTTGCAAATTAGTAACCAATTTCTACTAATTGTTGTACTAATTTCTACAACTGTTGTAGAATCAACCCCTGCATTTTGGCAGACTTGTTTTGTTTACACCTTGTATACGAGTATCTTCTATTCATGGTTCGGAAAAGTGCCACGGGATTACTCGAGTTGGTCATCTCTGCAGGTGAACTCCATGGTATCACCACCCGCATCCTCCTTGGCTTATATCTGATCTTGTGGTTGTTCTTTAGGAGCACTTCCTTCCGTACTCTCTCTCGCTTATCGTCTCCAGGGCCAACTTCGGGTAAGACGTCGACGTCCTTCCCTTTATTTTAATCAATTTGTTTATTTATTACTATGGTGTGCCCTTTAAGGTTTACAAAACCCTACCTAATATATTCATAACTTCCAGTTAGGTGTGGTTTTCTCTTAGGTAGGCAAACTACCTCAATTCTCTCACACCAAGAAGTTCCAATTTATATTGATAGCTTATTACTATTATTATTTTACATAATTTATTTGCACCTTTCATAGACGGAGGTTTGGGTTCCGAATGCTCCAATTCCAGAGACTTGCCGTTGTCTTGAATTTGCTTCGTTCCAGGTTTCGTTTTCGGGAGAGCCTTGGGGAACATCGCAATCAAGAAAGAAAACAGCAACATGATAATGCCCAAAAACAGCCAACCTGCAAGGCATATTAACAAATTGTACTCGTGAATAAGATTAGGTGTTAACCCTAATCGGACCATGGTGTCACTAGTGTCACCGAAAACAACTCAGGAACTCCACAGCTGTTCCAACACAACTCACAAAAAATTGTTCAAAAAATTCAATGGACGCCAGATTTTCTTTTTAAATTTTTAATCGAAAGTAGACCTCATCCTGTGAATTTTGACACCAGCCGTTCTCTTGGATGAGTAGATCTTTTTCTATGATTTTTCAAAGTATCGAATGTTTATGACGTCACACACCCCTCCCGCCTGGGCAAGACCCCCAGACCACTGTGACGTCATAAACATTCGAAACTTTAGAAAACACTCGAAAACCATAGAAAAAGGTCTACTCACGCTAGAAGGTCGCGGTTGGTGTCAAAATTCTCAGAATGAGGTCTAGTTTAGATTAAAAATAACAATAAACAGTTTTCCCGACCCATGCGCACACCCCATTCTGTCCATTAATTTTTAAATTACAATTTAATTTTGGTAATTCCAGTGACACTTTCGGACAGCTGTGGATTCCTAAGATGTGTTCGGGGACACTAGTGACACCAAGGTCAAATTAGGGTTAAAAGCGGCAAGTACATAGGTAGACAACTTGGTGCTGCTCCATGGATGTGTCCTAAGACGTTCATTGGTCAGACAAAATCAGGTCATAGTATTAGGTATGCAATTTACATCAACAACAAACAAATTACATCAACTCATAGATTATTTTGGTATAAATACATTGTAACATTATGTCAGCTGATATTGCCACCTTTTCGATGGCCCCCTACACTGATGCTCTAATGGAATAAACAGTTCTAATCGAAGTACCGTTGAATTGAGTTCAAAATTAATCATCCCATTTCATCCTTTAAAGTTAAAAACCAATAGCGATATTTTTGTCGTTCATGGTGTCAGATGTATGACTATCCGATCCTCATAGAATAGGAGATTCAAATTTGCGGAAAACAAATCTTTCACTGCAAATTATTGGCATAATTCTCCAGATAATTTCCTACTGAGCCAACCATTTCGGACAAATGGCACAATGCATTTTGAAATTGGGTCGCTGGCTGTGGCTTCAGCGAACTTTTTTTGTTCTTCACTAGACAGTATAGATTTGACTAACCTAAGCAGGACATAGATCCTTCCTGAATCATCAGGTTCATCTGTTGGTAAGTATGCCCTTGAAAGTACATCCGCCAACACCATATTTTTTCCAAGTAAGGAGCTTATTTTGAAGTTGTACTTCATTAATTAAAGTCTCATTCCTTGAAGTCTACTAGGGACTTTATTAAGGTCCTGCTTTAGAATGGAAATCAATGGCTTATTCACGAGCAGAGAAAATTAGGTGAAATATAATGTTAGACGAAAAAATTCACGAAATACGGACGACGTTTATTCGCACGGGGCTAATGGACTGAGAAACATCGCGGATACTAACCCGCAATACAATATTCACATATAGACAGGCAGAGCAATTCGACTGCAACTGAATGTTCACTTTCCTAACTCTACACTTATGGTCTGTTTAATCTCTACTTCTCTACCGTAAACATAGTAATGAAATTTCTCCATTGAGAAACAGCATCCCATTAGTTCCTTTTCTATTATAGAGTACCATTGCTCGGTTTTGGTCAAAGAACGCGATGCATAGGCAATTGGACGGCGTGAAAGATAATATAACATTTTAGCAGCACTGATTTAAGAAATTGTGCCCGTTGATGTGTAGATGATCCCCTATGAGGGTAGTGGAAGGTACTTAGAGATTGATGTTCTGAGATCAACTACTATACATTGGCTCATCTATACAATCGGGTTATGGATGCGAGGACATTTTTTTTTCGAAAGAGGGTTCACTGATATGGAAGAAACCCATAGTGTGCTGCTCGAAAAAGCATCCAAAAAGTTTAGAGAAATTTTAAATGTAACAAGAATCTGTTCATGGGGGCAGCCATGTTGCGACGTATCCGACCTTCTAGCCAATCTGACTTCGTAGGGGGATCTATGCCCCTTACAACAATACTGCTACCTCTGGAAGCGTAAATGAAACTATAGCTTACGTGGGTGAACTGCTGGGGGAGGGAAAAAGGCAGACGCGAAAGTGACCAAAAGAAGTAATTTAACTCACACTGTTTTGAAATACAATTTACCTTTCAGTTTATCAAACATTTTAAGTTTTCATCTTCTCTTATTTAGTTTCTAAATTAGTTAGTTTCGTTATTTGAATTACATTATTTGAGTGGTCATTTGAAGATTGTTTCTTGTGGTCACAAGAGTGCTTACAACTTGATTTTCCTAGAACATCCATTGTGAACTATGTAATCTTGAGGGAGTTAGAAGTTGGTTCCAAATAGTTCCAGATAAATTACAAAGCAATCTAATCAGTAGTTAAATGGGGTATTTCGGTGGGTCGGAAATTCAGGTTTTTGACCTCAAATTTGGATTCAGCACCGTTGAAAACCTATAAACTACAACTTTGGGCCCAATGATACTATAACATGTGGTAGAAAAATTAATTAAAGAGATCACACGTTTGAAAAAGGCAGTCCGCTATAAATGCACACACGCTAGGCAAGGACTACGCCGCGCGCTTGTGTGAGTAGTATTTTGTAGTATCCAAGAGGTCCTCCAAGGGTTTCTGTGCATGGATACTTTTTTCAAAGACAGTTGGCTAGCTACGTCACGATTGGCTAGCTACGTCACAAAATCTTCAACTTTCGTTAGCTTCTCTGATTTTTTAAAAACATTTTCTCGACGAACAGACCTGATTACCGTTATTCCTGAGCCATACTCTTTTGAAAAAATAAAAAATAAAAAAAATTGACTGAAATACCCCATTCTGAGAGGTTCGCAAAATAGTCTGTCAAATCTTCCTACTCCGGAAAGTACTAACAGTTTTGTTGCAGTTTCTAAAAATGTAGGAAACCAGCAACTTGATCGTGAGATCCACTTTTTATACCAAAGCATACTGCTCTGAACTGGTAACACAATTTTCTGTAAACTACATTGTTTTAGTGGTCCACTATTATTGCCAAACATCGCAGTAGAATTAATTCACTATGGTATTTCGAGTTTAAAAAAAAATGTCTCACCTATCCACCAAGCGCCGATCCATCTCGAGTCGTTCTTGTCGATCAGAGGCGTTTTCGATGGGTCCACGTAGACACTCAAGCAGAGGTATCCAATGACGAAGCCCAACGCTGGTCCTATCGTCCTCAGTGCTAACGTCAAACCTGCCCACAAACTGACATTTTATTATTTTTTTCATACTACTTGGCTCTCAATTTATTCATTTCCAATATTAAAACAACCTTTGAAATTTAGCAAGAAACATATTAATCCCTTTTCTTAGTCTCAATGTTCAGACAGTGTAGGTACTTCCAAAACCACAGAAAATATTCAACATCTTGTTCAGATTCCGTCAGATCAGTTCCAGAGCGATGTATCATGACTCCTAGCTAGTAGTGATACCCTCAAAACTTTGGGACATAGTTTTGCAAGTTCACTCACCAGTTGATGAGTACGATGTTCACGGGGTTGGTCCAGAGAACCAGTTACAAACTAGATCGGAATCGAACCAGAACCATCAATAGGTACAGTTAAGGGGGGGGGGGGGGGTAGAGGCGTCCAGGACTTTATTAGTTCCAACTCCGGTTGTCTGAACGGTTTTCGGACTAGTTCAGAACCCCGTTCAAAATGCTTTTTCACTAAGCATTGCAACACTGAAATGGTCATAACTCCCTTATTTTCCATCCAAATCCAAATCTGATTACACCGTTCGAAAGAGCGTAACATTTCCCATATGTGTGCCTTGATTAGGTCAGAAAAACGGTAAACTAGAGTAGTCTTTCTACCTCAAACTTGAAAAGTTGTCAATTTCTGTTTTTACAAAAATGTTGGTAATTTATTCTTGCTAAAACTCGGTTTTCTTCAAAGGCCTTCGAAAGCTTAAAACATGCTCCATTTCATCAGCTTTCCATCGGTAACCCATTTTGGTTTATTATTTTCAATAATTAACCTTGGGAATCGACCAAGAAAAATTTGTTGGTTTACGTTTCAAGGTACGGAGAATCCAAAAATCGAATGAAAATTTGGCCGACCGTCCGCCGTACGCGGCACTTTCCTTAGTTCATCGAGATATTAGTTGCGTCGAGAAGCTTCTGGTTATAGTCAGTTACTTCTCAGGGATGAAAACCGCGCCTCGTTATCGACCTAGTGGACGGACTGGCATTAATTTCCATTATATTTCTGGATGAAGATTTTGTTGACCTAGTGGACGACCACCTTAAAACAGCTGGACAGTGTGCTTGTTTGAAACAGCCAAAGAGCTTCCTTGGTAAACAGCAAGCGGTATGATCTTCTTTTTACGACTTCCTTCCGACTGCTATCTCATTGGAGACCTCACTTACTGAGTCACCTTCGTAACTACTAATTTGATGATTCAGTCGAAAAATGTCAGAAGTGCAAATAGTTGGTTCAAAATGGTGGTTTTGAACGATGTTTTTCTAAAAATCTTGCTGATATTCTCAATAGTTAGTACCTACTACATAAACCAGTTTAGTGGATTTCTAGTCTAGTTGGTGTTATCGCTTAGGTACTCAGATGATCTTACATTCTCTCAACGTTATTAAATGAATTGGGTAAGTATTCCTTCGATCAATACGAACATTAATATATTCAAAACCAACGATCGCCGAGTTAGTCGATCAACTGGGAAGTCGATTGTTCCTTTCAGAAATTACATAACGACCACTTTAACAGGTAGTAGTATACCTAATACCCATCAAATTTTAACGATTGATTCCAATCTGTGAGGACCAACTTGCGAATAATATAAACATCCTTTGGTTCGATGGAATCGTAATAAAAATGTTCACCCACAACTGTTAAAAATGAATGCATTAATTTCCCTCATTTATGGCCTCACTTGTTAATTCAGGGAATAGGAGAAATATAAGGCATTAGGACAATAAATACCAGCGGCTTTGCCAGCATTTTGCGAAAAATACCCAACGGCATTTGGATTAACTACCTATTGTTACATGGTCTACCGTTGCCGCTCACACTTTGTTTCTTATATTTCTTGAAATAACGGCAATAAAATGTAGGTATTAGATAATAATAAACAAATATAAACTGTTGATGTGGTAACACCTACTATAATTTTCTGGCATCTCATCTTTTATAACTGGTGATTTGATGTTTTGTGGTGAATTAGTCAGCTTCGTTGATGATTAGGAGAGATTTTCGTTCTGAAATCAAGTTGCACACCTCTCGAAGTAAAGCTTTGGATACATGAGGGGGAACTTTATGAACATTCATACCTCCCGGAGTTTTGCCTTCCCTACCTCTCTCTCGGAATTTTCCCTCATACCTTTCGGTTAACCCTCGGTTCATGAACTTGGACCTTGAAAATGGTAATTCAGATTCAGCAGTCTTAAATAGGCACCCTGCGAAATTTAGAGATAGCAACGGTATATCGATATAGTTGAATGATGCTAGTTTCAATTTCTCCTATCTACTGAAGCTGGATTCACAGGGGACAGAAGAGGGCGGAAACGGAAAGACGAGAAAATCAGTGGAAGGCGTAGCTGTAGTCGGCGGAAGGTTCACATGGATGATGGATGGAAAGAACGGAATGATAACCTTCCTCCTGGAAGCCTCTGAAATGAAAACCTCTCTCTGTTGACTGTTTTGAATTTGACGTTCAATACCTCGTTGAAATTGATTTTGTATTCAAAGAAAAGAAGAAAAAAAAGAGCAAGAAAAGATGTTGGAATTTTCAATTTGCCCACATGCTCATTTATTTTGGTTTATTATTTTCAATAATGAACCTTTGGAATCGACCAAGAAAATTTTTTTCTAACACCCTCTCAAAATTTGATGGTTTACGTTTCAAGGTACGTAGAATCCAAAAAACGAATAAAAATTTTGCCGTCCGTATGCCATACGCGG
Source organism: Apolygus lucorum (assembly GCA_009739505.2). Taxonomy (NCBI): domain Eukaryota; kingdom Metazoa; phylum Arthropoda; class Insecta; order Hemiptera; family Miridae; genus Apolygus; species Apolygus lucorum. Next base: position 64,524,364 of record CM019177.2, read on the forward strand.
CACTTTCCCCACTTAGCATTGACAGATTTTGATGAAATTTGGTATGTAGGCACCATTTGGTGCCTACATACCAAATGGCCTGCATACCTACATACCTACCATATCTAGTTGTGCCCCGAAGATTTTGTTTGATGTTGGTCACTTCTAAGGGTTCCAAAATGAATTTTGAAATCGCCTTAACTCAAAAAATTTCGATATAAAGGTATTGTTTTTCCTTCAATTTAAGATAGTATAGAATTTTTAGAATTTTTTGGGACCACGCGGAGCCCTGTAGGACAAACCGTTCGCTCCCTACGAGAATTTAAGGGTTGGACTTACGATAAATCAGAAACACGAGTGTGAATCGCAAAAGAGGCCTAATCTCCGTTCAAATTAATGCTGACCGAAATGCGATCGATGTTTTTCTTCATGTTGGATGGTTGGTGGCTTTGCTGACGAGTGATCTATATTGAAAAAATAAAATAAATAAACCATTGTGTAATAATTTGCAGCATTTTGTACATAGATTTTCACATTGTGCCACAGCAACTCAACGTCGATTACACATACCTACATTGAATCGCATCTCATTGTTCTCTCTTAAAGCAGCACCTGGTTCCCTTGATAGTGGTCAATAACAATCAAAGAGTACACCATTACTGACAACTTCACCAGTAGGATTGAAACTAGTTACATTGCTCAACGACGCACATTCTTTTCCTTTTTCTCTTCCCTTTATGCAACGAGGTGAAGCCCCTTAAGGGAGTTGCATATTTCAGCTACTCAACGACCTGGATTGTATCTTTGACTGCTACAACTACTTCAAACCAGTTAAGTAACACTCATCTAACTTAGTTTTAAATTGCGTTCCTTTCTACCATTTCAGCAATTCACACACACAACGTTATTTGCCGAGTTCCCTCAGAACTCAGCGGCTTACACAGGTGTTCATTTTCACTCTGACAGGCAACGGGGTAGGCCATGACTACCTCTTGAACACGGCACTGCAGTTAGCGTCACATAATGTTGCTATTACCTGCGTTGTTGACTACCTTGTTTACCCCCAACTTTTTCTTCGTGCACAGTGCACGCCTATAGTGATGCGCAAGGTACGGAGTGAAGTGGGGGTGGGGTACAAAATTTTCAATAAAATCACGAGTTTCGGTACGAGTGATGAACGATTTTCGTACGATGAAAATGGCGATGATAAAGTCCGACAGCAACGATTGGGTTGACAGCGAAAACCCAATATAAGCCCAGCTCGTGAAACCGTATCCAGTCCTGGTGACGATCACGCAAAAACAATCACAAAACTGATTATCTTCAAAATTGTGTCTCAGTCACGTGATTTTTCCGAATTATGTAATGAAAATCCGCTTTGAATCAACCAAAACAAAATAACAAACACTTGAATCCCTGAGTGATAATACAACTATTTGAGCAATTCCCTGCAAACCCTAAACAGTCCGGAAAATAAAAACATTGCAATCAATAATCACAAGCGATAAGGAAACGAAAAATCTTGGGAAATATGACAAAGCGACAAAATTGTCTTTCAACACTTGACACGATTGAACAACACTAATAATCTCTTCAACGTTTGAATTGATAAAACTCAGACGAGGATAAAATCAGTAAATTTAAACCGTCACGAATAAATTAATTTCTAAAAGCTTGGTAGTAAAGTGTGCATCGAGGAATTTGAGTTGTTTCGTTCATGTTCAACCAAGATTACTTGCTGCAAGCTTGATAAGTCGGCAAGGTTTTAGAATAGATAAATGTTTTCTTACATACATACAATGTCAGGGTAGAAACAGATGTCATTGCCTCTCTCTTTTTATTGTCTCTCCATACATAAACATCGAAGATTTTTAGGAGCTGGTGAGTTTTCTCAGGAGTATGTCTCCATTGTTAAAATGACAAGGTGGTATCCATAGAGGAGGTGGCAACTCCAGCTAGGGCGCTGGTGGTCAAATAGTTTCTCTTACTTCCAATACAGTGCTCTGATGAATGACTTACCACAGCAAGTAATATTGTGATTGATAACTTTCATAATTTAATATTTTGTTGAGTAAGAATGATATGTCTTCTGTCTGATGTGAGATAATGTCGAAAAGACCCATTTCTCATTACAAAAAGGACCTAAAAATCCAAGAGTCCCACTGACCAAAGAAAATTTGAAATGTTGGCACTCGTGAAAAGCTGATGCGATCTCTCCAAGGTAATTTTATTCAGAGCACTCTATTGGACATATGAGAAACTACTTTCACCACCAGCGCCTCCTTGATGGATGCCGTCTAGTGTTAAAATGCCGAAGAAATCGCTCTACAAAAGTTACACAAACAATTATTAGGTATCCAATGTGCTAAATGGCTCTGTGCCGAGTTCAACGGGGAAGAACGGTGTTTTTTAGTGGGTTCAAATCCCATCAAACATCTTACGAGATCCAACTTTTTTTCTCCAATTCACCAGCCTATTAAAAAATTAAAAAATACTGACAGCAAATGTTGTAATGGTTGGGTAACCCACCAGTATCGTTCCTCGGAAGTCCCCTTCGTCTTAAATCCTACGAGGAATGAAATGCTCTACTCCACAACTCTCTTATTTATTTATTTATTTATTTATTTATTTATTTATTTATTTGCCGTAACAATTAATAATTGCAATGGCAATGGTCAATTACATAATAACATGCTCATCGTACTTATATATATCAAGATATAAACAAATTGCTGGAGTGTGAGGGGAACCTCTATTTGATATATGGGCTCCATTTGTGGTCAAGTTGCGCTCCGAAGGTTTTCGATAATGTCAGTCACTTCGAATGGGTGAAAAGTGGGAAAAACATTTCCAAGACCTTAGCTTCATACTTTTGATATACAGGTATTGTTTTCTCATTCATTTAAAATGGCGACAATTTTTAATAATGGGGTATTTCAGTCAATTTTTTTTTTTGTTAAGAGTGTGGCTCAGAAATAACGATAATCGAGTTTGTTCATCGAGAAAATGTTTTTAAAAAATCAGAGAAGCTAAGGAAAGTTGAAGATTTGAATGGTGTGACGTAGCTAGCCAAAACTGTCTTTGAAAAAAGTATCCATGCACAGAGAAGAGAAGAAACCCTTTCCTGATTTGATAAGTCAAAACCACGAACGAAGCGAACAGAAAACAACTGATTACAGACGGCAGACGTAGGTAACGCTAACGATTGAACCATTAAGTAATGCTATCCAAAATGAGAATCTCTTGGATACTACACTACTCACACACGCGTGCGGCGTAGTGTGTGTGCGCATTTATGGCGGGCCGCCTTTATTTCAAACGTGTGATCTCTTTAATTAATTTTTCTACCACATATTATAGTATCAATGGGCAAAAAGTTGGAGTGTATTGGTTTTCAAGGGTGCTGAATCCAAATTTGAGGTCAAAAACCTGAATTTCCGACCCACCGAAATACCCCATTGTTGACACCATCGACAGCTCTGGGGGACCAAACTTAACAAAGATAACTAATTATTCAATTAGTGAAAAAATAATTACTGACGTTTTTTTTTCTCGTCAATTTCGAATAGCGTTCAAGTTTACACCAGATCACTGAACGATGAATCATGGTTCAATGAGAGTAGATGGTGAATTTGCAAATAGTTATTACACGTGGCTGCCTACGAGCCTCCAAAAGAGGCTCTCAAACCCCCCCTCCCCTCCCTCCATCCAACCATCCTTTGTTGGCTATGCCCCGTTGACTCGCCAAGGTAGTACCTCTAATCAAATATTTTTTATTGTCGCGGACAGAATGGCGAAACAATAGTCAAACAACAAACAAAACGAAACACAATACAGCAATAAAAAGGAATACAGGTCGTATATGGCTACTCAGATCTCTATGTTCCTAAAAAACTAGAAGAAAAAAAATCGCTTATTTTATAAAGTTCTGTTATCAAAAAAACTTTATCCTACGTTTGAAGGACTTCTCAGTTAAGGAACTTACATTTTCAGGTAAAACATTATAAAACCTGTCGCCATTCTGCATCGGGTCACAACGCAAAGAAGTAGTGAGGCGTTCTGGATTGGGTCGTAAACCACTACAAAATCTCGTATTGTGTTTATGAATGTCTACCCCAGCCTGGAGGAAGCAAGAGCTCCTATGAACCAAGCAAAAGCACGTGTACACGTATAATGCTGGTATAGTAAGGCAATTCAATTCTTTGAAGCGACCCCGACAACTTTACGCACAACCAAGATTCAATAACATAACCTATAACTGGGCCGAAAATGCAATATTTTTGTTTCTTCGAATAGTATTCAAGTTACTCATTTGTGCTTCCTCAACAACTAAATAATGAAGAATAATTGCATAATTAAGACACGCACAACTTTGGGATTAAGATGTTTAGCCGGTAGGAACTATCAATGGCAAATCTGAGTTCTTTGCAGACAGGAGATCTTTGAAGGAAAATTAATAAACCGTGGTGTAATAATTTGCAGCGTTTTTTCATGAGTTGTTAGACTTATTCACCAGATTGAATCTTGTGTGGGGTGACAAGTATATTTGGGACATAATCGACTGAAGTCTTAGGACTTACCTAGGAGCATAGGAGTGTTGGTTTTCTTGGTGTTATCGTCGATGTACGGCTGGCCGAGAGAGTGAGACAGCGTCGTGCCGATCCCTAGGATAAATTGGGAGAAGAAGACGAGGAGTGGTGGGACGACTGAGTAGTCTCCTTCTTCACATTCCACCTCTGGCCTCTCTTTGGAACACATCCCCATTCTCTCTTCTGTTCAACACAGTAAAATAATATCAATGATGAGAAATAACTTATGATAGTGAGAGTAGAGTTGATGTGAGTTTTCAACCAATGGTGGCACCCAGTTCAAACCCTGGGTTTGATGTTTTTTTTTAACATACAGTAGCGTCCCACTCCATAATTCCCATTTTTTCCGTTTGAGAACTATATGAACACACCTAGCATATAATATTGAATATTTGATGGTAAAAATTAATCAAAACAAGGGTCGTCAGAGACTCAATCCTCTTTTGCCAAGCTTTTGGTCAATATATTACCTTCATGAGGGCTCAAGGATGAAACTGTGTGAAATCCACTGGTCTACAACTAAGTTTTGATTGCCCATCAATCCTTTTGAGGAAGTGATGAGAGTGATGAACCCTATTTATTTAGGAACAGAAAACTATTGAAAAACTAACAAACATCAAGAAACTAGAACTATGCTAAAACCATGAAAAAAGGGAGGTTTTAGAAGAGAAAAAGAAGAAGAAAAGAAGGGTAATCATATTAGAAGTAAACCTAGATACTCTAATTGAGTCACAATCTGACTAAACGGTGGTTTATGGACCAAAGACTATTTGTAACAAAATACGAGACACAAAAAAGGAACATGCCAGGGATTCTCCTTTCTACACCATCATGAATCTTCAGATGGATTCCCCAGTTTCACTTTAATTTGCTAGTTAACTGTTATGATTATTCTGTTCGATAGTAAAGTCCTAGTAAATTTAACTGTGAATTCGCCTATCAGACTGACTTTGCCTTATAGGAACTACACAGGAGTAAAAGGAGGTTACTATTGAAATGGGAGAGTGTCGTGCAGCACGATAACCAAAAAGCGACTTGGTTGAAAAGTGATATAATCCGGCCGGTAACTGTGAATAGGGTATTTTGGTGCGTTGGAAATTCAGGTTTTTGACCTCAAATTTGGATTCAGCACCATTGAAGACCTATATACTCCAACTTCTTGCCCAATGTTACAAAAACATGTCGTAGAAAAATTAATTAAAGAGATCATGCGTTTGAAAAAAAGGCGGGCCTCCCTGAATGCTCACAAGGTGGGCAACTTAAAACGTCACACAACTTGCTATGTCACACCCTGCTGCCATCGTTCAAATCTTTTATTAGCTCCCCTAATATCTTCTAAACATTTTCTCGACGAACAGACCCAATTACCGTTATTTCTGAGCCATACTCTTTAGAATTTTGTTTTAAATTGACTGAAATACTACCCCATTGCTCATGCAGGGAAAGTTGGAGGATCAATGCAGCCTGAAACCGTAGTGCAATTGGGAAGTAACAAAAGAGATTTGTTGGAAGAGAATGGTACCTGGAGTATCCAGAGTCCACATTTTATACACCTAAGATAAGGAAGTAGGGGAACTTTTTGACAGATGAGGAGGCAGGCGCCGAGAGTCTTCAACTTCTCACAAGGTCCCACTTGTGAAAACCTGTAAATCACATGATGGTCACCTGTGGACTCAGCATACCCTGCAGTTAGATTTATTTGAAAAAATTGCCTAGGAGGACGCTACAACTGTAACCAACTTTCAGGCAGGGACTTCAACTATTTGAAAGTCCAGAAAGTTTTACATCTTGAGTTGCTGATCAAATAGGGTGCGTAAATACTTAATCGTTCCTATTATTTTAGTTAGTACTAGTGCTCTCAGAGTGGAAAAATGGTGTTTAGATTTATTTCATTGCCGGGTATGGTAGTATCCAGTTGCCGACAGTACTAACTTGTTCACACTATCATACAAGGTTATGCTACAGGTAGATGAACGTCAAAGAGCTGTGGACATTTGAATGACTGCTCCCTCCTTTCAGCGTGATTTTCCCCTAATTTGAACATAGCTCTGGCATTCCAAGTAATGGGGAATTTGCCTCAATTTTAGATTCTAGAATTTCAAGTCAAATCCTATAATAGGGCCCTAGAATAACGTTTAACACTAGGAATAACCAAGGGGAAAAAATTAACGTAGGAGAAAATGCCTAAACAAGTGAAGCCTTTGTTACAAAACACCGCGAAAATCGAGGAATATTGTTATCGTCATACGAAAAAAAACGACGCGAAAACAACTCCGACAACAGACAGAGTTCTAGCACCGCCACACAAAACGATCCAGTGAAATGGCTACTCGAATAATGTGATTCAAATCTTGAAACTAAATAAGAGAAGATGAAGACTAATAATGCTTGATACACTAGTAGGTAGAATCGTATTGTAAAAAAGTGAGTAATATTGTTTCTTTTGGTCACTTTTGTGTCTTGAGTTCTGCGTTCTGCCCTCCTTTCTAGTTCACACACTCTTGTGTTAATCCTTGTAAGCTAAAAGTTCGTGTATGTTCCGCTTCTGTGGTAAGCGCCACAGAACCTCCTTTGAAGTCAGATTGGTAGAATATCCGTTACGTTTCAAACATGGCTGCCTCTTACTCATTGCCACCACATTTAAAATGTCCATCTTCCTTAAATTCTCTAAATTTTTTGGATGCGTTTTCGAGCAGCTCACTATAGTTTTATTCCCTAAAAATAAACCCTCATTCGAAAAAAAAAAATGTGAGGCAAATTCCCCATTGGATTGTGGCGATTGAAAAGTTTAACTGGGTCTTTGTAAAAAAGTCATCGAATTTCCCAAAAGCACACAGATTCAATAGGTAGAAACAATCCAAAAGAATGGTGTCTTCTGGGGAGTCAAAACTTGAAGTTACAAATGGGTTAAGATGGTACAAACTAACTGATATCCAGGAAAGTTTGATTGACGGCGTGATGGTCCGCGTACTCCTTCGTCAGCGCGATGGCTTTGTCACCAGGGCCATACAGGATGTGTGGGATGAGAAGTATGAAGCAGGAGAAGGCAGAACAGGCGACGCCCCAGGCTAGCCACAACGGGCGATTCCTCTGGCCACCGGCGTAGCTGAGGAACAGTGACAGGAGGATTTGGCTCATTTCGTTACCGCTCAGCATCAGACCTACGATAAAAACGATCAAAAATTGTGTCAATACAATCTATCGCATAACTTAAAAATAAACAAAGAGGAATATTAATGGGTGGGGGGACACTATTCATTGCCTCAAATACTAAATACAGGGTGTCCAAGTAACTACGCTCCCCCCACTTATTTTCTCTAATAGTGTAAGAAAAAAAATTGGATTTACGCTATTCTTCATAATTTTTTGCGTAGAATTCAAAACTGACAAAATTGCGCCGTGCGCAATCGCGCAACCATGCGCAATCATGATCAACTTTGTTTTTTCAAATGAGAACCCCCATTTTTTATTGCAGATTCGGATTCTACGTCAAATTTTATGAACATTTTACTTGGACAACTTTTTTTTTTGGACGCGCGCAACCCGCACAGCGAGCGCTCAAAGATGCGCAACCCAGGGATTGCGCCACAGTTGAGATGAAGGTAGACCTCAAGTGTGGCACATCACTTAGCACTGTTTTTCCACGCTGAATCGCGTGGTGATGTCCCTTTCTTGATTCGATTCCATTTTACCTCATTTACAGCCAAAAAAGGCAATTTTTGAGAAGGAAATCATGGATTTTCTTACGAAGGGTAATGATCATCCTAATAAAATGTAAAAAAAAATTAAATTTTTAAAATTGTAAAATAACGGGAAACTACTACATAATTATCGCAAAATTTAATTTTTTTTACATTTTATTAGGATGATCATTACTCTTCGTAAGAAAATCGATGATTTCCTTCTCAAAAATTGCCTTTTTTGGCTGTAAATGAGGTAAAATGGAATCGAATCAAGAAAGGGACATCACCACGCGATTCAGCGTGGAAAAACAGTGCTAAGTGATGTGCCACACTTGAGGTCTACCTTCATCTCAACTGTGGCGCAATCCCTGGGTTGCGCATCTTTGAGCGCTCGCTGAGCGGGCTGCGCGCCTCCAAAAAAAAGAAGTTGTCCAAGTAAAATGTTCATAAAATTTGACGTAGAATCCGAATCTACAATAAAAAATGGGGGTTCTCATTTGAAAAAACAAAGTTGATCATGATTGCGCACGGTTGCACGATTGCGCACTGCGCAATTTTGTCATTTTTGAATTCTACGCAAAAAAATATGAAGAATTGCGTTAATCCGATTTTTTTTCTCACACTATCAGAGAAAATAAGTGGGGGGAGCGTAGTTACTTGGACACCCTGTATATTAAATATATTATATTAAATATATATTAAATACTAAATAAATTACATTGAGTGAAACAGTTTCATCGCTTACCAACTGGTTTAAATTGATTATCACTCATGCAATGGGACGCCCCCTGGAATGTATGCATTACTTAACAATACGTTTTAAATTGCAGAGTGGTTTTAAGGTTCTATGACATTTAAACATGAAAAGAGGCTGAAAACGTGAGTAGCCTCAATATGGTCCCACTAATGAGGAGAGTTGCGACTGACCTTAGAAAAAAATATAGGCACACCCTCCCCAGTGGGGGTGGGTATTTCAATTTTGATTCCATGGGGGGATAGCCTGGGGTCCCATCTTTCCAAAAACCCCCTTCATTATTATTTTACAACACTCAGTCCAGGCGGGGCAGAGCAAAAAGTAGTAAAAATGGTCCCAACTCTCCCCACCTGACGGTACCTTTTCTATATATTTACCAACATACTGCATGCACAGCGTACATTTTGAAGACCTTGAGAGTTCATAATAATCATGTTGTACTCGTCTCCACAAACTCATAGAGGCTATTACATTTTTGGGTACAATGAACGAAGGATTGTACTTACCTACGAACTTTCTATCATTCCACCTGCATTTCACACCCACTTCTCACACTTCCGACCAACCTAGCTAGAGAAAACACGGTTTTGGTCCAAAACTTTTGGATGTAAGCAGAAAGATTGGAGACAACGCGGAGATGGTTGCTATATTTAGGTTTACGTATCCTGTCAAGTAAAACTGTCAATCTCGACTAAAAACGGGTCAGGAAGGCTTCTGAGGAAGGCCATAACAAAATAAAGAAGAAGAATTACGCGAGTAACAGATTAATCGCAATTTAATGAATACAAATGGGCAGACAAATCGTATAACCATGCGTGGAAAAATGTAGAAGTATAAAAAAGGGTGAATACGTTCCGATCAAAAGTCACAGACGAATAGAAAACAAAACAAACTTAACGTTAACGCTAAGTCATGGAAGGTGGAAGTAAAAGAATTGAGCAAAAGATCGCCTACATCCATGGCAGATTACTTCTACATGGAAGTAAAAATAATAATGATTTTCAAACTCAACATATCCCAATGGGGTATTTCGTTGGGTCGGAAATTCAGGTTTTTGACCTCAAATTTGGATTCGGCACACTTGAAAACCAATATACTCCAACTTTAAGCCCAATCTATATTCATAAAACGCCAACCATAAGTACGTATGCACGGAGGGGTCGTGGGAGTGGGGAGAGTCGGCGGAATCGGAGACGGGAGGAGTTGGGGGCGGGAGGAGCTGGGGGTGAGAGGAATTGGAGGAGATGGGGGCGGAAGGAGTCGGAGGCGGGAGGAATTGGGGTGGAATCGGAGACGGGAGGAGTTGGGGCAGAATCGGAGACTGGAGGAGTTGGGGGAGGAATCGGAGACGGGAGGAGTTGGGGGCGGAATCGGAGACGGGAGGAGTTGGGGGCGGAATCGGAGACGGGAGGAGTTGGGGCGGGAGGAGTCGAAGGAGTTGGGAGCGGAATCGGACATGGTAAGAGTTGGGGGCGGGAGGAGTCGGTGGGAGAGGGTGGCGGGGAGAGTCGGAGGAATCGTTTTTGCCTACTTTTAGTAGGCTTTTCAGCTAGTGATACTATAACATGACGTGGGGACGTGGTGCTTGGGAGGAGGGATGGCGGAGCAGACCCCGGATTCCCCCCGTCCAACCTTCAATTTCGTTGAAAAAAATTGCACGTTTTTTCGCATTGAAACACCATTTTCTCCCTCTAATTCCACAGTGAAACTAACAGTTGGGTAACCGTTGAAAAGCTGATGAAATGGAGAAGTTTTTAAGCTTTTGAGCCTCTCTGGCAAACACCTTGTTTCCATGGGGAAAAATCATCAAAATTTTTGAAAAAAACAGAAATTGACAAATTTTAAAGTTTGAGGTAATAAACTCAGTTTCTCTCAATTTGTCAACGAAAAAAAATTTGTGTATTGAAAAAGTTCACGCTCTTTCCAATGGTATCCTTATTTTTAATTTTGAGTGCAATTTAAGGGAATTATGACCGTTTTAAAGGTGAAAGGTCGAAAACACGAAAAAATCTTAAAAGTAAAAAAAGTCGGATTTTAAGGGGGTTAAAAAAAGTTGCTAAAAGACATTTTTTGTTGCAAATTAGTGGTAGAATCGACTCCCAAAGTTTGGTGGATAACATATGGGACACCCTGTATAGTGATTCGCAAGGTACGAGGGCGAGGTGAACGAAACATGTTCATTTTAAAAACGAGTGGTGATCGATTTTTGTGTAATAAAAATTGGCTGGTCCTATTTCGTAGCAACGAATGGGTTGACAGCAAAAACCATAGTATAATGAGCTCTGCTCGTGAATCTGGTCCCGGTTGAAATCGCTGGCCATCATAAACGCATGAAAATTTTCAAAATGCAGTGTTCCAATTTATGGCTGAATCTTGACTAGTATCATTACTTCGAGCAAATTACCTGTAGTTCTGCTGGGTATTCCAAACCTCCGCTCCATCGTAGTCAACGTGGCTATGAAGTAGACGAAAGCCATCGCTTGGACAGTCCCCAAGAGACCGAACACCGTCATAAATGATCTAGGAGTAGCGAACTTTTGAAGCCACTTCGGTCGAAAAAAGCTCCCCAGTCCACAGCCATTGTATCTGAAACAAAATCACAAAATTTGAATTCAACAAAACTTTTCTTTTCACTTTCTTTGTCCTATTTCATGATGAAATCAATGTGCATTCTTCTTGAGTCGGAACTTCCTTCCAAATTTGAGCAAAATCGAAGATGTTGAAGAAATTCAAAGCGATCAGATTTCAAGAAGTTATGGAACAAGGATTTGCCGCTGACAGTGAGTTGTGAATGGAAATTTTCATTTTGGAAGACTAATATAATAAACCAACTTTTGGTTTATATTTTCAATAATGAACCTTAGGAATCGACCAAGAAATTTTTTTTTTAAACACCCCCTCAAAATTTGATGGTTTACGTTTCAAGGTACGTAGAATCCAACAATCGAATAAAAACGCTGCAAATTATTACACAATGGTTTATTATTTTTCTATAGATCACTCGTCTGCAAAGCCACCAACCATCCAACATGAAGAAGAACATCAATCGTATTTCGGTCAGCAAAAATTTCAACGGAGATTAGGCCTCTTTTGCGATTCACACTCGTGTTTCTGATTTATCGTACGTTCAAACCTTGAATTCTCGTAGTGAGCAAACGGTTTGTCCTACAGAGCTCCGCGTGGTCTCAAAAAATTCTAAAAATTCTATAAAATCTCTAATTGAAGGAAAAAACGCTGCAAATCATTGCACCAAGGTTTATTATTTTCTGTATAGATCACCCTTCTGTATAGATCACTGGTTCTCCATCAATAGCACCCACCACCATCTGTATTCTCCCTTGACCTTCCCTCTCAAATTTCAGCTTTCTGCGTTCAATAGGATTGAAAATGGCTTCGGAGCTCACTCAGCTGATCAGTGATCTGAAGAGTGAAGAAGATCTCCTCGAATGCTGGAGACGCCTGGAAGAGCACTGATCAGCTGAGTGAGCTCCGAAGCCATTTTCAATCCTATTGAACGCAGAAAGCTGAAATTTGAGAGGGAAGGTGAAGGGAGAATGCAGATGGTGGTAGGTGCTATTGATGGAGAACCAGTGATCTATACAGAAGGGTGATCTATACAGAAAATTATAAACCTTTGGGCAATGATTTGCAGCGTTTTTTACCTACCAACTTTTGAGGGGGTGTTAACAAAATTTGTTTCTTGGTCGATTCCAAAGGTTCATTATTGAAAATAATAAACCAAAATTGGTCGTCCGTCCGCCGAACGCCTTACGCGGCACTTTTGTCACTTAGCATTGACCGATTTTGATGAAATTTGGTATGTATGCTCCTTTTGGGGTCTAGTTGTGCCCCGAAGATTTTGGTTGAGGTAGGTCACTTTTAAGGGTTCCAAAATCAATTTTGAAGTTTTGAAAACGCCCTAACTCAAAAAATTTGATATAAAGGTATTGTTTTTCCTTCAATTTAAGGTTCTATAGGATTTTTAGAATTTTTTAGACCACCCGGAGTTCTGTAGGACAAACCGTTCGCTCACTACGAGAATTTAAAGTTTGGACGTACGATAAATCAGAAACACGAGTGTGAATCGCAAAAGAGGCCTAATCTCCGTTGAAATTTTTGCTGACCGAAATACGATCGATGTTTTTCTTCATGTTGGATGGCTGGTGGCTTTGCAGACGAGTCATCTATAGAAAAATAATAAACCATTGTGTAATAATTTGCAGCGTTTCGTAGTGACGAACCAGAAGAGAAAAATCATCAACATAATAAGGAACAACTCGATGGTGCATGCCAATCCACAAAACCATCAACATGAATCATGCTTTATAAAAGTTGTTTGAAATAATATTTCAAAAATTACCAGTGATAATACTCAATAACAATCAGTCATACAAGACCAACAAACTGAGTTATTTGTGTCTATAAAATCATACTCCATTTTTGAGTCAACTGCAGTCAACACATGAAGGACAGAACCATTTTTGGCTTTCTCTTGAATTTCTCTTGTTCGGATAGTAAATATCTTTACAAATTCGTCTTCAAGGTTTTGGAGTAATCTAGTTCATTGGAAGTAATCTAAAATTGGGTACATTCCACTGGTTAGAATTACAATAATTTTAATTATTGTTCCCCCTCTGTTGAATCTTTCAATTTTGCTTCCGAGCCTACAGAGGTAGCTTTGTCTTCACTTTTCGTTTCGGTTTCCTATGAAAATCATCACCCCTGGACTGATAGTAGCCGCTGCGCATGCGCAAACGTGAAATACTTGCCACAGCCATAACTTCTACATCTCTCATCTGATTTCGATGAAATTTTCGGCGATTTTGCGGGTTGGCGTGTAGACGGTCCCATATGAAAATCATCGCCCCCGACTGACAGTAGCCACTGCGCATGCGCAAAAGTATATTAAATATACTTCCTTTTTTTTCCTTGTTGAAATTTCCCTTGTTACAGCTATAATTCCACATATTCTGACAATATTCAGAGATTGTGCTGGTTGACGTGTAGAGTCCCCTATGAGGGTAGTGGAAGGTACTTAGAGATTGATGTTTTGAGATTAACAGCTATGCATCGAATCATCTATACAATCGGGTTATGCATACGAGGAAGCTATGTGCCACTCCCACTTGCCAGACGTTTTCAATGTTCTTTTCTATAAGGTTTTTGTTCCTCTCCCAGTTATGATTGAATACTCCTTTCTGGTTTAAATATAGCGTCACATACAAGTTTTTTGTTTACCATCCGATAGGATTCACTGATTTAAGTTTGTAGGCGCACTTTATAAATTTATCCTGAAGTTTCTGCACATGTGCTGACCAATCCATTTTGCAATCCAGCCACACCCCAAAGGTCACATAAATTCTCCACTTTCTCAATTTCTGGGCAATTAGGTACATACTTCCTTTTTATTATTCTCGCAGTAATGTAATTTGATTTTTGTCCATGTCGTCTCCATTCTTCTGTTATAAGTAAAAAGTACCTAAGGTAGTTTATAAGTTGTAAGTAAAAAGTATCGTTTGTTAGCTTTTAGTAAATGGTCACATTAATTTGTGATTTTCTGTGCCTGCTTTTCTTATATTGTAACTAGAAAAATACTCATTTCCTGAAAGAAACTGCCAAAAATGATTTTTGGGAAAATTGAAAACTCTAGTGTTTAAAAACTTAGGGAAACAATTTTTTCCCAAGGTCGTAGAGATCTTTTCTCATTACACCATTCATGTTTTGAACCGATACATCCCAGGGGCTTCGGGAAAAATCGAAATGTCCTTACTGGTAGCTTATGCCTCCATCTGCCCTAACCACACCGATAAAATGGTTTGATGGCTACATATAAATTGTCCGAAGCTGTTAGCGTGTTCTACGTACGAATAATCGGCTCATTGCGGTGTTCCGGTCGGCCTCCCGCTCTCTGAACGGAATCACCTACTTCTACGTTCACATCAGACTTGCTCGTCCCGTTAGTCCTCATTGTACTTCTCCTGGCCTCATTTCCCCTTTCGCTGGTGGTACCTAAGTTTGTTTGTTTGGGTATATAGACTATGATATACCCAGAGTGATGTCCGACATTAATTTATTGTCTTGTTTGTAGGCAATATTGAGTTCAACCTGGAAGAGTAATGGGTGATTATTTTACTTCCAAGTAAGCTAAGGTAGCGGAAGCACTCTTTTCATTTTTCAAGGTTGAAAATAAATCTTCACCAAAACCAAAATTTCCACTCGCGTTTTACGTTTCAGCCCTTCCTGACTGGAATCCTTGTAACGGGCAAAACTATGTGAAGTTATTGTTCGATTCGACGAAATTTCAGGAATTGTGAGGGTTGGCTTGTGGATGGTTCCCTAAGATAATCATCACCCTCGGACTGACAGCCAGTGCGCACGCGCAAACGCGAATTTCCTTGTAACAACCATAACTTATACATTTTCTTTCCGATTTCGATGACATTCCGGGATTGTACGGGTTGGGGTGTTGATTGACTTGGATGTTGATGTTTTGAGATTAGCTATCATGCACGGGATCGTCTATATCGATACCTTAAAGCACAATAGAAAACGGAATTTTCAGAAAAACACAAAGGAAGTTTTCACCAGTGCACAATTTCTAAAATAATGGCTTACTACGCTAAAATCTTCAATTCTTCAACAAATTTTCAAACTATAATCGTCAAAAAGGTCACTAATAGTTTTGTGGAATTTGAGTTTTTCTGAAATTAAAGAAAAATTAAAAATCAGGAAGATGGGTGGACATAGCGCTTTTGTGCTTTAAGGAATCGATATGATCGGATTATGGATACGAGGAAGCTATGTGCCACACCCACCTGGCAGGCGTTTCAAATAGTACCCAAACAATCGTTGGAGCAGTCACGCCACCTATTAAGCTATTGCAACCTTCCTGCCGACCTCAGCTAATTCAGCTATATCAACCTGCCTTCCTCAGCTACCATAAGGAAGCATACCAAGCCCCAACCCTACCCCAGTAGGTACCCTACCTTAGTAGGTACTTATGCACTGATCTTGTCACAGTTCCACCCTCTGGTTTAGTAGAAGTTGGACACTAGAAGAATCAAGTTTCGAGTGAAAATTTGGAAAATGGACAAAACGATGAAAATGTTCTGGGAGTGACTGTCATCTTGGGGTTGGTATTGTTACCCGATATTTCAAAGAAGCGATACTCGATATTTTAGTATTGATACTACACTATCCAATATTTAAGGATAACAGTTATAGTTACTATACTTTGGATTTGATATTTCTAAATATCGAATATCGATAGTTTTCGCGAAATATTCAACGTAATGGCTAGAAAATGAAAAGATGAAGAAGCCATATAACATTTATATTTTCTTTATTTATTTATTTATTACGTACAAAGAAATTAATAAAGTTTAAGTACCTATATGATAATGTTCAATAATAATATTCCCAGGTATTAATAATTAATTGCATGTTCTGTTTGTAACATTCAGCTAGGCTAGGACTCTTGATAGTGAGAAATTAATAAAAATACCTAGTTGAGAAAGTTATTTTTCTTCAGAATATTGGATAGGTGTAATTTCGATATTTTTTGACAGTAAAGTATCGATACCTACCCGATATTTTGAGATATTGATACTCATGCCATACGATTCTTCGGATATCGATTCGAATAAAATACAGTATCGATATTAAATATCGATATTTTGTAAGATATTCATCCCTACTGTAGAGATGAATCCCTGCTGTAACAGTCATCAAGGAATCACAGACAGTGGACGAAGACAATCAAAATGTCCTTCAAAAGTTTTCCACAAAGCTTTAATTAGCGGAGGAAGAAGAACAATCTGGAGCTAAACGTAGGAGCCTGCACTGAAAACTGAAGTAATCAACCTAATCGGGATCCGGGCCAAATTTGATGTTCAGGAATGTTCTGAAAATACGTTATTAAAAAAATAAACCAGAATTGATAAAACCCGCTAAGTTTGTAACAAGTTATAAGATACCTATTGAACATGTTGTTTATCATCAAAGAGAATATCAGCAATTCTTCGACTCACTTACCAAGATGTGATGAAATAGATACAGAAGTACTACTCCAGAAAGTAAGAATAGGAGAAAAAAAGTCTGCCAAGTGGGTGTGGCACATAGCTTCCTCGTATCCATAACCCGATTGCATAGATGATCTGATGCATAGTAGTTAATCTCAAAACATAAATCTCTAAGTACCTTCCTGTACCTTCATAGGGGACCATCTGCAAGCCAATCCGAACAAACCTGAGAAATTTTGTCGAAATCGGATGGAAAATGTAGAAGTTATGGCTGTTACAAGGAATTCACGTTTGCGCATGCGCAGCAACTACTATTAGTCTGGGGGAGATGATTTTCATGGGTAGACAATCTACACGTCAATCTGAACAATACTAGAAAATTTCATCAAAATCGGATGACAAATGTAAGTGTTATGGCTGTTACAAGGATTTTACGTTTGCGCATGCGCAGAAGGTACTGTCAATTTTAAGGTCTTGATTTTTATTGGGGACCTTCTACAACCTAATCCGCATAATCCCTGACAATTTCATCGAAATCGGATGGAAAATGTGGAAGTTATGGCTGTTATAAGGAATTCACGTTTGCGCATGCGCAGCTGCTACTATCAGTCCGGGGTTGATGACTTTCATAAGGGACTGTCTACACACCAACCCGCACAATCTCTGAAAATTTCATCGAAATCGGACAATAACTCCGTATAATTATGGAGGCTACAAGGATTTCATGACAGACACACAGACAGACAGACACGAAACCAAAATTGTTCAGAAAGATCTGAAACGTAAAACTCGAGTGGAAATTTCGATTTTGGAGAACTTTTTTTTCCAACCTTGAAAAATGAAAACAAAGCTTCTGTTGCCATGGTAGACTCGGAAGCAATAAAGAAAATTATTGCTTTTGAAATGATACGTATGGTATCAAGCTTGCAAGAGTTACGTACAATTGCGGTTTGTATTTTTCCAGAACGTTACGTAAAGCTATTATGCCGGTAAACAAAAGCAGATTTTATGGAAGAATAAGGAAAGTGGTGAGCTTGGCGCTAACCGAAACCACCGAGTTGGGAACCCCGAGGGGAAAAGAAAGCTGCAGAGGAGGGTCAATGACATCTCCAAGACACAGTAACTTCGGGAGGGAGGGCGAGAACCGATTACGTAAACATACTGTTCAATGAAACATCATTGAATGAAGTTTCATTGAACAGTAACAACAACAAGAACATCCCAGTCCTTGAACTCATTATTGCACCTATTACTTGGTGACCTGAGAGTTACGCAGTTCAATCTATTTGGACTGGATTGTTGTTTACAATCTCATTCATGCAAAATAATTATTCAGTTCATTTGCAACAAAATATTTTAACCGATTTATATCCATTTTTCCCATTTTAACGATTTATTTTCGAGCGAAATTTTATGCTATGCATTTTATGAAATCCAAACATTTGGTGGAGCCTATTTTCTGAAGAATTAAACCTCCTGTAGGTATGAAGATGTTGGTAACATTGTTGTAGACAATCATCAGATTCGCATTGAGCAAAGTAGAACAAACATCATTATTATGTACATGGAATTTTCATTTAATCCACCTGTACATGAAAAATAGGTATTGTACTTACATAGGTACTTGTAACATCGATATACGTGCATATTAAAGTAACAAATTGATAAATTTAAGCTAGAAATACTGAGGAAATCTTGGAGAAATTTGATTATTTAGGTCTTAAATGGGGATTCCCAGTGAATATGTTTACTGTGTACAAAAAAAAAAAAAAAAAAAAAAAAATACAGAATACAAAAAATACAGAATCGTTCTCAGCTATTCTAAACACGATAAAATGTTCTTATAACTTTCAAAACAGCTGAGAATGAATATGGGTTTTTCGACGTAAATTTTTTTTTACTTCATAGACTTTTTACTTCATAGACTTTTTTACGTCATCTAGGAAAATTTATAAATTTTAAAATGTGAGCAAAACAATAACAAACCACGAGAGACATTTTTCTCACTAGTCCACAAAAACGATTTTTTTAATGAAAAGTGTTATGGGAAAACCCCAGATTTGTATTCAGTAGCCTCTATAACAGCTGGATTCATCGGTTTACTTCAATACAATTGTTGATAAATTTAAATAAAGAAATACTGGTGGAAGTATGCGAAAAAATAATTTCTTTATTTGTTATAGAAAATAATTTGTAATTATCTCTGCGAAATGTTGTCCTCCTAGATCCTTCTAGTTTCTGGAAAAGGTACAATTTAACCAACATCCGCTCGTATATTAGGGCGGATGTCTTGAGAATAATACATTAATTCACCACAATTATTCATAGGGAGATTTTCCTCAGTACACGATTGGATTTAAACGGAAATGACTTCAGTTGCCCCAATAATTCTGTTTTCGGTATCCTACATCGCCTCATTACTACTTCCTTGATAAGAAGAATCTCTATGTATCAATTAATGTACTGAACCGTATGTATAAGTTTAAGATAAACTTCGACAGAACTATGATAAATTACTAATGAACGCAATGTAAATTAAACGTTGATTTAATTTCATGACACTACTCATAAATATTTCGATCTTAACCTTCAACGCACAGATAACATTCTAAATCATAATGAATGACCGTTCGAATGGGTTGAAGTTTATTGAAACCATTTCTAATCATCACAATTGTTTGAGACAATTTTCAAATTCAAATATTTCCAGATATCCATATTGAGAAACCTCACCTACTCATATAAATTTCTTTCAATTCGTCACGGATTTGAATACATATACCATTTGAATAGCGGAAAATTCCGGGATGAGTATGTAATATCATAATAATATGAGTGATAAATAACCAGTAGGAGAGGATTTCCGACTTCTAATTTAGAAAAAAGTTCAAATATTGACATAATTCAAAGTTTTTGGAGATTATTTTGAAGAAATGAAGTTCTTGTAGTGAATAAACTATCTTTGGATCCTTTAAAACAGTAAAAAAGGGCAGGGTGCCCCGCGATTCGCTGAAAAAATTCCCTGAGTTTTCCAGAGTCAATTTTCGACTTTTTCCAGGGTTCTAGATTAATTTAAATATAAATCAAATTTATTTATATAATATTATATTTATTTATATAATATTATATTTAATATAATAATAATTTCTCAAAATTCAGGATTTTGAGGACATTTTGGAATGAAAAAGCACTAGAAATGCAAGGGCTTATTTTCACCTACGATTTTTTGAAAAAGTCGAAACTGAACGTTGAAATCATCGAAACTTGTTGGTTTACTCGAGAGAAACAACCACTTCAAAAGCTTATTTTCACCTTCGATTTTTCGAGAAAGTCGAGACCGAACGTTGAAATCATCGAAACTTGTTGGTTTACTCGAGAGAAACGACCACTTCAAAAGCTTGTTTCCACCTTCGATTTTTGGAAAAAGTCGAGAATGAACGTTCAAATCATCGAAACTTGTTGGTTTGCTCGAGAGAAACAACCACTTCAAAGGCTTATTTCCACCTTCGATTTTTGGAAAAAGTCGAGAATGAACGTTCAAATCATCGAAACTTGATGGTTTACTCGAGAGAAACAACCACTTCAAAGGCTTATTTTCACCATCGATTATTCGAAAAAGTCGAGACTAAACGTTGAAATCGTCGAAACTTTTTTCGTTCACTCGAGAGAAACGACCACTTCAAAGGCTTATTTCCACCTTCGATTTTTGGAAAAAGTCGAGACTTAACGTTCAAATCATCGAAACTTGTTGGTTTACCCGAGAGAGACAACCACTTCAAAGGCTCATTTTCACCTTCGGGTTTTCGAAAAAGTCGAGACTGAACGTTGAAATCATCGAAACTTGTTGGTTTACTCGAGAGAAACAACCACTTCAAAGGCTTATTTCCACCTTCGATTTTTGGAAAAAGTCGAGAATGAACGTTCAAATCATCGAAACTTGTTGGTTTGCTCGAGAGAAACAACCACTTCAAAGGCTTATTTCCACCTTCGATTTTTGGAAAAAGTCGAGAATGAACGTTCAAATCATCGAAACTTGATGGTTTACTCGAGAGAAACAACCACTTCAAAGGCTTATTTTCACCATCGATTATTCGAAAAAGTCGAGACTAAACGTTGAAATCGTCGAAACTTTTTTCGTTCACTCGAGAGAAACGACCACTTCAAAGGCTTATTTCCACCTTCGATTTTTGGAAAAAGTCGAGACTTAACGTTCAAATCATCGAAACTTGTTGGTTTACCCGAGAGAGACAACCACTTCAAAGGCTCATTTTCACCTTCGGGTTTTCGAAAAAGTCGAGACTGAACGTTGAAATCATCGAAACTTGTTGGTTTACTCGAGAGAAACGACCACTTCAAAGGCTTAATTTCACCGTCGATTTTTCGAAAAAGTCGAGAATGAACATGTCCGTCTGTTTACTGGGCTAACTCACTCATTGCTTGGGGTTACCATCAGAAAAGAGTTTCAGTCTCTGATGGCTTACACTTTCCCTCTTTCGTGGCCCCTTGGAGTTTTAAATCTTTGCTGAGATCAGCAAATTTCTTTATGCGTTTCCACGAAATTACACCCAAAGATGCGCTGTTAGACAGTAAGTTTACTGGACTGTCTAAAGAAATGGACGTAATAAATGTGTTGAAGTGAAAATGCTTGTAATATTGAGTAGTACTACTTGATTTTCACGATCATGTTGCAGGTTTCCCTGAAATGGCAAAATGCAACACGGTTGTGAAGTCGTTTGCATTATTGTTGATGATTTTGCTTCTGAGTCTACCACGGTAGCTGTAGCGTTGTTTTAACTTTTCAAAGTTGAAAAAAAAAAGTTCTCAGTTATCAAAATTTCCCTCGTGTTTTACGTTTTAGGTCTGCCAAAACAATTTTGGTTCCGTGTCTATCTGTGTGTCTGTCATGAATTCCTTGTAACGGGCAGAACTATACGAAGTCATTCTCCGATATCGATGAAACTGTCAGGGATTGTGCGGGTTGGTGTGTTGATCGGTCCCCTATGAAACTCATTGAAATACCTTACAGGAATTACATTTATTATATTTATAATTAAGGGGATCTCAGTCGGTCGCCTTTCTTTCCTCGTTCCGGGTCAGTATTTCGCAAAATTGAAGGGGCAAAAACGTAAAAAGTTGTACCTAAATTTGAGGTTTTAAGGGATTTTAGAAATTCATTAGTGCGCGGCCCTAGGGAATTGAAATACTGAAATATTGGCGCTGGAATCATCAAAATCGAACAATAATTGCCAGAGAAATGTGGGAAAAACCCGAACTATAAACGGGTTTCCCATGTTTCTCTGGCAATAATTGTTCGATTTTGATGATTCCAGCGGCTATCTTTCAGTTCAGCCCTAGGGCCGCACACTAATGAATTTCTAAAATCCCTCAAAACCTCAAATTTAGGTACAACTTTTTACGTTTTTGCCCCTTCAATTTTGCGAAATACTGACCCGGAACGAGGAAAGAAAGGCGACCGACTGAGACCCCCTTAATTATAATGAAATGAGATTCTGTTTCAGATCATGACATTAAACTGCTTTATTCAGATATTTCTTAATAATATGGCATCCTACTGTTGCTTAGTAACTATAATAGACTACACAGTAGTTACACTCATCATCCCCGGATCAAACGTAGCCGCTGCGCATGCGCAAATGTATAATCCTTTCAAGAAAGGTAACCTACATTTCTTTCCCGAATAAGAAGACATTTTCAGAGAATGTGCAGGTTGGCGTGTTGATTGGCGTGCAGGTTGGCGTGTTGAATGTGCAGGTTGGGCCGCCGCTCACGAAGGCCCAATCTCCTACACCGGAAATAAATTGAAATTTAAAGAGAATGGAAGGATCTGTAGCACACACATCACAGCCGGGGGAGTGCCGGGTGGGGCCTCCCGCCGTTGGGCGCCTAGAGGGAAATCGAGAGCGGAGGGGGGCGCGTACTTAAGGCGCAGCGCCGCGCCCCCTCCCTCAATCCTGCAAGCTCCTCGCTACCATCCCCCCTCAAGTGCGTCTATAAGACTCAGTTAGACATTAGATTGCTACTTCCCACAACTATTGCGCAACCATTGCTATTAAACTTTTTGATCACTTCGAAAATAGTTAATGAATAGAAGTGACTTAAATTCATTAACTACCGACCCTGCCTGCCTATTGACCACCCAACGGAATCTCGGATCAACACCACCGCAACTGGAAACTTCCATCCCTAACTGTGAACTGTGAGTGTCAGCAATTTACAATATTATTGGCCAATAATAGTTAGGATTGGGACAGAACCAGAACTTAATAACTATTCAAACCTTTGCTCGTTTTGCCTCGAAGCAACTCGATTTTGTCAACTTAAATTATAATATTCATAGAGAGATTGTTCCTAGAAAAATAAAAAAATAAAAAAATAAAAGCAATTATTGCACAACGATCATTTTCACCTATAGGAATATTAGAGTAAATTGCACAATAGTGCTTGCTTTACCTTTTCTTCCTTTGCCGAGCATAGTGGTGAAAACCCCTTCAGGGAATTGCTCCATTTCAGGTCCGGCCATTGCAGTTTGCCTACCTCGACCGCCGCAACTGTTGCACTTCCAGTTAAGTATTTTCACCTACCTAATCTTAAGTTGCACAACTGTTGCTTTCTTGTCTTTTCACACCGTTTCAGCACAACGTTATTTCCTAACCCCCTCAGGGCTAGGGGCGGCTTACAATAATATGGCATCCTACTGTTGCTTAGTAACTATAATAGACTACACAGTAGTTACACTCATCATCCCCGGATCAAACGTAGCCGCTGCGCATGCGCAAATGTATAATCCTTTCAAGAAAGGTAACCTACATTTCTTTCCCGAATAAGAAGACATTTTCAGAGAATGTGCAGGTTGGCGTGTTGATGGTCCCCTATGCAGGTAGTGCAAGGTGCTTGCTAAGCTATGTGCGACACCCACTCGTTTTCACTTTTTAGCGTGTACTGCGGCTCTTGCTGGAGGAATCAATGTGCTTCCTTCTAAGGTCTAGCAACAAAATACCTCCCAAATTTGGCCAAATCGAGCTATCAGATCTTGGAATTGATGTTCAAGTAAAATCTCGATAGCATCTGTTAGTTCTATGTTGACAAAATTAATGGGGGACCGTCTCAAGGTTAACTGGCATCAACCATCACCCCCAAATATCCAACATGCCAAAATATCCAATGTATCAGTACTATTACGAAGGTACCAAAATACCCAACGTATCGAAATTACTGAATTAACAAAAAATCCAATGATCCAAATATCGAACGTATCAAAATGGCCTACGCATCAAAACGTCAAAAGTATCAAAATGTCCAAAGTATCATCAAAAGGTAAAAAGTATCGAAATGCACAACGTATCAGAATATTCTTTGTATGCCCAGCATTAAATTTTATCAAAATCGGACTAATACTTCGAGTACCTAGTTATGCTGGGACAAGGGTTGACCACTGCCATACAAGACTTAAAACCAAAGTTGTCTGAAAAGCAAGAACTAGTGGACATTTTAATTTTGAAAGACCCAATTGTCCCACTCCCAAAATATTGTACATGAGGTATTTTGACGTACCGTTGATCATCGTTATTGTTTTCAGTCAAAACCAACTGGAATTTCTTGAAGAGGTGTTGTTTCAGCTCAAAATCATCGTCGTCGAGTTCATTCGAAGTATCAAATTTGCCCTTCGTCATGTTTTATGATTCAAGATCGATCTATCACAGAAAACGTATCGGACGGTCGACCGAACTAATCACGGTTTGAAAGGAATGCAGTTGAAGATGGCGGGTTTGGTTTTGATCGTCATGAAGATATCTAATAAGAACTGGTAAGTGATGTTTCAAGGAGTCACTCAGCCGCACACTACGACGCGAGAGTAACTGACAAAGAATACACTTCGAATGCACAGTGATAACTAGGAGTTATCTTGAGATAAAATCGACGATTCATACTTGTTTGGGCTCCCCACTTATGTTAATAAAATTGACGGCTCAATCAATTATTACCACTTTCGTAGAAGATCAACCTCTCGTTTGTGGCGAGACGGATTATTTACTTTTCGATTTATTATATGACAAGAATGACACGGCAGGTGGCAGTTCCTCTCCTCTCTTGCTTGGTCGATACAAAACAGGAAAATAGAAGGTCCTCATAATAATTGGCAGTTAAATTTCGCGCTTTGGGTTTTCATGGTGTGTGCAGCCTTGGCTCCACAAATTACTTCAGTAACCTCACATCACCAAGTATCCAAAATCCCAAAACTATTCGGAATAATAATTTTTTAATAAATGGGCATATTATAATCGTGTTATTATTGGTCGTGTGATTTTGCTTCCGAGTCTACCAAGGTAGCGGAACCTTTGCTTTCACTTTTCAAGGTTGAAAAAGAAAATTTCTCCAAAATCAAAATTTCCACTCGCGTTTTACATTTCAGACCTTTCGAACAATTTTGGTTCCGTGTCTGTCTGTCATGAAATCCTTGTAACCTCCATAACTATACGAAGTTATTGTCCGATTTCGATGGAATTTTCAGGGATTGTTCTGGTTGGCGTGAAGACGGTCCCCTATGAAAATCATTACCCCTGGACTGGTAGTAGCCGGTGCGCAACCGTGAATTCCTGAAAATTGTCAATGGCAGCTTGGACATGGAGCAGACTTGGCGGGCTAAGATAAGAAAGTACGATAGAAATGATTTATGGCAAGCGGTGTCGAAGCTAAAAGGAGTGGCACCCAACAACATCAGGGTGATGGCTGCAACCTTATCATGGCGCGGTGTGTGGTGCGGGAAAAGTGCCACGGAGTTGTGGGAGTTGGGCATCTCAGTAGGCGTACTCCGTGGTATCACCACCCATGTCCTGCTCGGCTCATATTTGAACTGGTGGTCGTTTTATGGAGGCACTTCCCTTCATCCCTCTCTCCCACCCCCACCTTCCTCATCTTCCCTCATCCCCAGGGCCGGCGTTGGGTGTGTCCTGGGCGTCCTCCCCATTATTTTTTATTTATTTATTTATTTTTATTCATGGCGTGCCCCCTCCGTCACAAAAGACCGATTTCAATGAAATTTTCAGGGATTATGTGGATTAGATTGTAGATGGTTTCTAATTACGAAATCAAATGAACTTACCTTGTGAAGTTCGATTGTAATTATGATAGTGTCCAGCCCTCATATCACAGAATACATGGTAGGTTTGTCGGGGACGAACTAGCCGCGTTAATTTTAAAGATTAGGGTTCCTAAAATTATTCAAGAGTTTTAGGAAACAAAATCGGAGCAAAAGTCGTTGGAGGGGAGGGATAACTCCCTGATCCTCGTCAACTCATAGGAGCGCTCTATCGGCGGAAGAGCGAATCTTCAGTTTCTTTAAAGACCTTGTGTTACATTGGAAATCGTAGTTTATATCATTGGGTAGGGATGGGTGGGTGTGTGATATGAGGGCTGGACACTATCATAATTACAATCGAACTTCACAAGGTAAGTTCATTTGATTTCGTAATTATGATACGTGTCCAGCCCTCATATCACAGAATACATGGTAGATGTTTAAAGATAACTAATAAACTCGATTTCCAAAACAGTTATTACTTCCAACAATAAAGGAAGTGATTGAATAATAAAGAGGTATACGGTACCAATTATTTATCTTGCATGTTCCAACAACTAAGGATTTGACAAATGCTGAACGAGCATGACATGTATTTTTATGCATTAAGAAACAGGTACATTGTGATTGTAAAATGTGAACATTTAAGAATATTATATAATTGATAGACGGCTTCTTTCGGATATTTATGGAGCAATACAAATCTAATTGTGATTCTCCAGAACGGCCTCAACAAAGCTTGCTGGATCCATGAGCGGTCTATCATAATATTTAGCAAAAGTATCGGTGGACCCACTCCAGCCGGCTGTCTTCAGTATAACGTCTATAGACATGCCATTTCTCTTTGCTGCAGAGGTAGAAGCGTGTCTGACTGAGTGAGGTTTGAACACGGAGCAGTCAACACCTGCGGCAAGCAGGATATCTTTTATCCAACGACCAAGCGTGGCTTTAGATGCTGCTTTGTGAGGCTTGCAGTGTGTGAGAAAGAAGGCGTCGCAGTTATGTGGACGAAGTTCACTTGTCATGGAGAGGTATTTCCGCATTAAAGAGGGAATACAAAACTCGGGATTCAAACTTGACTTGAATTTGAGGAACGGTTGCAAACCATTTGGCCTAGAGGTTTTTATATGATCAGAAATAATTATCTGTACCTCTGTCTCCGTGAAGCGTATATTCGAACATTTCACTAGGTGGAGGGTTTGAAGACGTTGCCCAGAGGCCAGAGCCATTAGCATAATAAGCTTTTTGGAAGTGAATTTCAAATCCTGAACGGAGACAGTTGAGAGATAATCTAGGACTTGTTTAGGATCCCAAGTAAACTCGTATCTAGGCTTGGAAGGTCTAGTTTTGAAAATTCCTCTTAGGAATCGTTTTATGGCATTATCTTCCCCAAGTCTGTGGATTGAAATGAGTGAAATTGCTGCTCTATGAGAATTGAAAGTACTGTAAGAATGATTAGTTGTGTCAAGTATGTTTTGAAAGAAACCTATAACTACTTGTGGTCCTGCACTGAAAGGACAAAAGTTATTTGTTGAGCAATACTCCCACCAGAGCTTTAGCGATGAATTGTACTGGGAAATTGATGCCGAAGAAAGGGACTTTAACATAGTTTTCGTAGCTACTTCGGGGATTCCCTTCCTGATGAACGACTCCCGGATAACCTCCCCGCCACCAGGATAAGGTCTGCTGCTAGAGGATGTGGCAATTGGCTCCTGTAAGGAGAACGTAATAAATTAATGGCTGGTCCAAAGTACAAGGGTTTTCCTATAAGCAGGTTTTTGAAAAGTGGGTACCATGGTTGACCTTTCCATAAGGGTACAACGACCACACCCGAGGCTTCATCATTCACTACTTTTTGTAGAACTCGAAGGACCATAGAAAAAGGAGGAAACGCATAAAATTCGAGGTGTTTCCAATCTACCGTGAATGCATCTACTTTCCAAGCCATAGGGTCTCTATACCAGGATATAAAACGAGGACATTTCTTGTTCTTATTCGTAGCAAATAAATCAATATCTGGAGTCCCAAATGTTTGAACTATACTTTGAAAATATTCATCAGCTAATTCCCATTCAGTTTCAGGTGGCAATATTCGTGAGGCTGCATCAGCTTCTTTGTTATCTAGAGTATTAATATATGATACATGGATCCATAGTTTCCGTTCCTCGCACCATTGCCATATCAACCTAGTGGCTGAATTCAAATGAGGATACTGAACACTGCCCATTTTATTAACACATGCCACTGCTGTGGTATTATCAGATCTCACAAGAATATTACATTCTCTCAAGTCACTGGCTAATGCTTTCAAACCTAGGTAAATAGCATAAATTTCGAGAAAATTTATATGTTGGAGCCTGAAAGAATTATCCCACCAACCGCGGGCTTGTTCGTGGGTCTGTACACAGTATATGCCCCAACCTGTGAGAGATGAATCAGCTCGGAATTCAAGAGAAAAAGAGTCTGTTTTCAGGGGACTGACAGCTATGGGAATGTTCTTAACCCACCAATTTAAATCACTGAAAACTTCAATGGGTATTTTCATTATCGCGTTATAATTATCATGATTTTTGGAGAGCTCAATAAACTTTACACGCTCTAAATATTTTGTGTAAAGCCATCCATATCTAACAGCAGGGCAAGCTGCAGTCAGCAAACCCAAAACTTGCGCCAAAAACCGAATCTTACAATTTGTTTTAGATATAAACATTTGCAGTATGGACAATATTCTTTGTACTTTCTCCAGAGGCAAGCTCAAAGTCATTGACTCAGTATCAAAAATGAAGCCCAAAAACTTGAATCTCTTAGAGGGATTAACCACACTTTTTTCCCAATTTATAACAAAACCCAATTTTTCGAAAAGCTGTATTCCTTTCTTAACACTGTTGAAACACTCTTCGTATGTCGAGCCTAGAAATAAACAATCGTCTAGATAATAAATCACATTGACACCTTGTGTTCGCAACGTTTGGACCACAGGCTTCATAATCTTTGTAAAGCAATAAGGTCCGCAAGATAATCCGTTAGGTAAGCACTGAAACTCATAGAGCTGCTCATTGAAATGGAAACGGAGATATCTCCGATCTGAAGACCGTATGCTGACTAAAAAATATGCATTTTTTAGATCCAGAGTGCAGGCATAGAATTGACTCTGAACAAGCCTAGACGCAGTACGGGCATCCTCCATTTTGAAATGGGGTGCTTCAATGAATTTATTAAATTCCTTAAGGTTTAAGATGAATCGTTTTCCTCCTCCCGCCTTATTTGCTAAGAATATGGGTGAAACAAATTGTTGTGGCAAGGGATCACATTGTTTTATGGCTCCGATACAGAGCAAATCAGCAATTTCCTGCTCCATAGCCAACATTTCTAGAACGGAAAGATTCTTGGAAATGGGTCTGAACGACTGAATAGGGTCTTGGACTATTGGGAGGGGGTAGCCGCATACCCATTCCAAAATTACAGGATTGGTGGTCAATGTGGCCCACTCATCGTAAAACCTGGATAATCTACCAGCATATTTCGTACACACCTGGTCAGTTAACGTCGTCTGTATGATGGTCTGTTCCTCCTCGTTGAGTTCCATTTCGTGTCCTTCTCCAAGACTTGCCCTTTCCATGACGACACCTCCTTGGGATGGCGCGTCGGGCGACGATAGTTTAACGGCGCCGGCCTGGTACTGGACTTGTATGAGCTCCCCCCCTCTTTCTTGTTGCTGTGGAACACCCTTGAGGCTACAGACCTCATAGGTTTAGTAGAGCCACCAGTACTGGTACTGGGGACGGCGGGTTTCAATTCTTTGGCCAAATTTTCCACAGTTTTCGCTGTTCTCAAATCATCCATGAGCGAGTTACTGAAGAGAAATTCAGATGGGGGAGTTTTATCAACAAGATCCCGAATGGACTGTTTTAATTTAGGGGAAATCTGGTTCCTGCGTACAACACTCATACGATGGAAGGCACAAGAAATCAAGCGTGCCGAATCAATCAAAGGTGTCAAGATATTTTGTTTATCTGAAATTGGAAGTTTCAATTCCCCAAATACGTAATTAAGGGATTTTCCCAAAGCACAAAGACCTTTACCGATAACATTTTGAGTATCAGAATAAGAAGAATCTTTATTCAAATCATATCTTGTCAAAATTTTTTGTATCTCTAGGTTTAATTTAGGTGGAGCTAGATTTGAAAGATTAGTTGGAATTTCGTAGGACTCTAGTAAAGATTTTAATACATCCTTCTTCAAGCCATTCTGTAAAATAAATTTCCAACGAGGAACGATTTCTTTGTGCAATGCAAAACTATTGGCTGGTTCCGTTTCATCTGGGTTAAAACCTAAAATACTAAGAATTTCGTCGGGTAAATTATCATTATCCTCATGCACTACCTCGGTTTGGTCAGAATTAATAATATTAGTAGCCATATCTTCTTCATCTGGGAAAGAAACATCGTTGTTTATGAGCAGGATATTATCTGGGTCAATCGTGTTTACATTAGGATCAGCTGTTGAGGGGGGGAGATGCTCGTGACTTCCCAAAACTGCACGAACTGGGTTAGCATCTTTTGGTTTTTCGCAGACCGATGGTCTGGTACACCCAGAACTCGATCCCGAAATCATTTCGTTTCCCAATTTTGATGCACTCAAAATCGGGGTTTTCTTCATCACAGATACACTCTGTGGTTCCTCTGGCATTTCTGATGCACTCAGAAGCCGATGGTTCGAACGAGATCGAGAACCACTCGAGTAAGAACGGCGACTCGAACGGGAAAACCCCGGGCTGCGGGGCGAACGATGGCGTTTACTGCCTTCGTACGATTTGCCCGGACGACTGGTAGATCGCCTGCGCCGTCGTTTACGTAGCTTCCTTTCCAGCTTTTCCATCCTTCTCACAAGTTCGTGCCGTGAGAGGCGGGATTCGACAGATGTAAGAGAATCGGCCGAAGTGGAACGGGAGCGGGAGCGTCGTTTCTTTCCCATTTTCAAATATGGCGTACCTATCATAGTAATGGAAAAGACCAACCGAGGACGTGTAAAAATACAAGATTAAAGGTGACTTACCCCATTTTCAGGAACTATCCATAGCATTGCCTTACCGCAGGTGTATGACGAGTCACTCAAACACACAAGCAAATCGGAAGGAAAGGGAAAAACCCGAACTTTTTCCAGATGAAAATGGGAAACACAGACACGGCAGAACGTTCGACAAAAAACTGAAGATTCGCTCTTCCGCCGATAGAGCGCTCCTATGAGTTGACGAGGATCAGGGAGTTATCCCTCCCCTCCAACGACTTTTGCTCCGATTTTGTTTCCTAAAACTCTTGAATAATTTTAGGAACCCTAATCTTTAAAATTAACGCGGCTAGTTCGTCCCCGACAAACCTACCATGTATTCTGTGATATGAGGGCTGGACACGTATCATAATGACAATCAAAGCCTTAAAATTGACAGTAGCCTCTGCGCATGCGCAAACGTAAATTCCTTGTAACAGCCATAACCTCTACATTTTCCATCCGATTTCCATACTTATAAATTGATTTTTGAGATTAACTACTATGCATTGGATCATCTATACAATCAGGTTTTTTCTATACAGACGTTTTTCCTTTTCGCTTGTGATTCTCTTCTCCATCCATGTCTCCTTTGACTCACTTTCGCACTAATAACCAGATTGTGGACCTCAATAGCAGCACTCCAATGGTTAATGCACCAGAAGATGTCAACATGCTCAGAGGTAGACAGATAGTCTGGCAACTATAACATACTGTTGTGATTATAGAACCATGACGTTTACACCTCGACGACGTTTTCAAAGATTTATATCTTTGTATAATGACGCCAGTAAAAGTTTAGTATCGTTCTACCATTTATTCTAGCTAGGTGCTCACTTTGCTAAAAAATAATAACAATTACATTGGTGGCAGTCAGTGCAGAAATGAGTGGTGACGAAATGCTGGTGATCCTGGTTTTCTAGACTCATACTCGTGGAAGGAGAGACCTAAGCTGGAGGTATAGATTTATTTATTCATTTTCCCAATTAACAAGAATAACTGAAATTTGTTGGGAGTTGTTATAATATTTTGTAGTATAAGTTGTTTACAGTAAGCGTGTAGAAGTTTATTGTAAACAGTTTTTTATGTTCAACCTGGCCTCAAGTTTTGTTCTTGGGTTTGGCCTGCAGCTAAATCTCACACAATGTAAGTACCTACCGTATTCACGGTAATTTCTACTTGAGAATAATCTGTAGCTGCTGGTACAAATAACTACCAGTACAGGCAGGTACATGGACCTACATGCACCTATGTAGCACGTCCCTTTCAGATGGGTGGTGCGTTTTTGGTTTATTATTTTCAATAATGAACCTTTGGAATCGACCAAGAATTTTTTTTAACACCCCCTCAAAATTTGTTGGTTTACGTTTCAATTTACGTAGAATCCAAAAATCGAATAAAAATTTGGCCGTCCGTCCGCCGTACGCGGCACTTTCCCCACTTAGCATTGACCGATTTTGATGAAATTTGGTATGTTGGCTACATTTGGGGCCTAGTTGTGCCCCGAAGATTTATGGAGGTTCATGTAGGTCACTTCTAAGAGTTGAAAAATGAATTTTGAAATTTTGAAAACGCCCTAACTCAAAAATTTTGATATACCTACAGGTATTGTTTTTCCATCAATTTGAGATAGTATAGATTTTTTAGAATTCGGAGAGACCATTCGGAGCCTTGTAGGACGAACCGTTCGTTCTCTACCAGAATTGAAGGGTTGGACGTACGATAATTCAGAAACACGAGTGTGAATCGCAAAAGAGGCCTAATCTCCGTTCAAATTGTAGCTGACCGAAATGCGATCGATGTTTTTCTTCATGTTGGATGGCTGGTGGCTTTGCAGACGAGTGATCTATATAGAAAAATAATAAACCATTGTGTAATTATTTGCAGCGTTTTTAATTGAAAATACCACACTAATATCACAGTTACAAATTCCATTCGAACATCAATTTTCGATAAAATACAACATTAAAAAAATGTTGTATTTAATACAAACATCTTGAATGTTATACTTAACTAAAATTATAACAACGATATAAACAGGGATGTAAGCATATTACAGCGAGCTCGAGTAATTTTACAAATTTTCCTCATTCCAAATTCATTAGGGACCTCTCCTTCCACTGGTAACCTGGTTTTGTGCAGGCTAGAGGCCGAAACTCCTATCTCACCTTTTTCTCCCACTGATTTCAATTTGAGCAAATTCACTAAACTCTAGTCAAGTCCAAATTCAGTCAGATTAACAGTAAAATTCCCGTTTATTCAAAATTTTGCATTTCATGCAGTTAGTTAATTTTATACGCCGAAATTCATAACACTTGTCTTAGGCCCAGACAACAGTGACCTACAGATTTGGAAGCAAAATTGTTCGGGAAGCTCAAAGGCAAAATGCGAGGCCACACGTTTTTGCTGTTTCACTACCGGAGGTGAGGAAGGTTGTTTATTTGAGCAGTAAAAATTCAAGTGGCGTAAATTACCACTCTAGAATGTTATTGTTATTTGATAATTCGTGAAAAATAAAGGCTGGTACAGTAAATTTTGGTCATCCGGTTCGTACATCTCTTATGAACAATAGCTGACAATGTTTATGGGTGAGCAGCGACAGGCCAAGCGAGGACCTGACCTTGTGGCTGGTGCTGGTGTCGTTCAGAGTAATCGCAGGTTCATTCTCTGCAGCCTAATAGGATCTTCCCGACAGGCATCACACTCTCGCATCACAATCACACGAGTCTTATTGTAGCTTCGAATCGCTATCTAACGAGATAGAGTTTGCAGCATGTGATTCATTTCTATTTCAATAGCTCTTCGTCGTTACCTTTTTTTTTACCAAGGTAGGTACGTTATAAAAGCATCCTCACGTGGTCGTTACCTCGATGTGAAGGTTATTCAAGATCTTAGGCGCTTATATCCAAGGGGAAAAAACAAGCAAAATATTGTATCCAAGAAGAGATGGCGCTAAAAGCTCCTTGACTGTATAGTCAAAAGGCGCAAAAAGTATACAACAGCGATATATTATTAACATGGTTCTTTGAAGCTGTTAGACAGATTTCCTGGAGTTACGAACGACCCAATCCTTTCACGTTGGGGTAGAACCTAAGATTTGTTGAAATTAGGTATCCAATTATTCACAACCTTCCACATTTTTGCCAAAGGTAGGAAACGTATGACGTACAAATATTGTTGCGTTTTTAAATCGATATCGTCACTCATCTCTAGTGTTTGAAAACAATTATGAATCACCAAATTCATATTATAAAATGTAATTACTTAAAGTGAAGAAAATGGAGAAATTTTCGATTTTGGTTCATTGCTCTCTGAACTTCATTCACTGAAATCTCCCTTTCAAGTGTAAACGTAAAAATCGAGGAATTTTTGTGTAGCAACCTCCTTTTGCAAGAATAGTTGTTCTTGACGTGGAATAATTCGGGTAAATATTGCAATAATCACAAATATTGCCAAGAGTTGCCGGGGACTTTTTGCAGAGCAATACTTATTGAAATTCCTGGAATTCTTAATTCCGACAATAGTTATTGCAGGTGAAAAGGGTCCTTAAATTCATTGTTATGGACATGAACGATCATGTTTCTGGTATCTTTAGCTCTCAATCGCGCTCTGTTTCCTAATGTCTCGCCTTATTCAACTGTTTACCAGTCGGCATCAAGCCTCAAGAATCAATTCAGTCATTACCCACGTCAAGGATCTTTTATTCGAAAAACTAGGAACCTAATAACTAATTCGAAATTTTGTTGTTGTTATTTATTTATTATGTATCGGTATAGCAGATTTTCATATTTTTTACAACATAGGTGCTCAACCTAACAGAGGACTTCTTCCTACATATTTGGACCTTCGAGGGATGGAGCATGGAGAGGGAAGGGATCAAGTGGATTCGGAAGATGATCTCAACGTTCACAGCAAAGCCAAATAGAACAATTGATTGGAATGCAAGTCTAGATGTTTGGCGAGTTACTTAATCGTCTCCCAAACTTGCCTACATCGGCACAAAACCTAAAATTCCCAGAATTTAATGCGGATGTCGCCGGTCCAAAAGGTTGGATAAGAACGACGGAATTAGTCATGAGGGAACAACGGGCAAATAGGTACTGCTCAGTTAGCCTTGGCTCTCACAGACTGTTTTGAAGGTACAACTTCAACATGGCTTTCTGAAATAATTGATGATGGACTGAAATGGGAGAGGTTCGTCGAGCTGTACAAAGCGAAATATTGCCACATCGACACACCAGCGGCAATAATCCATCAGGACATAACTGCCCAAGTTGAAGAAGGTGGGGGGAATCTGACGGTATGCTTCCCTCATGCTCCATCCCTCGAAGGTCCAAGTAGTAGGTCTTCTGGTACGTTGGGTTTTAATAGATAACATACGAAAACGTGAAATAACCGATAAATGTTTATATAATTTTTGATGTGAGGATTATTATTATATACTGAATGTGTGACATCAATAAAAACACATTATTATAAAGAACGATTGGCACACAATTGCTGGATGCTGGCGAGACTCCCGAGTGGAATAGTCGTGCCGGTAGGAAATAGGCCTTGACCGATTTCTTAGATCCGTAAAAAAAGAGCAAATCCGGTTCTTATCGGTTGGCCGGCGCTCCATCATATGGAAAGTGATGCACTGGTACAGAGAAGGTTAGATCCTGGGGAACCATAATCGCGATTGCACTCTTCAAAATTGCTCCTACTAGAACGATGGTTAATATTATGCGTGGGATTGAACATGAAAAACACTGCCAAATTGTGTGGACAGTATGAATTGGCTGACCATCCAGAGGTCATCCGCGATCTAATAAACTGACCTACCCTTGAAAATGTTCATATCTGTACAGGAAAAGAAGGCTAGAAATGAGCGAGACATAAATTTCAATTCATTCCCGGATAAATCTTGAGAAATTGGGTTAATAACCCGGTTGTGTTGATCAACCTTTGTTTCCAACGTGGTACCATTTTATGCTGAATCGAATGGGACCAACTCCAGATCTACATTACTCTCTTGTGATATCGTCCCCCGATTTAAACCCGAGAAACTTGTTACATGATCAATGTGAAGTGATTTGATATACCAAGGTAGTAAAGTATTTGCTCAAATCAAGATTTTAGCTTTTAGAAATTTTGCATGGAAGCAGAAATATACAGTGAGAAGGATTGAACTATTGGTCTGTAAATTTGGACTTGCTACGCATTGAAAAACGTGAATAGTTGAACGTGAATTGCTTCCGAGTCTACCAAGATAGCGGAAGATTTCTTTTCACTTTTTAAGGTTGAAAAAAAAAGTTCCACAAAATCAAAATTTCCACTCGCATTTGACGTTTCAGACTTTCCTCAACAATTTTGGTTCCGTGTCTGTCTGTCATGAAATCCTTGTAACCGGCATAACTAAACGCTGTTATGTTCCGATGTCGATGAAATATTCAGGGATTGTGCCGGTTGCGGGTGGACGGTCCCCTAAGAAAATCATCACCCCCGGACTGAGAGTAGCTGCTGCGCATGCGCCAACGTGACTTCCTTGTACCATAACTTCCACATTTTCTATCCGATTTCCATGACATTTTCAGGGATCATACGGATACTAGTGTAGATGGTTCCCTATGAACATCACGGCCCCCAAATCGACAGTAGCCTCTGCGCATGCGCAAACGTAAAATCCTTGTAACAGCTATAACTCCTACGTTATTCAACCAAATTTGATGAAATTATGTAAGATTTTTTTTAACAACAAAAAAATGTTTTTATTTGGCCGAACGATGTTCTGCTGCGTGGTGTAATCTTGAGGCTCTTGGTGTCGTTTTTTAGAAAAATTAGAATGGTTATATTAGAACAATTTTGTAAGATTGTTTTAATTGGCGTGCAGACAGTTCCCTACGAAAATCTGATAGGACCCATTGTGCGCGATTTCCTTGTAACAGCCGCAACTTCTATATTTCTCATCCGATTTCGACGAAATTTTCAAGGTTCGTGGGGATTGGGGTGTATACGGTCCTCTCTGAGGGTAGTGCAAGGTACTTAGGGATTGGTGTTTTGAGAATAACTGCTATGCATCGGATCATCTATACATTCGGTTATGGATACGAGGAAGCTATGTGCCACACCCACTTGGCAATTTTTGGTTTATTATTTTCAATAATGAACCTTTGGAATCGACCAAGAAAAAAAAATTTTAACACCCCCTCAAAATTTGATGGTTTACGTTTCAAGGTACGTAGAATCCAAAAATCGAATAAAAATTTTGCCGTCCGTCCGCCGTCCGCCGTACGCCGTCCGCCGTCCGCGGCACTTTTGCCACTTAGCATTGACCGATTTTGATGAAATTTGGTATGTAGGCTCCATTTGGGGTCTAGTTGTGCCCCGAAGCTTTTGGTTGAGGTAGGTCACTTCTAAGGGTTCCAAAATCAATTTTGAAATTTTGAAAACGCCCTAACTCAAAAAATTTCGATATAAAGGTATTGTTTTTCCTTCAATTTAAGATTCTATAGAATTTTTAGAATTTTTTGAGACCACGCGGAGCTCTGTAGGACAAACCGTTCGCTCCCTACGAAAATTTAAGTGTTTATTTTGAAATATATATATATAAATCAAAACACGAGTGTGAATCGCATAAGAGGCCTAATCTCCGTTCAAATTAGAGCTGATCGAAATGTAATCGATAGTTGGTGATTCTGATTTTTTTTTTGGTTTATTATTTTCAATAATGAACCTTTGGAATCGACCAAGAAAAAAAAAATTTTAACACCCCCTCAAAATTTGATGGTTTACGTTTCAAGGTACGTAGAATCCAAAAATCGAATAAAAATTTGGCCGTCCGTCCGCCGTACGCCGTACGCCGTACGCGGCACTTTTGCCACTTAGCATTGACCGATTTTGATGAAATTTGGTATGTAGGCTCCATTTGGGGTCTAGTTGTGCCCCGAAGCTTTTGGTTGATGTAGGTCACTCCTAAGGGTTCCAAAATCAATTTTGAAATTTTGAAAACGCCCTAACTCAAAAAATTTCGATATAAAGGTATTGTTTTTCCTTCAATTTAAGATTCTATAGAATTTTTAGACAAACCGTTCGTTCACTACGAAAATTTAAGTATTTATATTGAAATATATATATATATAAATCAGAACACGAGTGTGAATCGCAAAAGAGGCCTAATCTCCGTTAAAATTAGAGCAGACCGAAATGCAATCGATGGTTGGTGATTTTGATTTTTGTTGTTGATTTTTTTTTTTTTTTTTTCCTTCTTCTTTTCATATTGGATGGTTGGTGATTTTGTAGACGAGTGATCTATATAGAAAATAATAAACCATTGTGTAATAATTTGCAGCGTTTTTCCTTCATATTGGATGGTTGGTGATTTTGTAGACGAGTGATCTACATAGAAAAATAATAAACCATTGTGTAATAATTTGCAGCGTTTTTCTATCAAAAATTATGAGCGCGAGATGGGTAGAGTAGATATCAAGGAGAACAAAACAGTATCGCAGTTGATAAATATTGAGGTTTTATTGGTCCGTCGTTAATAATAACATTTCTAAAGGAAATAATAGCCGCCAACTATCACATTCTGGGGCGGTGCAAACGGCTGAGCTGCCTAAATCAAGAAAACTTTCATCGACGATTAAGAAAAACCGGCTTCACGACTTCTGAAAGTTTACCATCTCACCTTCACCAACTTTCCTAGCTCTGACGTGCGCTATGGAATGATTCATGAACTTGAATGATTCCACAACCATGTCCTATTTCCCCCTATATTGGGTGTAGCAGACTCGACTCTCCCAACTTCAGGGATCAATTCTACAACTATTTGCCCCCTAAGGAGGGACCAATGGGGGTTGACCCAAACTCAAAAATTTTCGATATCAAGGCATTGTTTCTTCATCAATTTGAAATAATTGTGAATTTTTAAAATCGAATGAAACCTACTGGAACTTTGTAGGACTTACCGTTCACTCCCTGAAGAACTGAAGTGTAGGACGAAACACGAGTGTCAGTCGCAAAAGAAAGATTACCGAAGGGATCTCTATCCAAATTCCAGCAGATGAAATACTCTTCAGAGTTTCGTGACGGTCAGTGCGCTTTCATAATTATGTTTCGTTATGACGTTCAGTAACCTTACGCGATAAAAATTTTTATGTATGGTTGGTATTAATTACTCCATATAGAATCCATTTAGATCTTAGATTTAGAACCTTATAGAAAATATTAAACCGTTATGTAATGATTTGCAGCATTTTTCAAAATTGAAAATTTAGATTTTTTCGTGTTTTGGTTTATTATTTTTAATAATGAACCTTTAGAATCGACCAAGAAAAAAAATTTAACCCCCCCCCCCTCAAAATTTGTTGGTTTGCATTTCAAAATACCTAGAATCCGAAAATCGAATAAAAACTTTTCCGTCCGTCCGAAGCTTTTGGTTGATGTCAGTCTCTTCTAAGGGATGCAAATTAAGGGGTTAAATTTTCAAAAGTGCCCTAGCTCGAAAACTCTCTAAATAAAGGCATTGTTTTTTCACCAATTTAAGATAGTATTGACTTTTTAGAAATTTTAGAGACCACGCCAGGCTCTGTAGGATGATCCCTTCGCTCCCTACGAGTAGTCTCCGTTCAAATTTTATCTGACTAAAATGCGATCGCTATTCGTTTCTTCGAGTTGTATTCAGTTTTGCTTTCTGAGCAACCAGTAATCAAATTTCCATATGAAGATCTCTATTTTTCGAATCGAGTGTGAAGCGTTTAGTGCTTTCCAATAAACTTGATTGTGAAGGTGTGAAGACATTATGGTGAAGTAGGTAGTACCTACCAATGGTTAGTAGGTAGGTAAAAAAAACCCTGCAAATCATTGCCCAAAGGTTTATTATTTTCTGTATAGATCACCCTTCTGTATACATCCCTTCCTACCAACCATAGGTACCTACTAGGGCATTTTTGAAAATTTCAAACCCAACCACAAACATTTGGGCAATGATTTGCAGCGTTTTGGATTCTACGTGCCATGAAAAAATGTAAACCTTCAAATGTTGAGGGGGGTTACAATTATTTTCTTGCTCGATTCCAAAGGTTCATTATTAGGTAATAATAAAAAACCAAAATACTTTAGAATTCATTCAATTTTTGAAGTGATCCGGACACCACTGCCCCACGCAAGTCACTGATTTCCTACGTCTGACAGGCAATTTTCTTGTTTTGTCGGTGTTTTTGTTCTCACGGTCGTTAATTTAGTTTAAATTAGTTGAAATAATTTTGACTTGCCGTCGCATCTTTGTTTCCCTCCCACACCACTGAAAAACGTCAACTTTAAGTTCATCAAGATGAAAACTTTCTGCGACATTTAACGGAGAGCGAAATGGATAGGTATGTTTGATGTCTACTCAAAAGGTATGTCAGTTCCGACTCGTATTTACCCAGAGTGTGTAGTATTATCGATTTGTGGAGGTAATTTTCCCACACCTAAATATTATGTCAATTCTTACCTATTTCCCGGACTTTCAATCAAATTTTGCACCTATGCCTAACAATGTGAGTGCCTACATGTGATAAGTGAAGAATTCATGGACCTTTTCCGTTATCGTTCCCTCAGCCGCCCTTCTCTACCCTCCTGACGTTATGTATATAAAATTTTGGGACAGAGAATTGGGCATGAACCGCAATTCGTCCGTCGATTGGTGCAATTATATGCACGAGGTATGGGCAAATTCGAATTTGCGACGATCAACGCGGATTGGTGGACCGAATATGACTGTCGAAATATATGAACCGCAACAAAATGCAGTGAAGTACTCGCCGAGCTCTCCTGAACTCATATATTTGCGAGTTCATGTGGCGCCAGTCCCGTGCTCCTAGGAATGAGGACCTTTTCGAAGATATTCTCAAAGAAGTCGCTATTTTCTGGCCTCCGAGTACTTCTTTACCCAGAACTTTTCATAGGTACTTCCTACTCCTATTTTGAAATAGATATGTCTTAGTTCTGGGGGTCATTCCAAAATTTTCGACACACAAAACAATGCAACGTTTTTTTTCTGATGCTGTTGAACGCAGGAAGCTGAAATTTGAGAGGCAGGGTCCCGCGATTTTGATGGAGCGGCCAGCTGGGTCGGATATCCGGGTCGTCCAAAATCCACCAAGCCACGCCATTTGGAGCGCTAGTGAATGGCCAGCTTATTACTCATTCAATGAATGGAATCAGATTGGTGAAGAAGGTGGATACGTCACAACATGGCTGCCCCCATACAGATTGCCGCTACATTTTAGAATTTCCATCTTCCTTAATTTTTTGACATGAATATGTCTTAGTTCTGGGGGTCATTCCAAAATTTTTGACACACAAAACAATGCAACGTTTTTTTCTGATACTGTTGAACGCTGGAAGCTGAAATTTGAGAGGGCGGGTCAATCGATACATACTTCTATCATCATACATCAAAGTTGATGATCACTGATCAGCTGAGTGAGCTCCAAGGCCATTTCCTCTCCTGTTGAACGCAGGAACCTGAAATTTGAGAGGGCGAGTCAATGGAGAATGCTGAAGGCGCCTGAGTGGTCATTGATCAGCTGAGTGAGCTCATCATTTAAATTGCCATCATAAGACATATCCATGTACAGATGTATCTGCATGCAGTGTAGATACTCGTTTTGTTTTAATAAAGTTTTGTTTTTAAAATATGATGTTTGACTAATTACCTGTTTTCTTTGCCTAAAATTTATAATTTATAATCTAATATTATTAGTGCAATTATTTCTAAACAAAAAGCAATATGTAAAAAAACAAGGAATAGTTGCAATAACAAAGAACACCCTCACATATTAACAATAATGATTAACATTAATTTATGTAGTATGTAACTATCACGAGTCACTTATGGAAATGTTATGAAAAATGAAATAACCCTAGAAATTCTCTGTAACTAATCGAATTGGACCGTAACTTTGTTTAGGTTTGTCCAACACAATTCTTGGTTACTGAGTCGTTCAGACAGACGCATACACAAACTGACTGACATACATAGGAAAAAATTGCGTACTGAAAAGTTGCAAGTGCAACTTGATAATACCTACTCGTAGTTGTAGAAAAAACTGTTGGAAATCGATAAAGAAATTTGAGCTTGAACTCACGTAGGATCAAACTAAGTGGGTCATGGATAGTTTACCTTGTGTAAAATATCCATACGTGGGTTTCTCATCAACCTTTTTATCATTTTTGCAACTTTTAAGGGGAACCAAACTGGTTTTCACCAAGGTAGTAGATGCAATTATACAACGGAATTAACATTGTGCGCAAATAGTGTAATTGTGATACCTTTGTAGGTCATAAGCTTCCCATAAACCCTAAAAGCAACCAATAGTTCCAGTTTACTCTTCTTCGGTGCAGGCAACAATCATCGCTTACCAAGCGAAATTCCACACTTGACGGACAACTCTACTGTCTGACTCACCCTTTGCTTTCGATCATCAGAACCGCGAAGTAATCGAAGGGCGAGATGAGCCTCTGAGGACGACACCAGACACTCGCGAACCCGAAACACCACCAACCACAGCGACGGCACTGACTGATGAACGGAGGAGGGAAGCTCAATCCGAGTTTGTTGGAGGCCGGTCCTCCCTTCACCTCCCCGCCAGCAGCCCCCCTCTGCAGTGCGCTGGTTCTCCTGACCTTTGCAGCAGGATTCCCCGCCGAAAAAGACTTCTTGAGGATCTAACATTCCACATTTTCCCTCCCATCGACGGCGAGGATGGCCAAGCGTTTATGTTCGTGGGTCCCACAAAATTTCTCACACTCGTTCCATGTAGTAAACCAGCAATCGTACCAGTTCTTTGGACATGGATATTCAACAATCATCTCCAGAAAGGATTGTAACCCTCAAGGTAACGACAAGCTTTACTGAGTTGCAGTCACTTAGGAAATCCTCGTTCACGATGAAAAAGTTTGGAAACTTACAGATCATTTTTGGAAAAGAACACACCAAAATCGTTGCAGCTTGGCTGTCTATCTGTGGAATAGCTAAAATTTAATTTTTACCGAATTCGTTTTTAGGACGTCCCACAGTAAGACTTGTGCGTCCTTACGCGATTGATCTGGGATAAAGTTGGACAACACTCAACAGAAAAAAAAGTATGCCAAGTGGGTGTGGCACATAGTTTCCTCGTATCCATAACTCGATTATATAGATGATCCGATGCATAGTAGTTAATCTCAAAACACCAATCTCCAAGTACCTTCCACTACCCTCAAAGGGGACCAACTACACGATAATCTGGACAATCATAGAAAATTTCATCATATTCGGATGAAAAATGTAAGTGAGTAGTCAGTGAATCTAAAAATTTCTTGGCTTGACTGGGAGTCGAACCCGGGACTCCTGGGTGGGAGTCCTAAGGGCTACCTCTGAGCTATTGAGGCCTGGTGATGAGATGTATAGGATTTGAGATTTTCACGTCACACATCTGAAATTACGCGGGGAAAGAATTCGGAAGGCGACAAATGCTCGGCTGTTACAAGGATTTTACGTTTGCACATGCGCAGAGGCTACTGTGAATTTTAAGGCCTTGATTTTCCTTGGGGACCATC
Source organism: Apolygus lucorum (assembly GCA_009739505.2). Lineage (NCBI taxonomy): Eukaryota > Metazoa > Arthropoda > Insecta > Hemiptera > Miridae > Apolygus > Apolygus lucorum. The sequence continues at coordinate 64,568,100 of CM019177.2, forward strand.
TACAACCTAATCCGCGTAATCCCTGAAAATGTCATCGAAATCGGGTAGAAAATGTGGAAGTTATGGCCGTTACAAGGAATTCACGTTCGCGCATGCGCATCGGCTACTATCAGTCCGGAGGTGATGATTTTCATAGGGGGCCGTCTACACACCAACCCGCACAATCCCTGAAAATTACATAGAAATCGGACAATAACTTAGTATAGTTATGCCCGTTACAAGGAGTTCATGACAGACAGACAGACAGACAGACACACAGGCAAACAGACACGGAACCAAAATTGTTCAGAAAGGTCTAAAACGCAAAACGCGAGTGAAAATTTTGATTTTGGAGAACTTTTTTTTTCATCCTTGAAAAGTGAAAACAAAGCTTCCGCTACCTTGTTAGACTCGGAAGCAATTAATCACACTAATCCGTTTTAGACCATTCTGAATCCCAATCTGCAGAAAAAACCATAGGTGTATGTCTGTGTGTGTGACAAAATCTTGTGTACTCTGCCCAGGCCTTAGTTCTCAACCGATTTTCGTGGTTCTTTTATTGTTCGCCGCGGAAAAGTATCTAGTTGTGTACTACGTCGCACGAAATTTCGAAATTTGCATTTTAAGGGGGGGGGGGGGAGGGTAGAAGCTTGAAAAACGTGCCTTTTCGGGCATAATCTTGTGTTGCACATTATTTTACCCGTATCAAAATTAGCACAGGGCTAGTGCGGTGATAAAATTCACTAAAATATCCAATTTTTCAATATTTCGGCTCCTTTATAGCTTACTAATTGTACCCAAGCTTTGTAATTGAGGAAAAATTCTCATTATACCTCCGGATTTTCATGAATTATTCTCTGTATCACCATGGAACTAATAGTGGTGCCAGGACACCATAAACCGTATATTTCGTGTTTTTCGAATGTTTCACCTTGAATACGGATGTGAACCTCGACGGACTACCTACTAAAACTAATAGGTAGATGAAAGTTCAATGTTATGACGTACCTATTTCCACTTTGTTGCCAGACTGTCACCATGATGAGGGGGGGGGGGGGGTGGGGTGGGGGGTGAACTCGAATTCGCATGTTGGGTGTTGTAGATCATGGTTTTTAAAATGCTCTTCAGATTCGAGGCTCCCATGCTGCTAGAATTGTTATGGTGGATAAGGGTGAGGGGGGGGGGGTCACTATTTCTTGCCTAAAGTAATAAATAAATTACATCGAGTGAAACAGTTTTATCGCTTACCAACTGATTAAACTGATCTAATGCTTATCCAATGGGACGTCCCCTGGAATGCATGCATTACTAAACAATATGTTGTAACATTCGGATTAGGGATGGGTATCGTTATAAAAGTATCGATATTTTGTATCGATACTGTATCGTATATAAGTATCGATATCCCAAGTATCGTAGGGCATAAGTATCGATATTTTAAAATATCGAGTATCGATACTTTAGTGTCACAAACTATCAATATCATCCAATTTTCTCAAGAAAAATAATTTTTTCAACAACTTTTATTCATTTTTTACTATTAAGAGTCCAAGCAGAGTGATTTTTTCCATGATATAAACGTTATTTGTGCAACCAAAGAGTACTGAACCGAAAGCCTCTCTACCTTCTTCATTTTTTAGCCATTATGTTGAATTTTCCGCGACAACAGTGTCGATATTCGATATTTAGAAATATCGGATCCAAAGTATCGATATCCATAAATATCGGATAGTGCAGTATCGATACTAAAATATCGAGTATCGGTACGAAAGTATCGATATTTTGAGATATCGAGTATCGATACCCATCCCTAATTCGGATAGGTCCATATTTTCTAATTCCGGTACCATTTTTCGAATTCTACCTCTAATTATTTGTACATTCTGTTCTCCCAGTGAACTCCGTGGCGGATTTCATTTTAAGTAATAATTACTAAATTTAAGTAAGCAATTATTGGGAAACTTCGTTAAAACAGTTGAAAAACGTAGATCTCTGATCTTGGAAGGAGGGTCAATAATTGTTATTAATAATTATTATTATAATTATTATAATATATTATTATAATTATTATTATATTATATTATAATATTAATAATGATTATTTCTCCAACTCTTGCTGTAACTTTCGACTGTGCTGTTTGAGATGTAATATTAAATTTGAAGGTATTATTAATTGCATTAATTGATTGCATTAATCAAATACCATAATGCTTGCATACGAGTCTGCGAACATTGGGACATTTTGCTTCCGAGTCAATCAAGGTAGCGGAAGTTAGTTTCCACCTTTCATAGTTGAAAAAAAGTTCTCCAAAATCAAAATTTTCCCTCGCGTTTGACGTTTCAGACCTTTCTGGACAATTTTGGTTCCGTTTCTGTCTGTCTGTCATGAAATCCTTGCCACAGCCATAACTCCAACATTTCTCGTCCGATTTTGATGACATTTTCAGGGATAGTGCGGGTTGCAGTGTAGATGGTTCCCTATGAAATCACCCCCGTTTAAATCCTTGTAACACCCCCGTTTAAGTCACTGCGCATGCGCAAACTTGAAATCCTTGTAACAGCCATAACTTCTACATTTTCCATCGATATTCAGAGATTGTGGAAATTGACGTGTAGATTGATTGTTGTGATAATGGTAGGAACTTAGAGATTGATGTTATGAGATTAACTACTATGAAGATCATCTATACAATGGGGTATGAATACGAGGGAGCTATGTGCCACACCCACTAGGCAGACTTCTTTGTCTACGACTTGTAACAAACTCTCACCACGAATGTTATTTACGGTTCTTTCAACTGAGGCATATCTCAGTTTTTTTATGATTACAGCGGTTTTGGCAGTATACAATTTATACATAAATTTAGGGTTTTCCCCCTAATGGTAAACGATTTTTCAACGAAGTCGAATGACGAAGATAACAGCTCCGTAGCAACGACTTGGTTGTAAGTGGAGATCATTAAATTATAAAATTATAAATTAAATCATTTTGTTACCAATTTTGTGATGCTTTTTCGTTTATGTGCCAAAGTAAAGACATAAAAAGTCAATATTATAAAAAGTCTTGTAATGTTTGTTATGGTGTGACCATTTTCCATTCGGGAAGTTATTTAATGGAGTCTCCAATCATCCATATTCAAAAATATTTTGCTAACCATCTTAACAACGGGTTGACCTTGGACGTTGCAGTAAGTACCATTCTGCTCCACTTCATATGTACTTCTTTCGCTTTTTTTTTTTGTGTCACACTCGTATCCGTCACAGTTGTATCCACCATGTATTGGTGGAGAAACAGTAGGAACAGTAATCCCATTACAGCAAAAACTGATCCAAAGACTCACTCGAAGTAGGGGAAAAGAATCAAAGACGTACTAAGAAACTGACCTATTCAGCCAGTTCAGCTTTGTTTTTGCTAACAAAGATTCTCTGATTCTGAAACCACCAACCATTCTTGTGTTCATGCAGGATAAATACTTACCTTTAGATACCCACTTAGAATGTATTTTATATCAACGGTGTAGTGTTGAGAGCTTGCCAAAGTCATCCTTTGAAAACTGGCTTCCTGGAAAGTCACCAATGAATAGCTGCAGACGGGACGCGCGCCAGAGCTTGACAAAGGAACAAGAAGATGAGATCGTGATGGAGAATAAAACGTGCATTATTGGAAGCGATGAAGTTCATTGACTCTAGCTGCTCCTAGTTGTTTAGTGGTGTGACGTTGTATAACCGGGGAGCGGTTCCTTCCTCACACGCCCAACCAACTTGATTCAACGCACAATAAAATACTATTATCCAGTCAATCCCACAACCTCGGTGTTACATTGCAGCGCGAAAACCAAGATGGAGTCGTTTAAGTGTCGAATGAAAAAATCCAAAGTGGCGTTACGACAAGTACTCACCTCACTTCCGACATCCGACCGATGCATACAGAATCATACAAGGAGCTGTAAAACTTGAAAATTTCAACCCTCAATTTACACCCCTTAGAAGTGACTGACATCAATCAAAAGCTTCGCGGCACAACTAAACCCCAAATGGAGACCATGTACCAGATTTGAACCAAATCGGTACATCGGACGGAACCAAATCGGACGGAAAATTTTTTATACGAACCTACCTTGAAACGTAAAACATCAAATTTTGAGGGGGGTTATTATTGAAAATAATAAACAAAAAAAGTCTGCCAAGTGGGTGTGGCACATAGCTTCTTCGTATCCATAACCCGATTGTATAGATGATCCGTTGCATAGTAGTTCATCTCAAAACATCGAAACAGGTTAATCTGTAGTATCCCTGAAATTTTCATTGAAATCAGATGGAAAATGTAGAAGTTATGGCCGTTACAAGGAAATTCGTGTTTGCGCATGTGCAGTGGCTACTCCAGGTCCGAAGGTAGTGATTTTCATAGGGGACCATCTAAATACTAATCTGTAGCATCCCTGAAAATTTCATCGAAATCGGATGGAGAATGTAGAAATTATGGCCGTTACAAGGAAATTCATGTTTGCGCATGCGCAGTGGCTACTATTGGTCCGGGGGTGATGATTTTCATAGGGGACCGTCTGCAGGCCAATCCGCACAATTCCTGAAAATTTCATCGAAATCGGACAACTTATGTCGGATAACTTCGTACAGTTTTAAACGTAACAAAGTTTTCATGACAGTCATACAGACAGACAGACCCACAGACAGACAGACAGACACGGAACCAAAATTGATCAGAAAGGTCTTGAACGTAAAACGCGAGTAGAAATTTCGATTTTGGAGAACTTGTTTTTTCAACCTGGAAAAGTGAAAACAAAGCTTCCGCTATACTGGTAGACTCGGAAGCAGTGAAGAGCAACAATAGGTTTTGCTTCTGAGTCTACCAAGGTAGCGGTGCTTTGTTTTCACTTTTCAAGGATGGAAAAAAAAAATTCTCCAAAATCAAAATTTTCACTCGCGTTTTGCGTTTTAGACCTTTCTGAACAATTTTGGTTCCGTGTCTGTCTGTCTGTCTGTCATGAATTCCTTGTAACGCGCATAACTATACGAAGTTATAGTCCGATTTCGATGACATTTCCAGGGATTGTGCGAGTTTTTGTGTAGACGGTCCCCTATGAAAATTATCATCCTCGACTGATAGAAGCGACTGCGCATGCGCAAACGTGAATTCCTCGTAACGGCCATAAGAATTTCCATCCAATTTCAATGAAATTTTCAGGGATGTTACAGATTAGTATTTAGATGGTCCCCTATGAAAATCATCACCTTCGGACTGATAGTAGCCACTGCGCATGCGCAAACGTGAATTTCCTTGTAACGGCCATAACTTCTACATTTTCCATCCGATTTCAATGAAATTTTCAAGGATGTTGCAGATTAACTTGTTTTGATGTTTAAAGATTAACTACTGTGTATCGGATCATCTATACAATCAGGTTATGGATACGAGGAAGCTATGTGCCACCCCCACTTGGCAGACGTTTTTTTTATGGAACGCGTTCCCCAAACGTCTGAGTCTGATCATTGCAAGGAGGTGTGAAGAGGCCCCCTCGATCACCGGGTCTGTCACCATCTGATTACTTTTCAAAGGGCTATCTCAAAGGACAGGCGCACATAAACTAACCACGTACACTCGAAGCTGAGACAACAACCCAAGATATTTGAGCAGTTCCACTTGAAATGCTTTGGATGAGTGTGTAGAACTTTTCACCACATCTTCAGGTGTGTTCAAACAAAAGTCTGCATTTAACTGATGTTATTGCTTCCGAGTCTACCAAGGTACCTCGTTTTGTCAGCTTTTCATCGGTTTGAAACTTTTATTTTAAAGCAGTATTTGACAGATAAATTTGTGTTTGAACGCAAAAAACGTGAATTTTATTCAATAAATAATAGTTCCGGTATGACACTCCGGTCTCATGCAAGTACGTTGGTTTCTTTCTAAAAATCCACGTTTTATCCGCGTTCAAACACAAATTCCAAAACTGCTCCAAAAGTGAAGTTTTAAACCGATGGAAAGCTGATTAAACGTGAATGTTTTTACCGTGGAGCTCATTCAGTTTTCAGCAGTTGAAATGGTGGCATTCATCACCATTAAAAATTGTCGAATAAGGAGGAAATTGACAAAAGTTCAAGTTCAGGCTGAACAAAAAGCATTTTTCTCGTGACTTAGGTGAAAAGTTTTCGGAATAAAAACGGAATGCGGTTTAACGCTCTTTCCAACGGTATCCTAATAATTCTACGTTAACTTGTAAATAAATGTAGTTACTGACATAAGGTCAAAATCATGAAACAAGTCTTTAAATGTATATAAACGTTAATTTGATGTGGAGTAACAAAAAATGTTATAGAACAAGAGTTGTTGCGGAATCGATCTCTGATGTTTCGCCGTTTTTATACCGAACATTTGAGGAAGCTGAACTACCTGCCCAACTGCGTTTCAATGTTGATAGGTAAAGTTTTCTTCTTATAAAATTGTCATCAACTCAATGGTCAAAGGTTTTAAAACCAGTTGGTTGCAACTTTGCTCAAGTTATGAAACGGTCTGCCAAGAAACTACAAAACTAATAAATTTTCGGGTGGCCATTGGAAACACGATTTCAAAAACTGATAGCTGTATTCAGATACGGCCATGAATCTCTTGTAACAGAAACAATGGCAGGTATCAGATTTTATTGATATTAGAAAAACAGTTGACCAGATGGGGGGAGGGGGGATCCTATTAGTTGTCACGCTTCACTCGATTTAGTTGCCAAAGCCCACGTGTTGAGTGACGCTCTGTCGATGAGGTTCGTGCTAACTGTGATAACCGTGTGATTCCCTACGCATCGCTGACATCACTTGGACCCATCACTATGTCACCTTCTCTTGATGTCACTTTCTCAAGTAGGAATAGGTGGGTGAGGTGCTATACGAGTTACGTCTTATGAGTAAGATTCGGTAAACAATTATATTCACCTCATCCGCTATAATAGCAATTCTCGAACAACGTGAATGCGTAAGATCGCTTAGTCCGAATTCCCGAATTCTTTGATATGAAATTAATCGGTTTTTTTAAAGGGCGTAAGTCCTTGCAACCAAACTTGTGGGAAAAAAAAAATCCTGTATGCCGCAATTGAATAAAATTGTGGATTTTCAAAAGCAATTTCTACTATGTCTGAGACCTCATTCGCATGCCCTCTCAATTGCAAACGATGCGCCTAGGGTTTTAGAACAGAAAAATGGAAAAAAGTAAAATGGCATTTTTGTGGACTTACGCCCTTTAAAAAAACCGATTCAAATATGAACAACACGATCACTTTGCTGCTTTATTTGAATTTAGAAACAAGAACAAGATTGAGAATTCGTTCTGGTCTGTATCGATTTTGGTTCATTAGCAGTATTTTCAATAATTAATGAATCTTTGAAATTAACGATGACATTTATTTTAATAAATTTAGTTTTATTTAATTACTAATTTTTGAAAAAATTATTTATTCTTCCTCACATTTTTCCTCTTTTATGGTAGGTACCTACATAGAATCCAAACATATTGTTTAGTAATGCATGCATTCCAGGGGACGTCCCATTGGATAAGCATTAGATCAGTTTAACCAGTTGTTGAGTGATAAAACTGTTTCACTCGATGTAATTTATTTACTAGTACTTTAGGCAAGAAATACTGACCCCCCCCCCCACCATTATCCACCTTAACATTTCTAGCCGCATGGGAGCCTCGAATCTGAAGAGCATTTTAAAATCCATGCTCTACGATACCCAACATGCGAATTCTAGTTCACCCCCCCCTCCTCCTCCTCCAATGGTGCCGGTCTGGCACCAAAGCGGAAATACGTCGTAACATTGAACTTTCATCTGTTAGTTTTGGTAGGCAGTCCGTCAAATTCACATCCATATTCAAGGTGAAACACAAAAAAAAAAAACAAAAAAACACGAAATAAGCGGTTTATGGCATTATGGCACCATGTCCTGGCACCATGGTGGCACCAATATTAGTTCCATGGTGGTACAGAGAATAATTCATGAAAATCCGGAGGTATAATGAGAATTTTTCCTCAATTTCAAAGCTTGGGGACAGTTAGTAAGCAGTAAACGAACCGAAATATTGAAAAATTGGATATTTTGTGAATATTATCCCCCCACTCACCCCCTCCCCTTGCGAATTTTGGTACTCTGGTAAAATCATGTACAACTCGGAAGTTATTTGAGTCAAACAAAAAAAGAAACACGCAAATAGGTTGGAAATTGAGGCCTGGGCAGAGTTTACAAGATCATGCCCGCAAACGCACGTTTTTTAAGCATTAACCCCCCCTGAATAATGAGAATTTTTCCTCAATTTCAAAGCTTTCAATTTCAAAATCGGATATTTTGTGAAAATTATCCCCCCACTTGCCCCCTCCCCTTGCGAATTCTGGTACTCTGGTGAAATTATGTACAACTCGGAAGTTATTCAAGTCAAACAAAAAGAGAAACACACAAATCGGTTGGAAATTGAGGCCTTGGCAGAATTTGACAAGATTATGCCCGCAAACGCACGTTTTTCAAGCATTAACCCCCCTTAAAAAGCAAAATTCAAAATTCCGGCGCCGTAGTGCACAACTAGATAGTATTCCGCGTCAAACGAAAAAAGAACCACGAAAATCGTTTGATAACTAAGGCCTGGGCAGAGTACACAAGATCATGCCCAAAAACGCATGTTTTTCGAGCATTAACCCCCCCTTTCCTCCCCTTAAAAGGCAAAATTCGAAATTCCGGCGACGTAGTGCACAACTAGATAGTTTTCCGCGACGAACAAAAAAAGAACCAGGAAAATCGGTTGAGAACTAAGGCCTGTGCAGAGTACACAAGATTTTGTTACACACATACACACACACACACACACACACACACACACACACACACACACACATACACACACACAGACATACACCTATGGTTTTTTTCGCGGATTTGGATTCAGAATGGTCTAAAACGGATTACTGTGTGGTTATTTTTTTTTTTCTGTTGAGTGTTGTCCAACTTTACCCCAGATCGATCGCATAAGGACGCCCAAGTCTTACTGTGGGACGTCCTAAAAACCACTAAGTGATGGATTCTACATCAATATAAAATAGTTTCCAATGTACAGAATCGAATGAGACCACCCGAAGCTCCGTAAGACCCACTGTTTCTTTCCTATAAGGACTTTGTCTGCAAAGAACTCGGCATCGCCATCGTCACCATCTACCAACCATAGATACTACCTACAGGATAGCATTTTGGTCAGCTAAAATTTGAACGGAGATTAGGCCTCTTTTGTGATTCACACTCGTGTTTCTGATTTATCGTAAGTCCAACCCTGTCCGCATGTCCTCTAAAAATTATAAAAATTCATTACTACCTCAAATTGATGGAAAAACAATACCTTTAAGAGCGAGACAAAGAACATTTAAGTTTTATGTTTTCACTGTGCTTGATCTTTTTTTCGTTCCTTTACTGACGACCTGGACGACAAGCACCGTAGCAACTTTTCTATTTTGAAAACTGTTTAAATGTCTCTTAAATGTTTCAAATTTGAAATGAATCGCTTCAAACTATCAACCGGATCAATCGGATCAAGAACTATAGAAAAAAAAAAAACGGTTTATTGAAGTGTCCAATAACTGGTTCTCAGGTGTCCAATAGCTGGTGCGCAGTGTCCAATGATTGGGATAAACACGTTTTTTAGTCAAAAAGTATTCATATAAAAATACGTTTGTTATAGTTTTGAAAATTTGATACCTTAATCAACTAGAAAGTGTCTGTAGAGAACAAAAACTATGTCAGAAGTTCTGAAAAGCGATGTCGATTTTTCAGGAGCTTTGAAAGTCAGAGTTTCTCTGTCCAATAACTGGTGCCATTACCCCAGTATAACGATCGTATCGTTATACAGGGTGTGTACACTTTCGATGGGCATAACTTCAGAGTTCGATTCTACAAGGTATTTCCAACAAAAAATGTCTCTTAGCAATTTTCTTTTAAACCACTCAAAATTCTATTTTTTTTCACTTTAAAGTTTTTTTTCGCTTTTTCGACCTCACGGCACTGATATGGTCATAACTTCCTTATTTCTCCTAAAAACTCAAATCTGACTACACCGTTAGAAAGAGCGTTAAATTCCTAAGCTACCTAAAGCAAAATCAAAATTTTTTAGCACTAAAATAGTATAAAAAAATCAAGTCAAAAAACGAACTTTAAAATTTTTTTGAAACTTGACTTTCTTCGACCAAAGTTTTCACTCTAAATCCCTGCCTATTTTGATGGGCGCTCTTCGGAGAAAACATGCTCAAATTGTCAGCTTTTCAACGGTCTATCAATTTTTCTTCTTAACTTTAAAATTGGAAGAGTAAATGAAGTTTGAATGCCAAAAAACGTGTGTTTTACAAGCAAATCCAATGTTTTAATCGGTTTTTGGTCCCCCTCGACCTCAAGATGGCTTGACGAGTTTGGTATTATTTCCTATGTAATTTTTTACGCTGAATCCAATGGTGATACTTCCGAATGATTCCGACTGCTAGAAAGTGGAGTTTTCGAAGACAACCTTCGTTTTTCGTACATAAAATTCGCATCGTACATAAAGTAACACCTTTCTACTCAATAAAAACACCGAATTTCTAGCTGATTGAAGTTTTTGTACAGTAGAAAGGTATTACTTTATGATATCTTCCATATCTACGAATAATGCGTATTTTATGTACGAAAAACGAAGGTTATCTTCGAAAACTCCACTTTCTAGCAGTCGGAATCATTCGGAAATATCACCATTGGATTCAGCGTAAAAAATTACATAGGAAATAATACCAAACTCGTCAAGCCATCTTGAGGTCGAGGGGGACCAAAAACCGATTAAAACATTGGATTTGCTTGTAAAACACACGTTTTTTGGCATTCAAACTTCATTTACTCTTCCAATTTTAAGTTAAGAAGAAAAATTGATAGACCGTTGAAAAGCTGACAATTTGAGCATGTTTTCTCCGAAGAGCGCCCATCAAAATAGGCAGGGATTTAGAGTGAAAACTTTGGTCGAAGAAAGTCAAATTTCAAAAAAATTTTAAAGTTGGTTTTTTGACTTGATTTTTTGATACTATTTTATTGCTAAAAAATTTTGATTTTGCTTTAGGTAGCTTAGGAATTTAACGCTCTTTCTAACGGTGTAGTCAGATTTGAGTTTTTAGGAGAAATAAGGAAGTATGACCATATCAGTGCCGAGAGGTCGAAAACGCGAAAAAAACTTTAAAGTGAAAAAAATAGAATTTTGAGTGGGTTAAAAGAAAATTGCTAGGAGACATTTTTTGTTGGAAATACCTTGTAAAATCGAACCCTGAAGTTATGCCCATCGAAAGTGTAGGCACCCTGTATATGGAAGTTTGGAGATTGGACTGGATATCCAAAGTCTTTGTCCAAAACTTTGCGGAGGGAGACTCACTCGTTTAAAAGAAGATGAAAATATAAATTCACACTCGTGTTTATGAATCATTTTTCGTCAGTAAGTCTGTTTTGGGTGTTTGACACCCCATTCGGCGTAAATGAGTGTCGCAGGGAGGCTTATCTGCAGCACGAATAGGCCTCTTGATTCATATGTAAAAATGATTCCATTACTAGCCAAATGACCTGTACGGATAAGGAGAGAAGGTGGGACAATAATGATCAAAGAGTGAGAAACAATAATTCAGCGATTTTTTCAACGAGATTTTAGTGCGTGACTCTAGTTACATTCAAAGTATTATTGAGCATCAAAAGCTCTTATAAACTAAGAGCTTCCTATAAACACTCGGTAAGTACCCAATAAAGAGTGAAGAAGGTATTGTGAATTAGGCATTGAGACAATACCAAGGTGAGTAATGAAATAATATAAACACGAGTACCCACGTAAACTACAGAATAATTTTTTCATTCACATTACTCACCAAGAATATTCAAGGTGTGAAAAAATATTGTACTTATAATCACCATGTCAATCACTCCTTTGTGTTTAATGATTTTTTAGGGCTGTATCGAAGTTTTATTATCTGATCATCAGCCGAACGACTTAACTTCCTCATAACTCTGTGTGGTTCGTGTCCATTGTAAATTTACGATGAAAACTGGTTATTCTCTTATTTGATATAACCACTTTTTATTCCATTTCGTACTATTTTTTTAGGACGTCCCACAGTAAGACTTGGGCGTCCTTATGCGATCGATCTGGGGTGAAGTTGGACAACACTCAACAGAAAAAAAATAACCACACAGTAATCCGTTTTAGACCATTCTGAATCCAAATCCGCGAGAAAAAAACCATAGGTGTATGTCTGTGTGTGTGTGTATGTGTATGTGTGTGTGTATGTGTGTGTGTGTAACAAAATCTTGTGTCGTCTGCCCAGCCCTTAGTTCTCAACCGATTTTCCTGGTTCTTTTTTTGTTCGACGCGCAAAACTATCTAGTTGTGCACTACCTCGCCGGAATTTCAAATTTTGCCTTTTAAGAGGGAGAAAGGGGGGGTTAATACTTAAAAAACGTGCGTTTTTGGGCATAATCTTGTGTACTCTGCCCAGGCCTTAGTTCTCAAACGATTTTCGTGGTTCTTTTTTCGTTTGACGCGTAATACTATCTAGCTGTGCACTACGGCGCCGGAATTTTGAATTTTGCTTTTTAAGGGGGGTTAATGCTTGAAAAACGTGCGTTTGCGGGCATAATCTTGTCAAATTCTGCCAAGGCCTCAATTTCCAACCGATTTGTGTGTTTCTCTTTTTGTTTGACTTGAATAACTTCCGAGTTGTACATAATTTCACCAGAGTACCAGAATTCGCAAGGGGAGGGGGCAAGTGGGGGGATAATTTTCACAAAATATCCGATTTTGAAATTGAAAGCTTTGAAATTGAGGAAAAATTCTCATTATCCCTTCGGATTTTTATGAATTATTTCTTTACCACCATGGAACTAATAGTGGTGCCACCATGGTGCCAGGACACCATAAACCTCATATTTCGTGGTTTTGCTTCCTCACTACCGAAGGTAGGGAAGCTTTGTATTCGTGAAAGAAGTGAAAAAAAAAAAAAATGTCCTCCAAAATCAAAATTTCCACTTGCTTTTTGCGTTTTAGAGCTTCCCGAACAATTTTGGTTCCGTGTCTGTCTGTCTGTCTGTCGGTCTATTGGTCTGTCGGTCTGTCTGTGGTCAATCCTTGTCCCGGGCAAAACTATACTAACCTGTGGTCCGATTTTGATGAAATTTTCAGGGATTGTGCGGGTTAGGTCCTAGACGGTCCCCTATCAATTTCAGCACCTTCGGACCAATAGGAGCGAGTGCGCATGCGCAAACGTGAATTTCCTGGAACCTCGGTTTCTAATGAACCGATTTTGCTCAAATTTGGAGGTTAGTTAGGGACTAACTTCTAAGAGACACCCTATAAGTTTCAATCAAATTGGTCAAGCAATAGCCGCAGCGCATGCACGAACTTTAAATTTATTGTTACAACCAAAACTCCGCAACTATTCAACCAATTTCGATGAAATTTTCAGGGATTGTGTGGGTTAGGTCCTAGACGGTGGACCGCTAAATAAAATAATAAAATTCTACGTTTAATTTTAAACAAAACTCAAATTACGAGTATATAACAAATTAATACCCATAATCCTAATACGTACACCTATTATAGTTTTAGTATTGAATAATAATAATAATTATAGTCATAACTTCGTAGTTTTATTTTATACCTACACTCTTTCGTTCTTTTATTTCAGTGGTTTATATACCACAACTATTTACAACACTATTATAAACATTAATACCTGCAACCCTATCCCGCATATTATCGCCAATATTTTGGTATTCAATAACTCTTTGAATCATAATTTTTTCGCCAACTGATTCTATACGTCCATGTTACAATGAGTGAGGAAACTATACTGCCCACCCAACTTGGCAGACATTTTTTTTTTTGTGTTTCACCTTGAATACGGATGTGAACATCGACGGACTGCCTACTAAAACTAACAGATGAAAGTTCAATGTTACGACGTATTTCTACTTTGTTGCCAGACTGGCACCATTGGAGGAGGGGGGGGGGTAAACTCGAATTCGCATGTTGGGTATCGTAGATCATGGATTTTAAAATGCTCTTCAGATTCGAGGCTCCCATGCCACTAGAAATGTTAAGGTGGATAAGGGTGAGGGGGGGGGGGGGTCACTATTTCTTGCCCAAAGTACTGAACCAAATTACATCGGGTAAAACAGTTTTATCGCTTACCAACTGGTTAAACTGATCTAATGCTTATCCAATGGGACGTCCCCTGGATTGCATGCATTACTAAACAATATGTTTTCAGTCGTGAAAACATAATCAAATGAAAACTAATTCAGAAAAAATATTAAAATTATCCCATGAAGATTTCATAAAATTTAAAATGTTAATAATAAATGAGGATTTTAATTCCAAAAGGTCTTCTCCTATCATCTTCCATACCAGTGGTACTTAGGGATGTCCCCAAAGTATCGATACTTCTTGAAGTATCGGAGGCGATCCTATTTTTTCTCACATTTTATCTGTTTCAACACCTACGACATGAAGGTACCTACTTGACAGTACCTCTTTCTCTACGTAGATTGTTGGGAGACCAACCACTACAAAAAAATAAAACAAAGATGATGTTCCACCACCTCCAGCTCTCCAATATAACCTGCTGGCCTCCATGATCGAGGAAGACCCCCAAAATATTAACACAACCAAGTGTACCTAATACGAAAACAAGTGCCTGAAAAAAAAAGTTTTAAATAAAAAACAATGAGTGATTTATTGTTTTGTTCATTCTATATTAATTATTATCTTCGAGATGGAGAGATGTCACACATGAAGAGAAACATTAACGACATTTTCACCTATTTTTGTGGAAGTATCAAAAAGTATCGATACTTCAAAACTCTACTAGAACAATTATTTTTGTATTTTCCTCATGTTCTGTGGTACTTATAGAGGTAAAGTACTCAACGATTTGGAAAAAGGCGGAGAAAAAATAATCTGGTCCTTAATGGGTTAAATGGTTGGGAGAAAACAACGTTGGTCAAAGGGAACTTTAAAGAAAACTTCAAGATTTTGAGAAGGTAATGCTAAAAGGGACTGTCCCTCAAGGGCCCTGACACGTCCTTATAACCAGGGGGTGCCCGTGTGGGAGCCTCCACCTCGGACGATGTCCTCCCACTGTCCGGACCGGACTCGTCTGGTGGGGACCCGTTCGATCTGCCTGCCTTTTTCTAGCGTTTATTTCGCAATTACTACAAAATATAAGTGGTTCAACACGATGCTCTTCTCTGATTTTGCAAATTTAGTCTCTGAGACGCATTTCTTCAGATTTTCTTAAACCGCCTCCTTCTTTACTGAAGCTAGCTAGAGCACGCCGCTCATAAGAGGGCACGAGGATTGTAAGTCACCCATAACCCAAGGTAAGACATAACAAGGAAGTTCTGGGTACCCAGATATTCTGTGGCTGGGCTTACAAGAAAGTTCGTGGTCTCCCCTTCCTGGCCTTTGGAAAAAATCCCTGACCTCTGGGGAAGATTCAAATTTATTACCTTCTTCAGGGCTCGAAAGACGTTTTACTTGGTGAACATACCAATCGTCAACACGAAAAATAGATGGTGGAGACGCCACCATAATAACTAAAGACAAACAGTTGATTGTTCTCTACGCAACACAGTGAGTCTATTTTATTTATTTATTGGTCGCGTGAGCAAGACTTGCTTAGTTTTCGTGACGATTTTTCAGTTTATGTGCCAAAGCAAAGACATGAAAATGTCAAAAATTCGATGGTATTGAATGAAGAAATGAACCAAACATCAGCTTTCGAGGAACAATTAGGCAAATATAATAACTTAACTAAATATAAAGAGTATCACAGCTTGCAGAGAACAACAACATTGAGGTTGTGGTGGCGTCTCCAACATCTTTTTTCATGTTGACGCTTGATATGCTCACCAACTAAAACGTCCTTCGAGCCGTGAAGAAGGCAATAAATTTACTGAAAGCTCGGCAAAGAAGGAGTTGAATTTACAGTTGACCCAATTCTCAATCAGTTGACGTAGCGTGTTGTGTTAGGTTGATCTACATAATTTGCTGCTCTGGGAAAGGCCTTGTCCCTTTGGAAAAACCCCCTGCCGTGTCAATTTATTAGAAATATATTATTTTACAATTTAAGTTATGAAATTACATAGCTTTGGGGGAAGTTCATTACAACATAGTATATCCAAGTTATTCTTGATGAGGTAGCTATAATTCCCACCCAGACTGGGAGACGATTTCGGCTGAACCTCAAAAGAATCAGGTCACCCTACCTACACCGAAAGAAAAGACACCTACCAGGGAGTCGACTCTATAAAAATTCACCTTGAATTACAGAGAGATCGGATACCTAAAACTGTAGAACAATGCTTCCTAATTAAAACCGAAATATTCCCGGTCTTAAAACCTTTAATCAAATTACGCTCGGAAACCATAATTCCACACGATTAGCTTTCCATTGTCCGAGTTAATTTTACGGCTCTGCCCTCTATCGTACCTACCACCATCAAAAGACATAACCTCGTTGAATTCATCTTGTTCTTTTCATTTTTAGTGAAGGAAATTATTCAGACTCAGTGCACCAAAAAGATCGACGTGTCTCCAGCAAGGCACCGTATTCAGTAAGACGTATTGTAGTTTTCAAAAATAATTTAGCAGGTTTACGCGTGCAAAACACTGTTATTCTGGTAGAGATGGTCACATTGGATTTGTGGTTCGGGGAATCTTGGTGTGTCGGGATTTCGTATTTTCGCCCACTCCATTTTGGATTCAGCGCCATTGTATCGATGATCCGACAAGGATAGAATTGTCACCTGACTGGAAGCCACGGTGCAATGAATAATATTCATTATTCATATATATTATATTCATTGAATATAATTAACATAATTTTTTTCGGCTGGCAAGTGAGAAAATCTTTGATATCCTGAAATGGAGTTTGATCTCTAAGATAGCTGAAAACTTCTCGTCTTCAGGTATCCAAGGACTCTTGGATCGGAGAAATAGACTTTATTCATGCTGTACAGCTGAATGGTTGTCGGAATTCCACCTTGAATTGTGGAACTGGGTTTGTAATGGAATTTGGACTGGGTTTTGTAATGGAAATTCCTGGGGTTTATTCCTGAAGTCACATAATTTTAGTGATTAATTCAACAGTATTATCCTTAGAATTTCTTCAAGTATTTCAGAGCGAACTGCAAGTGAATTGCGGATGAGATTCACGTGACTTGTGGTATCTTTATGAAAAGAACTATCAGTTTCAGGTAAAGCAGTTCAAAAGGCGGAACTTTCGAAGTTCATGTACTCATCAGCCTTTAAAACAAATTTTATAATATAAAATTGATATTATCAAATGTTTGGAATAGAAGAAACATTCGTTGTAGATTAAAGGCACTTTAGCTAAGTTGTTTTGGCTCAAAGTGACAAGTGGTGAATGGTCGGTTTTAATGGTTTAGGATTGAAAGAAAGGAGCTTGCATGCAAAAATAACTAGGGGGGGGGGGGGGGGGGGCATATCGAATGAAATATATCGATGTACAGATCAAATGATATATATTGAATGAGATATCGATGCTTCCAATATATCAGAGAAAATATATCGATAATTCGATATATCGGAAGATCTACTAGGAAAAACGTGTTGAAGTAGGTAGGTGAACTAAAACGTTTTTAAACAATACAAAAATCATTAGGAAGACACTTGTCGACTTATCGGAAGATCCATTAGAAAAAACTTGAAGAAGTAATTAGGTAGGTGAATTGAACCTTGATTACTACCATAATTTTGGAAGAAATATTATCGATATACTCGAAATATCGGAAGATCTATTTGGAAAACCAGGTAAAATAAGTATTAACCTACTTTCAAAAGTTACTGGGTATGCATGATCGAAATTAATTGTTTAAAAAATGAATTTATAAGTTGACAGGGGTATACTATAGACAATCAAGATCCTTCAAAATGGAAAATAATTGTTGTGAAAACCTGCTTCACTTCGTATAGTAGGTAGTTTTAATCTAGACGAGCCTCCATTACTTTTGGCTCAAGTCAAGTAATTTAGCCTTGAGAGCCACTGTAGGTGTAAACTGTGTACACAATCATGCCTTAGCTGAAGTCAACAGTCTGAAATCAACCCATCACGTAGGTGCCTAACAAAATTTGGAATATAGTTACTTGATGTTTTTACAGGTACAGGCGTCCCTTTTCATCCATTTATTTCAATACTAACTTTTATTAAAAACCGCACGTACACGAGAGATCGATCTCATCCAAGTGTTGAAACGCCTTCAAAGTAGAAGAGTATACTCAGTCTTAATTGTAGAATAATATTCTATATATTATATAGATTTTTTGCGTTCCAAAGCTATATGAACAAACCTGGTGTGTCTGTCGGTCAAAGATACCAAAGGTTTCGAATCCCGGGATTTCGCAATTAATAATAGTGTAAGCATTTGTAGTAGTAGTAGAACCGATAATTAAGATCGTTGACATCTGAATTCATTGTTACAATCAATAAATAATGAAAATAATAATGCTTGTATACGAGTCTGCAACACATTGGGACATTTTCATGTGTGTTTTCTTCCACTACACAACAAGGTAGTTAGTTCATGTACCCAAGCATCAAAACTGTTGATTGTTCTCTACGCAACACAGTGAGTCTATTTTATTTATTGGTCGCGTGAGCAAGTTTTCGTGACGATTTTTCAGTTTATGTGCCTAAGCAGACATGAAAATGTCAAAAAAAAAAAAAAATTACTTTTTGAAAACAAGTCGCGATATATCGTTAAATATATTGATCCATAATATCGGTTCTCTATATTGATATCAATATATGAATAAATCAAAAGTAATAGATCGATATATTTCTTATACTGATATATCGTTGCCTTCCCTAGCAGCGTAGAGCTCTTTGGCGATTTGGGAAATCGCCCTCTTTTGTGGTGTTGCTAAACAAAGAACTCTTGATTATCAAATCATCGTTTTTCCATTTGTATTGTTTTCCATTCAACTGCGCCCCACAAGTCCTAACTAGACTTATCGGAGAGGACTTAATTGTGCTTGATTTGATCTGGATCGACCCATCGACCAGTAAATTTTTCTGAATTTGAGAACCAATTCCGGCTTATTATTCTTGGCATGCGCCTTCCACCGCAATTTAAAATTTAGGATCATACCCAGATCACCCTTCAATGCGTCATTGACATGTGAAATTGTTTTGCTTCTGAGGTAAACCGGAACATGGTCCATCTTGCCATTGGTAAAGTCGAGATGAACTGATTTGGTGTCAATCATCCTAATCCTCCATTTTGATGTCCAACTGCAAGCACAGCTGTGTCGTCTGCGAATGTTGCCACTTTGTTCCCATCTCGTTTTGGCAAGTCACTAGTGAAGAGGACGTACAGGAGTAGGCCAAATACACTTCCTTGTGGAACACTAGCGCAAATTTTGTGAGCTTCTGATAGGCACCTTCGAGCTTTACTCGGAAGTATCTATCTAATAGGATCATAATAGTTCTGAATATTTTGCTGGTAGGATTTTTCGGAGTTTGCGGTTCATCCATCGTGCTATACGCTTTCGAATGCTCGATTTATATCTAGAAATAAATCATAAACCATTTTATCTTCTAAGGCCTTCTCTATTCCACTGTAATCCCCATACAATGGACTCTTTTACAACTGATATCAATGGCTCGTGGATGAATTTTTCAAATAGTCTCGATAACACTACTCGACGGGACATTGGCTGAAACGACCTTAGTTGTTCGGTTGGATCCGGAGGTACTATGCCACATTCAACTCAATACAAGAGAATTGACTACACTACCGTCATCATCTCATGCATGGTTTAGAGCCTTTCAAGTGCCTCACAAGGTGACAAAGAGCAACTGTTTTTTGTGCTTCCCTGTCTGCAGTTCTTCTTAAATGTTCACCGAATGTGATTTTGTTGTTCAGCATATCTCCTAAATACCTGGCTGTTGGTTAAGTTGTAATTTCAGCATTTGTAATCCGCATTCCGATAATGGTAAGTTTGCGCTTACGCGTGAAGATGACAGTATCCGTCTTTGTGGCAGCTAGTGCCAAGCTATGATCTTCCATACTCTTCATTACTCCTGACATGATCTTCTCCAGCTTTGCTTGAGCTCCATCGTACTTGCCAGTATCACTTTTGCTACATCATATGCATTCCCTACAAGGAAACAGTCATTGGGCATTTCCAATCGAAGGACACCACCGTATGATGGATTCCACAGTTGAGGGCCCATCACTGATCTCTGAGCAGCTCCAGGTGTCATCTCTTTCATTCGTAGTCCTTGGGTAGTCTCATGTGTTAGTGTAGTGTTCGATTCTTGAGGTACCAGTTCAGCACTGCTAGCAGGGGGGATGATACCAAGAACGCATTGCTCAAAGCCTCCAACATATCTGACCATTTTTCAGAGATGAATGCATTTTTTATGTCAGGGGTCACGAGTAGTGCAATGTTTCTTGTGTACCCGCTGCCACCCTGTAATCATCTCACAGTACAGTCACTACATCTGTTAGTACATGGACTGTAGAACGACCCTTTCGGAAACTATAATATCCGGCTGATAGATCCCCAGCCTGCTCTACTCCAGGCAGTAACCAAAGCAGCAACAGTTTCTCAAAACCCTTTCCATCTTTGTCTGGCATATTTAGATCAGGATGATGGTAAGCTTGGGTCCCCCTTTCCTTTAGCACAGAATGAATCCCAATTTGAAGACATTTGAAGGAAGAGTGAAGAATTAATTGCGATTCAAATTTTGAATTGCTTCTTCATAATATGTAAGGGAGCTTCGTGCAGATGGTAAAACAAAAAAATGGGTCCTCCAACATCAACAACTGCCAATTACGTTTCTCATTTTAGAGATTATTGAACAACTTTAGTTTCGCGTCGGTCATCTACTCGAAATTATGGTCCGATTCTGATGGAGCTCATGTGATAGGTTGATGTGGGTTAGGTCCGAGACGATGCCCTATGAATTTCGTCAGCATCTGATTTTACTTGAAAATCAATTTCTCACGATTTGATAGCTTGATTTACTTGAATTTGGAGGGAGTTTGTGGCTAGGCCCAAAATAATTCATAAGTATATGTTTTTATAAGTAATAAATCGTCAATAGTTGACAATTCAGTTTCTGAATTCCGAATGGTTTCTTATTCGTACTGCTGATTCTCAACTCACAAAATCGTCAAGATGATTAAAAAATTCCAGTTTCATATTGGGAAATATACTGCAAACACAACTCAGCAGAGGTCTTAACCTTGAGTACTACTGAATAGTCCCAATTATTTCAGATCTGAACGTTATGAAAACAATAAAATATTTCATCTCGATGGAATAATAGACTAGTGAAAGCGCAAACTTATGGCGTTGGAGTTGGAATTGCGAAATTTCCGATTTCAATTGAACTTCTTGGGGACTACACCACAAAGCCCCTAGAAATTGTCAAATTTTAATTTAGATGGTTATTATTAATTAGCTGGCCATTAAATTATTAATTTAGCTGGCCTGTTGTGGATTTCATCGCAATTAGAGCTCGTCCAATAAATCGTCAATCGCAAAACTACAAAACCATTCGACCAATATTCTTGTAATTTTCTGGTTAACAATGGTGGTTATACTGTGTTCTGTCTTCCATGATATTTATCGTCACTCGACCGATAGTTTTTCCTCCCCACATTGAATGATTTTTGCAAACAATTTTACGACTTCGGTAACCCCCTCTGGCCTTTGCTGAAGTGGTAATTCTGATAACCATCAATAATTAAACGTATAACTACACGTTTTCCCAATTAATATTCAAAAATGGGTAAACTCCTGCACAATACCTTCATGATCCATTTTCTTTGTTATTTCTTTCTTCTTATTGTTTGTAATTCGGTTGTTATTCATAAAACCTGAATAATTCCGACTTGCGGTCAACTTGTTTTTACCCAATCCATTCCCAACTGCATTTTCGAAGAAAAATCGTCTTTTTACAATTCAATTCTGGAGAATCGGAATTGAAAATGTCCCGTGGCACTTTTTTTTAGGGTGGGGGGTGGGAGGATAACAACCCAACATTATGTGCTTCTGGCGTATTGGCTCTTTTTCCTGTCGAGCGTCAATATTGCAAACGAGAGAGACAGAACCTACTCTTTTATGGGTACGTTGGAATATTTGAATCGGTTTCTTCTAAAAGGGCGTAAGTCCTTGCAGCCAAACTTTCGGGGAATCAAGAAAAACTTCCTGTATGCTGCTATTCATAAAATTGTGACAGGAAAACTGTTTTCCATGTTTCAGCAATCAATTTGACGCCTTATACGTATTTTTCCAGATTTTTATCCCCCACCTAGGGCATCCAAATTCGCTAATCATACCCATGGACTTACGCCCTTTAAAAAAAAAACACAAACGGTGGATACAGCTTTCGTACAAGTAAGCAACCACGAGAGACATTTTATGTCTTATGTTTAATAAATTGAGAGCTTTCCAATGAGTGGTGAACGATTTTTGTGGGGTGGAAAATGAGGAAGTTAGTTTTCCCTAGGAACGATTGGTTGTACGTAAAAATCATCAGAAATTTCCGCGTAACGCTCCCCTCGTAACGCTCCTCCTTTTCATTTATGTGCCATAGTAAAGACATAAAATGTCAAAAATCGTGTACAATCTCACTTTTTATGAGTTGCAGACTTTCTGGAATCATGACAAATTACTCCATTTATCATTGGCAACAAAGGAAGTCGTAAAATAATGAAACACAATTGCTGTAGAAATGAAAAGTATTTTCCAATCGTCTTCCGAAGGGTGTGGCACATAGCATCCTCGTATTCATTATACAGTTGGTTGAGTCTTTCCCACTGGGGTAGGCGAATGGACTTGGGAGGAAGCTATGGTGTATGATGATTATGGAAGGAAACTATGGTGCACTTAGTTTTCCGACAGAGTGTGGTTCCACTTTTCTTTTATAGGAGCGCAAGTCCGGACTTACGCCCTTCTAATAGAAACCAGAATTTTCAAGAGCGATTTCTATCATGATAGAAACCTCATTCGCATGCCCTTTTAATTGCAAACGTTACGAGTAATGTTGAAGAACAGAAAAATGAAAAAAAAAAAAAAAAAAAAAACGAAATGGTATTTTTGTGGTCTTGTGCCCTTTTAAAAAACCGATTCATTTGAAAATGAGATGGTCGACAGATTAGCGAAGGAGGGTTCACAGTCAGGAGTAACATTGGGTCTGCCTGTTGAGGTGGAAGACTTCTTCCCGTCGATTGACGGGATCTATAAGTACAAAAATATGGCAGAGGCAATTTAGCACATAAGTTGAGGGACCATTTCACAAAAGGTTTCAATATCACCCCATTTAGGTCATGGTTCTATCGGCAAGTTGTTAACAAAGATTTCAGTCGGACCTTTAGCAGGCTGGAATCGCATCGAGTCCTCGATGCTTATTTTGTGGAGAACCGGAGTCAGCGGATTGCAGTAGGAAGTAATGAAAATTTGGGACATTCGGTCGTGGAGTCCCCCCGGAGGGGTTTTTTTAAAAGTGAAATTGAAAATTCAAAGGGCAACCTTTCAACTACTTTACAGTGGTATAAAGAGAATGTTATTTGACCGAATATTTATAAACCTATAAGTTCGTTGAGTATATTATATAAATGAATCCATTATCATAGCTTCATAAAATTTCAATGCCAAATTAAAATTTTAAAAAACTTATATTTAAATTTGTCCGACCTATTACTTAACTTGGATCTCCATTTTTTCGTATACAAGGTGTCAAATGTTAAGGACCGGAAACCTCGGGAGTCAATTTTACAACTAATTTAAGTAAGAAAATGTCTCTTTGCAATTTGGTTTTAACCCCTTGTTATCAATTTTAAGATTTTTTTCCGTGTTTTTGACCTTATGTCACTAAAATTACCATAACCACCTTAATCTGAAAGTAAAAATGTAGAAATAAGAGCACGATTGGAAAGAGCGTCAAAATTCTCTTCTTTCTGGTGTCTAAAAAAAACTATTTTTGGGGTCCTGATCGATGAAAAATCAACTCATAAAATAATTTTTATCAAAATGGCAAAATTCTCTATATTTTCTTTTGGTTGTTTAGGTTTTTTCCGCATGGTTTTTTACGTACCTCAACACCAAAAACTACGCAAAGATATAACATTTTCAATGGTATAATCAAAAAATATTTTACAAGCGAATTTAGGGGAGTAATTTGTGTTTGAACGCGGAAAAACATGGAATTTTTTTTCAACGAAATCGACGGTTTGACGGCCAAAACTACTTTGCAAACAAATTCAAATTCTTCAAAATAAATTGCTTTACGAGTTGATTTTACACCCATCAGGAGCCAGAAAATAATTTTGTTTCGGCACTATAAAGATGGGAAATTTGACGCCCTTTCCAACGGTGCTCTTATTTTTACATTTTGACGGTAATTTGAAGAAGTTATGCTAATTTTAGTGTCGGGAGGTCAAAAACACGAAAAAATCTTAAAATTGAATAATTTGGAAGAACAAAATTGCTAAGAAACATTTTTTTACTCAAACTAGTAGTAAAATCGACTCTGGAAGTGTTCCGGTCCTTACATGGGACACCTTGTATAATTAATTGATGATCAAGGGATTTTGCACGTAGTTGTTTTCATGTTGTTGGGCTCTTTCACTTCACAAGTTCAAGTTTTCTCAATGTCGGAATGCCTGAATAGAGGAGGTCAGATCCTTTCAGGTGAACTGACTCAATCTCGACTACAACATTTTGGTTTATTATTTTCAATAATCAACATGTGGAGTCAAGCAAAATAAATCATACCCCCACTTCCACAAAAAATTCGATGGTTTACGTCTATAGGTATTTAGAATTAAAAAATATCGATTCCACCACTTTGCCCTAGGACCGGTTTTGATGACATTTTGGTATGTCGGCTCCATTTGGGGTCTAATTGTGCCTCGAAGGTTTTGGTTATTGCCGGTCACGTATAAGGGGTAAAAAGTTTTCAGAACGACCTAGCCCGAAAACTTTCGATTTACAAGTATTGTTTTTTCTTAAAAATAATTACGATTTTACAACTTTTTTTGATTTTGAGAATCCGTCGTAATCAGCAAGATTAGTACAGGAAGCGAGCGCTTTCGATATAAGGACGGAATCAGGTCATCAAGGGAGGACTCAATACTGTACTCCATTTCGTCGCTTTAGAAGCAACATCTCCCAACAACATTTCCCAACTTCTCAGGAGAAGCACGTTACGGGCTATTGCCATTAACGATGTTGATAGGGGTTGTTATCACGTTCGAGTTTCCTTGACTCCTTCATCTAGTAGGAATAATTTAAAGCCAAAAGCTCTATGCAACGGGTGAAGAAGAATAGGAATAACCTTAGGGCGCCCACTCACTGTCAGTTCTAACTGTCGATTTAACTGCGCCGTGAAGCCGCCGTACGATCAGTGTATTTGGCATAATTATCTTACGTTTGCCTGTTGAGGCGACGGCCTTACGGCGGCTTGTAGGCAATCGTATAGTTTACGGGCTCCCTAAGATCCCAATTTCGTAAAAAAATGGTCGATAGGGTGCTGGTCACGAGGGATTATCCAAAAAGTTACCTACGTTAACATTACTTGTATCCTAATAACTTGAGGTAGTAACAACAAAAATTTATATAATTCAGTTTCATAGATCGTTTTTCGTGTGATTTCAGGAGTGAAGCGCACTGAGGCTTCCAAACACCGAGATGCTGCGTTGGGCGCATTTGTGTGCGCTCTTCCTCTTCGTTGCTGCCGAAAAAACAACTTCTCCCACAAAACGTAAGAAATATTATTCTTACCCTTCTAAACATTTTCATGCAGCATATATGAAAATGAAATTATTAATTGAGGTGGTTGATTGTTCATGATGGTTCAACAGAGATTGAAAGTTTTAAAGCACACAATATGTATAAACTACTCGAGATTTGGAACGTTCTACCCAAAAGTTCAAAAGATCTTCCGGCATCCACCACGAGCAAGCGCTGTGTGATATGATTATATAAGATTTGATACAACAGAGGAAAATTTATTGGGTGAAATTAATGCCACCAGGAGAAAAAAGAAAACGCTGCAAATGGTTACATATTGGTTTATTATTTCTGTACAGAACGTGGTATTCACATCAATACTGCCTACTAACCTACGAGAGTTGTGAGTGCCTTCAATACCAAACTTTATTCTTGGTTGATAAGGGTGCACAACTGAGTACAACACGAAACTCCATTCAGAGAAACGATCGCAATTTTGTCCAGGTGAAATTTGAACGGATATTAGACCAGTTTCCGTCAATGAACAGCATTTTGCAATTCACACTCGTGTTTCAGATATTTTGTGAATACAACCCTCATGCCCTCATGAGGAGCAAACGGTTTGTTCTACAGAACTCTGGGAGGTCTCATTCGATTCAAATAATCAAATTATATCTTAAATTGGTTATAAGACAAAAAATATCAAAATATCCAAATTTTTTGAGTTACGGCGTTTTCAAAATTTCAACCCTTATTTTTCAACACTTGGAAGTGACCTACATCAACCAAAATCTTCGGGGCACAACTAGACCCCAAATGGAGCCCACATATCAAATTTCATCAAAATCGGTCGATGCTAACTGAGGAAAGTGCCGCATACGGCGTACGGTGGACGGACGGCCAAATTTTTATTCGATTTTTGGATTCTACGTACCTTGAAACATAAACCATCAAATTTTGAGGGTGTGTTAAAATTTTTTTTCTTGGTCGATTCCAAAGGTTCATTATTTAAAATAATAAACCAAAAGGGACCTCCAAAATAAAATTTGAACTCGTTTCAGGGCTTTTAGAACAATTTTAGTTTTGTGTCATTATGTTTTTCTGTGGTTGGTTGTTTATCCTGGGCAGGTGTTTTTCACAGAAATACATACAAAATGTCGTATATGTATACTCCAAATAAAAGGGTTTCTTCCATTTGATCATAAGAACTAAGAACTAATACTACCACTACTACTACTACTTACTTTTCATTTAAGAAATAATTTTTTGGTTTTTATTTTTCAGGAGGAAAAAGCCTTTTTAACTACTCCCGAGGATCACGAGGTCTTGAACCGAAAGGTATCTATAATTTATTATAGCATTTCCAAATCAAATGAATCCTTTTCCAAACCAAATTAATCTTTTTCCAAACCAAATCAAATGTTTTCCAAATAGAATGAATCCTTTCGATTTTTTGAACATTTCCTTAAGCAAATTCTTTTTATGCATAGCAAATGAAGGAAATGCTCAGGATTCCTTGAGCTTTACCTTTACCTTGAAGTAAAAGGTAGTGCTATTGAGGTCTACCATTGAAGTCTACCATTTATTTTTATGCATATTAATTGAAGTATTTCCTCCATTTCTTTATCTAAAAGCAAAATCTTCAAATTTACAAATTTATGCATACCACCCATTGCGTGCACAGCTCCAATGTGCCTTCGTGGGGCGAGAAGGAAATGGAGAGCGTGCGACTTATTGATGGGATTCGTGGACTGAGTTGGAGTCAGTTATGGCCTGAAGTAAATTCAAAACTCCTTTAGATTTATTTATTATTCCACAGAAAAATTACTTGTTATGTGAAATAAATTGATTGATTCTTAGAAAACGAATCTAAAGGTGCGAAATTGGCCATAGTCCTACAAAGTCATGAGAGGGGACCTCCTGAAGAGTAAACGTGCCAACTGAAAGAGCGTGTTGGAGCCGTTGATGAAGGAGGAGAAAAGTGTAGGATTATTCTTGATGACCGTAACAATAATTTGTTCGTGAATAAGAGTTCAGTTTTGCGATACAATATATGGTATATTTTGCTTCCGAGCCTACCAAGGTAAGCTGAAAATTATTACACAATGGTTTGTTATTTTTCTATATTGATCACTCGTCTGCAAAGCCACCAACCATCTAACATGAAGAAAAACATCGATCGTATTTCGGTCAGCTAAAATTTGAACGGAGATTAAGCCTCTTTTGCGATTAACACTCGTGTTTCTGATTTATCGTACGTCCAACCCTTAAATTCTCGTAGGGAGGGAACTGTTTGTCCTACAGAGCTCCGCGTGGTCTCAAAAAATTCGAAAAATTCTATAGAATCTTAAATTGAAGGAAAAGAAATACCTTTATATCAAAATATTTTGAGTTAGGGCGTTTTAAAAATTTCAAAATTCATTTTTGAACCCTTAGAAGTGACCTACATCAACCAAAATCTAGCACAACTAGACCCCAAATGGAGCCTACATACCAAATTTCATCAAAATCAGTCAATGCTAAGTGGGGAAAGTGCCGCGGACGGGGAAGGGACGGCCAAATTTGTATTAGATTTTTGGATTCTACGTACCTTGAAACGTAAACCATCAAATTTTGAGGGGTTGTTGAATTTTTTTTTCTTGGTCGATTCCAAAGGTTCATTATTGAAAATAATAAACCAAAAGAGTTCTCCAAAATCGAAATTTCCACTCGCATTCTACGTTTCAGACCTTTCTGAACAATTTTGGTTCCGTGTCTGTCTGTCCGTGTGTCTGTCATGAATTCCTTGTAACAGCCATAACTTCCACATTTTCTATCCGATT
This sequence comes from Apolygus lucorum, assembly GCA_009739505.2. NCBI lineage: Eukaryota > Metazoa > Arthropoda > Insecta > Hemiptera > Miridae > Apolygus > Apolygus lucorum. The sequence continues at coordinate 64,596,705 of CM019177.2, forward strand.
TCGATGAAATTTTCAGGCATTATGCGGATTAGGTTGAAGATGTTTCCCATGAAAATCATTACCCCCGGACTGATAATAGCCACTGCGCATGCGCAAACGTGAATTCCTTGTAACAGCCATAGCACTTACATTTTTCATCCGAATTTGATGAGATTGTCTAGGATTGTTCAGATTGGCGTGTAGATGGTCCCCTATGAAAATCACCTTCCCCAGTCTAATAGTAGTTGCTGCGCATGCGCAAAGTAAATTCCTTGTAACAGCCATAACTTCTAGAGTTTTCATCCGAATTTGATGAAATATTCTAGGATTGTTCAGATTAGCGTGTAGATGGTCCCCTATGAGATTAGTGGAAGGTACTTAGAGATTGATGTTTTGAGGATCATCTATACAATCGGGTTATGGATGTGCCACACCCACTTGGCAGACGTTTTTTATAATCCATTAGTGATAAATTCAGAAAATATTGATTGAAAAACTAATTAACATTGATAAAATGTAAGATTTATTAGTTGATTAGAACGATTGACGAATTTATCAAGGTTCTATGGTTGCATTTCAGGGCCACAAAATGACGTCGGTCGGGATGTAGAACAAGGAGCAGCCAAAGTGCAGACGGATGGAGCCAAAAGATTCTACGATCCATCCTTTGGATCACAATTTGGTCTCCCGCCAACCATAGGTTTCCCTGGTTACTACGGTCCAACTGGTGGGTACGGGTCTAACACGAAAACAGTTGATATGACGAGGTACCCTTCATACGGTTCACCTGGTGGATACGGGAGACCTGTTGATTTCACGAATTACCCAGCATACGGTTTGCCTGGAGGATACGGGTCTCAAGTTCAACCGGTTGATTTCACGGATTACGGTTTCTTGAACGGCAGATCCCCAGGGTTCCAATATTCCCCCACCAGTATACAAAACCCTTCTTCCGTAATATCTGCTCTTTCGTCGGCTTTGGGACGTAACCCCGTTTCTCTACTACAATCACCTTACGTACAGTCGACTCCTCGAATCGGCATTCCTATTAATCTACCTTCCCCCTACAGTTCATTCCCTTCCAATTTGTACGGTTCTCAGAATAACCTGGGACAGCAGGCATCTCAGGTGGCTTACACGGCTAAAGCCGCTGTAGAACCCGGCCAACTACTATCCCCACATCCGGACGTCGTTTCAGCAGCCAGAGTCTTCATCAGTCCTGGCACTTACTACCCGACCTTTCAAGGCAATCCATTCGCCCCTCCGCCCTTCTTCGGTCCAAACCCCACCATCTCGCCCAACACCAACTCTCAGGGATCTCAAAATAGCCTCCTATCAGTCCCCAGCATTCAACAGGGACAACAACTAGGGTATCAAAACAATCTTCAACCCTCAATGATCCCCAACCTTCAACAGTTGATTCAACAGTTAGCCAGCACTCAACAATCAGTCAACAGTCCTCTGAGCTACCCCGTCCAGGGGAGTTCATATCAGGGCCAGTACAACTTGGCTCCCTCAGCGGTAAGAAAAGCACATCGCTAGTTTACCACCTAGATATAAACAACGCAAAAAGTGAATATTTCATGATAATAATAAATCTTCCAAAATATGGTGACTTTTAATTTCTCAAATCCTACGAACGAATTTACGTATGAGTGTGGAATCATTTGTATGTACATCCGAGTATGTTATCGTCCTAAATTAACCTACCATGATGAGAGATTTATTCGTTGAGATCATAACTTTTTTGGTTTCTCAAAATCAGATTTTGAGCAATTTCACGTTGCGCGTGATTTGAAAAAATCTTGTGGGGGTCAAATGTTCATGAAATTATGCGTAGAATCCAAATCTGAAATAAAGAAATGCTGCAAATTATTACACAAAGGTTTATTATTTTTCTATGTAGATCACTCGTCTGCAAAGAACAAGGCTCTGCCATTGTCACCACCTATTTTTTTTTTTTTTTTTTTCAAACTCCCCTCAAAGACAAAATGTCTTTGGGGAACCAAAGATACTTCCTACCTACCACATTCCTACTTCACAATCAAGTTTATTTGAAAGAAAAATTAACTCTTCACATTCATTTCGAAAAAGAAAGGGAATTGTGGGTGCATTCATCAGGAAATTTGATTACTGGTTGCTAAGGACGCATAACTGAGTACAACTCAAAGAAACGAACAGCGATCGCATTTTGGTCAGCTAAAATTTGAACGGAGATTAGGCCTCTTTTGCAATTCACACTCGTGTTTCTGATTTATCGTAAGTCCAGCCCTTAAGTTCTCATAGGGAGCAAACGATCTGTCCTACAGAGCACCGCGTGGTCTCTAAAAATTCTAAAAATTCATTACTATCTTAAATTAATGAAAAAAAAAGTATGCCAAGTGGGTGTGGCACATAGCTTCCTCGTATCCATAACCCGATTAAGTATATAGATGATCCGATGCATAGTAGTTAATCTGAAAACACCAATCTCTAAGTACCTTTCACTACCCTCATAGGGGACCATCTACACGCTAATCTGGACAATCCTAGAAAATTTCATCAAATTCGGACGAAAAACGTAAGTGCGGTAGTGATTGGAATAAAAAATTTCATAGCCGAAAAAGACAGGGAGCCGAACCTGGGTCTCCTGGGAGTGAGTCCAGTACTTTGCTCACTGATCTACAAAGGGGTTGATTGAATGGCTTTGAGATCCTCACCTCAGGCGCAACTGTTACGGCTGTTACAAGGATTTTACGATTGCGCATGCGCATCGGCTATTGTAAATTTTAAGGCCTTGATTTTCATTGGGGACCATCTACAACCTAATCCGCATAATCCCTGAAAATGTCATCGAAATCGGGTAGAAATTGTGGAAGTTATGGCTGTTACAAGCAATTCACGTTCGCGCATGCGCATCGGCTACTATTAGTCCGGGGATGATGATTTTCATAGGGGACCATCTAAACACTAATCTCTAACATCCCTGAAAATTTCATTGAAATCGGATGGAAAATGTAGAAGTTACGGCCGTTACAAGGAAATTAACGTTTGCGCATGCGCAGTGACTACTATCAGTCCGAAGGTGATGATTTTCATAGGGGACCATCTAATCACTAATCTGTAACATCCCTGAAAATTTCATTGAAATTGGATGGAAAATGTGGAAGTTATGGCTGTTACAAGGAATTCACGTTTGCGCATGCGCAGTCGCTTCTATCAGTCCGAGGATGATGATTTTCATAGGGGACCGTCTACACACCAACCCGCACAATCCCTGAGAATTTCATCGAAATCGGACAATAACTTCGTATAGTTATGCGCGTTACAAGGAATTCATGACAGACACACAGACAGACAGACACGGAACCAAATTTGTTCAAAAAGGTCTAAAACGCGAAACGCGAGTGAAAATTTTGATTTTGGAGAACTTTTTTTTTCGTCCTTGAAAAGTGAAAACAAAGCTTCCGCTACCTTGGTAGACTCGGAAGCAATACCTTAGATATCGAAATTTTTCGAGGGGCGTGTTCAAAATTTTAACTCTTATTTTTCACCCCTTAGAAGTTACCGACATTAACCAAAAGCTTCGGAGCACAACTAGACCCCGATTGGAGCCCATATACTAAATTTCATCAAAATCGTACTAAGGAAAGTGCCGCGGACGGCGTAACCCGCGAAAAGTTCCGCGAAAAATGTGTATTCGATTTTCAGATTCTACGTACTTACCTTGAAACCTTGTACCAACAAATTTTGAGGGGGTAAAAAATGTTTGTTCTTGGTCGATTCCAAAGGTTTCTACTGAAAATAATAAACCAAAAAGGGGGGTTCTCGTGTGAAAAAACAAAGTTGATGCGCGTTACGCACAAAAGTGTGATATTTGAATTTCTCGTGAAAAATTATTGTTTAGACCCTTTTTAGGAACACCCCCAAGGCGAATCAAATAATGTGAATAATGTTTTATTGATTTACCGTTGGTAACTTGGGCCAGTTTTGCTGTAGAAGTACCCGAAGAACAATCCAGAAATAGCTTACAGCTGTTTCTAGAAATTTAAATTTCTCATACCAATGAAAATTTTATATTCACAATATTAATGCTATAAAAAGATGTTGGTCGGCATCAGGGGGAATGAGGTCGTGCGTTCAAATATCGATCCTGGGGCGTGTTTTCGTGCGTTCGGCTCTCCGCCTCCCTCGTCCTAAGCCAGGGCAATGGGAAGCCATGAGCGAAATCATCAGAACAAAAAATTGTTGATCTTCCCCAGATAGCTGATGTCTGCGATGCCAGGAATGGCAGTCGGACGAAAATCCAACCCGAAATGGATGTTTACTTCACAATCGTTTTAGTGATGCAAGGTCGAAATCATGAGAAATATCTCAGATATGAAAAAAGTCTGATTATGAGTTGAATAAAAATATAAATTATAAGACATTTTTAGTTGCAAATTAGTTGCAGAGTCACCGCTGAAGTACTGGTCATCAGGGGAGTGGCGTCCATACACTCTCTGGGTCTAGCCCCGGCAAAATTTCCCTCTCTCTAAGCTAGATTTTCACCTCAAAGTTGAAAAAACTCGCTGCGAAAAGTGTTCCCCAAAGTTAAAAAAAACCTTAGGAGAAATTTTTTTTCTCAAAACTCACTGACCCATGAAAGCATGGATCTTTTACAAGTGTAAAATAATTTTACACTGAAATGTAATTATTATGTAAAATATCCATGGTGGAAATAAAAAGAAGAAGCAAGATGGAAGTTGGTCACCAGAGGCTGTCGCCACGACCAGCACCATGGATCTAGAGAGAAGAAGGAGAAGTAGGATGGAATCGATAGGTATCTAACAACCGATTGTCCACTCCCGAATTTCTGGAAAAATAACATGTTGCCAAGGAAACTCTGGGGCAAGAACAATCCGTGCCCTAGAGTTGCTACGGTACCAAGTTTTTTGTTTATTTTTTGCCCTGTCCGTACATGCGCAGTAGTGTTAAATTTCAGGTCTCATCAATTTGCCCTCTCTCTCTTCAGCCCCAGCCAGGGAGGACAAAAATCGATTTTATTCTATTATTTGACTAAAATTGATCCCCTAATATTTTAATCACTGGAAAGAAGTTGATGTGTGATTGTTCACCAATTGGTCATCTGTTTGTCGCAAAATAGGTATAGAAAATTAATGGATTAGAACGGAAAATGGATAATTTAAATTATTACTTATATCATGACATACATACTGCCCCTGGAGTCCGGAATAATGAAAAGAAATCGTATACCGTTTGGGTATCCCGATCAACCGCAGAAATATAGATGAAATGACCGGGCGATTAAAAATTCCGAATTTGACTTCTTTTGAGTTTTTCGATCGAATTCCAGGACCAGTAACTGGATCTTCTTCTGATTATGTGCTATTCTGTTCACTGACCAATCCCAATCTGAAATTTTTTGTGTGTAAGTAATTGAACTGGTAGGTACAAGTAGTGTAACGTAGAACGTCGAAAAACATAGTTCGGAAAGCAAAATACTTGAATTCGAAAAATCTCAAGTAATTATTTATTCATTTATTTATTTAAGTACGGGTAAGTCCAATTCGACACAATTTTACTAACATTTTGTAATTCAACATGTTGTACTATATGTAGATAGTTGAAATATTGGAAACTTTTTTTTTGACTTGTTTTATTGCACCAAGTTACAACTTATAAGCAACATTCTTCTGATACATATTTGGTGTACGTTGATAGAACTAAGATACTTCACTTAGTTCATATTGTCCTGAAATTTGCACTTCATGATGGTCACACTAAGGATTAGATCGTGTTGCTTGGTTCTCTTAAGTCATCTAAGCAGATCATCTGTGTTGAGTAGCTGGATGACATCCTGATTTACATGATCTTGGAGCCTCAAAAGGTGATTCATGGCTTGGCTGCGAACGAAGATAGAAGATAGTGAAGTCTGTCATCTCTAAAGTATCTGTATGCATCAAGGCAGCATCGCAGTACATTATTCATTAAGCACTGAATTATGTCTCGATTGTTCTGGGCTGTGCACCCTCACAGTTGTGCACCTTAAGTCCAGACTGGCTTTAGGACTTGCTTGTACAGTATGAGCTTATTGTGGACAGACAATTTTGACCGTCGGCCCACCAGCCAGTATATTTTTCTGAATTTAATCAAAAGCTCAGCTTTTTTCTTCTTAACGTGGGACTTCCACCTCAGTTTGGCATCCACCGTCGTTCCAAGATATTTCGCTTCATTGGCATACGATTTCACCTTGTTATCGAGAAAGGCTGGCACATAGTTGATCCTCTTATTCGTGAAATCAACATGCGCTGACTTAGTCTCATTCGTTCTAACTACTCTCCATCTCACTGTCCAATCATGAATGCGGGAGATACAGAAATTTAGCTTGGTAACTGATTCACTGTTTGTTTCCCCAGTCGCTATAATTGCAGTTTCATCCGCAAACTTTATTACCGCAAAGATTATTACCCTCTGTTTCTGGTAAGTCAGAATTGTAAAGCAGGTACAGTGTATTGGAAACTAAGACGAGGAAAGATTTGTAGACTAATTACAGGACACAGGAGAGGAGGCAACTAGTGGCCTTAAGACTGAAAGGGAAGAGTTAAAAAAGTCAAAATTTGGCTGAAAGGACTGAAATAGATGAAATGAAAAAGCTTCAAATCAATGATTAATTGGATCTAACTCGACTCAATATTAATTATTACGCATTTTTTCTTTAATCATTACATTTCGTTTTTATATAGCTTCTAATCATTTTGCAATCAATATCAAACAAAGAATTCATACAATTTTAATTTATGTTTTATGGTTGCGTTATAATCCGTGCGCATTATCAAGACAGTTGATTGGGCCATCGATGCGAAACATTAAATGTTGGGTTTGAACATCTATCATGAGGTTATTAAAATTTTACTGTGCAATTGTCGGTTGGGCAACATCTTTTTGGTTGCGGAATGGATGGTTGTGTCAAACTCCACTACTTTCTACCTACGAGTTTTTCAAGTACCGATGCTGAATCTATCTCTTATGATAATTATCTTTGTCGACAAGGGATCTTGGAAATAATATTATGCTCTAAGAAGAAATTTTGAAGAATTTCACTGATTTTCTCAATACACGCGGAAGGAGGGGGGGATAAACAGAAATAAATTTATACTACATAATTAAATCATTTTCAAAAATAACAAATTTATTAGGTACAAAGTATCAAGCATTGGACATTCAATAATGGAGTAAAATGTAATATACAGCCATTATCTCCTATTTCATATAACTTTTAAAGCTTCATTAAACCATTTAGGGTATGATACATTATATCGAAGAGATATTGTTCTGGTGATGAAGCAATTTACTTTCAGTTAAATTTCAAATTGATGAAAATTTACAAATCTGCGTATAAACAAATGCGAACTGGTAACAACTATTGACGAGCTACTTTAAATCAATTTATTGTGTTGAGAATAAAATAATTGAACAAACGAATTGGTGAATTGTTAATAGAATAACAACCTTTCAACATAACAAGTATGATACAATAAATAAATAGCTACTAAACTACTTTGCTTCAACCTAAGTAGGAACTTGATAACATAATATTAACAATCTATTGTAATTTATACACAAGAAAGAGGTTATACATACATCCTTATTTCATTTTAAGAACCTAAAAATGAAGTTGAGCGTTCCTCTACAAAACGATGTATGGTAGAATTGTTGATACGCATTGATTAAAAGAAAGAAGGTGTTCTTTGGAATGTACGTAATGGCGAACAGGTTAGGCCATCATCAGGCACAGCGAGAACCAAAGGAATGGAAAACTTCGCCTTAAGGCTCGATTACACAGGGCGAGTTTACTAGCTACTAGCCAGCGAATTCACTAGCCGCTAGTGAACTCTCCCCGTGTCATCGGCTCACTAGCTGACTAGCAGACTAGCTGGCGAGCTGCTGGAAAAGTTGACGACCCGGCTACTTTACAAGCTACTCGCTAGCTAGTGAGATTGTGGGCCAGTAAACTCGCCCTGTGTAATCGAGCCTTTACTTACTGCTTAGAGCCTTAGGCTAAAATTCAAGAAACGTGGAACATGCTTTAGCCGCGCTTTATGGCGGAGTAGGGATGAGGTGGACGGGTGGAGAATAAACCCCGAGTCACCCTCTCCCCTTATCCTCCCTCCCGCGTGACACTTTTAGGGTAAACAATCCAAGGCTGAAGCATGTTCCATGCTAAAACACAGTCTCTTTGCCCGCTTGCCTGCCATGATTGTCCCCCTGATCCTACCATACCCTTTCAGTTCTCCGAGCCAAAAGGATTAAAATACCCGACTTTCATCAGAGGATTACCCGTCCCAATTATCGCCCAATGGGATTCAAGTCACCAGTGGCTAAAATAAGCTGATTTCTGCAATAAGCCTTCAACTTTTGTTTGTTACAAACGATGGCCTAACCGTCGAAATCGATTAAAAACTTTGTGAAATCAACATTCACTGTCTTATATTCCCATATAGAACCCGAAAATACGTCCTTCAGCCGTATGATGTAATTTTCTTGATTACCATGTACCAAAATTAAAGTAATCTGGTAACCTTGGCTGAGGGGCGGTAAACAGAGTATAGTATTTTCAGAAGACCCAAGAGCTTCGCTCTACCAACAAAGATGTAGTTTTTATCATCTCTTTAAACATTTTAGAATCGAATGGTGCCACTCAGAACTCTACAGACCCAATCGTTATCCTATAATATAGAATGAAAAATTTCAATTAAACGAAAAATAAAGTAGACACGTGAATGTGATTGGCGAATTGAATTTCACAGATAAATGAAGCCAACATTGAATCATTCTTACATGAAATGCCTAATGAAACTTGGTTGTGTGCAAAAGCATGATGAACCTGAGTAAAGCCCTATCAGATAAAAGTAGGTATTATTAGAGGTAGGTAATAATCTCACTCCGTACAAAATAAAATTAACTAACTCTAGGAATGTATGGTTCTACAATAATAACAATATTCAACACTCTGAAGGTCGCGCACGATCAGTGAGATCCACTAGCAAATTTTGGTTAGTTTCTGCTCCGACTTCTTTCCAAGTAATTTCCTCCCTTGAGATGCTACTGGCTTTGACATGAAAGGCCGTGCAGCTGGATTTTCAGTGGCAGGTCTAAGCGACCAAGTATAGAAGTTTCTCCGACATCAATTATTTGTCGTGTGGTAATTGTACACATTGCATGAAACTAGTTCGTTCTCTAAAATGTGTTTGATATTTCACAATTCAATCGTGCATAGTGTATAATTACCACATGCATGAAAATGAATATCAAGATATCGGAAATACTTACTTTCCTTCTTGGTCGCTTGGATCTATTAGGTAGAAATTGGAAAATTTAACTCCACAGCTAATTACACCATTGAATACGTCCATTTTGCTTTATTAATTCTTCCGACTCAGTCTCAAAACGACTGCAGCCCATAAAAGCGAGTCATCTCTAATCCTTGTACCGAATGAACGAGCCTTTGTCACTGATAACTAAGTCAGTGACGGTCCCAAATGAACGACCCGAGGTTTGTAGGTAAATACTAATACTGTAGTAGGGTAAAGTAGTATTGTAACTAGGCAAGCAACCAGTTCAATTGTTATATTTGTATATTGGTTGTCATGAGTCACACTATACAAAAAAATTTGCCAAGTGAGTGTGGCACATAGCTTCCTCGTATCCATCACCCGATTGTTTAGATGATTCAATGCATAGTAGTTGATCTCGAAACATCAATCTCTAAATACCTTGAACTACCCTCATAGGGGACCATCTACACGCTAATCTGAACAATCCTAGAAAATTTCATCAAATTCGGATGAAAAATGTAGAAGTTATGGCTGTTACAAGGAATTCACTTTGCGCTTGCGCAGCAACTACTATTAGTCTGGGGGAGATGATTTTCGTAGGGGACCATCTACACGCCAACCGTCACAATCTCTGAATATTGTTGGAAAATGCAGAAGTTATGGCAGTAACAAGGAAATATACTTTTGCGCGTGCGCAGTGGCTACTATAAGTCCGGGGGCAGTGATTTTCATAGGGGACCATCTACACCCCAATCCGTACGATCCCCGAAAATTTCATTGAAATCGGATGGGAATTGTAGAAGTTATGTGTGTGGCAAGGATTTCATGACAGACACACAGACAGACAGGGAACCAAAATTGTTCAGGAAGGTCTGAAACGTAACGCGAGTGAGAATTTTGATTTTGGCTAACTTTTTTTTAACCTTGAAAAGTGAAAACAAAGCTTTGTAGACTCGGAAGCAATATAGCGTGATTTGACATGCAAGAATTCGGTAGTTCTTATTCCTAATAATGTAGTTCTAGGAACACTACAGAACTCTCTTATTTGAATCCGACCGTCAGAATGTCTGTAGTCTGTAAATATCTTCCCAGCTGCTCCCCGCGTCCTTTATTTCTTCACTTTTCTCCTTTCTACTCGCCCTATATTTCTATATTTTCTATATTTCTATCTTTATCCCATCCTCGTCGCCTCTGAAGTACTCCAAGAACTACATTATTATGAATAAGAACTACCGAATTCTTGCAAGTCAAATCACGGAATTACGAGTATCTTCTATTGCATGACTCATGACAACCAACAAACGACTATAACTATTGAACTGGTATCTTGCCCAGTTACCAGTACAAGTATAAAACGTTGCGATGAGCCACTTTCGTCGATCAATTCGTGCCGGATCAGTTGCTTGGCCATGATGAGGACGATCACTATTAATGTTTGGTGGGAATAACAATTTTTATCGTCATTCTTGATTACTATGATTGGGAAACGTTCAGCAAGAATTGTAACAGATAGGAGTGCTACTCAAATAGCGACCGAAGAAAATGAGCACAACCAAGAAAGCCTGACCGTGTCGTTCAGACAGACATTCGTAATGACAAAAGTAATGACAAATCAAACGAATATTCACGAATTAACAATAAGACAATAACAACATTTTGGTTTATTATTTTCAATAATGAACGTTTGGAATCTTTTAACTCGGCAATTTTATATAATTTTATTCTAGATTTCACATCCTATCATCTCTTTTGGGTACCTACTCGCTCTTACGGGAGTGTTATAATCATTCTTTTGGTATCACAGACGCTCGTTCGTTTACCCACGGGAGGCTCTGGTTCTTAATTTTTATCAAGCTCGGTCTTTTATCGGGTTCTGGTTAAAACCGGTAAGTATAATTTTGGATGAACAACTTTATTCGAGATGGATCTCTCAGGTCTAATATAGACAGTAACAATGTAAAACCGCGTACCTAAGTTGAAGAAAAGTTGAAAAAAAAAACGAAATTTTTCAGGAGGCGTAAAAAACTTCTAAATTACTTAAAAATAAGATGCCAAGTGGGTGAGGCACATAGCTTTCTCGTATCCATAACCCGATTGTGTAGATGATACGATGCATAGTAGTTGATCTCAAAACATCAATATCTAAATACCTTCCACTACCCTCATAGGGGACTTTACACTTCAACCGGCACAATCTCTGAATATTGTTGGAAAAACGCTGCAAATCATTGCTCAAAGGTTTATTATTTTCTGTATAGATCACCCTTCTGTATAGATCACTGGTTCTCCATCAATAGCACCTACCACCATCTGTATTCTCCCTTGACCTTCCCTCTCAAATTTCAGCTTCCTGCGTTCAATAGGATTGAAAATGACTTCGGAGCTCACTCAGCTGATCAGTGATCTGAAGAGTGAAGAAGATCTCCTCGAATGCTGAAGACGCCTGGAAGAGCACTTCCATTCAATAGGATTGAAAATGGCTTCGGAGCTCACTCAGCTGATCAGTGATCTGAGGAGTGAAGAAGATCTCCTCGAATGCTGGAGACGCCTGGAAGAGCACTTTCATTCAATAGGATTGAAAATGGCTTCGGAGCTCACTCAGCTGATCAGTGATCTGAAGAATGAAGAAGATCTCCTCGAATGCTGAAGACGCCTGGAAGAGCACTTCCATTCAATAGGATTGAAAATGGCTTCGGAGCTCACTCAGCTGATCAGTGATCTGAGGAGTGAAGAAGATCTCCTCGAATGCTGGAGACGCCTGGAAGAGCACTTCCATTCAATAGGATTGAAAATGGCTTTGGAGCTCACTCAGCTGATCAGTGATCTGAGGAGTGAAGAAGATCTCCTCGAATGCTGGAGACGCCTGGAAGAGCACTTCCATTCAATAGGATTGAAAATGGCTTCGGAGCTCACTCAGCTGATCAGTGATCTGAGGAGTGAAGAAGATCTCCTCGAATGCTGGAGACGCCTGGAAGAGCACTTCCATTCAATAGGATTGAAAATGGCTTTGGAGCTCACTCAGCTGATCAGTGATCTGAGGAGTGAAGAAGATCTCCTCGAATGCTGGAGACGCCTGGAAGAGCACTTCCATTCAATAGGATTGAAAATGGCTTCGGAGCTCACTCAGCTGATCAGTGATCTGAAGAATGAAGAAGCTTTTGAGCAATGATTTGCAGCGTTTTTTACCCACCAACATTTGTTTTACCTACCAACTTTTTTTTACCTACCAGCTAGGTACTACCTACCACACCATACTGGTTTCACACCTTCACAATCAAGTTTATTAGAAAGAACTAAACGCTTCACACTCGATTGGAAAAATAGAAAGCTTCATATTGAAATTTGATTACTGGTTACGCAGAAGGCAAAACTGTATACAAATCGAAGAAATGAACAGCGATCGCATTTTAGTCCGATAAAATTTGAATGGAGATTAGACCTCTTTTGCGATTCACACTCATGATTCTGTTTTATCGGAGGAAAACCTTCAAGTACTCGTAGGGACCGAACGGTTTGTCCTACAGAGCTCCGGGTGGTCTCAAAAATTTTTAAAAATTCAATACTATTTAAAATTGGTGAAAAAACGATACCTTTATTTAGAGAGTTTTCGAGCTAGGGCACTCTTGAAAATTTCAACCCTTAATTTTCACCCCTTAGAAGTGACCTACATCAACCAAAAACTTCGCGGCACAACTAGACCCCAAATGGAGCCCATATACCAAATTTGAACCAAATCGGTCCAGTGTTGCTAAGAAAAGTGCCGCGGACGGCGGACGGGGGACGGCGGACGGCGGACGGGGGACGGCGGACGGCGGACGGGGGACGGCGGACGGCGGACGGACATTGCAAATTTGGATTCTACGCACCTTGAAACGTAAAGTGACAAAGTTTGAGGGGGGGTTATAAAAATTTTTTGCGATACGATCACATAGGCTTATTATTAGAAATAATAAACCAAAAGTAGAAGTTATGACTGTAAAAAGGAAATATACTTTTGCGCATGCGCAGTGGCTACTATCTATCCGGAGGTTATGATTTTCTTAAGGGACCATCTACACGCTAACCCGAACAATCCCTGAATATTTCATCGAAATCGGATGAGGATTGTAGAAGTTATGGCTGTGGCACGGATTTCATGACAGACAGACAGGGAACCAAAATTGTTTAGAAAGGTCTGAATTGTAAAACGCGAGTGGATATTTTGATTTTGGAGAATTTTTTTTTTTTCAACCGTGAAAGGTGAAAACAAAGCTTCCGCTACCTTGGTAGACTTGGAAGCAATATAAGTTTTTTACGTCTCCAGAAAAATCTCGTTTTGCTTCCGAGTCTACCAAGGTAGCGGAAGCTTTGTTTTCACTTTTCAAGGACGAAAAAAAAAGTTCTCCAAAATCAAAATTTCCACTCGCGTTTTGCGTTTTAGACCTTTCTGAACAATTTTGGTTCCGTGTCTGTCTGTCTGTGTGTCTGTCTGTCTGTCTGTCTGTCTGTCTGTGTGTCTGTCATGAATTCCTTGTAACGCGCATAACTATACGAAGTTATTGTCCGATTTCGATGAAATTTTCAGGGATTGTGCGGGTTGGTGTGTAGACGGTCCCCTATGAAAATCATCATCCCCGGAGTGATGGAAGCGACTGCGCATGCGCAAACGTGAATTCCTTGTAACGGCCATAACTTCTACATTTTCCATCCGATTTCAATGAAATTTTCAGGGATGTTACAGAATAATATTTAGATGATCCCCTATGAAAATCATCACCTTCGGACTGATAGTAGCCACTGCGCATGCGCAAACGTGAATTTCCTTGTAACGGCCATAACTTCCACATTTTCCACCCGATTTCGATGAAATTTTCAGGGATTATGTAGATTAGGTTGTAGATAGTCCCCTATGAAAATCATCACCTTCGGACTGATAGAAGCGACTGCGCATGCGCAAACGTGAATTCCTTGTAACAGCCGTAACTTCAACTGTCCCCCAGGGGTCGCGGGTTCGAATCCCAGCCGAGGCTAAGTATTTTTTTTGATCCAATCACATACATCTACTCACTTAATTTTTCATCCGAATTTGATGAAATTTTCTAGGATTGTCCAGATTAGCGTGTAGATGGTCCCCTATGAGGGTAGTGGAAGGTACTTAGAGATTGGTGTTTTGAGATTAACAACTATGCATCTGATCATCTATTTAATCGGGTTATGGATACGAGGAAGCTATGTGCCACACCCACTTGGCAGACTTTTTTTCAACTTACGCGGTTTTACATTGTTAATGTCGATATGGCGATATTTGTAATTTCGGGGGCGACCTTCGGAGTGTTAATGACGTAATAATAACCAGAAAGCGTAGGTTAATAACTTAATCGACACTAATTTGGGAAAACTGTGATCTTTGTAGAAGAATTGGCCAGTATCTTTTTTCTCTTAAGGTGCAAAAAGAGAAAATGTTCGCAATGCGCAACTTTGAAATTTCACGATCATATTCTAAGGCAAAGAAATTGTTTGTTCCGCGCTTTTGTAGCAATAAAATGCTGGTCACTCTGCAGGTACATAAAAATAATCAACCGTTGAGTAATCATTTACAGAGTTCTTTGGATATTAAACATTTACATCCTCTGGTTCAGAAAAAAGACCTACTCGTAACTGACATTTACGCGCAGTAAAACGGCTATGAGAGTAATTCACGATGTGGCAACAAACTCGTAAATAACAAGAATCAATGGGAGGTAGACGTAGGCATGAGAAGGACGACAAACAGTTATCAAAAATATGTTCTTGAGTGTATTGGATCTGTGATTGGAATAGTTCTGATCTTTTCACTAGTCTTCCAGTGGTAGAACCCGGAGGGCGGCGCCCCCTCGGCCCATTTTCCGAATTTTGTGATTCACAGTGGCTATCCTGAGGGCTGTAATTCACAGCCCCTATCCTGAGGGCTGTGATTCACAATGGCTATCATGAAGGCTGTTATTCACAGTGGCTATCCAGAGGGCTGTGATTCATAGTGGCTATCCTGAGGGCTGTAATTCACAGTGGCTATCCTGAGGGCTGTGATTCAAAGTGGCTATCCTGAGGGCTGTGATTCACAGTGGCTATCCTGAGGGCTGTGATTCAAAGTGGCTATCCTGAGGGCTATAATTCACAGAGGCTATCCTGAGCGCTGTAATTCACAGTGGCTATACTGAGGGCTGTGATTCACAGTTCCCTCCTAGAAATTACCTCCATGCAGGACTTAACCCTCCTCTCTGTCACACAACCCGCTCAGGGGTTAGTATGAGTCGCTTTCTTTCACATAACCTTTGTGTTTTTTTTTTCAATCTTGTGTAAAATGACTGAGCGCTTTTCTGACCCCAAATAATGGCTGCAGTGGCTTGAGGTCAAATTCGGAATATTCCAATCCTAATTCAGACTTTTCCAATTCAGTATGGATGGAATTCTCAAACTTTTGTACCACTTTCCTTACCGCTGTTAAATGCAACTCTGGGATATAAAAACGTTTAGTATTCGATGGGGACAGCAGGAGTTCATACAAAGGTAAAAAAACGTTAAAAAGCGTAATTGTAAAAAACTATGTTCACCAATACGTATTTCCGAGTTTAATGAAAAACTGTTTTTACCAATATGTTTTTCATTTTCAACTCCTTTAGATACACCAGGAGATGAGTTGAATATAACATTCAGACCGAAAAATATTCAAAAATATGGTAAATATTGATTTATTCGTTAGGAAGTGCCCGAAATAATAATAATTAAATTAGTTAAGAGCGCCGCGCTCCTGGGTCTACCACTGGAAGGCTAGTAGTATTCCCCTATTTGGCTCATGTTTAGTAGGGGATGCAGTGTTCGTGACAACTGAAAAACTGCATTTTAGGTCACCATACGGATATCAGAATTTTGAACTAATAAGAGTTCGATGGCTGACAGTTGATTAATATTTCTCGTGTTATATCAATCTGTGAGCGATGGAAAGAAATATCATGTACATATTACATAATATCATGTACCTACTATAAATATCATGTATAGTACTAAAAATATCAAGTACTAGAAATATTATGTACAAATACATGCAAATGGATTGAAAAATGAAGTTCAGAAATATTGAAGAAAGAAAGAAAGAAGATTAGAAGAAAGTTCAAGGTGAGAAGAAAATGAAGAGGTCTGTCGCACGGGTAATACTTCCAGCAGTAAATCTACATACGAAATCCCTGTACTGAGTTTTACTTAAGTATATTGTATAAATGGATTGAAAAATAAAGGTAAGAAGTTGAAGTAAAAGAGAAAGGAAAATTGGTGGTAAGAAAACGAAAGCGTTTGTGGGGGGCATGCGTAGTATTAACTCACCGACAAAATCCCTGTATAATCTGTTGATGGAGTGCCCTAACAGGAACATGGTACACGTATACTAATATTTGTCACTTGTACTTAGAGAGTGTACTTAAGTGGACTTCTTTACATGGGCAGGCGAGATGACTGTAGCGCTATGCGTAGCGCTATTGTCTCAGCTGGGAGACTGAATTGTGATTAAGGTAAATAGGTATAAAAATAGGGGATGTAGTGGGGTTCGAACAAGCAATACAATTATCATCAACAGTTAGTCTACTCACGACCCCATCGAACAATGAATAGCTCCCCTACTAACAGTCAATATTCGCGACTTCGTGCAATAATATCACTGAGCCCTCTCGTCAGGACTCCTTTATCTTTTACATGAAGGAAAATTCAAAATAAGGTACCTTAAATCTAGAAGGTTTCATGCGTTATGATTTTACATTTTTGTCTTCTTTAGGCACTATCTCATATTTGGGTTTCCCGTTTTTCAAGTCCTGCATCTCTTTCCCTGTCTTCGTGTCGTCTTTCCCTTCATCTTCATCTTCGTCGAAGACGTTGAGATCTTTAACGAGGTACCAGACTCCCGTGTCAAATAGCGTCCCAATACCGACGAAAACTAAAAAACAATTCGATTTTTAATTAAAACAACAATCAAATGTTCGATAAGTATACAATAATAATCAATAAATGAATCCGTTTTGACGTCTATTTCTTATTGGAACCTCTAAAGGGACTCTTAGCGATGGCAGAGTTTCTGCGAAGGTTAGCGGCTAATGTATAAAGTCTGAAAATAGAGCTGTTCAGATTTCATTAGTCGGTATAGATTGGCTGTTGAGTTATAAAGACAACTCTGTTTTTGTTTATGTTAAAAAGCTACAATTTGTAATCTAAGGTCTAAGATAGACTAGATTTAGATTAGATCTAAATCTAAGGATCTATGTATAAAAGCGATCGGAACTGTTGAACTCCTGTTCATCAAGACTCTTGTTGACCATGATAACTACTTGATAGGTAGCCACAGGCATCCATATTTACGTGCCAGATAATTGAGAATAATGGGTACTCCTCCTAGGGTATAAATAGGGTACCAAGGGTTACTGTGAAAATGTCTACCAAGTAGGGAATAAATACGAACAAATATGAAAGTTGGTTCAAAAGTAAGTTCATAGGGGGTACCATCAATCAGAATATAAAGATAAAAATTAAGAAACATTTTTAAAAACCGTTGGGGTGTACACCACTTTTTGATATTATCCCCAGCCCGATCCAAACATTTTTGGTATTGTAAGTCTACTGATATTCATAGGAGATGTCAGAACAACTGAGGAGTTTTCTTTCAAACTTTCCCTCATTTTTCTATTATTATGGCTTATTTGAATATTGATATTTTATGATTTCCAACGAATAGATTTACTTTCTATTAATGAGCGAATTAAGTAGTGAACTTACATGCGGCTGAGAAACAAAGAACGTATCTCAGTTGATGCGCATTGTACAGCCAACAGTTTCCATTTCCTGTACAAGTTCTGCCCCAAACGAGACATGTAGTATCTGTTGACAATTACAGAAAGAAACATTTTTAAATTATTGATATTCAACAGCAAAACATTCCTTTTTGTAACAAATACATATTATTGTAACTTTGATTGAGAAATTCTCAGACTGAGACCTTGAAAGAAAAATGTTTTCTGAAATACTAATTAATTTGTCCATATTGAATAAATTTAAGTTTGTGTATTTGTAAGGAATTTGAATGAACATATTCTATGTTTTTGTCTATCCATATTAGTTTGTTTGAAATCGTTAAATTGACCAATATTTGGTTTTTGAATATTGTAAATTAATTTTTCTGAATTTTAAAGTTTTTTCGTACAAAAATTCATCTTCTAATGCGATAAAGTGAGTTCGATATTCGTCGATGAATTAACTGGATACGGAAGAGCTAGGCAACCTCATGTGTAGGAATCATTGGCGTTACAGCCTACATTTGGTTTGAAGGGGCTAAGTGAACATAGTATTCTAGGATATCAGAATATCTCAGAGCGCAGGAATGAACAAACGATACAACTTTAACTTTGTTACAGTCCAGATGAAATTACATTATTTAGTATCGAGATCCAATGAAGAAGCAATGGCAAGTGAGTAATCTTGAAACAAACCTATGAAACGGATATGATATTATACCTTCACAATATTGCTACAGTTTGTACTTAATTATTTCAATTCCACCTACGTTAATTGGCTTAACATTATGAAGAAATGTCACTTACCAATGATATAGCCGAAAATTATGGGTGAAGGGATGAAAGCCAAGAGGCTCACAAGAAATGAGCCGAATCCCATCGACGCTGGTTTGTCTTTTTCATCAACACACCTGTAAAATCGATAAAAACATTCATTAGGAATTTGGTTGTGTTTCACTATCACTTTCCACCACCGAAAATACGCAAATAATTAGGTACATTACCACAATATTTTTACTGAAGTTACTTCTGCTAGTGGAACCAATTCGCTATACAAATTAGTTCAATAATGACCGGGAAACCATTATTCTTCGGTCTAGGACCTAAGCTCCGAGTTTTTGTTGGTAAAGTTCTCCGGGAGGCCTCATTCGATTTCTAATACTGGTATTAGAAAATATTCATTTCGTGAGAATTTTTGTTGTATTAGGAGTTTTTACCAGCCAAAGACCAATCGTTGTTATCGTAATACATCCCATATTTTCGACCCCTCGCATATAATCAACAGTTAATCACTGAAGACTCGACAAGGATACCACGTCTTTTGGTTGGTATCTTTCTTGTAAGAGTGTTTCTTGGTTATAGTATTTATTTTTTCAGTGCATCTAAGGCAAAAAGCCCGGGTTTTTCCAATATCTATGACAAGTAATTCATTAATTATTTATCTGCTAGTAAGTCAGCTTGCTTTGATCGCTTATTATGATTATATGCAAAGAGCAAAATGTTCGAAAATATCCCTTTTTCTTTCAGCCTTGTACTGTATTCATGTACCATATTTAGTGATGAGTGGTTGAGCCGTTTGTCTCTCATTGGTTCCAAAACACAAACAATCAAACAGTAAAAAAAACCATAATACTTCCCCGATGCCCGAGCAATCACGGAGAAAATCGATTCTGACAGGGATCCCCTATTTAAGAGGGTGAAAAGGACGAAGCAAAAATTTCCCACTGAAATCGGTCCATCTATTTAAATCACTGCATACAATTTTGAAAACTAGCCTATCCCCTTCCGGTGAGCATACTGAATAAAAGTTCAGAGTTGGTGAATATCGGTTGTTCGAGCCACAGCAGTAGCTACCTACCCAGGTGCTGCCATCTGACGACGCTATCCTTCTTCGCTATCTTCTAATCCTTCTGGTGACTAGCCCAGCCCTCTTTTACATCTTCTCGTCCTCTCGTGCCCCACGAAACTCCTAGTGCATTGCCGCAATTTTATCGTAAAGTTTTGGCGAATTTAATTGTCAGTAATCAGTCATTAAATGAAATGGGGGAAATTTTCCCCCTCATTGGCCGCTATTTCAGAGTCATTTTAAGTGGTTACGCACAAGTATTACATTCAAACGTTGTTTAATAATTTATACATGGATTTTGAACAGTCGGGTAACACGGTCGGTTTCCTCCTTCAACGGATCTTCCAGAACAGGGAAGACACCCCCAGGCCTGTGGAAACATACTGCAATGCATCGTCTGGTGAGTCATCAGCCCTTATATTTCATAATCCGTGATTTTCTATTATTTATACAGTCTGCTATTCGAATAATAATATTTTTCCAGCCCCACTAAGATTGAAGCCTTTTTCCAATCGATGGGCGTGTGTGCTCTGTGCACACATCGGTTGAGCTATATGGCTATAATCGGTCCCGAATAGACAGAAAAATAGATGTGTATATGAGCATTTTTATAAAGGTCACCTCATGGCAACGAGGAAGTTGGTGGCTCGTCCACTGGCCCCGAAGAACTTGAGGACGCAGACGATGGCGAGGAAGATGTGGAAGCGGCCCTCGCAGTCGGCAGGACAAGGACCAGGATTCGCCACCGAGGGGAGAGGATCGCCGCTCGCCGTTTGGTTCTTCACGCAGGAACAGTCCGTGAAAATCTGTGCCCAACATTGAAATTATACAACATTTTCGTTCCAAAATGTGAATAATGACGTGAGCAAGATCCGTACCTCAATTAACTCGTACGTACGTACTCTTTCATGAATATTTAGGTGTTATTTCTACTCTGGAGGTAGTAAGATGGTTTCTTGAAGACCCACTTAATATATGTTTATTCTTCGAGTAAAGTACGTTTCACTCATATTTCACTCATTGTTATGATAACTTTCTAGATTTTGTAAAGGTTCATTGAAATTGTCTGTCTTTACTGAGGCACTTAGAATGGGGGGTGCGCCTTGATTTTTTCTAGATTTTTAATCAAAAGGCTACATCCTGAGAATTATGGCACCAACCGCGACCTTCTAGCGTGAGTAGATCTGTTTTTATGATTTTTCAAAGTTTCGACCGTTTATGACGTCACGCGCCCCTCTCGCCTGGGCTGGACCCCCCAGCCCACTGTGACGTCATAAACGTTCGAAACTTTAATAATTCATAGGAAAAGATTTACACACGCTATAAGGTCGCGGTTGGTACCAAAATTTTCAGAATGAGGTCTAGTTAAGATTAAAAATAACAAATAAACAGTTCTTCCTACACAGACGCACACCCTATTGAAAAATGTCACCGAAGTAAGTAAGAAGTAAGTTACCTTAAGGAGGTCTCAGTCGATCGCCGTTCGTTCCTCTTTCGGGTCAATATTTCCCTAAATTGCAGGGGCTCAAACTTTAATAGTTGTACCTAAATTTGAAATGTTCTAGGATTTTCGAAATTCATTAGTGCATGGGTGTGGGGAATTGAAAAACTAAAAGATTGCCACTGAAATCATTAAAATCGAACAATAATTGCCGGAGAAATATGGGAAAACCCGTTTATTCAGTTTGCTTTTCCCATATTTCTCTGTCAATTATTGTTCTTGACCGGCTAAGACCCACCAAGTGTGGACCGCGGGGCTGTCAGGAAATTTCACGGGGAGCCTCTCCGATACAACAAAATTCCATTGACAAACTATTCGCTCCTGGTGGCCCCACGAAGCTGAAATTTCACAGGTAGCCTCTGTGAAACTACAGAGTTTAAATGACCGCGCTGAATAGAATGAGAAATTATCTCAACGAGAAAATGGTGTAAGGTAAAGTGTAGGGGAAAGTGTAGGAGAGTAAATAGGTGTAGGAGAAATAACTGGACTAAGTGGAGGGTACGAATCTGACAGAGCGACTCAACTAAGAAGTGTACTTCAAGAAAAAAATTCTCTCCTCCAAAAAAACTATGATAAAGCTGTGCAGTAGGTCTAAAAGATTTGGGCCCCCAAAATCAAAATGTCTACCATTTTGGGTTTTAGAGTTTTTTAGTTTCTTGTCTGTCTGTCGGTCATCTGGTGAAGCTTCCTTTGATTCTATGTGAGAAAGCTTTACTGCCCACCCAACTTGGCAGAATTTATTTGCGTTCATGTTTACATTTAATTTCTAATTTATAGTGGGAAAATCGATCAAAAATTGGGATGTAGAATTTGGAAAGGAATATTTCACATGTGACAAGGGATATCTCATATCTAAGCTCTCCATTGTTCAGTTCACGAAACTAATAACGTTATTTCTATTCCAAAAACTAGGATGAGGCCTTATTGTCAGTAGATACGCACGAAAATTGATGTACAATGTATAATGAACAGTTGAATTCGTATTTTGAATATTTGATAAAGAGGGAAACAGGGTGGTAACTGAAAAGGGATCGGCAAATTGAAAAAATGTTGGTCATAATGTACCTACTAATGTCCACCAAATTTGGATCAGAACGATACAAACATTGTCAAGCCATGAGAGTAAGTAACTCAAATGATTCAACGTCCAAAAAATACTTGCAGGTACTTAAGTCACATAGCTATGTAAGCCCTACCTTTGAACCGTTTGGAAACGTCACATAATTCTGGCAACCAGCGTGACAAGGAGAGATGAAGGTTTCACCGTAGGAGCAGACAGGCGAGTACTTCACGAAGTCGCAGTGGCAGTCAGCGTTGCATTCGAATGTGGTCTGCAATCTAAAGAATAAGATACGAGTTAGAAATCCATTGAGGAAAATAGTATTCGTATACTCGATTCTGCTCCAGTACTGCCTAGTTCAGGGGGGTAGCACGCCACTCACAAAGGCCGGTGTGGCGACGTTGAAACACCGGTCTTTGTGGAGGTAAGGCTGGATCCCCTTAAGCGAATTTTTGCACCCCACCCCCACCCAACCCCCCACTGCTGATGCGGTATACGGGGGGATGAGGGGTTGGTGGGTAAAACGTCTCTTACACCCCTACTTTTAATAGGTAACCATTGTGGGCTCCCGCCCACTGGAACGCTTCTCCAGTAGGGTGGGGCCGGGTCATCGCCACCGACCCCCTTCGGCCTGACTCGTAGGTAACGTCAACGTGGACCAATCAGGAGGCGCCAAACAACACCTCGCGCGCCCTCCCCCCTCCGGCCGGAGAAGCGGCAAGAGCTTCTCCCCCACCATCACCGCCGCCCCCGCCAACACCACCTCGCGGGAGGAGGGGGGAGAGAAGACGGAACCTCGGGTCGGGCCTGGACGACACTACTCCCTCCCCAACCTCTGATCAGTTAACGTCCACCGAGAGCTCCCAGCCCGTGAGTCGTGTAACCGCCACAGTTTTCCCCCCCACGCCGCCACGCTGTACGACCCCCTGGACATCAGCGTCGCCACGTACCTACCTCTGCCACACAACATCGGAAGGATACGGAGTGCACAAACTAATTTACATTTCATTCCATTGGCCAATGAACTAGGAGTGACGTGTAGTCATAAGAGTAAAACCTAATAACATTAACAACATTTTCGCCACGAAGCTTATCTGAAATTGAACTTTAGTAGACTTTCTGATTGAACCACTGATTTTCTGACCTTGCATTGAACTTGAATACCAAATGATTAATGGATTGTAACGATATATTAGGAACCCATACTGAGTAAAGTACTATTCATACTCATCATAAACTTACCTTTAGCAAATCGCCACGAACTTTGAAGTTGTCCCTTAATTAATAAAAGTGCCATATATTTGTATTTTCGTTTACCTTTTGTCAGAGTATACCTGGTTACCAATTTAATAGTTGAGGTTAGTGCATCGCCACGCCTCGAGGTTTTGACAAGTCCCTTCAGGACCGCCACGTAAGCCCATCAGGCAGGAGCACCTTTGTGTATCCAAATTGTATTCAGCCCTTCAGGCTTTTAACTTTCAGCATAAATCGCCACGGGACGCTTCAGGTCGCCACGCTTTTTCACCACGCTTTTCGCCACGCATCTTTAATTCCAAATTCTTCACAGGTAAATACCTTTCTTTATAATTTATCTGTGTTTCGACTTTTGTCTTGTTTTCTTTTCAGCCAATATTCATTTTCAAATCAACCCCCCAACAACTCGTGCGATAGCTTGGGCTGTCGAGTTCATTAACCTAGTTGGTGAGCCCAACCGCCCAAGCGCCTAGATCCTCTAGGACAAAAAGACCGAAGATATACCTGCGAGTTGATAGCAGAGGTGAACCTTTCCCTTCACCACTGGTACCCAAGTTGCCAGGTATATCCGAAGTCACCATACTTACAAACTGGTGGCAGCTAGCGGGATTTTTGTGTGAGTTAGCCTCACACGGACCCACAAATTAAATCGTAAGTTTTTGTATCGCCACGAGTTGTTTTCAAAATTTAGAGTCATAAATTCAAATTTAAATAAAGCGAAACACATAGTCTAACCAGGTATACTGTTAGGTAGGATGTGCATCCGTTTATTGTAATTATAGGAAAAGTGACGTAAACGCAGCCTCCTATCTCGATCGCCACGATCGCCACGATCGCCACGATCGCCACGAAAATTCTTCAAAATTCCAGTAGTAACCTGTTTTTCTTCAATAAGACCGACACAGACGCAGACAGATTTTTCACCCTAGTGGTAGTAGTTAAACTCCAACACATTCACCTACACTTCTTTCTAACGAACCGACAAAATGTCTCTAAATTTGTCGGGAGCAAGCGACCGAGGAGAAGGTACACACTCCTCCGTCGGTCCCGAAGCAGTAGAAGCCATGACACAAACGATGAGGGAGATGAATATACTCCTTCAGCGTTATAACACAGCCACACACGAGGGTGAACGCGGGGACTTACCGCGCTCAGTATTTCTAGAACTTGAACCATGGGACCCAGACGCTTCAGGCGCACTCAGTGTAGTTTCGTTCTTTGCAAATTTTGACCTAGTGACCGCGGGCTTAACCTCTCAACAACGTTATCGAATACTGCGCACAAAAACACGCGGGATCGCGAAGCAGTTTTTGATTGACCGTGATGACGCCATGGACGTTGACAACGTCTACGAAATCGTCAGGGAGGACATGTTGCGGTGGTTCCAAAAAGAAAACCCCCAACATGCGGCCGCTTCACTATGGACAGTAAAACGCAACGCGACGGAGACGCTTCGGCAGTTCGCTGACCGCGTGAGAGGCTTGGCGCGCTGCGCTGTGATGGAAGAAGGAGCGCGTCTGCGACGCCACGAACGAAACGATTGGGTGGAGAAGAAGACGATGGACGCTTTCATCCGAGGCGTCGGAAAGAACATGAGTGCCCTCCTAATCACAAACCGACCGAGATGCATCCAAGACGCTCTAAGCAAAGCCGAAGAACTCGAGGAAACCCTCGATGACACGACCGACTTAGAAGAAAGATGGGATCTGGCGGCCGTCACGAATGATCGTCGGTGCTACAACTGCGGTAGCCACGATCACTTCGCCGCACGATGCCCACGCAAAGATGACAACACGCAGAAATACAACCGCCACAAAGAAGAAGACCACCGCCGGGACAAACAAAATGAACCACGAAACGAGGAAAAACCGACTCCGCGCTATCCCTGCATGTTTTGCGCCGATCGAACACATTTTCCCGTGAACTGTCCCTTTAGTCCGCATAAAACAATTTTTTGCGATTTTTGTGGAATGAGAGAGCACTTGGAACAAGATTGCTACAAGAAGAAACGCCTACTCCCCGTATCGCAACCCGTGATGGCACCAGCACACACAATGGAAGTTGTACGCTACAAGAAACCCGCAGAAGAGAACCACATCCCCGCCGTGGAAGCCCCCATGTCACGCACAATGAAGATAACCGTTGGACTAGGCCCCGAAGATCGCGACATGATCGTTGATACCGGCGCCACGCTTTCGGTATTGTCTTCTCCTGTAAAAGGGATCAAACTGCTTCCGACGCGCACTGTCGCGTGGGGCGCGGACGGGATGCCGCTACACTTCGCAGGGGAACAACGCCTCGTCACGCGACTCGGTGGTTGCACTTTCGAACACACCTTCCTCGTGTTCGCGAGAAAAAGCGCCACACTCGATTTGCTAGGACTTGACGTCTTGAGACGCGTACCAATTACCTTTACCACGGGTCCAACCATGAAATTTCACGCACTGGAGGAGAAAGCACGACCATATACTCCTGTCGACCTACTCGACGAGCCGTATAGCGTGGGGGTGGTGTTGCGACCGGATTGGCGGGAAAACGGGACGCTTGGTAGTCAACAACCACATTTTGACACAAGCGCACCCATCCCTAGTACCTTTTCGGGAGTAACAGCCACTCCCCAAGTTGACGAACAAGCGACGCCTGTTCGCCACGCGCATACTGACGCCTTGAGTACGCCGACCACGCCCGCCACAAACATCAGCGGAATCGGAAGTATGAAATTTTGGAGTAGGAATTATGGTGGCGTCACCACGCCGATAGACGCACCCGTCAATCTGTACGACCACGCATCTCGCCACGAGATCCCGAATAATAAACAGACGCCTAGAAACCCCGAAAGAGTCCCCGAAGAACCAAGAAGAGTACGTTTTGAGGACATGGTGACCGTTTATGGTGATGAAGAACTAACCACGCATGAACAAGCGACGCCAATTCGATCCGATACAAGCTTCGAAAATTCTGAAAATTTGTCGCTCGACCAATACATTGATGCAGCTGTCGAAAGGGCCATCCGAAAACTCGACGCGCCTGTCGCCACGATGATACGGAGCTTTAACGCCACGCCCGATCGACACGAAAACATGATCATCGCCACGCCACAGCGACTCAACGATACCGTGATGGTTACACCACACCAACATGACAACATGGTGGTCGCCACGCCAAATCGCCACGTCGCCACGGTGGTCGCCACGCCCGAAAAAATAAATACAGATCTTGACATCCTAACAATGTTGAACGAGGAAAAGAAAATTGAAAATACACCTGACATGCAGATTGAGAAAATCGTCACGCAGCACCTCAAATCACTGATGCAAATTGAGGGAGCACACGCTGACCGAAGCCCGAAAAACGACGAAAATGTTCAAAACGATGAAAAAAGGGGGTTAATTAACACCCTGCAAGATGACAAAGAAAATGAGGAATGGGAAGAGGTCCCCACTGACCAATGGGATCCGCCATTGCCCGAATTTGACACCGTTCTCAATGACAAATTGAAACATCTGAACGAAACGGACGCAGAACCGACGAGGAATTTGTTGAATACATTCCGGGACTTATTCAAGCCACCTACGGGGGAGGGGTGCAATTTAAATGTATCCCATGAGATAATCCTCACTCAACCCACCGTTACTCAACAAAAACCTTATCCGGTTCCTCACGCCCTTAGAGAAGTTGTTGAGACGCAGCTTAAAGACATGCTCGAGTCCGGAGTAATTAGCCCGTCCACTAGTCCGTGGAGCGCGCCCGTTTTATTAGTCAAGAAAAAGACGCCGCCGGGGGAAAAGCAGCTTTGGCGTTTTTGTACCGACTTCCGTCAACTTAACAAAATCACCAAAGGAGACGCATACCCCCTTCCACGACTACAAGAAACACTCGCCATGCTCGGACAGTGCAAATGGTTCTCCACGATCGATCTTATAGCTGGGTATCATCAAATTCCGGTACATGCCGACTCAAAGGAAAGAACTGCTTTCTCCGTTCTTGGACGCCATTTCCAATATGAAAAAATGCCCTTCGGGTTGAAGAACGCACCCGCCACGTTTCAACGCGCGATGAATGACGCGCTCGATGGAATCCTCGGAAACAACTGTCTCGTCTATCTCGACGATATCATTGTGTTTTCCGCCACGCGGGAAGAACATCTCGAGAAGCTCAACCAGGTTTTCACACGCCTATCAGAAGCTCGACTACAAGTAAATATCGCTAAATGCGATTTTCTCAAGAACGAAGTTCGATTCTTAGGACACCGCATCACCACGGACGGAATTCTCACGGAACCGGAGAAAACAAGAGCCATTAAGGAGTTTCCGATACCTACCTCAATGGTGAAATTGCAATCCTTTTTGGGCCTCGCCAGTTTCTACCGGAGGTTCATCCCTAAATTCTCCGAGATTGTTGTTCCGTTGACCGAGCTGTTGAAGAAGACTAATCCCTTCGAGTGGACCGAGAGACAACAAAGGGCGTTCGATGAACTCAAGGACAAACTGACCAGCGAACCCATCCTCGCTTACCCCGACCTGACGAAACCGTTTATCCTCGCAACCGATGCATCTGGCTTCGCCTTGGGAGCCGTCCTCTCGCAAAATTTTGATGGGGAAGAGAGGCCCGTAGCTTATGCGAGTCGCAAGTTGAACCCGGCCAAAACCAGGTACTCGGTCACCGAACGAGAGCTTTTAGCGGTTGTGTGGGCGGTCCGACATTTCCAGGAATACCTACTCAGACAAACGTTCGAACTCCAGACCGACCACATGGCTCTTACCGCCGCCATGCATCTTCGTGACCCGACTTCGCGCATCGGACGCTGGATATTACGCCTAGCGGAATATGACTTCATAGCCCGATATAGACCAGGTACACAAATGGGACACGCCGACGGTTTAAGTAGAGGCGACGTTGCGATTGTAACCCTCGAATTTCCGCGAGAACTCATGATTGCCGCTCAAGATTTGGACAACTGGATTCAAGCCCTCGTTCTCGATAGAAAACACGAGAATTTACGCAACACAAACGGCGTATGGGAAACACGCGTCCGTCAAGACGGAAAACACGAATGGGTACCACTAATTCCAACTTCGCTACGAGAATGGCTGATTGATCGCTGTCATAAGAACGAATGGGCAGGACACCCAGGAGCTGAAGTCACAGAAAAACTCGTACGAAGACTTGGAACGTGGCCCGGACTCGCGAAAGATGTTCGAGAGAATCTTCAACGTTGCGAAACCTGTGCGCGACGAAATACACCGTCCGGACTTCGGAATCCTATCCAAAGGCCGTTGCTTCCCGAACGTCCCGGACAGATCGTCGGCATAGATTTCGTCGGCCCCATCTCAAATGGAAACACGACCAAGTATATACTCACCGCCGTGGATCATTTCACGAAATACGCGGAGGCGTATATTACCTCAGATTGCACGGCTGGAACCGTCGCCCGAAATCTTGCGAACAAATACATTCCGACACACGGTGTTCCCGAAAGGTTGGTCTCGGACCGTGGTACCGCTTTTACGGCCGGATCAACACGAGAACTATGCAAAAATTGGGGCATAAGACAAATTTTTACCACAGCTTATCATCCAGAGAGTAACGGAGTCTGTGAAAGATTCCACCGAACGCTAGCCAACATCATAGCGAAAATATCCAAGAAGACGAAGGAATGGGAAAGTATGCTCCCCATTGCGCTTGCAGCATATCGCTCGACTCCGCACAAAAGCACGGGATTCAGTCCGAATTTCCTTACCTTCGGACGTGAATTGCGAATGCCCAACGAAACACTGCAGAGCTTGAAACCCCGCACCGATGAGACCACCACGATGAGAAATCTGAGAATCGCACGCGACGCCACCCACCAAAGCCTTCAAGAGGCGTGGCGGCGGCGTAGCGAAGCTATCAACTCACGACGAACTTTGAGGTCCTTCGAGGGAGGCGACGCCGTATATCTAAAGGACATGCAACCGCCACCCGGAGTTGTGAAGAAATTTTGGAGCCCATGGAGTGGTCCTTGGATAATCCTGAAGAAACATTCCGACGTTACGTATGAAATTAGAGACTTACCAGATATTCGAAGGCAAACTGTACACATCAATCGCCTTAAGCCAGCTTTCTTGTTGGGAGTACCAGACGACACGTTTATTGATCCCAACGACTCCCCGTCGAATCCACGAGACATTGCGACACCAGAACCCCTCGACACGACGATGATACCTGAAACAAATAAGGAAAATTGGTACGAAAGTTACGGTTGGTCGACACCGGCAGCCGTGGCGCCAGCACCTGTACCTACAACCAGCTCGAAAGAACACACGCCGAGGACACCTCGAGAAGAGGCGTCAACCCAACATAGTACTCCTTCGGAACTGGATCGTGACCTGGATGCGGATCACAATTTCGATCGCTCCACCGAACGTGAAACGGAAAGAAGTGAAATACATCATGGGACGGACGACCCTCAAACGAGCCGTGCTGATCGCCACGAGACTCCACTCCGCCACACCGATCACCATGACGAGTCCACCGATCGCAACGCCGATCGCAACGCCGATCGCAACGCCGATCGCAACGCCGATCGCAACGCCAATCGCAACGCCATTCGCAACGCCGATCGCAACGTTGACCACCACAAGGTGCGATGTACCGAAGAAATTAATGAGGATGGAGAGCCAATTGAATCTTCCGACGAGGAGTTCGAAGAAGCGAAGGAAGATCCACCAGCCAAGAAACTTCGTGAAGAAGCTGAGGAGACACCTAGTCGTTATCCATTTAGAACAAGGCACAAACCTGTTGACTATAGGCTACTCCACTTAGGGAAAAAGACACACTGACGGACTACTAGGGCACACATACACACGCAATACTGACAGACCCTTCAGGTCTAAATTACACTTGGACCCCTCAGGTCACCCCATTTCACTTGGACCCTTCAGGTCACCAAATTTAACTTGGATCCTTCAGGTCAATACACTTCGCTTTGATCCTTCTGATCGCCTAACTCTTATGGCTGCACTGTCCTACTACGGCCGTGCCTGAAAAGTTGAAGTACCAAAGTAGAAATGCCTATTGAAGCAAGTCACTTTTCCTAGGCCAGGATGTCACATAGGATATTGTTTTGTTTGTTGTAGGATATGGCACATGAATCTGAAGATGAGTTAGGGCTTGACGGAGGTCCAATAACACCAGACCCTGCCGTTGTTCTCATGCGAAGACGATGCGAACAGGAACGAGAGCACCTTAACGACCGCCCAGAAGGATTTGTCGAGACCGCAGCACCAGTCGACGACCCCTTTCCCACCTTGGAGACGCTCGCTAACTATGTTAGATTTACCATGTGCGGAGACACACCCGTCGCTCGCCAGACAACCGGGCGTGCGGCGCTGCAAACCGTCCTCGATGTCGCCATGTGGCTCCCGGCCTATCAACGAGTCACCCAGGAACGGAATGCCTTGCTCCGTCGGCAGAAACAGTGGCTCGAAGATAGGCGGGCACTAATCCTGGAGAGAAATGAGGCCATTGCGGAGGCGAAGCGGGCCAAGGCACAGGTGGACGCAGAGCCACCTGCGGCACGGACGCGGACATCTGAGGCACCCTCACAGGCACCAGCAGAGGCACCTGCGACGAGGTCTGCAGGAGCTGTGGGGAAGTTGGCCCCTTCCCCAGCTCCATCAGTGGCACCGACTCTCTCTTCCAAGTCTTATTCCCCCGAACATCCAGACTGCGGTATCCCTCTTCCATCGTCGAGCCCTCCGCCACGAGCGCCAAGCCGGACGGGCATCTTCGCCGATTCGGACTGGGACGAGGAGCTGAACTGCCAAACACCACCTGAGCCGCTACCCACTCCTGTCAGGGAACCCCAAATCCTACTGCAGGCAGGCAGCCCACCCCCGCCAAGACCTGGGTTGAAGGTGAAGATTCTGCGACGGAAGAAAATCACATGCCCCGTGTGCACCAAGACCGTACCGAAGCTCTTCAAGTTCCGCTGCCCTGCCTGCAAGGAGTTCTGGGAGCGGCTCAAGGCACTCCATCGCAAGGGCCAAGAACTGCCGACTTGCAAAGGGGATCATACCAACAGAAGAGATCCCACCCGATGCCGAGGCTGCCGTCGCCACGCCTACGAGCGGGCCATCAAGAAGGCACATCCTTCCGCACCCCTGGCAATCCCCAGTGTCGTCTTTGACGACCCTGGCTCCCAGGGGGACGGGGGGTGTGGGCTCCCGCCCACTGGAACGCTTCTCCAGTAGGGTGGGGCCGGGTCATCGCCACCGACCCCCTTCGGCCTGACTCGTAGGTAACGTCAACGTGGACCAATCAGGAGGCGCCAAACAACACCTCGCGCGCCCTCCCCCCTCCGGCCGGAGAAGCGGCAAGAGCTTCTCCCCCACCATCACCGCCGCCCCCGCCAACACCACCTCGCGGGAGGAGGGGGGAGAGAAGACGGAACCTCGGGTCGGGCCTGGACGACACTACTCCCTCCCCAACCTCTGATCAGTTAACGTCCACCGAGAGCTCCCAGCCCGTGAGTCGTGTAACCGCCACAGTTTTCCCCCCCACGCCGCCACGCTGTACGACCCCCTGGACATCAGCGTCGCCACGTACCTACCTCTGCCACACAACATCGGAAGGATACGGAGTGCACAAACTAATTTACATTTCATTCCATTGGCCAATGAACTAGGAGTGACGTGTAGTCATAAGAGTAAAACCTAATAACATTAACAACATTTTCGCCACGAAGCTTATCTGAAATTGAACTTTAGTAGACTTTCTGATTGAACCACTGATTTTCTGACCTTGCATTGAACTTGAATACCAAATGATTAATGGATTGTAACGATATATTAGGAACCCATACTGAGTAAAGTACTATTCATACTCATCATAAACTTACCTTTAGCAAATCGCCACGAACTTTGAAGTTGTCCCTTAATTAATAAAAGTGCCATATATTTGTATTTTCGTTTACCTTTTGTCAGAGTATACCTGGTTACCAATTTAATAGTTGAGGTTAGTGCATCGCCACGCCTCGAGGTTTTGACAAGTCCCTTCAGGACCGCCACGTAAGCCCATCAGGCAGGAGCACCTTTGTGTATCCAAATTGTATTCAGCCCTTCAGGCTTTTAACTTTCAGCATAAATCGCCACGGGACGCTTCAGGTCGCCACGCTTTTTCACCACGCTTTTCGCCACGCATCTTTAATTCCAAATTCTTCACAGGTAAATACCTTTCTTTATAATTTATCTGTGTTTCGACTTTTGTCTTGTTTTCTTTTCAGCCAATATTCATTTTCAAATCAACCCCCCAACAACTCGTGCGATAGCTTGGGCTGTCGAGTTCATTAACCTAGTTGGTGAGCCCAACCGCCCAAGCGCCTAGATCCTCTAGGACAAAAAGACCGAAGATATACCTGCGAGTTGATAGCAGAGGTGAACCTTTCCCTTCACCACTGGTACCCAAGTTGCCAGGTATATCCGAAGTCACCATACTTACACCATCGTACTTAATAGTATTACTGTATCGGCTGGTAGTTGGTTGTTGCTCGAAAGTTTACTGAGGATTATGCTTTCTCTTCTATCAAATCATCTTTGAAAGTAAGATATCTTTATAAGCGTGTTGTGGTACCCACAATTTTTCTCGTTTTCTCAACTCCCCTCAAACTTAATAAATTGACATAATGGCTTCCCATTATCAGTTGAGGATGGTAGGGTTGGGAAATATGGATGAAAGGAAGTGCCCTTGTAAAATGACCACCAGTTCGTATGAGCCCCGGACAACGCGAGCGGTGATACCTTGCAGCATTCCCGCCGAGATCCCCTACTCGTGTAACTCCGTGGTACTTTTTCCTCACCACACCCCGCGCCATAACCTTGATGTTTTTTGCTGCCACTACTTTTAGCTCCCATATCACATGCCTTAGATCAGTTCTGCCTTAATATCTGCTTTTTTAAAAGTATAAAACCTGTTGTTAAATCTACTCAGCGTAATAAATAGGGTACCTATGAGACGTATTAGCTGCTTAGAAACACGATGCTTTAACTGCTATAAAACTATCTTTGGAAGTAAGACGTTAAAAGTACCGTTGATGAGAGCACCAATAGACACCTTAATTCTCTGATATGAATTATGAACATCTCAAACTAATTATCTGTTTCTTATATTAACCCTCGGATAAGCGCGGCCTTACAAAAAACAAAAAAAAAACGGTGATACGGTGTATCATTTTAATAAAACGGTTTTTGAGAGAGGGAAAGGGTTTTGTGAAAAAGAATAGAGTTAATTTTTGGTCTATAACAAACTTTATTGTATAAGGGAAACCAACTTGTATGTATAGGAACTGTGAAAATTTGAGTCATTGAACAAAACTATGAAATACAAAAAATACCCAAAAAATTATTTGTGTCCACCTCATTTGTGTTGAAGAGTTAAAAACTAGACACAGTAGGTATTTATTGATTGGCAACATTACTCATAGGAAAATTTCAATTTTTTGTGAACATCGATAATTTGACAAGATAACCCCACTTTATAAAGAAAATTCCGGAAGTTACATGGATGCGCTCGGTGTATTGATTTGATACAAATCAGCTGCAGGCACAACAGGTGGCTCCTCTGACAGGCCAATCTATTATTATTATGAAGAGGATTCGAAGTTAGGAAGGTAACGAGAAGGGTACTTTCAAATCCTCAAGTGGGGGGGGGGGGGGCATAGCAACCTTTCAAAACTAAATTTTGCATCAGTTTGATACCGCGCGTATCGGAGGGTTAATAGAATTGTCTCCAGTATAGATTTATGTTTATAAACAGGCTGACTCACTCGTTTGAGGTTTCTGAGAGGCCCTTCTGGTCGTCGGTGAGACACCCCAGGAAACCGTAGGATATGAGGCCGCACACTGACAGTACGCTTACAAAGACGTTCCAAAGAGCCATCTTCCGCGCTGACGGCTTGAATTTCGACAACACGAGTCCACTACTGAGTAACCCAGCCGCTGCGAAGCCCAATCCAATCGTACCTGAAACGCTCAAAGACAACAATTTAGTTCTATTCTATCAAAAGCTTGCTAAGGTGATCGGATTCAGGCGTCATCGTCTGAACAAGAAAAAGTCGAAAACCAAGAAGCTACTGCAACGTATTCAACACAACGATTTTATTAGGCAAATTTTGGTTTTTCTAATCGTGATGAATATTTGAGTATTTATGTATCTAAACTCGTCCAAAATATCAAAAAAATATACAACAGTTCTACTGGGAGAATACTACAGTGTACACGTTTTCGCAAGCACAGAGACTACTATCTAGGAGTCATAGAATGATTTGAAAACGATTGATATAATTTTATTTTAGATTTTCCTAAATAATTATTGTGTTCCGTTCATGTAAAGGTGGGTTCGTAAATTCTTGATGCATGCGCAATTTCAGCAATTTTCATCAAAATTTTGTGAAATTTTTTTGACTAGGAAATCCTGAAAGATGAAGGGCGGATCGACATTTTCATCTTTATAGCTTGCTTTTCCAAGTGCACCACCATACGGTTTGGTAGGCTTAGAAGTATGGAAGTATGGATAACCCTAACTTAAGCAATATCTTACCTGTGACGAAACTGGCTTTGGCAGCGGATTGTTTGAACATGATTTCTGCATATTTCGTTCCGAACGTCCAAAATGGCATGTACCCCACGAGGTAGAAAATACCAGCGAAGTTATTGCACATGAGGATCTTGTTCTTGCACAGCCGCTTGATGGTCACGAAGAAATCTGGGAAATGAGTAGAAATTACACAATTTTCAAAGCACGATAACTCCTTCCTACATTTCATTCAATTTGATCAGTTTACAGAACGAACAAAATTTTTGTTTTGTTTTAATGGACGAAACTGGCTAAGCGGTAAAATGTAACAAAATTGAGTTATCTGGGTCAATCGATCTACCTGGGGAAAAGTACTTTTTTGGCCGAGTTGTGGGTGGTAAACGAATCGTGCAAGTATATCATCGTCAAAATAAACTCACTTCGTCATATTGACGGCTCTGGCGAATGAGGGTACTCAATCAATATATACCTATCACACAATATTATATTATTATTATATTACAAAATAAGACGAAAAGCTTCCATACGTTTTGCTACATCCGATTACAAAACCTAATATGGAGGAATCAGTCACTTCTTTAGATAACTGGATTGTGTGAATATTGATGTTTTGCTGAATTCATTAACTTATCAAGAAACCAAATTCAATTTTATCTGAACACCCATGAATTGATAACTACTTATATATATATACAGACGTAAGTACATAATAAAATTTACAAGATTTACAAAATTTGCCGAAAAATAATAGGTGAATTAAATTTCAAGTTCATCGTTCTTCAAATAAAGCATATCCAACTTCTGAATAATTACTTTCTAATTTCCACATAGTAAGAAATTTCTTGTTCTAGTAATCGAATATGTGATATTGAAGTCAACTCTTCATCTCTTTCTGAGAACCTAGGTATCTTCTGGTGCATGCGTGTAAGATCTCAAATTAACCCTAATCTTACCATGGTGTCGCTAGTGTCACCGTAAAACATCTTGGGAAAAAATCTCAGCTGTCCCAAGGTGTCACCATTTCAACTAGGTATACTTATTTAAATTGCAATTTAAAAATTAACGGACATTGCTGAATTTTTTGTACATTATTAGAAGTCAGAAAATGACGTAATGACAAAAATGTTGGAAATCATCATCGTCGATTTCTTTGAAAATTTCAGTCAGGTAACTCTATTTTGAGACTTTCAATAGTCCTCAAAAAATTTAGCTGTCTATTAAATTTAAAACTCCAATTTAAATTTGGTTACTCCGGTGACACCTTGGGACAGCCGAGGAAATGTTTTCGGTGACACTAGTGATACCATGGTCCAGTTAGGGTTAGTTAATTATTCACTATCATGTTGCTGACTTTTCAATTCACAGTGAACGGAATATAATTTCTAAAACGAAAGGCCTGCTTATTGATGATTTTTTGCACTATAATTCTTGAAAAACTGACGTGCCTTTGCCTGACTAGCTGTTTCTCGAGGGGTTAAAGAAGCTTGGCAACCTTCCGTTAAATATATGGGTACTTATCATACACTCATCAGTACTCACCTTTGATCGAAGGTGCTTCATCGGTTTTGGTTTCATTGGCAGACTGCCTCGATTGCTGCCTCCTGACGTAAGCCCTAGGAAGGTGACGGGGGAACAGCGCCACGAGAGAAGCCATAATGAACATGGCGACCGACAACACTATCCATCCTACAACAACAATTTAAATATTTATTTAAAGAATCCATCAAAGGGTAGATTTGGATAAACATTGTTCAACAACTCCATATTTATTTCGGTACGTAATAATGAGCTTACGATTTTTAACACGTTGTTGGTGCACATTACCATAATTTTTCATAATTTTTACCATCTACATCAACAGCATCATGAAAGTACAGGGTGGCTGAAAACGGACGCCCTCTTTTTAAAATGACGCCAAATTTTTAATTTTGGAGATATCAGGTTGAAATAAATTCCAAAATGTTCGTTAGGATTGGAAGTTTATTGTACAGTAAGAAAAAATCAGTTATGGAATATTGTGCTAAGTAGCGCCCTTGCTGATTAATGTACTGTTCAAGCCTTTCGGCGAAGTTGCTCATGACGTTATCCAACATTTCCATCGGGATGGCGGCAATTTCACGTGTGATTGCATCTTTGAGGTCATGAAGAGTTCGTGGTTTACCCACATAAACCTTGGACTTCAGGTAGCCCCATAAAAAGAAATCACAGGGAATGAGATCGGGCGAGCGCGGAAGCCATGGAATGTCACCGTGTCGCGAAAAATTTTTATGAATACCTGAAGTTACCTTAAGTCCAAGGTTTATGTGGATAAACCGCGAACTCTTCAAGACCTCAAAGATGTAATCACACGTGAAATTGCCGCCATCCCGATGGAAATGTTGGATAACGTCATGAGCAACTTTCCGAAAGGCTTGAACAGTGCATTAATCAGCAAGGGCGCCATCTACTTAGCACAATATTCCATAACTGATTTTTTCTTACTGTGCAACAAACTTCCAATCCTAACGAAAATTTTGGAATTTATTTCAAGCTGATATCTCCAAAATTAAAAATTTGGCGTCATTTTAAAAAGTGGGCGTCCGTTTTCAGCCACCCTATATATCTTAATGAATGACAGTATTTAATCTTTTCACATCCCACACTCAACTATTGCAATTTCAGTATTTTACTAAATTTTTCCATGTTCTTACTCCTTCAATTTTGTTCAACGTGAAAAGTTGGACAGGTGTTGTCTTTTAGCCTCGACCAACCAGTATAAAGATGAAGGAACGTTAAATGCACCAAATTATAACAGGTGGAAGATTACAATCAAGTCCTTTACAGTGATTGTGTGACTGAGTAACTAACCTACAAGTTCTGAGATTTTTTGTATGAAAAACTGACAGAGCTAATGAGGATTGCGATGCAGATTGTAAAGACATACATACCTGCCAAAATGTTGTTATGTCTGCGGTAATCTCTAAAACTTATTTTCCTTTAAAAAATTGAGTAGACCACTTCTCCTACGGGATAATAGTAATTTATACTAATCACAAAAGTTTAGGGTGTAGACGGAGAATTTATAATTTTTAGTGGAAATTTTTGTATACAATTTGAATGTATGACAAATCAATTTCTCCTTTTGCGAATTCCTTACGATTCGACAAATATTGAAGAAAATACTGTCTCAAATGTTGAGCCTGGCAACTAAGCCCTCTTCCTAGTTATTGCAATTGTTAAGAAAAGTGAGTTGATTCAGTCATAAGAGCGTGAATGAAGATGCTAGTCGACATCGTGCTGACTTGGATTGGTTACTTACCAAGCCACCATGCTCCCAGCCATCTTGGATCCCTGTTGTTAATCTTTGGGTGGAGCTTAGGAGAGATGTACAGACTCAGGCAGTATCCAGAGAGCGATGCTCCGATTGCGGGACCCAACATTCGGATGAAATAGGATATACCTGGAAAATTCTTAGATGTATTAAAGTTGACAAAGCTAAATAATTCAAGTAACATAGAGTATTAAATACTATTAAATTTTATTTTATATTTTATTAAATTATTAAATTTAAAAAATAATATTAGCATATCCATATCCTTAAAATGAGACTCAGTGGATTCTCTCTTAAGGAAGTGTGTGTACCAGCTCATCTATAAGAAATGCACTGAAGAGGAGAATACTAATCTTTACTATGGCACATAAATGAAAAATCGTCACGCGGGGATCGTCACACGGGGAGCGTTATGAGGGGAGCGTTACGAGGGGAGCGTTAGGCGGAAATTTCTGATGATTTTCACGTACAACCGATGGTTCCTAGGGAAAACTAACTTCCTCATTTTCCACCCCACAAAAATCGTTCACCACTCATTGGAAAGCTCTCAATTTATTAAACATAAGACATAAAATGTCTCTCGTGGTTGCGTACTTGTACGGAAGCTGTATCCACCGTTTGTGTTTTCCCCTTGGTTTCAACTAATGTCCCCTTCATTCTATATATTGGGAAGGCCTCACAGCTGAACTTGAGGATGAATAAGCACAGGGCATC
Source organism: Apolygus lucorum (assembly GCA_009739505.2). NCBI lineage: Eukaryota > Metazoa > Arthropoda > Insecta > Hemiptera > Miridae > Apolygus > Apolygus lucorum. The sequence continues at coordinate 64,636,046 of CM019177.2, forward strand.
TCTCAACCAGAGCCAACCAAGACCCATAAAACTTCATGCTCAATCACATGGCAGGGCTGCGACATTCAATGACTGTTTTGGAGTGAATGACCTGAAGAAGATGCCTGGATCAACGAAATACCGATGTCTCCCGCAGTCAGAGAGGACTCATCGATGGGTACTGGGCTCCAAGCGGCCCCCAGGTCTCAATCTCAATGATTGATGAGGAATAATAAATTATTACCACTCGCCAGGATACGGTTCCAAGACTCCCCATTCCCAAAACTTTCGGTGCATTTTCCCAATACTTTTTTCTTTAAATTTGACAAAGATTTACTTGGAATATCAAAGCCTTACCTCTTTATTTCTGTGAAATTTTGTAAACTCAATTCTATATAAGGTTCAGTACAACAGAGATCACAATCAAGTGAATATTTATTAATATGTTACATTATAACATATAAATATTATGATAATTATCTACGTTCAAAATAGGATTAGAGTTGTGATAAGAATAAATTCATATTCTACGGTATTATTCTCAATACCTTTTGAATGAAGCAAGGAAAAATTATATCTTCTCCTATTCTTGCAGTTAACTTTTGGCAAGTAGATAGTACCTATGTTTCTTGCGTTTTCTGGAAAAGGTCATTAGAAGGATACACATTTTCTTCTAGAAGTAAGATCTTCAGATGTACAAAGTGTGAATTTACTTGTAACTCAATAATCCTTAGTGGTTTAGCTCTGGTTTTACCTGATTAAGTCTTATTCATAATGTACTAGTAATTAAGTAATATAATAACGTACTAGTACATTATTATGTGATGTTTAATTTATATAACTGTTAGCTGTGGACCCTCTTAAGATATTGCACCTCTTTTCGTTGAAGAACGGGAGTATATACTGTTTATCGTAAATATACCATAAATTCGTGGACCAATGAATTAATTCGGCTAGTCGATCATTCAGGTCCTACAGGTACTACTAGTTTGTTTACATCTACAAATTTTTAGCTAGGTGAATCCTGAAAGAAGACTTACTTATCAGAGCGGGTGTCTTGGACTTCTTGATGTTGTCGTCCATGTAGGTCGTGCCCAGAGTGTAGTAGAGAGAACCTCCCAGGCCAGAGATGAACTGAGCCGCGAAGAGGATGATAGTAGGCCCGTACCCTCCGTCCTCCTCCACGCACTTCACACTGGCTCCTGGTTTGTTTTGACACAGCATTTGCTTGTTGTGCCTCTCTGTGAAATTGTAAGTAAAATAGATCATATCGGGCTGTCACGATAGAGAAAACAGCACTGAAATAGTAGGATATTGGCGGCGAGAAAATTCAATAGATGTTCAATGAACTTCCATAAAAACGTACAGATCTTCAGTAGCAACAGAAATTAACGTTCTTCTAGGACCTTGTAAAAACTTCTTACCTGTTGTTGGTTATATTAAATTGTTTTAGACAACTCTTCTAGTAAGGTACCCGAGCACATTAGATCAGTCTCATCACCGAGAAAAACCGGTCGAAACGGATACGGAAAAGCCATATGAATTTGTAGGACCGATTTATTCTGGTTGGGTCCGATTTATTCTGGTTGGGTCCGATTTGGTTCTGGTTGTTTCTGGTCTGGGTCTTAGAGCAGAGCTGGGAAATTGGTACACAATACCAACAATTCAGAATGGACCAGTTTTATTTCCATGTGAGTTTCCCTTCTCAGAGATGAAACTCATACAATCTGAATAGTTTCCACTATGTAAAAGTTCTCGGCAGAAAGATATTGTTGTTGTCAAAAAACAGGTGAGCTATTGCCCTGTTTGGCTCAACAATGTAATGTGTATCTTATTACATTGCGTCCACATCCGTGCTTGCCCAGGGTACCTACGTTCTTTGCTACATTGATAGTTCTTCACTATAACATTGTCAGCAGGTTGAACGGTCGAATTGCTTTTATTATTGAGACTCCACGGAAGAACACAAGTTCATGAGAACTTGGACTTCCGAGGGCACGTTGTTAATGTACTGAAGTCGTCTTAACAGAATGTTTTTATTGTGGGTTTTGAGGTCATTTGTAGATCGATATTTTGGGTTGGGGGTGAGGGAAAATGGCCAATCCTCTTGTTCTTCAAATCCTAGCGCTTTCGTTTTTATTCGATTTGAAGAACGAGAGGATTGGCGCATTTTTTCTCCACCCTCAACGCAAAATATTGATAACGTTTTAAATATTAGGTACATCTCATTTGCTTTACTATTTCTGCTGTGTGAAGTGCCAAATAAATAAATAAATAATATACCGTTGAAGCGCCAATCTCCAAACCAAACATCATGTTTGTGTCGACCTTAGTTTGATTTCCCTGATGCCTTCAGATCCAAGATTTGAGCACTCAATTAGGACAGTGAACTTTTATCATGCGTGGTTTGAATTGAAATGTTCACTACTGCAATGATGGTGCCAATGAGTAGTTTCCATATGGTCCGAAATGTGGATAGTCGAACTAGTCTACTTTTGGCAACAAAGAGGTGAGATAAATTACCATGACTTGAGTGATTCGTAGAGTAGAGCAGACTCTACTCCTCTGATAGTAAGTGGTCGAGTTGAAGGAAATACTACCGAGATGCCTCCTGGAATGGTCGGTAGAATGTCAGTACAGAATAAAATGGACTCTACTACAGTTTACTCGACTCCAGTAAACTTTGCTTCTGAGGTTCTAGCTTGAAGCCTCTGATGCCGCGAAATTAAGGATTCGGGCTTCAGTTGACTATCATCATTATTGTATTGCTTGCTAGTATCATCATAATTGTATTGCTTGCTAGTATCATCATAATTGTATTGCTTGCTAGTATCATCATTATTGTATTGCTTGCTAGTATCATCATAATTGTATTGCTTGCTAGTATCATCATAATTGTATTGCTTACCGAGTATGTCCTGCGTCACGCTAGCGTTCATCTCGCCTGTTCCTCCATACTCAGAGGTGAGCATCAGAGCGTCCTCACCAGAGCCGTAGAGGAGGTGCGGTAGCCCATTCAGGATGCAGAAGAGCACAACTGTGTACACACCCAGAGCGATCCAACGCGGCTTGTGTCCCCGTTTCCCTGCATAGTACGTGATGAACGCCCCGAACATCAGCGTGCTGATGTCATTTCCTACTGTGATGAACCCTGGGAACAATCGAAGCACATCTTCATCAAATCTATGATCCCAACATTTGTCCATATCACGGTGGACAATGACGTGCTGTCGGCTAACTAACAGTGGAGTACATTTGTTTAAATTTCAAAATTGATGGGCACCAATCTGCTTGTAGAAATCGAGTGAAATTGAAAAGCTACTATAATAAGGTTGAAGCGGACAAATATCCCTATATCTGTACCAAAAATTGAGACCCCCAAGCTTGATATGTAAGGTGAAGGGGAAATAATACGTGTAATCAATGTAATAAATTCAATTTAACAAAAATAAAAAACGCTGCAAATTCTTACACAACGGTTTATTATTTTTATATAGATCACTCGTCTACAAAATCACCAACCATCCAATATGAAGAAAAAAAGAAAGAAAAAGTAAAAAAAAAATCAAAAAATTTTTTTTTAAATAACAAAAAAAATCAAAATCACCAACCATCGATCGCATTTTGGTCAGCTAAAATTTGAACGGAGATTAGGCCTCTTTTGCGACTCACACTCGTGTTTTGATTTATATATATATATATATATATTTCAATATAAACCCTTAAATTTTCGTAGGGAGCGAACGGTTTGTCCTACAGAGCTCCACGTGGTCTCAAAAATTTCTAAAAATTCGATAGAATCTTAAATTGAAGGAAAAACAATACCTTTATATAAACATTTTTTGAGTTAGGGCGTTTTCAAAATTTCAAAATTGATTTTGGAACCCTTAGGAGTGACCTACATCAACCAAAGGCTTCGGGGCACAACTAGACCCCAAAGGGAGCCTACATACCAAATTTCATCAAAATTGGTCAATGCTAAGTGGCAAAAGTGCCGCGTACGGCGTACGGCGGACGGACGGCCAAATTTTTATTCGATTTTTGGATTCTACGTACCTTGAAACGTAAACCATCAAATTTTGAGGGGGTGTTGAAAATTTTTTTTTCTTGGTCGATTCCGAAGGTTCATTATTGAAAATAACAAACCAAAAGGAAATTAAAACGAGTCACCTAGGTTGAGCTTTGGGCTTATCTTACAGGATATTACCGAATGTGACCTCAAATTGCGTGCTGGAAAACCTAAGGTGATCACTTTTCAATGGGCCCTGAACCTGGACTTAACTAAGAAGGTAGGTACCTAAATAATATTCTAGAAATATACGTAGGTTTTATGATGTTATCCTACTCGCAGAAACCCGTGAGGGCTTGCAGATTGCCCTCAATGCATTTGCTAAGCAGCTAGCCAGGTGTGGACTTTTGGTTAACCCCGATAAGTGTGGGTCGGTCTCCTTGGTCCCGTCGGGTCGCCAACATAAGGTGAAAGTTGTGGATGGGGGTTTTGTCGTAGGACAATCCCCCATTCCATCTCGATCCGTGTTGGAGGTTTGGCGGTACCTTGGAGTTGACTTCATGGGGGTGGCCACTATTACTGCCAGCCGTGTGGACCTTGGTAGAGCGCTAGCTCGCGTTACCAAGGCTCCATTGAAGCCACAGCAGAAGCTGCGCCTCCTCCGCACGTACTTACTGCCAAAGCTAACCTATGGGTTAGTCTTTGGCAGGCTTACGGCGGGGAGGCTGCAACAATTAGATCGAGAAGTTCGCTCTGCTGTGCGCTCTTGGCTGAAGTTCCCACCTGGTGTCCCAAGTGCCTATATTCATGCACCGGTCAAATCCGGTGGGCTTGGCATTGTGTCTCTCTCGGCATGTATCCCTTCACTGCGCCGCCGGCGCCTGCTAGCCCTTCAAGGGTCGAGCTGGGAGGTCGCCCGTGCGGCTGCTGATCTTGATTTTGTCAGGCAGCAGTTAGCATGGTGCGACCGAGCAACACCATCTGCTCCAAAACCCAGTTCGTCTGCTGATTTCGCTGCTGCGCTGCATGAATCGGTGGATGGTAAAGAACTCCGACAGTGCTCCGAAAGCCTTGTCTCATCCCAATGGGTAGATTGGGCTTCGGAGGGCATTGGGGCCCGCGACTACCGACACTTTCATGCCATCCGCGTGGCATCTTTGCCAACTGCGGTGCGGTGTTCGAGAGGTAGTCGCGGGACTACGCTACCCCTTTGCCGTGCCTGTCGGAGTGGAAATGAGCACCTGTATCATGTGGTGCAGCAGTGTCCACGAACTCATGGGGGCCGCATCCTACGTCATGATGCGGTTGCCGAGCAGATAGCAGGTGCTTTGTCATCTAGCGGCTGGGATGTTGAGAGAGAGAGATTGTATCACATGCCAAGTGACCAGGGTAAGAAGCCCGACATTGTTGCCGTCAAGCCCGACCAGTCTTGCATTATCCTGGATGTCCAAGTTGTCAGTGGCAGCTTGGACATGAAGCAGACTTGGCGGGCCAAGATAAGGAAATATGACACAAATGATTTACGGCAAGCAGTGTCGGAGCTAAAAGGAGTGGCACCCAACAACATCAGGGTGATGGCTGCAACCTTGTCATGGCGCGGTGTGTGGTGCGGGAAAAGTGCCACGGAGTTGCGCGAGTTGGGCATCTCAGTAGGCTTACTCCGTGGTATCACCACCCGTGTCCTACTCGGCTCATATTTGAACTGGTGGTCGTTTTATAGAGGCACTTCCCTTCATCCTTCTCTCCCACCCCTACCTTCCTCATCTTCCCTTATCCCTAGGGCCGGCGTCGGGTGAGTCCTGGGCGTCCTCCCCATTATATTTGATTTATTTTTTTGTTTTTATTTATGGCGTGCCCCCTCCGTCACCAAAGACAATTTGTCTTGGAGGGGAGTTCGGAAAAAAAAAAAAAAAAAAAAAAATAGAAATATACGTAGGTCAATCAGGAATGTTGGTAGGAGGATCTCCAGGGACACAAGTGTTGAAGATTCTCAAAGTGATTAGATTGAGGTATGTACCAAAACCAAGTAAGTGGGTACTAAAGCCCCTAAACAGAAAAAATTCCAAATTTTCTAATAGCCTCGGTGCAAGTTACCAACTTGGAGAAAGAAAATTAGCAGCAAAATAGAGAAACCAATTGAAATTAATTTTTTAAAATAATTTCTAATTACCAATTAGCATGAAAACTAATTCATTTTAAAAGCTACCAGTATTGGGTTTCTTAGAGTACCTAGCAGAAAAATAAAAATGGTTAGGAAACAATAAAATTGTACCCTGTGGTTGATTAGCATCATATTTGGCGGCCATTTTGAATGTCACATTGAACATCATTGAAGTGAACGTGATAAGTTACTATTCTCACCCGATAGACACTGAGGTCACTACCAGACTACCTGATTCTGCCAAGCAGTTAAATATTCCACTTGATCGAATCGTTATATTATTCATATATTTTATTATAACTAAAATTAATAATATTAGACAGCCCCACTGCAAAACCCTGTAAGTTCCAATTTTTCCAAAAATAAGGATTTGAGCCTTTCCGATAGATTGTGCTCTTGCGCACATTATAGTGTCGCCAAAATCGGGCTATGGCTTTTCATTTCTTTTCTGTGGTGAAATTTAATAACCTGTAAGCCAGGTTCATATGCTAAAAATGTCACAGTTTTTTTCGTCTCCTGGAAACTTTTTGGTATTGAACATACAGGGTTTTGCAGTGGGACTGTCGATATTGCAAAAAAGAACAGGTTTACACTCGGATTCTAACAATTTAATGAATCCAATTATGGCATTTTTGAGTTGTCTTAAAACAATCCTAGGGTAACGCATTACTTCCTAACAATATTATTTTCTGAAGTTGGTGAGCTGATGAGAGGTTGTGTTCAAGATCGTTGCACACCAGAACTCTTTCCGCTCATGTACTTGCGTATTGGGACTTGACCGCTCAGTAAGTCCAAGATTCCTCAACGAGTCACAAAGACTTGTCGGTCTTTCTGCGCTCCGTCAATTTTCATGTTGACACTGTCAACCATTTCCGAGAAAAACGCCTGTTTATGTATCGATTAGATGATTAGTAATTCCAAAATTGACGTGAAACTCAATTTCGTTTGGACGGATTATGGTTTGTTATCAGTGAGGTTTCATGAGAGGAAGCTTCTATTGAATACTTGAATACGATTTGTACCGATCTGCTGGTTGTGCTGACTGAGCAGAGAATTTAAAATAGCGATAAAACATTGTATCATCTTGGCAAGGAGGAGACTGGGATTCCACTACACCAATCACCTACTGTAGCTGGTCAATACGACTTCAGAATATACGTCAGTAGCTCCAACAGACAATCCGTGGTGAACTCTGGTGTAAGTTGAATTGGAACTTACTGAAAATACATTCAGTGTGACCAATATCACCTCAAAAGTGAAAAGGCAGAATTTCATTCACCTAACGATATTGCGCCGCAGCCTTACAATCCTTCACATGGATTTTGTCTTTTGATAAGAAGCGCTTTTTTCGCGCGACAGTTGTTTACGTTTTTCAAACGTTGAACACGGTGGTTATGAATATAAATATAAAAAGTGTGACGAATTGTATTGACTTAGCTATCTCAGCTACGATTGGAGAGTTCGTGTTGTCCATGATAACGTCGTTGAATAACTATGCAAACATAGCCTCACAATAATGGTAAGCAGGTATAGAAGATGTATGTACTACTGGCGCTTATGTATGTACTTAATTGGGTAGATGTGACTAGCTCTCGTTTTTTAACCTAAAGCCCCGTTTACACTGATCGAGAATTTGCGCGAGCAGGGCTTCGAACGAGCATTCGTTCGAGGCTCAGGCAGTGTAAACAGTCGCTCCGAGCCGAGCAATGTTCGCGCGGAAGGCTTGCTCGTGCTCGAGGCTGATCCACCCAATGTAGGTTTTCCGACGGACCATCAGAGAGATGCTCGTTCGTCGCCCGCTCAGCGTACAAACCCCGGACCGATGTTCGTGGAATCGAATCTAGTTCCAGCCAAGTTGTTCAAGGTGTTACATCTCTCCAATTTGACGTTCACTTCTGACATTTTCATAAATCGTTTCAATTTTGTCACTTTTGAATTGTTTTACGATGTGATTTCGAATGTTTCGCGATGGACTGGGAAAACGAAAAGTTGCTGCAGAAACGACGTTTTCGTATAACATGGTATTGTAGACAGGTACTTACTGTTAGCAGATTGAAAGAATGCGGCTGACCTATTTCCCGAAGGGTATACTTGCTAATATAGACAAATATCTGTTCCAAAATCTCAAGCAGCCTGGTGAGTCGGGGTGGGGAAAGGGCCGAGCCTCCGTATCTCACCCCTTTGTAATCTGGGCATAGAGAGCAACTTGAGTCATAATGAGGTAGATAATTCGGTAGATGAATTAGATAATTGATAATGATAGTAGATAATTGGTTGAATTTGACGCCCGTTCCCATACGTCCTTATTTTTACATTTTTACGGTAAATTAAGGTAGTTGTGGTAATTTTAGTGACAGGGTCAAAAAAAAAATTGGAAAGTCAAATGGTTAACAAAAGTGCTAAGAGACAGTTTCATACTCAAATTAGTTGTACAGTCGATTTTTGAAGTTTGGTCTATCTCAATAGTAAACACCTCGTATTTTACGTCAAACATGAAAGACCTGGCAGACCGCGAGCAGCCTGTAATAAATAAACCCTTTCACTTCATCATCGATCGGTGGTCAACAACCCTTGGTCTCATTTTTCCTGGTTCGAGTGGCAGGTAGAAGAAAAACGATATTTTTGGGACTGTAATACTCATGGACACCTTACCAAGCCATCCGCATTCTTTCAATCTGCTACCTAACAGTACATGCGTGCGTGTAACGGACTGCTTCTGAATGTTCCTTGGAATGTCTTATCCGATTCCTGTTTATCGCTACAGCCTAGGTGATCCTTTATAATTTAGTGTAGGCTGATTTCTCTTGATCCTTTCTATCGGAAATGATTGCGGGTTGTGCCAATAAACTCTCACAAAATTTGCCCTCAACCTCTCGCATTATCATGTAACCAATACCCTCTTAAATCTCAGACTCTCATCACAAAGATCATTCCTAAAATGAATAGGTACCTTTCAAAACCAATTTACACCTTTAACATTACGTAACAATTTCGCAGTACTAAATTCCCTTCAGCAGTACCTACCTGAATAACCTGGGTTCCTAATCTGCAGGATTGCCAACTACTTCACACCAAATCCCGCTATAATTGAAGAAAAAACCCAATAAAACCCGATTTTTAAAACTTTTTGTCACATAATATGGACTTTTCAGATTTCCACTCACTATCATAGTAATGCTTTATAAAACGCTAAGTAGGACTCATACCTGCAATTTGGCAAAAGGAAATTGAACATAATGTTATTGATCACTGATTGCAAACAAACTCTGACGTTTGTATTTCACTTTTAACCAATAACTCAGGGAAATTTTTCTGTTGTACTTATTTGAACAATAGGTACTAGTTCTAATTACAAAGTGTGTTTTGGTTTATTATTTGCAATAATGAACCTTTGAAATCGACCAAGAGAAAAAAAAATTTTAACACCCCCTCAAAATTTGATGGTTTACGTTTCAAGGTACGTAGAATCCAAAAATCGAATACAAATTTGGCCGTCCGTCCGCCGTACGCCGTACGCGGCAATTTTGCCACTTAGCATTGACCGATTTTGATGAAATTTGGTATGTAGGCTCAATTTGGGGTCTAGTTGTGTCCCGAAGATTTTAGTTGATGTAGGTCACTTCTAAGGGTTCCAAAATCAATTTTAAAAACGCCCTAACTCAAAACATTTTGATATAAAGGTATTGTTTTTTCTTCAATTTAAGATTCTATAGAATTTTTAGAATTTTTTGAGACCACCCGGAGCTCTGTAGGACAAACCGTTCGCTCACTACCAGAATTTAAAGTTTGGACGTACGATAAATCAGAAACACGAGTGTGAATCGCAAAAGTGGCCTAATCTCCGTTCTAATTATAGCTGACCGAAATGCGATCGATGTTTTTCTTCATGTTGGATGGTTGGTGACTCTGCAGACGAGTGATCTACATAAAAATAATAAACCGTTGTGTAATAATTTGCAGCGTTTTTCTAAATTTCTATGAATTTTGGTTCTCTTTTTTGTTTTTGAAATTAATTGGCGGATGAATTGGAGGAACATTGTGAAGGTTAGACTTTCCGTACAGTGGAAGGAATAATTCAATGAGCACAGGGCATGTCTTACCGGTGGTCCGGCTGTTGAGCTTGAATCTCTTCTCGATGGTGGAGATGGTGTTGCCGAAGTAGACGTAGGACGCCGTCATGACGAGCCCCATGATCCCGTTCAGTATCACAAACGCCTTCTTGTTCGCGAACTTCTGTAGGAACGGTCCTTTGATGAACCAAATGCCGCAAGTGGTGTCATCGTTGAGCTCTGGCTCACCGGGCGTTTCTCCCATCATCCCCTTCGTCGCTTCTGCGTCCTTCTTGGAGTCGGTCATCCTGGACGTCTGCAGCTACACTTGGAGACCTTCAATCCTTACTTGCACCCGACAGCAGTAGATATGAGGATTCAAACGCCTTATATCTTATCAGGGCCCCTTCCAGTTCTTCCACACCGTCGGGCAAATAGTGGAACAATAGAAATCTTCTAGTCATCCTACAAACATCAAATGCCAAATAAATTAACAAAAGTTTCACCGGCAAAGTAAAAATTCAAGGTAACTTCCGAATCCTGCTCTAATCTAATCATCGTACTGTTTGAAAGCTATATTTCGTTGCAAAACATGATGGTAAAACCCATGTAAAATCCGAATTTATCGGATAATCAGTGCGGACACAGTGGAAAAACGTCTGCCAAGTGGGTGTGGCACATAGCTTCCTCGTATCCATAACCCGATTATATAGATGATCAGATGCATAGTAGTTGTATGTGAAGATGTATGTGATTGGATCAAAAAATACTTAGCCTCGGCTGGGATTCGAACCCGCGACCCCTAGGGGACAGTTGAAGTTACGGCTGTTACAAGTAATTCACGTTTGCGCATGCGCAGTCGCTTCTATCAGTCCGGGGATGATGATTTTCATAGGAGACTATCTAAAACCTAATCCACAAAATCCCTGAAAATTTCATCGAAATAGGGTGGAAAATGTGGAAGTTATGGCCGTTACAAGGAAATTCACGTTTGCGCATGCGCAGTGGCTACTATCAGTCTGAAGGTGATGATTTTCATAGGGGATCATCTAAATACTAGTCTGTAACATCCCTGAAAATTTCATTGGAATCGGATGGAAAATGTAGAAGTTATGGCCGTTACAAGGAATTCACTTTTGCGCATGCGCAGTCGCTTCTATCAGTCCTAGGATGATGATTTTCATAGGGGACCGTCTACACACCAACCCGCACAATCCCTGAAAATTTCATAGAAATCGGACAATAACTTCGTACAGTTATGCGCGTTACAAGGAATTCATGACAGACACACAGACAGACAGACAGACAGACACGGAACCAAAATTGTTCAGAAAGGTCTATAAGAAAGGAAATAAGACATTTTGCGCTGGATATACCGAGGGTTACTAATTATTTAAACTAAAAGCTACTCGTACAATATTTTCATATAGCGACTTATATTTTCCTGAAACACTAAGAGCAGTGATCTTTTATGATAATTAAATATTTAGAAGGAATTTTGAGTTGATATTTACATGGACTTAATGTCAATTTTTTAGAATATTTATCCTCTCAGAATTCTTCTAGTATAATTAGATTTTTATGATCTTCAAGGAAATTATATAGGTACCTACGTAAAGTTTGAAAGTGTCATCAACATCAGACGATTTATCCATACAATTTCACTAGGACAAGGAATTGGATTGTACAAGGAAAGATTCCTATTCGTTTCGCAGTGTTCCTACTGATCCAAATGCTATAAAGTTCATGGACAATCTTGTTGGAACTAAAATAAGATAAAAAACGAAATAGCCCAAAAATTTGAATTTTATAATATCAGGTACCGAAAATTTCGTAGTTTAAAGGAATTCACATTTATGATCATGCCATGTCAATTCCTATGCGATAAAACTCATACAGGACTGTCTAGAGAACGAGCCACATTTCCTACGAATTTCATTAAAATCGTACAGTATTTTTGAACGGTTATGCTCGGAAAAGGGGTTCGCCTCGTAGAGACAAATATAGAAGCCAAATCGTTCTGGAATGCATGCGAAAATTGGCATTTAATGCGAGTGGAGTTTTGATTCTGACCTGCTGCAAAAAACCTACTAAGTTTCTCTTTCCGATGATGTAGAAGCAAAAGCATCATTCAAATCATTTTTTTTAATTCACGTCAATTTTGAATGTATCAATGAATTAAAAGTGTTTAAATCTTGTTTTTTTGGATTGGAGGTTTTTAGGTGCCTTAATTAGGAAATTTGAATACTGTTTGCTACGGACGCAGACTGAGTACAACTCAAAGAAACGAACAGCGATCGCATTTTGGTCTACTAAAATTTGAACGGAGATTAGGTCTTTTTTGAGATTCACAATCGTGTTTCTGATTCATCGTAAGACTAACCCTTAAGTTGGCCCTACAGAGCTCTGAGTGGTCTCATTCGATTCTAAAAATTCACTTCTACTTTAAATTGAAGAAAAAACAATACATTAATATCGATATTTTTTGAGCTAGGGCGTTCTGAAATTTTCAACTCTCATTTTTCGCCCCTTAGAAGTGACTGACGTCAGCCAAAAGCTCCCGGGCCACGAGACCCCAAATGGAGCCCATACACCAAATTTCATCAAAATCGGTCCATGGGCATTAAGTAAAGTGCAGCGTACGGCGGACAGACGGCCAAATTTTCATTCGATTTTCGAATTCTACGTACATTTAAACGTAAACCAACAAAATTTGAGGGGGGGGGGGGGGGTTCTCGGTCGATTCCAAAGGTTCATTATTGAAAATGATAAACAAAAAAGACATGTTCAACATTACTGTTTAATTAATACATTTCACTGCATATCCTGTATTACTCTTCGAAGGCGCGTCCAAACTGCCAAGAGTGGGAACCACCAACCAAGTGTAAGAGAAGAAATAGTTCTCTGATCCGGACTCAATGCGAATTGGTAGTTCTGGACTTGACCAGATTATCATTAGCGGACAACGACCGTAGATTGTGTGATTAGATTAGATATCCAAGTACTTCACAACGTGTCTACGTTGATTCGGAGACCAGAAAGTTATCTGAGAGTAGGTAGCAATAGAACTCCAAGATATTGAGATTATCTCAACATTTCCAACTTTCCACTAGCATAATAGGCTCGTTTCGCTTGTTTATCCGATTGGGTCTATCCAAGGATACCAGACTAGACGGTACCTAAGGTTCATGGACAAAGGGTTTGGGAATTCCCCGCGACCCCTGACGTCACGTGTCTTCATTTACCATATAATCCACATAATCTAATATTCAATTCCCTGGAAGTTTTCTTTTCCGATTCATATATGTATATCTATCTAGCGTGAACTTCTCTTGCAGAATTATTAAATTTGCATCCTATCGATGGAAAAGAGCAAATGCCGGAAAAACGTGCGTTTCCGGATTAAATTATGTGTAGGCTGCCTGGATCTCAATTTCCAAACGATTTAATGATTACTTTTCTGTTCGTTTCAAATATCTAGTTGTGCATCACGTTGGAGCGTTGTCGAAATTTACATTTCATGGGGTGAAACTGGATGGTTGATGCAGAAACGCTGCAAATTATCAAACAAAGGTTTATTATTTTTCTATATACACCGCTCGTCTGCAAAGAACAAGGCTTTTTGGCTTGCCATTGTCACTACCTACCCACTACATACCTACCTTCTTCACATTCAAGTTTATTCGGTATTATTATTGAAAACGCTCCAATCTCATTTCGAAGAATTAGGGAGTTGTAAGAGCTTTCATTGGGAAATTTGATTGCTGGTTGCTAAGGAACGTACCTTGAAACGTAAAACATCAAATTTTGAGGGGGGGGGGGGTTACACATTTTTCTTTCTTGCTCGATTCCAAAGGCTTGTTATTGAAAATAATAAAACAAAATCGTCACTCTCTGACGCACCGATTTGAGATTCCTTCTCCTTTGGGTTCTCGGGCAATTTTATAATCAACAATAATGCTTATTGTATCATACTAAATGTAACACTAAATAAACAAATGTAAATGCTGTAACAGTAAACAAGAATAATTACAAAACTCATAGTCACTCCTGTTCTACAACGTAAAAATCCACATTTCTCTCTCGTGTAAACCTAGTCAATTCCTCAAAATAAAACTCCTCATGATATGAGTGTACAAAATTATTAGTTATTGGTCTGAGGTGATTTTGATGAAATGTTCAGGGTATCTTTTGGGGCCGCCCAGAGACGGTCCCATATGAATTTCATCTGCGCAAGGACAAACTTGTTTTTCTTCAAACGTTATCTAAATCTAATCTATCAAACTGTTCAAATCACAATCTAATCGCTAGACTCAGCAAAACTTTGGAGGGTAGCTTGTAGCACAACATTATCACAAATTCATTTCGACCTGTTTGAGCCAGTTACGAAAAATAAATTGAGCTCTAGTACACGAGTGAAAAAACGACAAATCATCGACCAGATAGCAGAAAATAGAGTAGAAAATAATCCACCTGATAGCAAAACATCGTGTTTTATATTAAGCAATTCGTTAGTGTGACACCTACTGGTCTGAAATCAACAATCAACAATTTCCACTCCATCCATTTCGATACGTACACTATCAGCTACATATGTGAGGAAGCTATCTACTGCACTTGGCCAACGTAATTATTAACGTTACTTGAAAAAACTTATTTTTTATATTTTTCATTCACACGTCATTTCTAAATAGCGCTTTTTCGAATAATGAGGGTTTTTGTATAGATTTGAATTTTATTGCAAATTAACTGGATCAAAGAGGTTTTACTCAATCCAGTGGATAAATTGGATTGAAATTTGTGCTGGATTGAATGCCCTAGTACCTTCCCATACGCGAAACGCCGTTCGAGTCGAGCGCTTCGACGAAAATTGTGGGCCCATAGAAGATGATGTGATGATGGATGACGACAGACACGGAACCGCACAATCCACTGCTAACCCCGAACTGCGAGATGAAAGAGGACGTGTCATCGCGGAGATGGACAATTGGGATAACTGGCTTGACACTGAGACAGAGGTTTTTGTGCCAACCTTAGCAGACTGTCTCCGGTTTTCAATTCCGTTGATGACAAACGTTTTGGCTTTAGCTGAGCTCAATTCCTGTTAAAATGATGCGAAAAGGTTAGCAAGACATTAAAATTACGCATTTCGATGGAACTACGTCATTAAAACGTTGAACCAAAAAAAATTATTCTTGGGTTTCGCTCAAATTGAATGATGTACCCCAAAATTTATTTACCCCGTAGATAGGTTATACACTTTATTTGGTATCTTGACGTTGATGCTTGTTAGTGTAGATTCTTTATAACTTGTGTAAGAAGTAATGGAAAAACGGCTGCCAAGTGGGTGTGGCACATAGCTTCCTCGTATCCATAACCCGATTGTATAGATGATCCGATGCATAGTAGTTAATCTCAAAACACCAATCTCTAAGACTACCCTCATAGGGGACCATCTACACGCTAATCTGGACAATCCTAGAAAATTTCATCAAATTCGGATGAAAAATTAAGTGAGTAGGTGTATGTGATTGGATCAAAAACATACATAGCCTCGGCTGGGTTTCGAACCCGCGACCTTAAGAGCTCAGATCAAGACTTTTTCCTCTGACCTACCGATGACCTGCAATCATTGAGATTTGAGATTCTCACAGGAGACCCTCCCTCTATGAATGAATCCCTCTATGAAAAAAAATTCTCTGTGATTTTCATAGGGGACCATCTAAACACTACTCTGTAACATCCCTGAAAATTTCATTGAAATTGGATTGAAAATGTGGAAGTTATGGCCGTTACAAGGAATTCACGTTTGCGCATGCGCAGTCGCTTCTATCAGTCCGGGGACGATGATTTTCATAGGAGACCATCTACAACCTAATCAACATAATCCCTGAAAATTTCATTGAAATCGAGTGGAAAATGTGGAAGTTATGGCTGTTACAATGAAATTCACGTTTGCGCATGTGCAGTAGCTACTATCAGTCCGAAGGTGGCGATTTTCATAGGGGAGCATCTAAATACTAATCTGTAACATCCCTGAAAATTCCATTGAAATCGGATGGAAAATGTAGAAGTTATGGCCGTTACAAGGAATTCACGTTTGCGCATGCGCAGTCGCTTCTGTCAGTCCGGGGATGATGATTTTCATAGGGAACCGTCTACACACCAACCCGCACAATCCCTGAAAATTTCATCGAAATCGGACAATAACTTCGTATAGTTATGCGCGTTACAAGGAATTGATGACAGACGGACAGACACACAGACAGACAGACACACAGACACACAACCAAAATTGTTCAGAAAGGTCTAAAACGCAAAACGCGAGTAGAAATTTTGATTTTGGAGAACTGTTTTTTTTCGTCCTTGAAAAGTGAAAACAAAGCTTCCGCTACCTTGGTAGACTCGGAAGAAAAAAATTTTCCAAAGCACTAAAACTTGACGGCACACGAAACATGTTTTCGCATCCATTAAAACTGTTAAGCAAAGATTTATTTTTATTCAAAAAATTGATTATTTATATTTTATTTATTTCAACATTTCTCCTTGAACCTCCCTCTCAAGTTTAAGCTCTTTGTATTGAATAGAAAAGAAAATGGCTTCGGAGCTCACTCAGCTGATCAGTGATTACCGCATTCTCCGTTGACTCATCCTCTAAAATTTCAGCTTCCTGTGTTAAATAAGAAAGAAAATTGGCGATGGATCTCACTCAGTCCAACCATTTTGGTTTATTATTTCCAATAAGGAACCATTGAAATCGAGCAAGGTCGACCGAATTCAGCTGAACAGGCGCTCTTGTCCTTGTTTTACAAATTACTGTTTGAACCCCCTCAAAATGTGATGGTTTACGCTTCAAGGAGTAGTACGTAGAGCCCTTGTTCTTTCTTCTAAAGTAAAGTCCGCCAGTCATCTCGGCGCTGTGCAGCCGCTCTCCAATCACGGACTCCCAGCATAGCATGTGCATCCATGCTGACACCGGTTCCTGAAGCACGTAGAATCCGAAAATTGGTTTTTTAAAGTTACCCTCAAAATCAAATCAAAAGGTTTTTTACTGCCATAATCCACCAAGTGGCGAAACAATCGCCAGATAATAAAAAATTACGTTAAAAAAAGTAACAAATCTAAATGCAAACAATCACCAGATCAGATTAAAAAACTCTTCGATCTTATATATTTCCGCCTCAAAAAGTGTTTTATTATACTTTGAATTATACTTTCTAACTGCTTCTCAGGTAGTCTCCGAATCGAGTCTGGCAGCGCATTAAAAGAACGGGAGCCGTGCTGGTAAGGAGTGTGATGACGCCAGATGAACCGTCGGCGGTCTCAAGTCATTGCACTGCTGCGTAGCATGATTATGAAAGTGTGAGGATTTTCGCAAGCCGTCCATATTCCGCCGGACATAACATAAGCTACTGTACACAAATAGACCGGGCAACGTGAGACAGTGGAGCTCCCTGAAACGGCCTCTACACGTGTCGCAATGTACACGTGCAACTTAAAAATGGTGGAGCTATGAGACGAGTTTCCCCAGACAATAACGCAGTAGGACGCTCGGGCCATAAAATATGCGTAAAAACAGATTTTAGAACAGTAAAGGAAACAGACTTCTTTAGCCGTCGTAGCATACAATTGCAGGACAGATTCCCATGAAAGTCGGTATAGGTATGGGCTCTGTTTGGGGTCTAGTTGTACCCCGAAGCTTTTGGTTGATGTAGGTCACTTCTAAGGGGTGAAAATAAAGGGTTGAAATTTTCAATAGTTCCCTAGCTCGAAAACCCTCGACATAAAGGTAACATTTTTTCACCAGTAGTATTGAATTTTTAGAGACCTAGCGGTGCTCTGTAGGACAATCCGTTCGCTCCCTACGAGAACTTAAGCGTTTTCCACGAGTGTGAATCACCAAAGAGGTCTAATCTCCGTTCGAATTGTATCTGACCAAAATGCGATCGCTGTGGTTTAGGCGCTCGTCTGTTCGTCTCTTCGAGTTGTATTCAGTTTTGCTCCCTTAACAACCAGTAATCAAATTTCCCATAATTATGAAATCCCCTATTTCTTCGAACTGAGTGTGAAGCGTTCATTTCTTCCAAATAAACTTGATTGTGAAGGTGTGATTTCGATGACATTTTTAGGGATTGTGCGGCTTGGCGTGTAGATGGTCCCCAACGAAAATCAAGGCCTTAAAATGGATACGAGGAAGCTATGTGCCACACCCACTTGGATTGGGTGTCATAGATGGATTACATCCCTTGTCTTTTGAATCCATCCGGCTTCAAGCAGCTGAAATCCTTGAGAGGTTTAAGGAGCACAAAAAGCAGTGGTTCTAGCAGAGGGCTATGGATTCGGATAGGTTCACGCTTTATAGGGAGCTTGACACTCGCTTCAAGGCCGCGAGCTTGGTTGGTGAGCCAGTGATGGACATTTTCTCGGCGAGGTGGATTTTTAAGTTGAAGTGAGAATTGTTGCATCTGAATGCAAAGCCGTATGACACCAACCGTAATGAGGAGTGGGCACTGTGCAATAGACGTGAGAAGGAAGACGTGCACCACTTCCTCTGTATTTGCCCAGTACTCGCAGAGTTTAGAGTAGAAGTTTTCAAGAAACCCGTGCTCTCTCGTAATGAAGCTGTGGCTTTGCTGGATGGTTGTGGATGGCCTCAACTGGTGGCTTTCAGTAAAATAGCCTGGCGATATCGCTCTGCGTTGGTACATGAGTTTAATTTTTGACGTGATAACGTCTTATAAATTGGTTTACCGGGAGACACTTCAAGAAACTGCGTTACGCTCCGCTCACGGAGGGGGTGCAGCTCGGCGCTCCCTAAAGGCGGGCGGCCCCTCCCCTTCCCCGGCGCTCACAAAAGCGGGAGCGCCCCGCCCCCCTTCCCTGGCACTCACTCCCCCCCCCACCCATGGGAAATACCTACTACCTACGGGAAATACGAGTAGTATTTCCTCTGTGCAACAGAGTAGTATTTCTCGTACCTACTCTGTGCAACTTGACAAAGAATTTTATTTTATCCTTCTTCCTACTATACGAATGAATATTAACATTAAAATTATTTTACCACTCAAAGTCGTTGTCACGTAAAACTTTCGCCCGTATACCGACTTTACAGGCAACAACACAGGGTTTTTTAATTTCTTTTTATTTCATTGTATTATGCTTTTAGTGTAGTTTTCTTTTTTAGTTTAACCTGCTGACACCCCCGACAGACGGTTTGAAAAACCATGTCGGTATTGTATATTTTGTAATAGAGAAAGAATTTTTTACAGAGGGGGATAGGGGTCAATACATAAAAAAAGTGCGTTTTTGAGCATAATCTTGTGTACTCTGCCCAGGCATATCCAATGGGACTAAACAATATGTTTATTAATTTTATTTAGTTCAACTAGTATCCAAATCGGGTAAATATTTGATGTTTAAATTGAAGACCTCCCCAATCAGATCAAATTATTATGTCATCAGAATATGCAATGAGACTAGTCTAAAAACATATCATGAATATGAACATGTCAAAGTAGAAAACATTTTCCACATCCATCTACTTACTCCATTTACTCGAAGGAAGTTCAACCTTATCTTCAATCAAAGTGTCCTGAATATTGCCCAATAGATAATAATGCCCAATAGATTGCACGTAACGATTCTCCTCTTTATTTGACTACCATTTTCATGTTCTTCAGTCGAGACAGTTCTCATTGACAAGTTTATGTTATTTTCGTTTAAAAAAAATAAGGAAAAAATGCAAATTTCCTAGGCTACCTCATTTTTTCGGAAAAATGAAATGTGCCTACTATCAAATCGCGATGTAAAATTCATAGGAAAGACTCCAGGTAAACAAGTATCGCCCGATGTCACTTCTTTCTTGTTTGATAGAGGATTTATCTTATCAATTTCTGAGGTCCAAAATTTATCGTACGACTTCTGAGGCGATGTTTTACAACATCAGCTGGAACGTAAAGGGTAATATTTACAGTTTACTTCTTTGTTTATACCATTATAACAAAACTTGTCTTGTCGTCTGAGCCCTAAAGATGGTATCATTTTTGGTGGCTTTTTCGCCACATTATCATTTGTCACTTTGAGAAGCTTGAATCAACTCTTCCAAAATATTTACCAACGTAAAAGCACACTCTAGCAGTGAGGGGATAACAATCACAAGCATAACCGGTGTAATTACGACTATGATTGCAATGTTAATCACAGGTGAGTTTGCGATTACACTGATATCATAAGAAAATCGTATCATTACGATGTAATCTAAGAAAATTGTATGATTACGCTGTAATCGATCAAAAATCGTATGATTATCGACGTATTGTCAGGGTCTTTAAAGGCACGCAGAACGTCAAAATAGGCTGAGTGATGATAAGTGATATGTGGTGATAAGCAGCGGGTGATTCTCCGAGTTTCTTTTCTTAAATATCCATGATTCTCTGAGTGTCTTTAAGGGGAGTCAGCTCGAAAAACAGCGTTTTTTCCAAACGCCTCTGTGTTGCTTAAATCTTAGTAAAACATTAATAATGGTCAATAAGTCGACAGTTTAGATTAAGATGAACAAAATTATGTTTAAAAAAAAAATCATAAATGATCATTTAGGTACTTCGCTATAAGTATCTAAAGTTGCGCCCTTTCACCTATTTACGTGCAGTTGTATGAATTCAATTAATAAAAAAATTGTTCATCTTACTAAGCTCTATCAACAGACGTGGGCTTTTTTTATTTTCAATAGTTTTATCTTTTTTTCTCGACATTTTTTTAAACCACAAACTCCTCAAATCAAAATTATCCAAAACCCTCACGTCTATCGATTTATTAGCAACGTACGAACAACACTAAAAAATAGAATCAAAATCGGGTGAATAGGTACCGCAGGAAGTGCAGGTAAGCATCAGAAAAACGCTTTTTTCTGAAAATGAACAGTTTTTGAGCTTGGTGGATCACTACCCCTCGCGTTCTAACTTGGCTAAGAACAAAGAGAAGAGGAATAAGGTAAGGGGTTTTCTGTGTAGCCGTTTGATTATTGCTAGTTTTTTTTGACAGTTTCCAACTTACCTACTAAAGTTTAAAAGTTTTTGTACACTAACCAAGCGTGAAGGCCCGGTCTCTCTTGTGTACAGCGGGGGTGCAGCCATGAGATGGCCAACTTTGACCTCAATTATCATAGAGTATTCGGAACAATAAATTATTATAAATCAAATTGCTCAAAATTAAATAAAGAATAATTTACATATATTTTTAAAAATTAAAATTTTGAAAAATTTAAAACTCTCCTTAATTAAAGATTCAGAAAATACCACTATAGTCAAACGATTTTTGTACAATTACATCGTAGGTAATCATAACAAAAACGCTGCAAATTATTTCACAAAGGTTTATTACTTTCCTGTATAGATCACTCGTCTGCAAAGATCACAGCTTTGCCCTAGTCACTATTAATTTAATTTTTTAACCTACCAACCATAGGTACCTACTAACTACGAAAGTTTTAGAACTTTGGTTTAGGAGAACGGTTTGTCCTACAGAGCTCCGGGTGATCTCAAATTTTTTTTAAAATTCAATACCATTTAAAATTGGTGAAAAAACGATACCATTATTTCGAGAGTTTCCGATTTATAGCACTCTTGAACATTTCAACCCTTGATTTTCACCCCTTAGAAGTGACCTACATCAACCAAAATCTTCGGGGCACAACCAATTCCCAAATGGAGCCTACATACCAAATTTCTTTAAAATCGGCCAATGCTAAGTGGGGAAAGTGCCGCGGACGGTGGACGGACGGCCAAATTTTTATTCGATTTTCGGATTCTACGTACCTTGAAACGTAAAACATCAAATTTTGAGGGGGGATAAATTTTTTTTTTTGCTTGATTCCAATGGTTCATTATTGAAAATAATTAACCAAAAATGAGAAATGAAAACTGAATTATTGGGTTTTTTTAGGACGTCCCACAGTAAGACTTGGGCGTCCTTATGCGATCGATCTGGGGTGAAGTTGGACAACACTCAACAGAAAAAAAAATAACCACACAGTAATCCGTTTTAGACCATTCTGAATCCAAATCCGCGAAAAAAACCATAGGTGTATGTCTGTGTATGTGTGTGTGTGTGTGTATAGGTGTATGTGTGTGTGTAACAAAATCTTGTGTACTCTGCACAGGCCTTAGTTCTCAACCGATTTTCCTGGTTCTTTTTGCTTCCTCACTACCGAAGGTAGGGAAGCTTTGTATTCGTGAAAGAAGTGAAAAGAAAATGTCCTCCAAAATCAAAATTTCCACTTGCTTTTTGCGTTTTAGAGCTTCCCGAACAATTTTGGTTCCGTGTCTGTCTGTCTGTCTGTCTGTCTGTCTGTCGGTCTGTCTGTCTGTCTGTGGTCAATCCTTGTCCCGGGCAAAACTATACTAACCTGTGGTCCGATTTTGATGAAATTTTCAGGGATTGTGCGGGTTAGGTCCTAGACGGTCCCCTATAAATTTCAGCACCTTCGGATCAGCTGAGTGAGCTCCAAGGCCATTTTCTCTCCTGTTGAACGCAGGAAGCTGAAATTTGAGAGGCAGGGTCAATGGAGAATGCTGAAGGTGCCTGAGTGGTCACTGATCAGCTGAGTGAGCTCCAAGGCCATTTCCTCTCCTGTTTTTCGCCAACTGATTCTATACGTCCATGTTACAATGAGTGAGGAAGCTATACTGCCCACCCAACTTGGCAGACGTTTTTTGTTCCTCGCGGAAAACTATTTAGTTGTGCACTACGTCGCCGGAATTTCGAATTTTGCCTTTTAAGGGGGGGAAAGGGGGGGTTAATGCTCGAAAAACGTGCGTTTTTGGGCATAATCTTGTGTACTCTGCCCAGGCCTTAGTTCTCAAACGATTTTCGTGGTTCTTTTTTCGTTTGACGCGAAATACTATCTAGTTGTGCACTACGGCGCCAGAATTTCGGATTTTGCTTTTTAAGAGGGGGAAAGGGGGGGTTAATGCTTAAAAAACGTGCGTTTGCGTGCATAATCTTGTAAACTCCTCCCAGGCCTCAATTTCCAACCGATTTGTGTGTTTCTTTTTTTGTTTGACTCAAATAACTTCCGAGTTGTACATGATTTTACCAGAGTACCAAAATGCGCAAGGGGAGGGGGTGAGTGGGGGGATAATATTCACAAAATATCCGATTTTTCAATATTTTGGTTCCTTTACTGCTTACTAATTGTATCCAAGCTTTGAAATTGAGGAAAAATTCTCATTATACCTTAGGATTTGCATGAATTACTTTCTGTACCACCATGGAAATAAAAGTGGTGCCACCATGGTGCCAGGGCACCATAAACCTCATATTTCTTGGGTTTTTTGGTGTTTCACCTTGAATACGGATGTGACATTCGTCGGACTGCCTACTAAAACTAATAGATCAAAGTTCAATGTTACGACGTATTTCCGCTTTGGTGCCAGACTGGCACCATTGGTGGTGGTGGGGGGGGGGGTGAACTCGAATTCGCATGTTGGGTGTCGTAGATCATGGATTTTAAAATGCTCTTCAGATTCGAGGCTATCATGCCGCTAGAAGTGTTATGGTTTATAATGGTGGGGGGGGGGGTGTCACTATCTTGCCTAAAGTAATAAATAAATTACATCGAGAGAAACAGTCTTATCGCTTAACAACTGGTTAAACAGATCAAATGCTTATCCAATGGGACGTCCCCTGGAATGCATGCATTACTAAACAATATGTTTTTATATAGCATTTCCAAGCCAAATGAAACATTTTCCAAACCAAATGAAACCTTTTCCAAACCGAATGAAACTTTTTCCAAATCAAATAAAACCTATTGAGAAAATGAGTGAAATGAGGTACCTAGATAGGTAGATACTCTGAAAATTTCAGATCGATGCAATTGTACCTATCGTACAAAGAAGTTGCCAAAATGAAAATTCAATGAATTTTAGGCATAGTATTATCGAAGTAGATCTCACCTTAGTAGAATAGGAAACAAGTAAATTTGACATCATGGACATGATGATGCAGTTGCCTCGAGCCGCCACCGGTAGTGACTTACATTGACTGATTGAACCTCTAAGACTGAATTTCTGAAATTTTTAAATATATTATTCATCTACGATTGTTTACTTTACAGAAATACACTATGTTTGAAAAAGTGTCATTTGATTTGGAAAAAGTTTCATTTGGTTTGGAAAAAGTTTCATTTGGTTTGGAAAAGGTTTCATTTCACTTGGAAAAGGTTTCATTTGGTTTGGAAAAGGTTTCATTTGACTTGGAAAAGGTTTCATTTGGCTTGGAAATGCTATATAGTGATTATTGAATTTTTTATGCGAACGTGAACGATAGCAGTAAGTACCGGTGAAAATCAGTTCCCGTATCAAACATGAGCGAACCCCCACAAAATTGGAAGCACAATAATATTGTGGTAGTAAAAGACGAAGGACAGTTTAAGCCTTCAAGACCCTGAAAATACGACTGTATTCACACCTGTGATTATGATTGTAATTGTAATCATACCTGTGATTAACATTGTAATCTTAATCGTAACTACGCTTTTTACGCTTGTGAATGTAATTGTAATTGTAATTACGATTACGCCCATCTCTGTACTTTAGGCCCAAAGATTGACCCTACAGGAAGGTTGTCACGTATAAAATACACACGATCACTTAACACACTTTTTATTTTCCATAAGTACATAAGGTAGGTACACGTAAATACACTTGTCACGTAAAGAGTATAAAAACAATTAAAGTCGTAAAAAATGGTCTCCCAGGTCGTCTCACGCAGGAGAAGCAACGCAGAGATTCCCATCGTCGTCCTACACGTTGTCATAAACCTAATTTTCCTTAACTATAATGTACATACAAGGTAGTTTTGTGTCCTTAAAAATTATTTGCGTAGAAATAAATATTTTTTTTTTGTTTTTTGGACTAGTTGGTGCCCGGGAATTCTTGTGTCGAGGCAAAGCTGGTAGTCTTCAGTAGGTGAGCAGGATGGTAGGTAGCAGGATGGTAATGTGTTATAATCGAATCAGAGGGGAGGCTTTTAAATGCGATCATGATTCTTACTATTGATTACTTGGTGCATTATACAACTTTTTAGAATTCACAGGGCTCCAATACTCATGATATTGTGTGGACATTTCAGCTTGTTTGGATTACCGATAAACGTGTCTACTTGGTCTAATATTCTGTAAGGTAGATACGTGTTGACAGGTACCTACTACAAATTTGTTTTTATTCGGTGTTTTAAAGAGAGGAACGAATTCATTGATGTACAGTATGGCTAGAGGCAACATACGTCAATATCGAACAAACTGAGTGACTTTTTACATTGAGCTTGCAATATTTTATTTTAAATTGTAGGCGAGTACCCTCTACCTTTGCCATCTAAGTATCAATTGGTTGATTGTAAGTACCTACCTAATTACAAATTTCTCTTATTTCTTCGCGTTCAGTACATCAAAACATGAAGTTCAAGTTGAAAATGCCTGAACCAAACAAAATATATCAAATTTGGGATTAAAAAAAGTTTTTATCTCGTATTGAGCATTACGAACAACACAAAGTTTTAAAATTATACCGAGGTTTGGGTAGAAAACGGTAATTTTCTCCCACTGATTTGCGTGGGTGCATTCATGTCATTGGTACCTAAGCCTACCACGGGAACCTAGGTGCCCACTAGTGGTACCTTTCAGCCGATGGCTTTGATTACCTACGTCTATTTACATTATTTACAACGACAGACTCACTGTGCCTTGACACAAGGTATTTTCGGGAGGGGAAACAAACAGGAGACCACTGAGGGGCTTAAATGGCGATTGAGTGACCCCTGAGGAAAGCGTCGATCTGACCGTTGGACAGAGACTGCCTGTCGCCTGCAGGACTCACGTAGTAGAAGGGCTGGCTGGGGAGCGGCAGCGAGGCGGGCTCTGGGCGTCTCTGAGGCTGAGGAGGTCCGAACCTTTGCGGCTCCTGTCGAGAAGAAAAAAAAGCGATTACAACCAGTGGAAACAGAAGAGTTTCTTTCCTACCTGATGATTGTGACTACCATTATGTATCTTGAGACCAACTTAATGATTCAAAGAGTTATTGAATACAAAACACAAACGGTGGATACAGCTCTCGTACAAGTACGCAACCACGAGAGACATTTTATGTCTTTGCGCCCCCTTTCCCCTTCATATAAAACCTCGTATTGTACTTTTGTTTGTGGAAATTTGATTGTGCTCGTTGATGGTTGCGATGTAATGTACGTAAACATTCATTTAAACAATCACGCTCATGCCGCAGCTTGTTGGCCACGCACAACGGAGTGTTTCACGTAATACGATTGGGCAATTTAAATGAATCGAATGTAGCTTCCTGCGTTCAACAGGAGAGAAAAAGGCTTTGGAGCTCACTCAGGTGATCAGTGCACAATCAGGCGCCTTCAGCATTCTCCATTGACCCTGCCTCTCAAATGTCAGCTTCCTACGTTCAACAGGAGAGGAAATGGCCTTGGAGCTCACTCAGCTGATCAGTGACCACTCAGGCGCCTTCAGCATTCTCCATTGACCCTGCCTCTCAAATGTCAGCTTCCTACGTTCAACAGGAGAGGAAATGGCCTTGGAGCTCACTCAGCTGATCAGTGACCACTCAGGCGCCTTCAGCATTCTCCATTGACCCTGCCTCTCAAATGTCAGCTCCCTGCGTTCAACAGGAGAGGAAATGGCCTTGGAACTCACTCAGCTGATCAGTGACCACTCAGGCGCCTTCAGCATTCTCCATTGACCCTGCCTCTCAAATGTCAGCTTCCTGCGTTCAACAGGAGAGGAAATGGCCTTGGAGCTCACTCAGCTGATCAGTGACCACTCAGGCGCCTTCAGCATTCTCCATTGACCCTGCCTCTCAAATGTCAGCTTCCTGCGTTCAACAGGAGAGGAAATGGCCTTGGAGCTCACTCAGCTGATCAGTGACCACTCAGGCGCCTTCAGCATTCTCCATTGACCCTGCCTCTCAAATGTCAGCTCCCTGCGTTCAACAGGAGAGGAAATGGCCTTGGAACTCACTCAGCTGATCAGTGACCACTCAGGCGCCTTCAGCATTCTCCATTGATCCTGCCTCTCAAATGTCAGCTTCCTGCGTTCAACAGGAGAGGAAATGGCCTTGGAGCTCACTCAGCTGATCAGTGACCACTCAGGCGCCTTCAGCATTCACCATTGACCCTGCCTCTCAAATGTCAGCTTCCTGCGTTCAACAGGAGAGGAAATGGCCTTGGAGCTCACTCAGCTGATCAGTGACCACTCAGGCGCCTTCAGCATTCTCCATTGACCCTGCCTCTCAAATGTCAGCTTCCTGCGTTCAACAGGAGAGGAAATGGCCTTGGAGCTCACTCAGCTGATCAGTGACCACTCAGGCGCCTTCAGAATTCTCCATTGACCCTGCCTCCGTAACGCTTCAAAGGGATCTGTTGGATGAAGATACCTATTTTCCTCTCACGATCATGTTGACATCTCATTTGTTGCTCACATCATACTCGTATGTTAGTGCGCATAATTCATGCGCATAATTCAGCTTTCCGTACAGGTGCATTCATATTAGGGACCGTGTACCATGATTAATAAATTGAGAGCTTTCCAATGAGTGGTGAAAGATTTTTGTGGGGTGGAAAATGAGGAAGTTAGTTTTCCCTAGGAACGATTGGTTGTACGTGAAAATCATCAGAAAATTTCCGCGTGACGCTCCCCTCGTCACAATGCCCCGTTACAATGCCCCGTCACAATGCCCCGTTACAATGCCCGCGTGACGATTTTTCATTTATGTGCCATAGTAAAGACATAAAATGTCAAAAACTGCCAATTATTACACGAAAGTATATTATTTTTCTGGGTACATCACTCGCCTGCAAAGAACACAGCTTTGCCATTTACCATGTCTTTGTTTCACAATCGAGGTTATTTTGGATACGCTTCACGCTCAATTCGGAGAAATGAAGAGTTGCAGAAATTGGAAATTTGAATACTGATTGTTGAAGGGTGTTGAGTCGGATGATATTGACTTGTTGGTGGTCGAAACGACTCTGGGTCCTCTTTGTGAATAGAAAGGAAAACGTTGATTTTTGTAGTTTAATTCTCTTTCTAGCTACAGTTTTGCTGGGGTCACTTGCCAGCATCTTCTGGCTAAAACATATTTGGGAACAGCAGATCTCTTATTTAGCCATCTAATACTATGGTCACTTTACACTAGACATTTACATTATATTTCCCTATACTTGTTACTGATGTACAATGGACGTGCATTTTACCCTATCAGTCTTATGTAGAATATACTTCTAGTCCTTTATTCATTCCAATGTTTCTTAGTTCTTTCAACTTCTACAGATTGTATAGATCTTCTTGATATTTTATAGATCTATAAAATCTGTAGAAGTTGAAAGAACTAAGAAACATTGGAATGAATAAAGGACTAGAAGTATATTCTACATAAGACTGATAGGGTATAATGCACGTCCATTGTACATCAGTAACAAGTATAGGGAAATATAATGTAAATGTCTAGTGTAAAGTGACCATAGTATTAGATGACTAATTAAGAGATCTGCTATTCTCAAATATGTTTTAGCCTGAAGATGCTGGCAAGTGAACCCAGCGAAACTGTAGCTAGAAAGAGAATTAAACTACAAAAATCAAAGTTTTCCTTTCTATTCACAAAGAGGACCCAGAGTCGTTTCAAACACCAACAAGAATTTGAATACTGGTTGCTAAGGACACAAAGCTGATTGCAACTTGAAGGTACGAACAACGATCGCATTTTTGTCAACTAAAATGTGAACGGAGATTAGGCCTCTTTAGCGATTCACACTCGTGTTTCTGATTTATCGTATGTCCAACCCTGGTCTCATTCGCCGTTCATTTCTCGTTCCGGGTCAGTATTTCACGAAATTGAAGGCGTAAAACTTAAAAAGTTGTACCTAAATTCGAAATTTTGAAGGATTTTACAAATTCATAAGTGCACGGCCCTAGGGAATTGAAAACTGAAATATTGTGGCTGGAATCATCAAAATCGAACGTTGTCACTGGGGTGTTGTCACTTGGGTTCAACGTAAGACAAAAACAGCACTATAGCCAAAGACAAAGCAAGTTAACAGTAAGACATAAAATGTCCCAATGTGTTGCAGACTCGTGGGTATGCAAAGGTTTGTAGTTTCTGGTTACGGCTGTATCTTAGTTTGGAGTAATTTGTGAGAAGGTTGTTTGGAAGTTCGAAGTTTCTTTTGTCTGAATCTTATGAACCAACTTTCAGCTGTTTTTTAAACTACCTAGGTAGCTATGCACTTCTATAAATAGTTCTTTGTTTCTTTGGTGGCGTTACAGCCTGTCCAACAATATTTTTCCATTCCTCTCGTCTCTTGGCCAACATTCTCCAACATCTATGTCCCGTGCACGCCACATCCTACTACCTCCTGGATGTCCATCGAATAATCTTTTGACGGGATTACCATCGTCCATTCGAACGACGTGTCCCGCCCATCTGAGACGTCCTAGTTTGACAAACTTCACGACATCTGTATGATCGTACATGGCCGTACAGCAAGTCATTTCTTCTTCTTCTCCAGACCTCATCCTCACAAACAGCTCCAAGAATCTTTCTGAGGACTCTTCTTTCGAAAGTTCTGAAAACATCGGTCAATGCTAAGTGGCAAAAGTGCCGCGTACGGCGTACGGCGTACGGCGGACGGACGGCCAAATTTTTATTCGATTTTTGGATTCTACGTACCTTGAAACGTAAACCATCAAATTTTGAGGGGGTGTTAGAATTTTTTTTTTTCTTGGTCGATTCCAAAGGTTCATTATTGAAAATAATAAACCAAAAGTCTCCCCATAGTCCATCCTTTTTTATTTTGTTTTTGTTTTTTGTTTTTTAAAACTAGGTAGCTGTGCACTTCTATGAATTGTTACATTCTTTTTATTCATTTATACAATAAGTATATAAAAGTGTTGTTAGTCTCCAAGGACAGATTAGATTAGAAGATTATATCCCTGTGATTTACCATGGGAAAGTTTTTTTTTTTTTTGACGTTTGCAATTTCGGTAGTTTTAATCCTGAAATATAACAACGTGCCCCGGAAGCGTAATAGGTTGATATGAATGACAAATCCTTCAGTAGTGCCTTGGCTTTGCCACTGTGAGTAATGCACGTTTTTCTTAAAGTCACTACGCCTGAGAGGCGCCTAGTTAGTATAAGAATAAATGCAAAATGTTTTATTGATCAACTGAGAAATTTAAATAAATTTGAGTTTTTGAAAGAACCACCGATGATGAAATTGACTTTCATTTTTTTCCAATGCTGATAAACCAATGGAATAAAATGATATTTTGTGTGGCTTTTGGAACATTTTTCGTCTCAGAGGCGCATTGTCATTTTCAGTGTTTCAGAGATAATAAAACTTATGAAAATGTTCTTGATTTCATAGGGTAGAATCAATATAAGCCAGAAAGGGTGTGGGCAAATTATTTTTCAACAACCCAATCGTGTACTAGATAAAAACACCCAAACTTCAAAGCCTGTAAATGCCATATCTGCAAATTTGAAACAATCTGAGATTAAAGTTTGTTAAATTTCAGAAATGTGAGAAAACTTGTCCTCGATACATTTCTATTCCTTTATACCATTGTTCTATGTTTGTGAGAATTAATTTAAACTTTTAGTCTGATAAATCTGATGATTTTTAATAATTACGTATAGGTACCTGAGCGAGGAGGGAAGGAGGGAACCGTCTGTCAGGCCTCTGCTGAACCTGCTCCTGCTGTTTCTTCTGCTGAGAGGCGTAGAGCTGCTGGCTCTGCTGTAGCTGACTGGCCTGCTGTTGCTGGAAGAACGCCTGCTGAGGGGGAGACTGAGGCTGCTGAGGGAAGAAGCTCTGAGGCTGTCTGTTGGGAGCGGGCTGAGAGTAAGCGTGGGTGGGCTGGTTGAAGGCTTGAGAGGGCTGGAAAGCTGAGGGCGGCGGGGGTCTGGCCGCGAAGGGTCTGGGCTGGAAGAAGCTCTGCTGCTGCTGAGGCGGCACGAAGGACTGAAGGCGTCCTCTCAGATTGAAGTCACCTGAAAAACCGCCACCTGAAACATACAAATCTAACATTAAGTAAATGGAAACTAACAAAATAATTTTAAAAGTCATAAAAATTCCTTGTGAAATTCTTGGATCATTTGAAAAGTTATTGTCTTGAATCAGATTCATATACTTTCATAAATTTTGATTAATAACAAAAAATTTGTTTTATCCTCAAATTTAATCTAAACTGTATAGATCACTCGTCTACAAAGAACACGGCTTTGGCATTGTTACCACCAACTGACATGAAGAAAGTAGTCTTTTGAAGAAACTCAATTTTAAATGCTTGCATGCGAGTCTGCAACGCATTGGGACACTGAGGGTTTAAATATTAGAAGAAACGAATTTACGTTAAAATTGTGAGACTCCTCTGCTAATTCTCAAATTGTTTCAGTTTCCAAATGTTTGAATCTCCAGTCTCCAAAATCAGTTTTTAATTGCATAATTTTCAGGTTCCTATTGGTGTTTAGTGGTGCATTTATATGGTGTTAAACACCTCTTGAATGAAATAGTTGTAATTTTAGAAATTTTTAAATAATTAATTTTAGAATCGAATGAGACCAATCAAATTTTTTGTCGAAAATCTCATATTTTTCGAAAAAACTCAGTTACCTTGAGTTTGTGGGAGTTGCTGGTAGAGGACGGTGTTGTACTGGCCGGAGGCGGGGTCGTAGACGAGCTCGGAGGTGTAGATCGGAGAGCCGGCGGGCTTCTGGGGGCGGTCGTCGTCGGGGCGGGGGCGGGAGTTGCCGATGACGTTGTGCTCGAGCTGGAAGTTCTTGAGCTCCTCGTCGAGGTCGAGGGGCTGCGGTCTCTTGGCGGCGGAGGCGGGGGTGGAGCTGAACTGGACGAGTTGGGGGCGGTACGTCGTTGCCGGGGGCTGGGTGGGTCTGGGGGTGATGTTGATGCTCTGCCGAGCGGGCGGGCTCGCTACCAGCAGTTTGGGTCGCGGCGTCGCTCTTGAAGGTGCCTAACAAACACGCAAAAATTGACAAACATTATTGACAAATAGTGAAATTTGGATATTTTGGTTACAATCAGGTATATTTTGACTACGTGGGTCCCTGTATGGAATGTCCAAAGTTCAGGATTCGATTCTATACAGCTTATATTCACAAAAACTAACATAAAACTGACAAAAATAATTGAAATATTGTAAAATTTTGGTTACAATTAGGTATATTTTGACTACGTGGGTCCAAGAATAGAATGTCCAAACTTCAGTTATCAATTCTTTGCAGCTAATATTAACAAAAAACAATAAATTGACAAAAAATCGTAGTTTTAAAATTTTGGTTACAATATTATAATTTGTATCGGGTAAGTAAGCGTGTCCAAAATTTTGGAATCATTCTTTAACTACTTCCAATTATATACATAAGAACAATAGTTGAAAAAAGCGAATGTCAAATTTTGCTAAAATAATTTTTGTCGAAGTTTAGCAATCTAGATCTTCCCTGGATAGGATGTGATTTCCAAATATCTTTCCTGCAAATAAATGCATGCAATTCTAGGATGCTATAAATATGTATTTTGCGTTTGATTTCAAAATTTGCCTATTTTTGATAATTAACCATTTAGTTTGCTTATATAGTTTTTTCAGAACATGTTCCCTCTTCCTAGTTAATTGTGAATTTTGAAAATATTCAACAGCATTCATATTTTCAAGTAAGAGTTTCATGTTTTTAGAGCGTGTTGTTGTTGACATATTTTAGACTTTATAACAGAAATATTCGGTTTTACTCATCATGAAAAATCAAAACAAAACACCGAAAGCCATAAAAGTTTGCAAAAGTAGGTTTTTTCACTGAAATTACCGCATTTTTAGTACTTTAAACTATTTTCAAATATTTAGTGAATAAAAATTAGCTCTCACAGGTGTTTCGTGGGCGGCAGCCTGAGCCTGAGCGAAGGTCGGGAGGCGGAGGGCGGGACGCTGGGTGACGACGACGGGGGCGCGGCTGGGCGTCGGCGGCAAGTTTTCCTCCTCTTCACCGCTGGCGTCGTCGAAGCCGCCGTAGCTCTGCTGGAAGACGGTCGTCGTCGGGCGGGGGCGGGCGGTCGTCGTCACTGGTCGGGCAGCCTGAAACAGCGAGTGGAACTTTCAAGGTGATTCCAAAGGTACCAAAAACAAAAACATATCTGTGAGTTAAAACGATTCGGATTTGGAATTAATCGTAAAACAATAACAATACCTTCGCTGAAAAGCCTCTAAAAGCAGGCAAAAACAAATCGTAGATAAGTGAAAAGAAAACCGTAATACCGTGACACAAATAATGTCAACAACAAAATTATACAGGGTGTCTACACTCAAGATGGGCATAACTTCAGGGTTCAATTTTACAAGGTATTTCCACCAAAAAAAGCTCTTAGCAATTTTCTTTCAACCCACTCAAAATTCCTTTTTTTTCATTTTAAAGTTTTTTTTCGCGTTTTTGACCTTACGGCACTGATATCTCCATAATAACCTTATTTCTCCTGAAAATTCAAATCTGATTACACCGTTAGAAAGAACGTTCAATTCCTAAGCTACCTAATGCAAAATCAAAATGTTTCAGCAATACCGTAAAACCGTCAAACTTTACCCCACTAGGGGTAACTTTACCCCAAAAAGTGAGAATCTTCAATTGTGACGTAAACGTGGTGGGACTTAGATAAAAGTTAGCTATTGTGTTTTCGTTATTCTCCACATCCTAGAGAATCGATGTGGCTTGCGATGGCGCCTTTATCCATGTTATCAGCTGTTATCAGTCATAATTTCCATTTCAGCTGTTTTTGTCCTGTTGCTTGTGCTCCAAAATTTCTTCCATATCAGGTGTTTGGAGTGGATTTACCAGGCAAGTCCTCATCATATCACTTTCAATATCTTATTTTGAACAAAATACACTAATCAAATTCTCAAAAAAGTGTTTTCTTAGTTATGCCTTCGTTTACCAAAAAGTTGATGGTAACTTTACTCCAAAAACCAGGTATCTTTACTCCGCTATAAAGGTTGGGATAAAGGTAGCCTCACTCATATTTTTCTTATTTAATCTCGAAAAACATTTGAGTTTTATAATTTCCCAAGTGTTGAATGTAAGGTTTCTAGTGTATCTCATGTTGCAGAAGTAAGAGATGGGGAGAAGAAATGAGAAAAAGCTTGGTACGCGCCCCCACCGAAACTTTACAACTGAACAACTGCATTATGATATGAACATAAACGTGCTTTGGTCTCATAAGTTGTGATTTACAATATTATTTACTCGTGGGTTAACTTTGAAATTTACCATTGCAATTCATTTGAAAGTTATCGAATGTGAAACAGAATTTTTCTGTGATTTTGTTAAGTCATTCGTTTATCGTTTATTGTCCTTCAATATTTCTTTACTTGTAGAAAGTTTTGCTCTTAATCAAAGCAAAACTACATAAGTCTGCCTATACTGGAAGACTGAAATTGTGATCTCTTAACCAGAAATATTGCATTTCAAGCAAATTCGTTGAAATAAATTATCATTGGAATTTATATTTTTCTTAGGTATAACTTTTATTTTTCAAGCTAAAAAGTTCAATTTTTCAGAATATGTTTTATAATAATATTATAAATACTTGATATTATCAAGTATTTCTGGGGTAATGAATTCAATCCCGACTAGTAACATTGCACCACTGCCCGTTTCTGTAGCGATAACCGTGAGTTTTTCAGAGTGGAGTAAAGATAGACGCACTCGTAGGTAACATTACTCCAACATTTAAACAATTAAATAGGGGGGTTACAATTATCTGATCAATGAGCTCGACCACTCAAAATGTTCAGGAAGCCCTGAAGATCAATTCACTTATAAAAAAAATCAATTTAACCCGTTTCGAGTGGGAGAAATTGTATTTGGAAATGTTTTGGGGTAAATCTTGGGGTAAAGTTTGACGGTTTTACGGTAAAATAGTTTCAAAAAATCAAGTCAAAAAGCAAACTTCAAAAATTTTTTGTAACTTGACGTTCTTTGATCAAAGTTTTCTCTCTGAATTCTTGTTCATTTTGATGGGCGCTCTTCGGAGAAAACATGCTCAAATAGTAAGATTTCCAACAGTATATCAATTTTTCTTTTTAACATTAAAATTGGAAGAGTAAATGAAGTTTGAATGTCAAAAAATGTGTGTTTTACAAGAAAATCCAGTGTTTCAAGCAGTTTCTGGTCCCCCTCGATCTCAGGATGGCTTGACGATTTTGGTATCATTTTCTATGTAATTTTGTACGCTGAATCCAATGGTGATACTTTCGAATGATTCCGACTGCTAGAAATTGGATTTTTCGAAGAAAACCTTCGTTTTTTGTACATAAAATACGCATTATACGTAGATATAGTAGTGAGCATAAAATAACACCTTTCTACTCAATAAAAACATCGAATTTATAGCTGATTGAAGTGAAATACTTCCCCAGCCATAACTTCTACAATTCTCATACGATTTCGATGAAATTTTCGGGGATTTTGTGGGTTGGCGTGTAGATGGCCCTATGAAAATCATCACATGCGAACTGGTAGTAGCCACTGCACATTTGCAAAAGTATATTTCCTTGTTACAGCCATAACTTCTACATTTTTTCCATATTTAATCATGCCTACTATGGTGAAGTGTTCAATGAGCAGAATTTGAGTGAAAACAGATTCGTAAAACTTCCAAAGTGACCGAGAACATTTACATAAGATATGAGGAATTGATATAAGGTGCCTTTCAATCATTGATTGAAATCACTGGTGTTCAACTTATTCTATCATATAATGCCCACCTAATTTGGAGGACGTTTTCCGATTTCAACTTCTTGATCACACGCAAGATGACAAAATTCTTACCAAATATTTTGAAAAGTTTCCCAAAAATATAATGAGCTGATGTCCGGAATTCACTGTGAATAATTTAATTATTGTATTATTCTGTCTATAGTCTGGATGGTTAACTAATGGGGTGTGCGCATGGATCGGAAAACTGTTTATTGTTATTTTAATCAAAACTAGACCTCATTCTGAGAATTTTGACACCAACCGCGACCTTCTAGCGTGAGTAGATCTTTTTCTACGATTTTTCCAAGTTTCGAATGTTTATGACGTCACAGTGGGCTGGGGGATCCTGCCCAGGCGGGAGGGGCGCGTGACGTCATAAACATCCGAAACTTTGAAAAATCATAGAAAAAGTTCTATTCATCCGATAAAAGAACGGCTGGTGTCAAAATCCTCAAA
This sequence comes from Apolygus lucorum, assembly GCA_009739505.2. NCBI lineage: Eukaryota > Metazoa > Arthropoda > Insecta > Hemiptera > Miridae > Apolygus > Apolygus lucorum. The sequence goes on from CM019177.2 coordinate 64,672,532, forward strand.
ATGAGGTCTACTTTAAATTGAAAATTTAGAAAAATCAAGGCGCACCCTCCATTCTCTTAACTAATTCTAATAAGCGAATTTACCTTAGCGATGGGTCTCCTGGCGGGGATGTTTTGCGGGACGTTCTCTTCAGAGCCAATTGGACCAGGTTCTTCGTCTTCTTCTTGGACGGCGTTGGGGTCGCAAGGGTTTCCTTCAAAGCAAAATGTCATCTTATTGTCACTCAAGTAATACATGGGATTAATGTCACCGCTTATTTGTGTCACCATTCAGACTATTGGGTTGAGTTGAAAGCAACCAAGTTGACTTCTCGATGCAACCACTCAAGAGAGCCTCCAAGAGTCACTTCGCTGAGTTACCCCAAACAAAACCCTCCTCTAATTGAATAGAAAAAAATAGGTATATCAGTAATAGTTTTTTGTTGGAAAAATACTAAAAATTAATGTATTGCATAACAAATAAACCAACCTTACCTATTTATTACAGTAGGTATTTAATATAATATAATAGTCTGTCACTTTGTATTTTCAGACTGTATAAATACTAAGCTAGGAATACCCGTTCTCAAAATACACGGCAACATTGCCAATCTATGTTATCAGATTAGGACGTCCCTCAGAAGTAGGTAGGAGACGACCTGAATACGTGTAAGATCGTTGAACGTGGTAACTGAGGAAAATATTACGTCGTAGGTACCTACTAGATGGTAAGTAGATGTACCTAAATTTGAGAAATGTTCTTACCTGAGACGTAGGTGAATTCCCTTTTGTTACCATCAGGGTCGACGTAGCCGTATTTGCCGCGAACGACGCAATCAGTTCCACGGGTCTCCTCTTTGAAGCTTCCTGAAAAAAGGCGAACAAAACAATTATTGTATATCATAGCTCAAGAACGAGGAGATAAGGAGAGTATTTTACAATATAAAAGTATATAATGCGAGTATACGATTTATAATGTAATGATGATAGAAGAATCTCAATTAGGTGTGTTTGTCTCTATTGATGGGCACAGCGGCCACTTCAATGCTTACCTGCGAACCAAACTCTTTTTTTTTAGTGGTTGCCATCATCAGTTATTTATTCCCGCAGATATCTCACCAAGTGAACACAATAAAATGTTGTTAACAATATACCTTGTCATAACAACGATCTGTCAAGCAAAGTATAACCTACTTCGGGGTAAGCATCAATTTGCACCTTGTCTACAGTGTGACTCATAGCTTGATTCATTACTCGACGACATAGTACTATGTGACCCCAGACGTTTAAGAAGAACTTATTTGAGAAAACTCAGCGATGAGTTCGAAAAAGACGGCTCTCACTATGACAGACTCGGAAAGGTGTTTCATCGAATCTCCCGATCCAGGTAATGTCGATGGCGGTAGCCTACAACCTGCCCAATAACAAGAACATTTCCGCGGAGTGTAATATATTCTCAAACACTTTATTTTATCCCTAAATTAGCAAACCAATACCAGGAAGTGTGTTTTGGTATTTTCTTGGATTTTTAACGGTTTATCCAATTATTAATTTGAACACTATTTAATGACCATTTTTCTCGTTATCTGCAATGAGAATTCCTATGTTTGATTCCTTATAAAATAAGGAATATATTAAAAAAACTAGAGATTCTTGAGGGAAAAAAATACCCTACGAAAGATAGCCAAGAGTTAAGGAATCTCAGTCGGTCGCCGTTCGTTCCTCGTTCCAAATAAGTATTTCCTTAAATTGTAGGGGCAAGAGACCCCTTAAACTATATTATAGATCCCCAGATATAGACCTTAAATAGATAGTTCCGACACGATCAAGCAATATAAACCCCCCTGATATATCTGTGATTCACAGTAAGGAAAAACCCTAGTTTAAGGGGTCTCTTGCCCCTACAATTTAGGGAAATACTAATTTGGAACGAGGAACGAACGGCGACCGACTGAGATTCCTTAACTCTTGGCTATCTTCCGTAGGGTATTTTTTTCCCCCCAAGAATCTCTAGTTTTTTTGTTTTTTTTTTTGTTCATGTGGGTCGAGATAAAAAACTCTCAAAAGAAAAAAAATGAAGAAAAAAATTACCTAGGTAATTAATGAAATGGATGAATGAACGCTACCTATGCTGTCGTGCTAAGCCAGAAAGCCGTATCTTGACTTCACCCAACTTTCGGGAAAACGACCTAATAGGTTTCGTGGCGAAATAATTCTTTCGCGGGATTATTTCTCCTCCTTTTACCACAAGTGTAGGTTTTTCTTAAAATAAATTAGTCGCCAAATAGATTTCTGGAGTCAAAATTAAACATTTTTGAGTGTAAATTGTCAAAAAACGATGATACGAGATTACGCTCTCGTAAACCCGGAGTTACGAATATTCTATTCATTTTAATTCTTGAAACAATAATTCATTTGAATTAACATTTTAATTCAAGAAACCATTTTACATTGATTATTTAGTCATCCTACTTGGCTCAAAGTCAATCGTATTTCATATCTCTGTTCAGAGTGTAAGAAAAAACTGCCGAATCAATAAAAATAAACGTTTATTCACTTGGAGTAGAAATGGTAAGTCACCACTAGATGTTGAGTTTTCAGAGGCAAAAAGTCGTATCATGCCGATTTAATGCAAGAAGTCGTATCGTAGAAATAGGCAAATTCCCGTATCAGTGTCAAGATACGATTTTTCTTCTTCTGAATCGCTCTGATACGACTAGTTTCTCAGCAAAATTAAGTTAACACGCCTTAACGCGAAAGCCAGGAGGCTTGTTTGAGGCATTTCTGATAGAGATGCTACTCTAAAACTCCGAAAATCGATAGAAATCGACCCCCAAAACCCCCGAGTACCAACAACTGAATTTGGTCAAATTTTCACGTTACGACTTTCTGGCTTAGCACGGCAGTACGTATACACAATGTTTCTAAGTTGAGTAATCAAGTTCTGGTTAGATTAAAACTATATTTATTCTTAATTGAAGTTCCTTGAATAGGTATGCCAAACCTGCAAAATACAGATTTGACCAGTACCTACTTCCCCTTCTCAATTTGACCTACTTCAGATGTCATTTTCAGGGACCAGACGTTTAGTTTTGGATCTCTGGTTTCAAAATAATGTTCTGTTCTACTTGGAGAAAAATATGGATTTTCAAAAACTGTTAAATTGTCTGCAAATTTATTGCGTTTTCTGTAAAAATAAAGGCTCTCCATAAATACTTGAAAAAATCGAGTTAACCCGTTCTTTTCTCTTATCAACTTAGGCTCATCTCTTAGTTAGGCTCATCAAGATTTTTTGGTAGTTTTGAGTTAGCCAGGTATTTTGATCCAGCCAGACTAGCTTCCACGTCAGATCGCCATGTAAAACCTCCTGAAGGTCTGTTGAAAACTACTAGTTTCAGCGTGTCCGGCTCGATCAAAATGCGTTTGAATCTCTAGCTGACTCAAAACCGCCAAAAATCTTGATAGGTCAGATACAGCTTTACAGCCGATACGTGGTATTTTTCTCGATCTAGCGGCCCAATTTCGCTCACGAGGTTGTTTGGGTACTTGGTATCTACATGTCAGCACATGCACACCTACAGTTTTTGTCACGATCATCGTGGTTGAAGAAAAAAACGAAAAATCGTCAATTCAATGAAACAACTTCTCGATCATGTTGACGTTTGACAATTCAGAAAACTCAATTTTGCAGATTTGCCCGAGGATTTTCCAAAGTCGTTGAAGGACGAGAACTACATGCTCAAGATCGTCGTGGAAGAGCAGAAAATAGCGTTGGACATGATAATGAGGAAGTACCGCGAGCAGGTCGACAGACTCACCAAGCTCTCGCACGTGGACCTCAGGAAGCTGCACTACCAACGGTATTTGGACGTAATTGTCAACCAGATGACCAAAATGGACCAGATGACGAAGACGATGAGGAAAAACTTGCTGGTGATTTTCAAGTATGAAGAGCTCATGAGGGACTTGGAAGCCGAAAATGGGCGCCTGCGCCAACTGGTCAGAACGCTGTCGAACGCGTCAGCGAAAGGTATTGAGTGGCGCTAACCCATCTGATATCTTCTCTGATGTAGAATTAAGAATGCCCTCACTCTATCAAAGTCACTGAGGAAGGCTGATTCCATCAAGGTGCAGGTTTTGAGACACTCGCTTAGGCTACAAATTTTGCCAGAAATTTGGCCAATTTCAGCCCATCAAAATCGAAATATAAGGTAGACAAACTATTAAGAAGAAACACAATAAAAAACGGTTAACAGTAAGAAATTAAAATCATGCGAGCCAAACCTAGAAGCCTGGATTTTGATTTGAAACAACTTTTTAGTAAATAAATCCTGCAAATGTTTACACGACGGTTTGTTATTTCCTGTATAACAAAAACCACCAATCTGAAGATCTTTCTCAGTGTACAATACAGTTGTAAACTTTCGTGAAGTGGAATGAAAGAGAGCAAGTAGACGTTGTTCAGCCTTTTGCACCATTCTAGTGCTGAGCGAACTGTTCATAATTAAACAGTAGTCTTCTGGACTTTGTGAAATCGCTGATCGTGTTTCTCATTACAGCCCAGACTTATGTGGGACTTACTTGTGCTGCCTAAAAAATAAGGTTTATATCGACGATGTTACGGCAACATGTCCTATCAAGTTTGGGGCAACTTTTCAGGAGACACAAAAAACTGTTTACAACGTAACCTATATTCTTCATACGCAGTGTTGCTCTATCGCTATTTTCGGCGGTTTCAAGACTACCAACCGAATTTTTAATAATACCGATCGATTCCCCACGAAAATACGAATCCAGTGGTATGAAAAACTCAATATGCCCATATATGGTCATACGACATGTTGCCGTAACATCGTCGATATGTATAAGTTTGCTTGTTCTTGACTTTTGAAAATTAAAAAAAAACACGAAGTTTTGGAAGTTTTCAAAATTTTTTGCTTACAGCAATTTAATAGTGTATTCTACGGGAAATGTTACTCAGACTAAAGTTGATCAACATAGAAATTTGCGTTGAATGATCTATTCAAAAGTTGTAATTGGACCCATCCAAGCACAATCGAGAGTAGAGGATTGGAAAATTAAAACCATGCCCTGCTTGTGCTTCTTTGATTTATTTATTAATTTTTATTATTATTAATATTTTTTAGCGACGCGGCCTTTTATTGTTTTGAATTTGACTGGCGGATCTTACAGAGTTCTGGGTGGTCTCATTCGATTCTAAGAGTTGGACAATATTTAAAATTGAAGAAAAAACCATACCTTTATATTGAAAATTTTAGAGATAGGGCATTTTGAAAGATTCAACCCATTTTTCACCTCTTAGATTCGAATAATAGGAGTTATCAGCAACCTCAGGCACTAGATTATACCTTAATCAATTTGGCACTTCAGCTCTTCAAATATGACCTTGGTATCAAGTTTCATGAAAATGGGTAGTGATAGAAGGGTACGAATGGCCTGTCAGAGATTCCGATAAGAAGTTGTGTTTATCGCTCACACAGCTGATCTGTCTTTTTGAACTGCTCTCAGTCACTGTAAGCGAATGATAAAAGGCTGTGTGCTAAATTTTAGCGTTCTGGGATGATGGGAGAAGTCGCTTCAGTGTCAAATGTCACCCAGTTAAGCCTAAAAGACACTTGTGAACTCAAATTGTACAGGGTGTTACATTTACAGGCCAGGAATCGATTCTACAGCTAATTTCCAGCAAAAAATGTTATGTTGTGTGTGTTGATTTTTTAGAGGCTTCGTTTTTGAGTTATTTCACTTTTATGATTTTTTCGGGTGTTTTCGACCTTATCTCAGTAAAACGGCTATAACTCTTCAAGTTTTCATGGAAATTCAAATCTGATTACACCGTTGGAAAGAGCGTAAAATTTTCTATCTCCTAGAATCGTTTTCTGGCCTGTGGCAGTTCTAAAATGTATCATCCTATATATTCATATAAATTTTCATGAAATTAAATTTTTTGACCTTAGAATAGAGGCTGGCCGATTGGTGAAGTTGAGGGATTCGTTTTCTCAGTAAGTACTATAATAATAGTGGTAGTTTGGCACCGCGAGACTACCTCATGTCTTGTTGTCCTCAAATTTCTTCTGAATATGTGTGCTAATTACAGGTGTCTTGATTACATCCTCAAAATTCTTCTATATTTGTGTGCCAATTACTGCTGTCTTTTCTTATTGCGCAGGACTGAAGAAATCTTTGGAAGTGTCCAGTCAGACGGACGTTCTGTTCGGTTATCCGATGGTGCACAAATCAGTCGGATCAGAGTCTCCCATCAGCAGAAGCAGTCCACAAAAACCGACCAGCTGCACCGAGGTGGTTCCGTACGTCCCCATCAGCTACGATTTTGGACCCGCAGGAAAACCTGTGACTCAGAAATCCAGCACAGCGGATTTGCCCATCAACGAGGCGTGCGAAGTATTCTTCAACAGATTCGCAGCTGCCAGTAATTCAGGAGGCAGCAGCAGCTTGAAAGGGACAAACCGAGAATCAAAATTGCTTGATACGCAGGCAGCTGATTTGCTACTCGATTTGGAACAGTTTGAAGACCCTTCAGAGCCTTTCGCCTTTCCGGAATCCATAGCTCACGAAAAGAACTTGAACACCTTCGTGAATGACAGTCACGCACCATCAAATAATCCCACAACTACAATAACAGAAGAAATCTACGATGATGTCCAGTAACCATCATGATTCTCACCAACCAATACCTAATCTGGATTATTCAAATTATTTCATTAAAAGTTTGATTATTGATTTAAACACGCATTCTATTGTATACTCTCATTGAGAAGAAAGTTGAGGGAAATTTTGGCATTACATCTTGTAGAGTTAATGCAGATTTACTTGTAGGTGTTTTGTGGGTGTAGGTAGGGACTGAAATAACTTTATTTATGTGTCAGATAAATTAGGAAAATGAAATATTGTAAAGATGCCAGGTATTGTACAGCTTTCGAAATTTGAGGGTAGTAGGATTGAAGTTCTGATTATTCGAAACAAAAATGTAAACGAAGTTACTAAGATTATATTCTAAAACCTCAGACCATTTTGTGTACATGATTAGTGCATTTCAAATTAAAATACAGGAAATGACGACGAATTCTAAAATGGTTCAGAATTTGACTCCTCCAGTCCACTACTAAAAATCAGCTGAATTTGTGCCAGTAGTAGACACCCCCCCCCCCCAAACCAATCAAAACATCATACAATACTTGAATAAACATTGACTTCAAGTTATGAACGTCACATGAATTACAAAGATATTGTGAAACGTCAGGAAATACTAATGAAATATGCTTACATTTCCAGTTTGTTCTTCCAAAACGCTAACACTCACCAAAGAAACGAAGTTAAATATGAACGTTTTCGATTTGAACCCTAGGCGTCCTTTTATCCCGAATATTTCTTTGGGAACATCATTATTTATATAATGACAATATTCTATTCTACTGAAATTATATTCTATTTTTCTATATCTATTATGCTGCATAATAGGAAACGACAAATAAGACCCTAATCTTTACGAGTAATTTCAGCCCTTTTGAGAGGAGAGTGTCGGCTACTGACTCATACGAGATCAGCGTGAAATTGCGTACGAGGCCTCTAATTGGCGTAGTTTAGGCCCTTTCCTTAAAATTATGAAATAATACGAAAATAATGAGCATTGCCGAAGTTCTTCGTAATACAACCAGAAACCTATTGATATGAGCCTCAGTGATGAAAAGACTGTCTCACTCTACGCTCACTAAATGTCTCTTCCACTCACAACTGCTCTCCACATCAAAATATATTTCATCTCTTTATAATTCGAATGAATAGAGCGAAAGTGGACCTCCAAGGCCGAGCTCATCCCATCTACTTCTGTGCGTCAGAGTTGTTCTACTTCGACGTCTACTTTTCTGAAATCAAGCTTTGGCTATATTAATTTTCTCTCACTTCATGCACTACCTACGGTTGATATTTATCATCTTTTTCTGTCCTCAAATACTGTTGCCTCCATGCAACAAACATTTGCCAGAACATTTCCTCCACTCCACCCATATCGTGATAATCCGCGATTCAATGCTAATATCTACGAACAGTATGAAAGTATCACTCGTTTAAAACTGAATGCAGTCACCAAACCAGACAACATTCTATTCATCACATCATGATTTCAAATATACATCAACCTACGTCAACTGATTGGGAGTGGGGTCAACTGGAAGAAAATCCTTCTTTTGCCGAGCATTCGGTGAATTTATTCCCTTCTTCGGAGGGCTCAGTGAGCATTCCGAAAGTCAATTCAAAATGAGCTGGTTGAGATGCCACACTAATTATTGAAAATTGAATTTCATGGTATTAAATGAAGAAAGACTCCAGCTTTCAGGGAAATTGGAAGTCAGAACAACTGAACAAATGAAAAAAATCTATCCACAGCTTGGTTATCTGTTATCATTGTTGTCTGAGTTATTATTCAATTTTAGTTGTTCTGACTTCCTATTTTATGTTTTTGTTTTAACACAGAATGTGTTTTTGCGATGACCTACCGAAAAAAAATCGTCACGAAAAAGCGACAGAAAAAACCGTTACGCGCCTTTTATAATGATTTTCACGTGCAACCAAGCCGTTGGTAAGGAAATAGAACTCCCGCAGTGTTCATTGCACAGAAATTGTTCACCATTCGTTGGAAAGCTCTCAATTTATATAGTATTTTTCTTGTAGTTACATATTTATTTATATAACATTTATAGGGTTTTAGACCAAATTAAATGTCTAACAATTATTTATTTTATTATTGCCAAAGACTCCACATTTATTATTGTTGTTTTTTATTTAACGGATGACTAGCATCGCAAAAACACATTCTGTGTTCCTATGATTTCATACAGAGTATGGAAAAAGAAATAAACCGGGGGGTGCAGGGGGGAGGAGCCCCCCGCCGAGGCGCAAAGCGCCGAGTTTTCGTTTTGTTTCTATTTCGGTACAGACAATATTTTATAAATAGGATAAGTTAATATTTACATATGAGCTGCATTAGGTCGTGTTGGGGAATAAGTTGCTGTAAGCTCCTGCTTATTATCACTTATTGCTGTAAATTATAACATTAAAGTCCTGATCCATTTATATGATAGAATGTGACATAATCCTGAAAGCCTTTTCTTTTTTTCTTCATTTATTACAAGAAAATGAAATTTTCTATAATTATGGTGGCATCTCCATCAGCTCATTTTGAATTGACTCTTGGTATGCTCACAGAGCAACACGTCCTTCGAGCCCTGAACAAGGTGATAAATTTACTGAAAGTTCGGCAAAAGAAGAAGTTTATTCCAGTTGACCCCGTTCCCAATCAGTTGACGTAGGTTGATAATATCAACATAATATCATAAATATTATATTATAATATATCAACCTCAAATATATCATATTTGAAATCATGATGTGATGGATAGAATGATGTCTGGTTTGATGACTGCATTCAGTCTACATATTTACTATTCATCAACCTTGTTGTTGGTTGATGTCCACAATCGTATACTTAAAGCTGTTGGCTCCAAATTACCAAGTTAGAGGTGTGTAAGACAAGTTCATTTGGCGGATTCGAATCCCAAACGGTCACGCTTTATAGAGACCAGGTCTTTTGAATCCGTTCATCCGTTCACTCACAAGACGAACAACCAACCGGTCAGAAGTCACCAAAACGAGCGAGTCTGTAAACCGAACGAGTCGAAACGTTGGGATCCAGGTCGTGACTCGAAAAAATGCTTAGTCGAAAAACCGAACGAGTCGGAATAGGTTACAATGATGTCGTGGGTTGATGAAAGAATGACCGTGTTCTTTTTGATAACCCGTTCAGTTCTGACAAGGTCATTTTGAAGGTAAGGTCTTTTCAATACGTTCACTCCTGACCGACACACCTCTATACCAAGTCATTGACAGGTAGTGGCTCTCTTCAACATGTTGATTGCATATTGTTACTTGTTACTTTTCCTTGTTGAAGGTACCAGAATATTTAGTAGAGATCGGTTACATTTGCGTATTAGGTTCCACCGTTACTGCTCTTGGTTGGTGATAGGTTCCAATAACCTGTTATTTATTAATAGGGTATTCCAGAGACCTTCTCACAAGCTCGTTCCGACATACCATTCCAAGGTATCGTTTCTTTTCGTTCGCGACCTACGTTCGTCTGTTTATCATGTTATATTGTTATTCCATTCCAAAGTGGATTCCGTTGATCTCTAGTTTTCGTTTCCTACCTTAAGTTGGGCTTTCTATCAACTTATTCCCGACATATTTCGCTGGTCGGGAAAAAGACTATGATAACTCGAAAAATGTCATTTTTTAGTTTAAATGACGAACTAACTCAAAATGGTGTGGAGATTCATCCGCAATACTGTTCGAACTCATCTTGGCGTTCCAGCCGCCAGAACGCGCTGATGCCAACTATTGCAACTGCGCAACTGCCAACCGTATTGCTGTGAAGACTATGACAAGTCAGGTTGTACTTGAGCAGTCATCCGAAACTGTTGTTCTTCTAGTTCAAGACTATTACAAGTCTGAAATCAACCACACAACTGTGATTTTTCATTTTTTGTTTGTTTTTTGTTGCAAGACCATATCAACTCAAAATAGCAGAGTCTTCATGAGATGGTAAATTAGATATTTTTTTATTATGTTCTCTTCAATACTATTACATTTTGATATATGACACTCTTTCACAAAGATTTTTCAAGTTTTTATAGAATCTTAGCTTCAATACAATTTCATTTTGAGTTATCGTACTCTTCCACAAACTAACTAACTACCTTTTTGTTGAATACTATCACATCTCAAAATTAGAGGTACAAAAGGGTTCAAATGAGGTTAAAAATGGGGATTATCAAGGTGAAAGTGTGGTAGGACCACACTAACTAGTCCTTTGGTAATTTTCTAGGAGAAAAGATGGCCATTCAAAGCGTGATTATGACATTAACACATTGAAATTCAGTATGAAAACTTTAAACAACTGTCCTGAAAAATGACATTTTTCGAGTTATCATAGTCTTTTTCCCGACCAGCGATTTACGAGTTAGTGTATTTTCCTTCTTTTTCGATAATAAAAACCCAAGCTATTGTTCTGGCTCCACACATTTTGAAGCCTTCTCTGAAACGTTATTTAATAACAGGGTTATTTTGGTAATAGGTTCCAAGAGGAATTTACGAAACCCGGTAATCGGTTATTTTTAACTGTTACGTTAAATACCGCCCATCTCTAATATTTAGTCATGGTTCTACGTGGTCTTGGAGCCACACACTCCTCCAAAAAAGTTCTATCCAGCTACCTGTCATTTAGAAAGATGTAATTAAAGTTGTTGAGTTCGCCTCTAAGTAGAGCAGGGTTGATCTAAATCAAGGTAGAGGTCTTCTGTGATGGATAAGGAATTTGTCCTACTCGTGATGGGTACTCACCGTCAGCAGCCTCGTAGCCGAAGGTGAAGGAGCCGTCGTCGTTGAGCTTGTTGTAGTTCCTGATGGTCTGCACGGGCGGCTCCTTGCTCTGCGCAGGCTTCAGCTTGGGCTGCAGGCGCGGCTGCCCGTTCGCCCTCCCGTAGTTGTCCTGGCGGGAGACGAGGACGGCGCCTCTGCCTCGAGTGTCGTCCTCGTCCTGCTCCTGTTCTGCGTAGTACTCCACGCCGCTCTGCTGAGCCGCCTCCAGCGTTTCCCCGGACTGCTGGATCGGGCGTATGCGGACTCGTCGCCCCGAGGCGAGGGCCGCTAGCCCCAACACCTACAACACAACAACAACAACCACATGAAGCAACAAACTTAGAGACAAACTGTAAAGAATTTCAAAAGGAACAATACGCTGGCAATCCTTCACCTTTGCCTCTTCACTGCCAATGGTAAGGAAGCTTTGTATCTGAAGGGAATTTCACAAAACCATCCATGAAAATTACATAATTATACCCAACACATTCATTCAAAATCAAAATATTCACTCGCATTTTGCATTTTACAGCATCTTCAACTATTTGAACCCATTTTTTTTTAAAAGGGGCTATGTGACATTTTCGGCCATTTTCCCTTTTTTCTTATTTTCTGGGTCTCCATACTTGGTTGCATCGATTGCGATTATAAGGAACCTCGTATCATTGACGCTTCCCATAGAAAAAACAGGTTGAAATTTCCGATGTCTTTTGAAAGGGGCTATGTGAGCCATCTACACGTCAACCTGCACAACATCTGAATATTGTTGCAAAATGTAGAAGTTATGGCTGTTACAAGGATTTCACGTTTACGCATGTACATAAGATACTTTCAATTTGGGGACCATGATTTTCATAGGGGACCATCCTCATCACAACTCGCATAATTCCTGAAAATTTTATCCAAATCAGATGGAAAATGTAGAAGTTATGGCTGTGGAAAGGATTTCATGACAGACAGACAAACACGGAACCAAAATTGTTCAGGAAGGTCTGAAACGTAAAACGCGAGTGGAAATTTTGATTTTGGTTGATTGGATTTTAATTTTGAATAAACTGATCATACCTATAGATCTTTTATGTTATGATGTTTTATGTACATATTTTCATCAAAATATGTTTCATTCAATTAATAAAGCTGTTTATTTAAATGATTTAAGTCCTGAAAAATCTATTTATTTTGAAAGGGGGTATGTGAGAGCATTTCAAATTGCAATTTGATACACTTCCCCTTGCTGAAAAAATCTGAAACATTCTGGGGGATTGAAGAGTATTTAACTGTATTGGAATATTTCAAAAAATCGTTTTTTGATCGTTTTGACGACGGGATAGTTTTTTGCGTTTTTCCGAAAGTTTCACAAATGACACATAACCCCTTTCTAAAAAACGGGTTCATTTGTTTCTACTTCTCAGTGTCGGTCCATCTGTCTCCGGTAGAACCTACTATCTGGCAAAACTATAAGAAATTATATCTCGATTTTTATGAAATTTGAAGGGTGGTTGCTCTGTTGCTTAAGGCCATGGGAGACGACAAGTGAGCAAGTGAGAGTACGCCAGGAATGGTAGTCGTACGAAAATTCAACTTGAAATGATTGTTTATTTTACTTTTTTTATTTTTGTATTTGAAAGCCCTAAATGAAAAATGTGAAAGACCTAAATTCAACTAACTAAGGGATCCCTCAAGGAACTGTATTGGGGCCGCTATATTTTATCATGTACATGAATGAAATAGGATTTTGCAATATGCCAGGAGAAATAATTCTATTTGCGGATGACTCGATTATTTATTGTTCCTTCGGATAATTGGAACACCACTTTTAATGACGCAAAGCTTAGTCTGCAACAAATTAACACATGGTTTATCAATAACAAATTAACCATAAATTTGAGTAAAACTCTATGGCTGCCTTTTCACTTATCTTCAATGACCGAACCACTACATAATATGGAGTTTCTTTTACATTGTGCTGAATGTGACGCAATTAGTTGTACGACCTGCCCAGAAATTAGGAGAACTTCGGAGGTGAAATACTTGGGAGTTGTCTTTGATAGTCGTGTGAAGTGGGGGAAACAAATAGATTTAGTTACCACGAGACTTAGAAAATTGATCTTAAAAAATTTAGGTACCTGTTTTATTCTGCTTTAAGCTTTCTTTATCTTTGTAGGTACATGCGTGTATTTGTATAAAATAAATACTAGCTAATAATTAATAATTAGTTTATAATAATGTCTGTACTCGAATAACAATACTATATAACAGATTATCTCTTGTTGACTAAGAGACTCACCTCCCTGCCACGGGCTATGCCCACATAGGGGATTCGTTTCTGCAATCTAGAAGTGTTTTATTGTTTTTTAACATGTTTAATGTTTTAGGGCTGGGGGTCGTTCTGTGAATTCCGACACGAAAATCTGCAACGTTTTTTTTCTTAGTTACCACGGACCGATTTCTTAGTTACCACGTTATATCGGCTCCATTTGGGGTCTAGTTGTACCAAGATGGTCACTGATCAGCTGAGTGAGCTCCAAGCCCATTTTCTCTCCTGTTGAACGCAGGAAGCTGAAATTTGAGAAGCAGGGTCAATGGAGAATGCTGAAGGCGCCTGAGTGGTCACTGATCAGCTGAGTGATCGGCAATATAATTTCTCCCTTGCGAGGGAAAAACATTAAACATGATTTAATGTTTTTCCCTCGCAAGGGAGAAATTGAAAATTTTACTTCAAGTTTTTTAATTTTAGTTTTAGTATTTTTTCATTTTAATTTAATTTTTCATTACTTTTGCCAGTATTGCATTTCATTGTACTTGTTATGAAAGAAATAAAGAAATAAAAAAAAAAAAAAAAGGGATTCGAAATGTTTTCTAGACCGATTACCTACTTTAAAGGATTAATTATTGAGCAAGAAATACCTACCAATGAGATTTTGGTCAACAAACGTGAAACCAGTACCAACTGTGGTGCCTGAGCGTGTTTCCCTGATTGCTAAACGCGTCCTGACTGTACAAGTAGATGAACGAGAACGGCGTGTGAAGAGGTCGCAATCGACATGCGGTTTAACCTGGTCATTCAAGACCAGATCGAACCATATTCGGCCAACCAGTCTGCCCGAGTAATCAAACGTTGCTAATCAAAACACCTGCCAAGTCATTCACCTACAGCCCGCATCTTTTCAAGCCGGTTGGACATTCGTCGATTTATGAAGTAGTCCGCGACTTCCTTTCTGGTTAAAAATGCGTTTTAAAAGATTAATAAGATATCTCCCTTTCCTTGATTTTTGTAACCCGGTCGCCGCTTGGTGCTCAAATGACTGGGTTTCAACACGGAGAAGTATAACTGCAGCACGTAGGATACGCGGTGCTCAGGAGCCTCGCCTGTCCCATTAGCCTACACCGCATTCTCCCTGTATGGTCTCGTTCTTTAACATTCCGATTTCACAATTCTTCGCCCATTAAACGACGCAAAATTATATAATATTAAACTACTTTTGTAATCCCGATGATTTACTATTTACGTCCCTCTCTTATTAAGCACCTACTAGACCACTTCGACAGATGTGGAAACGTGTTTCGGTCCCCAAGATTTCAATGAACGTTTCAATCGACTTATCACTTGAAAATTTCAGATTTTTAAAAAACTTCATACTCAATTCGAAAACCAACCATTGCAACACATTGGGACATTTTATGTCTTTAATTTTTCCCTCCCCCCTTTTCCCATCACCCTTCACCCGTCTACCTACCTATAATAATAATATTGTTCTCAATTATTGTTTGTTGACGTGTAACAAACTCTTACTGCAAATGTTGTTTACAGTTCTTTTAACTCAGGGGTATATCTCAGTTTCTTCCATAATTACAGCGGTTTTGGCAGTATATAATTTATGCATAAATTTAGGGCTTTCCAACGAATAGTGAACGATTTTTCTACGAAGTCGAATGACGAAGATAAAGTTCCGTAGCAACGACTTGGTTGTAAGTAGATATCATTAAAACTTTTCTTGAGCAAATTTTCGTGACGATTTTTCGTTTATGTGCCAAAGTAAAGACATAAAATGTCAATAATTTTGCCGTTCCGGCAATTTTAAAAAGATTTTTTTTTTGACATTTTATGTCTTTACTATGGCACATAAATGAAAAATCGTCACGCGGGGAGCGTTATGAGGGGAGCGTTACGAGGGGAGCGTTACGAGGGGAGCGTTACGAGGGGAGCGTTACGCGGAAATTTCTGATGATTTTCAAGTACAACCAATCGTTCCTAGGGAAAACTAACTTCCTCATTTTCCACCCCACAAAAATCGTTCACCACTCATTGGAAAGCTCTCAATTTATTAAACATAAGACATAAAATGTCTCTCGTGGTTGCGTACTTGTACGAAAGCTGTATCCACCGTTTGTGTTTTATAGCGTTTCTTTTTCTCAAAATTTGTGTGTTGTTGGAAGTTGAAGTTTTAAAGTTTTAATCAACCCCTTTGCAACCATGTCATGGATACGAGGAATTATTGAGCTACAGAAAAATGCAGGCGTTTTTGCTTTAGTGTTTTGTTGTCTGACAGCTCGAGGTCGAAATTATTATAATGTTCAATACCTACTAAGGAAAACTACCTTAGTAACTGAATTATATTTTATTTAGTGACTGGCTGTGACAACAATAACTATTGGTGTATCATAACAATATGATCTTGACAATAGGTTATCAGTTCTGATGCGAATAGAGAAAAGAATTCAGTTCTTACAGATCGCATCATCTCAGTTGAATAGGCAATCGCCCGCAACACAGGGGCGTCTTGCGCGAGTGTATACCCACGACGGGTGGTCCATCCATGCCAGTTCAATTAGGGTCGAAACAACTTCAAATCTACCTAAAACACCCGACTACAAAAGATCTCATTTGATGAGCTGAAATGTAACTTTAACCTACAAAACAATCCCTACTTGTATATCGACAGTTTTCGAGCTATAGAACGTTTTGAACCCAAATGGAGACGATAAACCAAATTTCATAAAAATCGGTCATACCTCGGTCATACGTTTGACGAGTATGAATAGGTTGGTGTATCGATGTTCGGGGTAAAAAGGTCCTTACGGGATAACTGTAGAAATTGCGCTGAATACAAGTTCAAATACGTAGGTAGGTCCAATCCAACGAGTAGGATAGATCTGTTGGGATGGGGTGTCAATTTTCTTTTTTTTTTTAGAGAGAAATTACGTTTGGATTTTTGAAAAATTTATGATACCTTTTATTAAGGGTAAATTACAGATAAAATTAGTGAAATCCTATTATTTAGAAGTTTTAAAACTATAACGAATCCAAAGGGCTCTGGTAAGTAATAGTAATTTTACCGTGAGGATGAAGTAGGTTTATGTTCAATCACTTGCCGTTCACTTCTCAAAGCCAATATGATCAAATTTCTTGATTCTCTCATTGATGCTGCTCACTTGTGACAGTACAGTGTACACCTTGAGTGCTGGGCTTTTTATGACGTACCTCCATTGGTCAAATGTTGGTTGTAGTTAGAGTTTTCTGAGCACAAAATCGGATTATACACCCTAGAAACCCTCTTCTAATCTTTCTAGCTCTGAAAACCGAATAAGTTGAAAGTAATGAACGAGAGCAGAAGAGCGTAAAAACGAATTGACGTCGTAACTGGACGATCCCACAAGAAGGAACGAGATGGAATTTGATCAACGGTGGCAGGGAATGTAATTGGCCCTAGACCTAGACTGACTCTGACAACGCACAGCCCGATCTTCATTCTACATTAAATGTAACAAATTTTGTTACATCGAGAAATTGTTTGTAGCATGAAAAGTCCCCAGAAGTTCACTAGACCAAAATACAAAAAGCAAGTGTTAAGTTGGCTAGTTACAGAAGGGGGCTTTAGCTGCGAAAGGCTATTAAACAGCATATATGCAAAGGAGACTATTAAAGCTTAGAGATGATTAAAGTTGAGGAATATTAAAGTAAGTTAGTATATGTTAGAGATTATCAAAATGCGTCTTTTTTTCTGACCAATCATGTATTGTTTAGTAATTGTATAGTAGACATTAATTTGTTTACCGATTTAGAGCGATTTTGCAAAAATCCTACCCTACAACCAGGGCCAAGCCTAACATCGGGTAGGAAATCTGAGCAAATTGAATCCCTTCATGCATTTATATTATTGTAGAAGTGTACAAAATGGCAAAAATAAACATATTTATAAAAATAAAAAAATTGATTTACTCGCCAGTTCTCTACCAGTTTTACCCACTTCTGGTCTCTTCCGTCCCAGCATATTATTGCACTTTTTTTGGAAAGCTCTTCGTTTAAACTATACTATATAGAGGAATAAATTCCAAAGTTTCATTATTGAACTAGATTAAGGTAACTTTCAGACTTTATTTCCTGGAAATAGACAATGTTTCAATTTACTCCGCCTTTTTCCCCAATTCAAGGTCTGATAGGTTTGTGCGGTTTGCAAACTGCAGTGGAAGGAACGATGATGTTCGGCAGTAGGCACCTAGTTTAGCGATGCAGTGCAGTGCGGAGGTCGTCAGACGTCTGAAGGCGGGAAGTTGCGCCAGAAGCGTTGCAGAGGGTCACGATTGTCCCCTTTAGTGTCGGAATGGTGACATTGGCGGATCTCTACAGCTGTTCTTGTTCTGTAGAGAGTAGGCGGGTTGCTTTAGACGGTAATGGGGAAGGTAGACGGTAAAGGGTTAAGTTCCCTACCTTACCGACGTAGCGGAGGATGAAGAAGAGTCCAATTAAAAGAGGAGATCGTGACGTGAAGCAACTCTACTACCCCTCCCCCTTGGCTCTTCAAGATCTGCAATTGCCCGATCGGAGATTGGAAAAAACTCGGCCTGATAAGATCGTAGGGTTAAGACATTTCTACGTTTAGGTATTACAGGTTTTGGCTCCCTTACTACCACGGTAGGCAACTTTGTACTCCTGCACTTGTCAAAAAAAAACTGGGTTCTTTAAAATATAAATTTTCACTCGCATTTTGCGTTTCAGAACTTTTGGAAATTATTAGTGCTCTAATAAATTCTCTGTGACTGCAAATCTATACTCAGTTTTGAAGTCACATTCCTCATCCCACCTAAATTGGAAAAGAAAAGTTTATATTTGAATGTGCAGAAAACAGATTTTTTAAAGCACCTCACTATATAACCTTTTCCAATGAAATTCATAATTTTTTCATACACTTTACCTATTCAATGAGGTATCATTGTATATCAAGTAATCTTAGGTGGGAAGGATGATAGAAAGTAAATATGAATTAAAACATTATTACATACAAATTGAAATTGAAATATATATTGAAATATATAAAAGTTGAACAAATTAAGCACAAAAGGTAAAATTCAAATTGAAATTTGAAATGTAAAATTGTAAAATGAAAAATTAATGATAAGGCTGAGCAGGAGGAAAGTTCCTAGATAAACGTTTGGCTGCACATCTTTTTTTCTTCTTTCCTTTCCACCTATGATTTATCTAACCTGTAGATCAACCGTCTGAATAGAACTCGACTTTTCCACTCTTTTCTACCTAATGGAAATAGCGTCGCTATCCGAGACTTCTGGATGCCTTCGTTACAAAATTTTGATCTTGGTTGCTATGGAAACCCAACTGAGTGACAAGAAGCTCTATTGAAACGATTTGATTAGTTGAGATTTGAAGTCTTTTGCGATTCGCACTCGTGTTTCTGATTTATCTAGTCAACCCTTAAGTCCTTAAAAGGAGCGAAAGGTTAGTTCTACAGAGCTCTGGGTGGTCTCATTGAATTCTAAAAATCCAATTCTATTTTAAGTAGGTGGAAAAACAATATCATCTGTACCTATATCGAGAGTTTTCGAGCTAGGGCATTTTGAAAATTATAAATCCTACTTTTCTCCCCTTATAAGAGACTGAAAATAACCAAAAGCTTCGCAGCACAACTAGACCACAAATGGAGCCCATAACCAAATGTTAGGTATCTGAAAATGTTTTATTCGATTTTCGGTTTTACGTGAACCATAAAATTTTGAGTTGGTAGAGAGGAGAAAGGTAAACGGTTTTGTCACGCGATTTCAAAGGTTCAGCATTGAAAATAATAAACCAAAATAAGAGAGGCCATTTCAGAGGAGCACCAATGTTTTATAGTTGATAAAATTTGATTACTCCGTTGAATTTATTTTAAGTGGAATATCAATCCAGAAGCTTCCCACTTGAACTAAGAGGTAGACCTTCTATTGCAAACGATTTGTTGGCTCATCAAAGCGGTAGATTCGCTGATCCCACGACGAGTGATTGCAGGTTGGAACGTGATGGCCACCGAATAGAATCCAATTTGAGTCGGAGATCCCCTGGGGCCACAATATCCCGGGAGGAAATGGGTTTTTCCCCTAGCAAGTGGGAGGCGGTTGTTAGGATTCAATTAGCGTCTGGATTGCTACAGGTAGGCTGTGTTTTCTGAATGAAGTCGAAATGATCCTTCATGGAGTACAATGCCTGTTGTCTGTTGGACAGGCCATTTCAGGGGTGGACAGCGTTTCGAATTCGGAACGAAACTTTTCGATGATGATCTTGCGAAAAGAACTCACACTTATAGACTAATTCTCACTGTATAAATAGAAGTTACATGTAACATGCAAAGAAAATATCGTCGGTTGCCGGGAAAAAGTTATCAAGTCCACTTTTTTGCGAAATTGTGATATTATTATGCATTCTTTATCCTTTGGGATCTTGAAAAAATCACTCCTCTCTCCGTATAAGTTCAGTTCCCGGGTGAAATTAATCAAGTACAACTTGATCGTTTTTGCCAGTAAACCATTCGGCGTAGAAATGATTAAGTGGTTTACCCGAACAAGTTGAAGGGAAAAAGTGATCAAGTCCAACCCTCATATTGATCAATTGTCAACTGACTGTTGTTTTATTGGTTCAGTAGGGGTAGGCAACTGGTCGAGCCGACGCCACCATTTGCTTAGCTTTTGATTCCTAGTTCCCGATTTTGCACTTTTCAAACGTTTTTCCTCAGAATTATTCTTTTTTGTAGAACTTGAAGTGAAAATATGAATAAATACCCAGGTACCAGTTGGATCAAATAGATCACCAGTTGGATTTCCTCGACGATGAAAATGATGCCTCGAAGGCATTACAATTACTATAAGTTGCGAATAACAATTTTTCCTTACGCAGCACTTTGCCCAGTTCCTGTGGACCAATTTTGATGAAATCTGGTCTATCGGTCCCATATTATGGGGTTTAGTTGTGCCCCGAAGTTTTTGGTTATTTTAAATCACTTTTAAGGGGGAAAAAGTGGTGGTTGAAGTTTTCAAAATCCCCTAGCTCAAAATCTTTCGGTATGAAGGTATTGTTTTTATAGTAATTTAAAATAGAATTTAATTTTTTGAATCGAATGAGACCACCCTCTGTACGTTCAACCGATGACTCAGTATGAGGACTTGGAGTACGGAAAAATATTAAACCGATGGGTAATAATTTGCAGCGTTTTTATGACTGAATATAATTATTGATTTACCAATTTTTATCCCTTCTCAAATCTACCTTTATAATTTTTCTTTAAATCTTTTGGTTTATTATTTTCAATAATAAGCCTTGGGAATCGAGCAAGAAAAAAAAATTTTAACCCCCCCTCAAAATTTGATGTTTTACGTTTCAAGGTACGTAGAATACGAAAATCGAATAAAAAAATTTCCGTCCGTCCGCCGTACGCGGCACTTTTCTTAGCAACACTGGACCGATTTGGTTCAAATTTTGTATATGGGCTCCATTTGGGGTCTAGTTGTGCCGCGAAGCTTTTGGTTGATGCAGGTCACTTCTAAGGGGTGAAAATTAAGGGTTGAAATTTTCAAGAGTGCCCTAGCTCGAAAAATCTCGAAATAAAGGTATCGTTTTTTCACCAATTTTGAATAGTATTGAATTTAAAAAAAATTTTGAGACCACCCGGAGCTCTGTAGGACAAACCGTTCGGTCCCTACGAGTACTTGAAGGTTTTCCTTCGATAAAACAGAATCATGAGTGTGAATCGCAAAAGAGGTCTAATCTCCATTCAAATTTTATCGGACTAAAATGCGATCGCTGTTCATTTCTTCGATTTGTATACAGTTTTGCTTTCTGCGTAACCAGTAATCAAATTTCCATATGAAGCTTTCTATTTTTCCAATCGAGTGTGAAGCGTTTAGTTCTTTCTAATAAACTTGATTGTGAAGGTGTGAAGCCAGTATGGTGTGGTAGGTAGTACCTAGCTAGTAGGTAAAAAAAGTTGGTAGGTAAAAAAAAATTTGGTGGGTAAAAAACACAGCAAATCATTGCTCGAAGGCTTCTTCACTCGTCAGATCACTGATCAGCTGAGTGAGCTCCGAAGCCATTTTCAATCCTATTGAATGGAAGTGCTCTTCCAGGCGTCTCCAGCATTCGAGGAGATCTTCTTCACTCTTCAGATCACTGATCAGCTGAGTGAGCTCCGAAGCCATTTTCAATCCTATTGAACGCAGGAAGCTGAAATTTGAGAGGGAAGGTCAAGGGAGAATACAGATGGTGGTAGGTGCTATTGATGGAGAACCAGTGATCTATACAGAAGGGTGATCTATACAGAAAATAATAAACCTTTGAGCAATGATTTGCAGCGTTTTTCCATGAAGCAACCCTAAGCAGTCACTTATTTTTTGCAAATTAAAACGTATCCATCTTAACTTTTAGAAAATTTACTAGGTACAAGGAGGTAAAAGGAAGAGCAATGCCCATTCTGCATTTGATCATTTTTTTCTGGTAAATTATAATTATTTCCACAAATTCATACCTACTGGAAAAAGCTATCCCAAAAAAATCCCAAAAAATCAGTAAAAAACAGACGATCACTTTTTCCAGGCAACGCGGCTTTTGATGGTTTGAAATACTTTGAACAGCTTTGGCGTAAAATTTGCTTTTTGCGACTTACTCACTTTTTCCTATCAACTGACGATATCGTTTTTTCTGCATACATTTTGCTTCCTCGCAACTCTGTTCATGTTTATCTGTTCAGACGCATGACCGTTCATATTGGGGAATGTATCAGTTGGTAAGTACTGTTCAATAATATCCATTCAATAATTTGGAGAGCACCTAATGCTTAAATATATCCATATTTTGATATGTTGAAAAATATACAATATTCAGTGAAGGCTAATAGCCTGCACGCTCCTAGTAGAATCCATTTCCACCTTCTTGCATACGAGAGAAATGTGAAGAGGATGCAGTAACTGGATACGACGCAACATTCAATGTGAAAGACGACCCTGTAGGCATTCGTTTTTTACCCCACGCGATGAGTATCACATTAGTGGAAGATGTGGTCGCATATTACCAAAGTGGTCGGTATGCGGTAGAAAGGGACCTTCATTTATTCATGATTCGTCTTCATCTATAACCATGAACAATGAAGGGATGCCAAAGCAATATCCATCAGCGATGTCTCTCATTATACAAATTCCATTCAATATTCTAGTCACTAAAAGAGAAAATAGTCCTCATACTCATATTCTCATACTCATACTCATACTCATACTCATATTCTTCCTATTTCAGGAAGTCATAAATAGCATAAATAGTTAACGACTTCCACTCATTCGTAATACAGGATGACTTCTTCTAATTGGCTATGTTTATTGATGAAAGTTACGAATAGAATACAAAACTTGTATGTAGATCATGAAAAGTACCAATAATTATTACAAAAAAAAAAAAAAAACGCACCGTATGAAAGAGGTAAAGAGCAGAACGTTTGCCCAGTAAGTTGGGCTCTCACACTTTTTGGGGCAAGTCCTGAACTAACTTCAAAATTTGAGCATATCAAGTTTACAAATCGTAAGAAATTTATAATTAATCAAAAATAAAGTTAGACCGAGCTCGTACGATGCTGTTTGTTCGATTTCGATGAAATTCTAGGGGACGGTCTCCTGATCAGCCTGTGAAAACCCTGTCATGTCTGAGACAGGAATTTGCCACAAGCGTGGAACAGAAGTTATCAGAAAGCTCCGAAACACGAAATGTGAAAGAACGGACAATAATTGTCGAAACGACAATTGAAATAATTCAATCAATACTTTTATGGAGTAAAATACTGATAAACGGACTATATAGAGTATCTACACTGCATGCAGATACATCTGTACATGGATATGTCTTATGATGGCAATTTAAATTGATCGAATGTAGCTTCCTGCGTTCAACAGGAGAGAAAAAGGCTTTGGAGTTCACTCAGCTGATCAGTGACCACTCAGGCGCCTTCAGCATTCTCTATTGACCCTGCCTCCGTAACGCTTCAAAGGGATCTGTTGGATGACGATACCTGTTTTCCTCTCACGATCATGTTGACATCTCATTTGTTACTCACGATCATATGTTAGTAAACATGCGCATAATTCAGCTTTCCGTACAGGTACATTCATATTAGGGACCATGTACCATGTTTAATGAATTGAGAGCTTTCCAATGAGTGGTGAACGATTTTTGTGGGGTGGAAAATGAGGAAGTTAGTTATCCCTAGGAACGATTGGTTGTACGTGAAAAGCATCAGAAAGAGTTGCGCAACTTAGGGCGTTCAAAAAGCCAGGTTGCGCGCAATAGAAAAAACGCTGCAAATCATTGCTCAAAGGTTTATTATTTTTTGTATAGATCACCCTTCTGATTTGAATAGGATTGAAAATGGCCTTGGAGCTCACTCAGCTGATCAGTGATCTGAGGAGTGAAGAAGATCTCCTCGAATGCTGGAGACGCCTGGAAGAGCACTTTCATTCAATAGGATTGAAAATGGCTTCGGAGCTCACTCAGCTGATCAGTGATCTGAAGAGTGATGAAGCCTTTGAGCAATGATTTGCAGCGTTTTTTACCCACCAACATTTTTTTTACCTACCAACTTTTTTTTACCTACCAGCTAGGTACTACCTACCACACCATACTGGCTTCACACCTTCACAATCAAGTTTATTAGAAAGAACTAAACGCTTCACACTCGATTGGAAAAATAGAAAGCTTCAAATTGAAATTTGATTACTGGTTACGCAGAAGGCAAAACTGTATACAAATCGAAGAAATGAACAGCGATCGCATTTTAGTCCGATAAAATTTGAATGGAGATTAGACCTCTTTTGCGATTCACACTCATGATTCTGTTTTATCGAAGGAAAACCTTCAAGTACTCGTAGGGACCGAACGGTTTGTCCTACAGAGCTCCGGGTGGTCTCAAAAATTTTTAAAAATTCAATACTATTTAAAATTGGTGAATAAACGATACCTTTATTTCGAGTGTTTTCGAGCTAGGGCCCTTAGATAACCCTTAATTTTCACCCCTTAGGGGTAAATTTTAGATAACCCTTAATTTTCACCCCTTAGGGGAAATTTTCAGGAATTGTGCGGATTGGGGTGGAGATGGTCCCCTATGAATATCATGGCCCCCAAATTGAAAGTATTTTGTGCTCATGCGCAAAAGTGAAATCCTTGTAACAGCCACAACTTCCACATATTCCAACAATATTCAGAGATTGTGCAATTGATTTTGTTGATAGTGGTAGTTACTTAAAGATTGATGTTTTGAGATTAACTACTATGCATCGGATCGTCTATACAATCAGGTTATGGATACGAGGAAGCTATGTGCCACACCCACTTGTTTTGAATAGTGGTGGGAAAAATGTGGATGGATGGTGTATATATAAGTTTTCGAAAATCGGCTATTTATTACTAGCAAAAAATTAATAAATTGGATAGTGTAAAAAAAGTATCAATTAATGTCCTTATTTATTCATTTTTCATATTTTTAGTAAGGCAAACAATGTTTGTTATGTTTTGTGAATAATGGTAATTTCAAACGTACGCTCTATACTAAAAAAAATCGTGTTTCTTTTGATCATAGATTTGAAATTTGTACTCAAAGCAGCCTTTTCGCATCCTATTTTGACAAAATATCGAAGTCATATAGTATTATGGATGCGATGAAGCTATGTGCCACACTCACACTTTTGTTATTATTTTTTGTACGATTTTATAATATTTACGAGTGTGGAACTTATTTGAAGCGGATGAAAAACACAAATTCAAATCAAACGCGTATAAACAGCCGTCGAGAAAAGATCATCGAGTCTGCGGTAAAGGTCGAGGTAGAGACCAGTTGGCTTTTACGGTTCAAGTCGTTTTTATAATAGTCAAGGCGTTTTGAGCGATTCGTTCGCCCTGTTTCTCAGCTGAAAAGGAGTTACAATGGTGGACAGGCGTCTATAAGGTTCTATAAGGAGCCAATATGGTTCTATTTGAGAACTCGTGGGAGCAGGTCGTGAATGTTGAAACCTCGCGGTTGCTCAACTTGAATATTATGAGTAAGAACGTATACTTTTCGCATAACTTCACGTGCCGGGAGTGCATCAAAAACGCTCCAAATTATTACACAAAGGTTTATTATTTTTATTTTAGATCACTCGTCTGCAGAGAAAACGGCTTCGCCATTGTCACTTCCTACCAACCATAAGTACTACCTGTCGCGTTGATTGGTACGACAAATAACACTATTTACTAAGAAGGATCGACACGGATGACACTAATCACCTTGACTAATTGTATTTTTGTAAGTATATTAGTTTGACAACTTGGAAAAACGAAATCGGGAAAAGTACAAATTACGAAAACGAATTTTAAATTGAATGAATAATGACAATCGAGTGCGGCGATTCAGATGGTTGAGCTAGGGTGTCGTTAGCAACTGGAGAGAATCTGTAAGTAGTTACCTACACTACCTCCTACCACATGTACCTACATCACAATCAATTTTATTTGGAAGAAATAAACGCTTCACGACTGCCTTCATGAAGAAATTTGATTACTGGTAGGTAAGGACTCAAATCAGAGTACAACTTGAAGAAAAACATCGCATTTTGGTCAGCCATAATTTGTACGGAAATTAGGCCTCTTTTGCGATTCACACTCGTGTTTCTGATCTATCGTAAGTCCAAACTAAGTTCTCATAGGGAGCGAACGGTTTGTCCTACAGGGCTCCACGTGGTCTCTAAAAATTCTAAAACATTCAATACTATCCTAAATTGATGGAAAAACAATACCTTCATATCAAAAATTTTTGAGCAAGGGCGTTTTCAAAATATCAACCCTTAGAAGTGACTGTCCAAATGGTCCACATACAAAATTTCATCAAAATCGGACGGGGAATGGCGGAAGGACGGCCAAATTTTTATTCGATTTTTAGATTCTACGTACAACGTAAACGTAAACCAACAAATTTTGAAGTGGGGTTACACTTTTTTTCTTGATCGATTCCAAAGGTTCATTATTGAAAATAATAAACGATAATGTTACGATGAAACCGAGATTCAAGTTTATTTTTCGTTCAAGTCACCCTTGAAAATTCGTGGAGCTGAAGGATGTTCCCATCCTAATTGTTCCTTTCATAACAGTCCGGCCACTCAGCTATAAAAGGAATGTCTGCCTGGTCTTCGTAAACATCTCATTCTAAACTGAATCCCATTCATGACGAGAAGGTCAGTTATTACGTGCTACATGAATGATACGACGGCTTTGTTTACAACCTCACGGCCGAGCAGAACACTTTTGGGGCTTCACTTGTTTGTTTTTACTTCCACTAACATGTGGTGGACATAACAATATGCACGTTACACATTTCTAGTTAATTAGGAAAATGTTAAGTCCCTATCACCAGAATTTCCAAGCATGGAACAATTACTCTGTTTTGCATACATATCAAACTTAGGATTGGAACAAATTGAACCAGCAATTTTAAAAAAATCGAAATGAAAGATATTAATCATTATAGTTTTTGGGCTTCTAGACCGACTTAAAAACATTCAAACGCCCGAAGGAGGAACCTCAATTCGATGTGTCATCGGTGTAGATGAATTTTCAATTTTCATCAATATTGAGGGAAAGAATCAAAGTTTACTTTCTCATCAACTGCTACTTTACACTTCAAGATTGTTAGCTCTTATTGTAAAAAAATCCCTTCCTTTGTTTGTTTAAAACTCCTATATGTAGTATAGCGTCAAAAACTACTTTTCTTATCATGAAATGTATCTAAAATCGCTATTTCCGGTGTGTTTGGCGCTAATTCAGACTCCTTGGACATTCTTGGGGGCTGAAGAGAATTAAACACCGATACCCCCAAAAATATAATTTATTAATTCATTTATAATATTTTATAAAATTATTTACCCATACTTTTTGCAAAATGCATGAAGAAATTATGAATATATAAAAAATTCTTACAGCCTGTTGGTAGCAAGTTTTAGAGACTTATAAAGTAATTAATTTATTAATACATGAATGCACAATATTTCGAAAGAGTAAGTATCAATGATGAATATAAATCACAATTTTACGCTAATATTGATAAATTTCAAAATTTACAAACATCAACACGATGTAGAAGTGTTGCTAAGTTGTACTTTTGCTCGTAAAATGAAAATTTCATGAAATCAGTATGATAAGAAATTAAGTTGTGCCTTGAGTTATCCTTCAAGTTTTAGCAGATTTACTGCCATAGGAATGTAAAAAATGACATATTTAAAGGAACATGTCACTATTGGTCAGATGGTGAAAATATTCACAGGGCTACGCCGCGCAAACACTGTAAATTTCATCTAAATCAATCCAAAACAAAGAACCAATGTTGTTCAAAATACTTTCGAATTCAGAATAAAGAGACAATTAATTTTGGATTTGAAAAGCCATTTACTTAAGGAATTGAACAATTAAAGTAGTTATGAAGTTTTGACAGTGAGTTTATGACTGAGAAAGGTGAGAGGTGGAACTCTCATTGAAGGACGCGGTAGTAAAATTGCCAGTGAGAGGCTATTTTGACTAATTCGCTGTTGAAACTTGGTTCCCTAAAGAGGTGCCCGCCTCTGGTGTCGACAGCCGACCTTTTTATGAGGTGAAAAAGGGTGTCGAAATCCGGTGATTGTTACTAATTGCAATGGGAGCCGGGAGTTAGGACACGCCCTGGGACAATCCCGGCACCTCTTTTATGGCAGTTCCTTTGATGGATGTGGGACCTCGTGTTCCGAATGTAAATCCGTTACGAAATCAATAGATGACGAATGTATGTAGTTTTTCATTTAAGCACAGTAATCCGTGCCGAGGTCCGAAATTTCCAGCTAAAATAACTCAGCACACAGCATTATGCTTTGATGGTGTTGGTATGGATCGACATTTTCCTTTTTTGAAAAAAGAAGCTAGAGTCTTCTGGGTAATTTATTTTGTTACATTTTGTACATGTTTTAACAGTACTTTTACCACTTTCTTTAGTAGGTACCTAGTCTTTTCCCCTTAGGTCTTAAACAGTAGAAGTTATATTCATTAGGTGGTATACACTATTTCTTGCATTATGATATCATGTCCCCCATCATGTTCTGAGCTGTTTTTCTGGTTCAGACTCTTCTTTCTTTACAAAGGCGAAATAGAAGATTCCATAACCGATTTTCTTTAATAAAAATCATTGTTTGTTGTTAAAAATGTTCGTATTATTTAAAATGTTCTAATTAAAAGTTCAAATAAATCACGAATTATATTATTTTGGGCACTAAATAATTGTTTTTTTGGGTTAATTTACTTTGGAAACTTGGATAAAACCTACTATTTTTGAAAAATGTGTTCAAGCTTCATAATAATTTATGAAAATGCCATCAAAGTGACCTACCTAATAGTGTCTCCATTTTACTGAATGGTTTTGAATCTTACCAAATTATACCTCAATCTTACCAAAAATATTAAGAATTTCCAGCACTCCAAAGGGTAATTAAACCTTATCATTGGTATCTCAATCTTACCGAATGGTATCTCAATCTTACCAAATAGTATCTCTATTTTACTAAATGGTTTTCAATCTTACCAAATTATACCTCAATCTTATCTCTATTTTACTAAATGGTTTTCAATCTCACCTAACTATACCACGATCTTACCGAAGATATTAAGAATTTCCAGAACTCCAAAGGGTAATTAAACCCTATCAATGATATCTCAATCTTACCTAATGGTATCCCAATCTTACCAAATAGTGTCTCTATTTTACTGAGTGGTTTTCAATCTCACCAAAATATACCTCAATCTTACCAAAAATCTCAAGAATTTCTAGCACTCCAAAGGGTAATTAAACCTTATCATTGGTATCTCAATCTTACCTAATGGTATCCCAATTTTACCAAATAGTGTCTCTATTTTACTAAATGGTTTTAAATCTTACCAAATTATACCTCAATCTTATCAAAATTATTAAGAATTTCTAGCACTCCAAAGGGTAGTTAAATTGATATTTCAATGTTACGAAATGTTAGGTAGGAATTTCATCCCTAGCAAATGATATATCTCAATGTAACCAAATTTTAGGTGGAATTTCAACCTTACCAAATGGTATTTTATTCTTACCAAATAGTGTCTCAATGTTACCAATGGGTATCTCAATCTTACCTAATGGTGTCTCAATCTTACCGAATGTTACGTTAATCATACCAAATGTTGCCCTCGTCTTACTAACTGGAGGAGACCGAGCTTACAAGATTCTGGTGGAGCATCAGAACATGGGTAGAGAGCTACAGCAACACTTGAACTCACCTGAAACAAAATACAAAATCGTTGAAGACTTCGGTATGGAGAGAAAATAGTGATGTATAAAACTACCAATTTAGAACAATGTAGCAACCATTCGCACCCCGCGGGCCCTCCTTCATGTTACACGCAGGTACACGAGATGAATACCAAGTTACTCAACGACCTGCTCCCTTGAACGTTTGACATTGGAATTTGCCAACCCCGGGACATCTTTCAGGCTCATAGATCGTGCTTTGGGACGCGGGTTACTGTGTTTTTAATGCGGCAAGTGCATCACGATCGTCCTTCTTGATAAATCAGATCTCACGATTCTCTCTTGGGATCCTCTGCGGTAGTTGTTTGTTGTTGGTACCTGCCAGGAGTGGGGATCCTTGATGGTCTGCTTTACTTTTTCGCAAAAATATCGGTTCCGTGTCCTAGTCTGCCTGTCTGTCCCCGGTAAGAATATTCTTCTTTTTTGGTACTTTACAAAACTGTTGTGCAGTTTTTATGATTTTTTCCAATGAACGAGAGAAGTTAAATAACTGGCATCTTTCAACAAGTTTCAATGCTGCAATAGTAGTGCACTTTTAAAATGTTTAAATCGTGGTTTCTCAGTTTTAAAATTTTGTTTTAATTTGGATTACCCATTTAAGCTGAAAGGTTAATTGTTTCTATATCAGGATAAGTCAGGGTGCAAGTAAAAATTCAGAAAAACGTCAATTTCCCGTGTTAAAATTCACAAATGGACTATGATGAAACCTTTATGTTAGAACCTATGATTGAAACCTTTATTGAAACCTTGATGAAACCTTTATGTTTAACCTATGATGAAACCGACTATGATGAAACATTTATAAATTGTGTAGATTATTAAGCCCAAGATAGTAACATTATTTCTATCTCTTCGGCGAAATTTAGTCATACCATACATTTTACCATAAAACATCAATTTTTTCACTATGTAATCTCTTGATTTTACTAAAATGTGAAGGGTGGTTGGAAGTAGGTTTGAGAACCCAACTGAATTCATATGTTCATGTTATTATTTGTAAGGAAGGTTTCTAACTTTCGACGATGGGGAAGCTTTCGTGCAACAAGTGGAATTCAAAGCTTTCTGAACAATCTTAGTTACTCGTCAGTCGACATGTCGTTCTGTACCGAAATATAAACGATTTGCCCATCAAACTTTCATGAGGAAAAGAAGAATATCGTACAGAAAACCATACCGTACGATTTCGATGTAGTTTTGAGTAAATTAGTGGGTTAGTCCTTAGACAGTTTGGTGTTGGTGTCATTAGTACTAGGTGGTGTCATTGCACTTGGTTGACTAACGGAATAGAGTTCCTTTGAACTACCACTTCTCGTCTCTTAGTAGTCCTGAATCGTTCAAATTCGTTTGTACTCTAAGCAGAAGCTTGAAGATTATAGCGTTTATGCACACCATATCGGTAAGTATAAAGCGAATAATGTCAAATTCCTTGTCTTGATTTGAAGAAATTCCGATTTTTATGACATTTTTAAGCATTAAGTTTATCAGTCCCTTGATTGTATGATAATTTCGTATGAAATATCATATTTGATTACGAATTGTATGTACCAGAAGAACCGTCAGCACACACGCGAACATTTGAAACTTGGTTAATGTTAAACAATATAAACAATTATTGGAAAAAGCAATAACATTTCGTATCATTTATGCTCAAACTACCTCGTGAAGTAAAAACGCTGCAAATTATTACACAATGGTTTATTATTTTTTATTTTTCTATATAGATCACTCGTCTGCAAAGCCACCAACCATCCAACATGAAGAAATACATCGATCGCATTTCGGTCAGCTTTAGTTTGAACGGAGATTAGGCCTCTTTTGCGATTCACACTCGTGTTTCTGATTTATCGTACATCCAAACTTTAAATTCTCATAGTGAGCGAACGGTTTGTCCTACAGAGCTCCGGGTGGTCTCAAAAAATTCTAAAAAGTCTAAAGAATCTTAAATTGAAGGAAAAAAAGACCTTTATATATATTTTTTTAGTTAGGGCGTTTTCAAAATTTCAAAATTGATTTTGGAACCCTTAGAAGTGACTTACATCAACCAAAATCTTCGGGGCACAACTAGACCCCAAATGGAGCCTACATACCAAATTTCATCAAAATCGGTCAATGCTTAGTGGCAAAAGTGCCGCGTACGGCGTACGGCGGACGGACGGCCAAATTTTTATTCGATTTTTGGATTCTACGTACCTTGAAACGTAAACCATCAAATTATGAGGGGGTGTTTAAAATTTTTTTTTCTTGGTTGATTCCAAAGGTTCATTATTGAAAATAATAAACCAAAAAAATCTCGGCGCTTTGCGCCTCGGCGGGGGGCTCCGCCCCCCTGCACCCCCCGGTTTATTTCTTTTTTCATACTCTGTATGAAATCATAGGAACACAGAATGTGTTTTTGCGATGCTAGTCATCCGTTAAATAAAAAACAACAATAATAGGTACATGTGGAGTCTTTGGCAATAATAAAATGAATAATTGTTAGACATTTAATTTGGTCTAAAACCCTATCAATGTTATATAAATAAATATGTAACTACAAGAAAAATACTATACAAATTGAGAGCTTTCCAACGAATAATTTCTACGTTCAACAGAAGAGAAAATGGCCTTGGAGCTCACTCAGCTCATCAGTGACCACTCAGGCGCCTTCAGCATTCTCCATTGACCCGCCCTCTCAAATTTCAGGTTCCTGCGTTCAACAGGAGATAAAATGGCCTTGGAGCTCACTCAGCTGATCAGTGACCACTCAGGCGCCTTCAGCATTCTCCATTGACCCGCCCTCTAAAATTTCAGCTTCCTGCGTTCAACAGGAGAGGAAATGGCCTTGGAGCTCACTCAGCTGATCAGTGACCACTCAGGCGCCTTCAGCATTCTCCATTGACCCGCCCTCTCAAATTTCAGGTTCCTGCGTTCAACAGGAGAGGAAATGGCCTTGGAGCACACTCAGCTGATCAGTGACCACTCAGGCGCCTTCAGCATTCTCAATTGACCCGCCCTCTAAAATTTCAGCTTCCTGCGTTCAACAGGAGAGAAAATGGCCTTGGAGCTCACTCAGCTGATCAGTGACCACTCAGGCGCCTTCAGCATTCTCCATTGACCCGCCCTCTCAAATTTCAGGTTCCTGCGTTCAACAGGAGAGGAAATGGCCTTGGAGCACACTCAGCTGATCAGTGACCACTCAGGCGCCTTCAGCATTCTCAATTGACCCTCCCTCTAAAATTTCAGCTTCCTGCGTTCAACAGGAGAGGAAATGGCCTTGGAGCTCACTCAGCTGATCAGTGACCACTCAGGCGCCTTCAGCATTCTCCATTGACCCGCCCTCTCAAATTTCAGGTTCCTGCGTTCAACAGGAGAGAAAATGGCCTTGGAGCACACTCAGCTGATCAGTGACCACTCAGGCGCCTTCAGCATTCTCAATTGACCCGCCCTCTAAAATTTCAGCTTCCTGCGTTCAACAGGAGAGAAAATGGCCTTGGAGCTCACTCAGCTGATCAGTGACCACTCAGGCGCCTTCAGCATTCTCCATTGACCCGCCCTCTCAAATTTCACTGCGGGAGTTCTATTTCCTTACCAACGGCTTGGTTGCACGTGAAAATCATTATAAAAGGCGCGTAACGGATTTTTCTGTCGCTTTTTCGTGACGATTTTTTTTTTGGTAGGTCATCGCAAAAACACATTCTGTGTTAATAGGGTACGGCTATATTACAATCGCTCTCAATTTATAATGCCAATGTGTCCTCTTGCGCAAATATTTGGTATCACATAAAATAACATTGACACCTCTCGCAGAGAATGCATAATTTTGCAGGTTTTTGAACCTTTTCATCACTGAAAATCAAATTCAAAGTCGATCAAAATGACGCGAGTGTACAAGGGTTAAGAATCAATCAGCAATCAATCAATGAAAAATTCTCGTACATACCTAACTATTACCGATCACTAGATGCCACAACATTTACCTGAAGGTAAATCATTCAGGTAGTCACCCCCAGCAGTTCCAACTCTCCGCCCTGAACGGCTCTTCAAAGGAAAATGTCTGTCCTTCCTCTTCCGGTGTTCACGGTGTGCCCAGCAGACCAGGCGAGACCTTCCATTCTGTTCACGGCGATGTTTACATCAACCAGCACGCGTCTTTTCACTCCAATAATTTCCAGATAAGAGCCGCGAGCCGCAGCGACACCCAACAAAAGCCGTCGCGGCTCTCCTTTTGAAGCCCCGAAACCGTTCCTCCGACCATTCAGTTCTGCCGTCCCTTTCAAGGATAATCTTGGGATTTTTTCTTACCATCACCTCAGAATTATCTCCAATACTTTTCTCACGCCGATTGTTTACGCACCTTTTCGTCGTTATTGTATTTTTTGAAGACTATTGAATTTTCGCTCCCACGTTTTTTTTTTTTGTGGCCAATCGTTTACTTTCTCTTGAATGGATACCTCCACTGACACTGGTTCATGGACAAACTGCTCCGTTTTATGTGCGAATTGAGTAACTGCGTGTGCCTACACAAGAGGAGGTCATTCGCGAAACTCGTTAACTCCACACACATGAAACATTTGCCAAGATGGAAGGAATAACTCATGGTGGTATAGAATGAGAGGATTAAGATATGATAGAGTTGATGAACCATAATCGGTATCTATCTAAGCTTACACTTGAAGACTGAATCATTGTAAATACTGTCTCCTATTTACATAAATATATAGATTTTTTAGAAGAATAATATACGTCGTTGCTCTTGCTGATTAGATTGCTATGAAATACCTCAGAAACTATTTTGGGGCAAACTCCCAATTATCCTATAAATTAGATTAAAACTGGATTTCATTCAATGTTTTAACTTAATATAGATGTTAGATAAATCATTTCGAGAAGGCTCCAGGCAATATGCCCAAAGGTGTGCACGAAATTGTTCCTCGATCGTAGGTACCAATTATGGGCGCTTTTCAGTGTGAATGAATGAAGTAGGTACCTATACACTTTGTTTTCAATACATATGACCTAATTGAACGAGTCATCTCAATTTTGGTTTATTATTTTCAATACTGAACCATTGGTATCGACCGAGAAAAACAATTTCACCTCCCCTCAAAATTTGATGGTTTACGTTTCAATGTACGTAGAATCCGAAAATCAAATAAAAAAATTTTCCGTCCGTCCGCAGTATTTCCCTTAGTTACCATGGACCGATATTTTTCTATTGCCGTAACAAGAGACGGTTGGTAGCAAGAAATTTTTGCCGAAATTTGTTTTGCTCGCATCAACATAGGTAATACTACAGTATAACGAGCTCACTTGGGTCTAAGAAAAAGTGACTCGCGTCGGGTCAAATCTCCTTGTTTTTCTGCTAAACGTAACTTTTTAGAGTCATGAGTTAGACAGAAAGTGAAGTTTGGCAAACATAATCAAGTGTGGTTGCAGAGGTACCAGAAATGTTTCCAGTGTTACGAAGGTTCGGGTCACCATGACCTGGTCGCGAGTGCTGAAGGGGTAATGAAATAACCAGGACTCCAGATTGGCAGTCATAAACGAGTAAAAGCCAGATCAACTAAAAGAATGAAATTCAAAGCCAACTAATGTTCATCATAGAAGCATGGAATAACTATATACTTCTTCCATGGTAGAAGGTTGAAATTCGGTACACGGGCTCGTTGGGGCGAATAGAAGTAACTTCCGCCTGCCTAATTTTTGCTTCATCACTTTCTTATACAGAAAACTTCCTTCAGATCTTCCAGAACAATAATTAAGGTTCCGTTTCTGAGGTTGGTTATTCATCGACTCAATCATAAGAAATTATTTATACAAAATAATGGTCCATTTTTGCACAAATTAGATGCTAAGTCCAAGCACAGCACGTCAATTTCATCAGGAACCTGTCAGTTTGAGCTGCGTTTGTGTCAGAAAGTGAAGAGAAGCTCAAAATAATCAGGAAAGCCATTCAATCTTGTTGTTTCTGTCAAATCGGAAAATTATCAACATAATCGTGAAAGTGGATTTTCATTTATCAATCGCCCAATATTGTTTGCCCCTACAAATTATAAATTATGTCCTTGTTGTTTTATGTGAGGAAGCCACATTGGTGCCCCAAATTAATTTCCTAAACTATTACTGATAGCAACTGTAATGTCATACATTTCTAGTCAGTAGTTCTCCAATAAAGTGACGTGTAGGAAAACCCCAAGCAGGCATGAGTCATCACCAACATGGGTGAGGTGAGGAAGGGAAAAAACACGTCACTTGACGTCACCTTTTTTCCACTCTCCCCTCACCATACTAACTTGAGCATATAAGCCACACTGAGGGGTCTTCCTACATGCATTCGTATCTCGTATATCCGACTTATCGTTTCTTGTATTACCTACAGCCCCAGTTCTTTCGAGGGAGCGGTTTGCCCCATAAAGGCGCCGAACCTCTAGCTCCCCTTAAGGACCTCTTCAGAACAGTAGGCCTGACTAGGTAAATGTTCCGCCTCCCGCCGGTGAGTCTGTTATCAGACGCCGAGGTAGTCGGATAGATTTTAACGCACTCTTCAGTACAGTCGGCTGCGAGGCGCCGCAGAAGGAGTGCTGAAGCCCTAGGCTTGTAAGGGACAAATCTCTCCGTTGAGTAGGATTCAGGCTAGGAACAATGCAGCGCATCGACAGGACCATCGCCCTCACTCGACAACACGCCGAATGAAACAGCAACATAATGGAGTTCGTCGACATTCATCTTGGAATTCTCTAAAGTTGAGCAAAATCATTCCGTTGGATCGTGACAGTTCGGTATTAAATACCAAATTTTGAAATTTTCAGAAAAATCGCAGCAAAACTTGACTTTACTGAAGACTTGCTGCAATAAAACAAAGGTATTTGAAGTATTCAGTTGCAGATCGTCAAATAAATACGTTCTATGAAGCTTGAGATGATATTTATTCCTACATTTTTCAGCAAAGCTGACAGGCTCTGAGTCAGCATCACTTGACCTATCGACGAAGGTATCGGAATTCCGTTTCCAGCTGTGATCCTCGTAAATAAAAGGAAATGTCTCGGATTTGCGCAATTTCCCGTCTTTGGAGGGTGTGACGGGACTCAGCCTACTCGAACTGGAAAGGCCATGAACCGAAACTGGCCCTGGATGTACAGAGATAGAATGCGCCTGAGCTCTCAACATCCTCTCTAACAGCTCCAGTACTCTCACTAAGCGAATCGACCTTATAGTGAATTGATGGTAATTAATAAAAATCCGTGTAACTAACCGAGGTGTTTTAACCTTCAAACTTTAATGGGTGTTGGCTAAAAACTGGTAAAGGTTGAATTGACTTTCATATGAGAACATTCATAGCAATTTTCACGACTTTGAGCACAACTGACGAAGGTTCTAGTATTCCCACCCTTAGATTTTGCTTACGAGTCTAACAAGGTAGCGGAAGCTTTGTTTTCACTTTTCAAGGTTGAAAAAAAACTCTCCAAAATCGAAATTTCCACTCGCGTTTTACGTTTCAGACCTTTCTGAACAATTTTGATTCCGTGTCTGTCTGTCTGTGTGTCTGCCATGAAATCCAAGGATTTCAATTCAATTTTCATTTTTTTATTCAATATTTCAATTTTTTCTTTTTTTCCAAGGATTTCATCTGAGCTCATCTGCTCAGATTAGCGTGTAGGTGGTAGAGATTGATGTTTTGAGATTAACTACTATGCATCGGATCATCTATACAATCGAATTATGGATACGAGGAAGCTATGTGCCGCACCCACCAGGCAGACCTTTTTTCTTCTGTTAATTTTACAGGTAGTCAAAAAAATTCGGATCCTCCAAAATCAGTTTTTTTTGTTCAGAACCAAAGTTTTTAGAACAATTTCGGTTCCATGTTTATATTTGTGAAAAATTTTGACGTGATTTCGAGAAGAATTTCCAAGTTCCCTTCAAAAAGTTTCATTGTCGATAGACTAATATCTAGTTCAGCTTATAGAGGAGTACGATCTGGTACCGTCTCCATGCATTTCATCCCTATTAAACTATTAGTTGCGACTACGCACACGATAACGTGATTCTCAAGAAGCATCAATCTTGAGATCAAATTATAACATTTTCCTCAAAATTGGCATGATGAAAGCTCACTGATTTCCTTATGATCCCCAAACAGCAGCTGAGATACACGATAAACGGCCAAAAAATCGTGATGATGGGTACTGCTTCTTTATTATTATTAATGTTCTCAATGCAGAAAATTGTTAACAAGGTTATAAAATATGTTATGAGACATAACTTTTTAACTAATTAGTGCAATGTATAATAAGTTATGAGAGGGAGTTATACCTCTCACCCATCTTGGCACAGTTTTTGTCCGAAAATCGGTCAATTCGTCCCACTGAGCTGTTTTCAGCTCCATTGATCTGCTTAGCAGGATCTACGGGGTTAATTTGGACGATTCCTCTCGGATACAACTGGTGCGTGACGGGAACAAAAAGAAACACGCTCTCATCGCTGCATCACCGACTCAGTGATCTGAGGGCTGCGAATTGAACATCACCAACGCTGTTGAATCATCCAATTAGCAGGTTCTTTGGGAAGTAAAGTCGGCTTGAAGAGTCGGAAGATGCATCTTACAAGTCTCACAATTACTGCGAAGTCGAATGGCTTCTGCATTGAACCCACTAATAGCTTCCTTCCTGGAGAATGTTACTGCGCATTTGCAAATGTTTAGAGAGAAAGCCAGACTTAGTAATAGAGCTTTTACCAATTAATATTGAAGCATTGAAAATGAAGAATTTTAAGCAGTTCTTTTATTGTAAAGAAAGAAAAACGAAGAGTCAACTAAAAAGGGACAAAATTCTCTTAGGTTCAGAGGATATCCTGTTTGACCTACTGCGCGAATACGAAGCTTTCCTTCCATCGGTAGTGAGGATCCAAAATTCTAAAATGCTGCAATTCTAAGGGGGTCTCAGTCGGTCGCCGATTGCAGGGGCAAAAACTTGAAAAATGTAACATAATTTGTAATTTTCAAGGTTTTTAAAAATTCATTAGTGCATCGGCCCAGGGAATTGAAAAA
Organism: Apolygus lucorum; assembly: GCA_009739505.2. Taxonomy (NCBI): domain Eukaryota; kingdom Metazoa; phylum Arthropoda; class Insecta; order Hemiptera; family Miridae; genus Apolygus; species Apolygus lucorum. The sequence continues at coordinate 64,711,606 of CM019177.2, forward strand.
CTTAAAGATTGCCGCTGGCATCATCAAAATTGAACAATAATTGCCAGAGAAAATGGAAAAAACAAAACTGAACAAACAATTTTTCCCATTTTTCAATTTTGATCAATTTTGATGATTTCAGTTTTTCAATTCCCTAGGCCGATGCACTAATGAATTTCTGACCTACATTTTTTAAGTTTTGCCCTTGTAATTTAGGGAAATGCTAACCAACGAGGAATGAACGGCAACCGACTTAATAAAAAAATTTATAATTTCATCAAACCAGAAAAAAATTGAAAAGGCGCCATAAAGTTGGAAATGTTATAATTTTGGAGCCTAAAATTATCATCCCGTTGTGTGCCTTAATATACAAAGAGAAAATTCCTCATGTATTTTTAGTGCACCAAAAAGCTAAATTCTTTATTCAACGGAAAACGGATGTTGATACGTTGATATGGAAAAGAACCCCTTTTTAGGAGAATGTTCATGATCAGTTAAATTTTAAATGTAATGCAAAATTTAATTATTATTTTCACCCCGAATTATATAACTGTTTAATTTATTTTGCTTTTTTAAACAACGAAATTACTTATAAACAAATTCAATAAATTTCTCTAAAATTTTTTTTTTTTTTGCTATATCCAGAAGTTTGAGAAGAAATGCACCTCACGGTTATACAGTCACTGCAGGTTTCTGTATGTTTGGGGCTCCAAATTTTCATTCGTACCAAATGCCAACGCAAAATTTACAACACTTTTCCTGAATCAAAAGGTACAAGTTTTTATGCAAAATACACGTGCGTATACGTTGAATCGCCATTTTCTTGAAAGTTCAAATTCCAGAGTTAGGTACTAGTTAGACCGAAATTAGCACGAATATGAACTAAATGAAACCACATAGGTATTTTCGCGGATTTAAAGTGATTTAAAATCACTATCATAACCTTTTTAATCCAGATGATTGAGAAATCTGTGAATTTTGGGCTCGATTCAGTCTTGTACTTATTTTTGAAAATTTTATTGCACCAAGTAATAATTTATCAACAATTAGCTGAAAAGCCTGCTAAAAGCAGTCGAAAACAAATCGTAGATAAACACGTAATTTATCAAAAGAAAAAAAAAGTATGTCACGGCCTGGAATCAAACCCGGGACCCCCACTTTCGGACGACATACGCACATACGGTTGGGGTTTCATGAATAGAGATATCATTTTGAAATTAAATTACTAAAGAACCCTGGTACTTGTGGTACTCTAATGGGTTTTGAGTATTCGCACTAGGCTTCCAAATTCTCGGCTTTATTCCTCACCATGCATTTCGATGGCTACAGAACCTTCGGTAACCTGGTCAATTCATAACGCGTGTTGTTAAACCGACAATACGCTTATTTCCGTTGCTACCATCTAACTACCCGAGCTCGCCGCGATATTCCGCTTGAAATTGTTCTCAAACCACATTTGTCCTGAAGGAATCGATTTGAAATTATTTGGAATATTTGTCACAATAAGAGGATTAAAACTACTATGAACTCGGTAAAAGAGGTTACAGATTAGGTATTGATTGCAAGAAGTGATTTTGCGCCTGAAATCAAAATTTACATTTCAAATTTTTTTAACCAAATATATCCATTGTACGAAGAACAGGTGGAGAGTTAGTTCAGCTCGTGTGGCTGATCTGACTTTTCCCGATCACTTCTACAGGTCCCCAAGAGGTTGTGTACCATCTGAGTGATTAAGAGCACTTCACGGTGTTGAAAAGGGGTCCTTGCTTTGCTCACTCAGCAGATCTGCTTTCGTCCTTATAACTTACAGAAGTCTTTCAAGAGTGTAAACTACAGATTAAAGTACGAATCGACGGACACTCAATTAAGAATTCATTATAAGGAGATGGTTCGAATTGTAATGTTGTGCTTCTTGTCACCATGTTGTGGCAACCCTTTGTGAGGCCGGCCAGACGTGGGGTAGATCCTCCCCAGGCCACCTTGAACTTATATTTTGCATGGGCGGGCGTTATCTTCTAACTGACTTCTAATGAAGCGACCGACCTTGATCTTCAGCGGCAGAAAATAGCTATTGTATCTACAAAACCAGCACATCAAGGAATGCTCTTCGCCTTCCCCCATACGTTGCAAGCCATTGTGTGGGATTCTTGGGTGTCTGAACAATACGCAACCTTTACTTGGTGAATTTATGTTATCTTTCACCACGATCTACCGCCTTCTTCTGAATGACATCAACAGACTAATAGTCTGTTGCGAGGGCGTCAGAGCAACACCCCACAACGTCATTTTGACAACTTTTCAGGAGAGCCAAAAAACCACTTCCCAATGATTTGCTGCTCTCAATTTCACGCAATATAACTATACTTGAGCTCTCTGGATTCAGATTACCTTCCTCTATGGACTTACGAGAGAATATTAAGAAAAAACCTTGTTTTTCTAAAAAATGAGACGTTATGGGGTATTGACCGTCAGAGCTGTGACAATACGGGGTGTTGCTCAATTGAAGTAAGCAGCTTTTGGTGGTTCCCAGGAATGGTTCCGGCCCAATTGGCAGGTACTCTGTGCCTCTTTTCGCAAGACGATCAGCAGTTTCATTACCCTCATGATCCTCATGTCCAGGAATCTAGAGTAGGGTGACCTGGTTGTCCTGGGCCACAGTTTTAAGGGTATTCAGGCATTCCCAGACCAGCTTCGAGGTTATAGTGTATGAAGCAATGGCCTTCAGGGCAGCCTGACTGTCTGACAAAATGTACACTTTGGCTCTGTTGATATGCTTGTTCAGCATTTCTTCAGAGCACAGTTGAATTGCATGGACCTCTGCCTGAAAGATTGTGGCATTCGTCCCGAGGCTATGAGGCTGCCCGAAGGGCCTCTAATGCCTGTGCCACATCTTCCACACATGACTGATCCAGCTGTATACCACACAAGAGAGCCCGGTGCAAGGTTGGGCACCCCCTTTTTTCAGTGGTCTCTATCATTAATGAAAGGTATTTGAAAGGTATTTCAAAGTTTTGTTTTTCTATCATAAGATCAGAGACTGTCAGAGCCATTCCACCTTCATATTTCTCAAGAATTTTGTTGTGGTTGGCCCTGGATCCCAGTCTTATGTATCCCAGCCGTAGCAGCTTTACAGCCCCTAGGAAGGCCACTGAAATATTTCAGAATGTCCTTAAGGACTGTTCTTGCTGCAGAAATATTAAATTCTTTTATTTTTTTAGTTACAACGATTACTGAGGAGTAGGTACTTAGGATAACATTTAAAAGAAGACACATTTTCCACGTAAATAAATGAAAATCTTTATTTTAGTTAACCAACACGTTGGTGGGGTGATCCCTCTTTTTCCTTTCGGTTCGTTCTTCCATAGAAAAAGATCTATTGATAAACACAATATAGTTAAATTTAAAACGAACAAACAAAAACTCTTGAACAGTCTTCAATAAAATCAACAATAATTGTTGGAAGATGAATTATTCATCTTCCGATAGGTACCATCTCGTCCAAACCACTGCACTCTCTCAAATCCGGATTCTCTTCATCTTCCGAACTAGGGAAGTATTCACTTGATGTGTCAACTATATCCATCTCGTTCTTTTCTGAAAAAGCAGAGAAGAATCCATAGCTGTTAGTCTGAGCCTCCCACTAAAATTATAAAATAATGTAACATGCTTCTGCCATTTACTTTCAACTTCATTTGTATAGGTAAGTAACCAGACAATTATTTCAGCCATCAAGTTCCTTGGCTAAGCTAAGAAAAGGTCTGCCAAATGGGTGTGGCACATAGCTTCCTTCTATCCATTACACAATTTATAGATTTAAGAAAGACTTTATAGTAAGGTATGGATGAATGGTATAGGTTGAACAAAAATTTGTTGTGGTTGATTCCAAAGGTTTATTTTTTGAAAATAATTAACCAAAACTTGTTTTGGAAACGACAATTTTGTTAAATAATTATTGTTGGTGCGTTCTTATGATTAGAGGGTAGGTATCCACCAAGTTTTGGTTCAGAAACACAGGAATAACTCATTAAGTCTGATGAATATTCAAAACCAAGCAGGCAGTTATTTCTGAATGCAAAATAAGCATGCAATAATTTTCAATAAAAACCAAAGTCTCTCTCTGTCACAAAGTCTCTCTGTGTCAAGTTTTTCAGTAACCTTATCTCTAAAACAATACCCCAAAATGTCATAAGCTAGTTGTGTCAACTCCCCACTTTGTCGTAGTCCTTTATTTTATCAAGAAATCATCGCAAAAATTTGCCTGATTTTATTAACCAAGTTGATTAATATTGAAAGAAACTATCCAAGTTCTCTTGGAAACAACAAGTAAGCAATAAGTCATGCGAAAAATGAAGAAAACTTACCTTAAATATCAGCCGTGTGACGCGGTTGTCAATCCTCACGAAAACACCTGACTGAACTGACGTTGTGGGGTATTACTGACGTCTTGACGATATGGGGTATTCACTTGGGAGCGATTTACGCGTTACCTATCGATTTTTAAATTAAACTACTTAGTGCGATCAGTAGCCACGAGATAGCCACGTCCAATGGTGTATCTAACTCATTTTCGCAAAAATTGACGATGTGGGGTGTTGCTCTGACGCCCTCGCTATGCACACCTGGAGTTCCAACAGTACCAATATATCAACTTCCAACTTCAACATGATTTCAATACTGAAGGTCTTCTGGTATCTTTGTACCTAAAGTCTTTTGGCCGAGGACCTTCTATAAATCGATTCTAACTGATTCTCCACAAAAAGTGTTCTTGGTTCTGGTTACCCATTGCTCTTGTGAGTGTGTATTTTGACTCTCGATACATCGTATGTTTTATTTCATATTTTTGGACTAATGACTTTAAACAAGTCAAATTTCCTTAAATTGCACTTCAAAAATGAAGAATAATGACTTAAAAACGCTGCAAATTATTACACAATGGTTTATTATTTTTTATTTTTCTATATAGATCACTCGTCTGCAAAGCCATCAACCATCCAACATGAAGAAAAATATCGATCGCATTTCGGTCAGCTTTAATTTGAACGGAGATTAGGCCTCTTTTGCGATTCACACTCGTGTTTCTGATTTATCGTACGTCTAAACTTTAAATTCTCGTAGTGAGCAAGCGATTTGTCCTATAGAGCTCCGGGTGGTCTCAAAAAATTCTAAAAATTGTATAGAATCTTAAATTGAAGGAAAAACAATACCTTTATATCAAAATTTTTTGAGTTAGGGCGTTTTGAAAATTTCAAAATTGATTTTGGAACCCTTAGAAGTGACCTACATCAACCAAAATCTTCGGGGCACAACGAGACCCCAAATGGAGCCTACATACCAAATTTAATCAAAATCGGTCAATGCTAAGTGGCAAAAGTGCCGCGTACGGCGGACGGACGGCCAAATTTTTATTCGATTTTTGGATTCTACGTACCTTGAAAAGTAAACCATCAAATTTTGAGGGAGTGTTAAAATTTTTTTTTCTTGGTCGATTCCAAAGGTTCATTATTGAAAATAATAAACCAAAAAGAGATATGTAGGATCTGATTGTGTATCTTATAGAAACAATCAGAGCATTCACTGACGCCTAAATGGGACTGAAAATAATCTTTTTTCGACCTAAATCCTAATTTCAAGAAGATAATGTTAATAAGTCATATCTTGGTGCAATTACATTTTAAACATAAAAATAATTAAATAAGTAACTTTACCTATAGCCATTTCGGCGCACCTCGTGCGTCTTATGGACTTCAATTTACTATGATTCAAATATTCAACTATGCAGAATTGAGCAAAATCATTAGATCGTGACATATTGGTGTTCAAGGAAGACTCAAGGACCGCTGGTCGATGAGAAAGAAATTGGTGAAGGGCTGTTCAGGAGCGGAGCACGAACCGTATGTATTGTTTAGTCATTAAATGAACAAATGGCGCCAAATAAACATAAATCTTCTATCTATTTAACCATCTTGGGAGGCAATTTGGCCGCCTTTTCACTAAAAACGATTTTGGATACTGAACGCACAGGTATTCTCAAATTACATCATAAGATGGCAGGCAGAAGCTACGTCAGATTCGCGAACGACGCTCGTAAATCAGTGTGAAATTTGACGACGTAGAATTTTTTGAAAAGTAAAGATGGTAGGTGCTCAAGTACACTATAAACTCACTTTATTGTGTTACCAATAGTATATTGTGATATTGCATTATAAAAGTTTATGCTGGAAGAAAGACTGAATTTCTACTTTATTAGTCTTATTTGGTCACATTTTAAAATTACCTACATTTTTATTTATACCCACCTAGTTGAAATTATTTTGAATAAAATGTATTTCTTTTACCTAATATTCATGGTTGATTATCTTATTTGTATTTCCCTAATGTGAAAGTCAGTGATCAATGGTGTACACAAACATACACCTATACGCTAAAAATATTACATTATTCGAAGGCGGCCAAAATGCTGCCCTGCGCCCATCAGTGTGAGCTCAGATGTTTTGCCCGCCCGCAGGTTAAACCCCAAAAAATCAAAATCTGACCTGAATCTGATCTTCCCGTATTCATTCATCTTTCGAATAGTTACGACCGGGACAAGGAAATAACAACAAGCAGATTGACAGACACGGAACCAGAATTGTTCAAAAAGCTCTAAATGTCAAGATGCGAATGAAAATTTGTTTCAGGAGGACCCAAATTTGTTTGACCTGCTTCAAAAGTGAAAAGCTCGGACATAAAAATCACATTCACAGTTGCTATAATTTTGATAGCGTCTTGAATTTCGTCGTGTAAATTATTTCACAAAGGTTCATTGTTTTTCTATATAGATCATTCGTCTGCAAAGAACACGGCTTTGCCATTGTTACCACCAAACAACACGAAGAAACACATCTATCGCATTTCGGTCAGCTAAAATTTGAACGGAGATTAGGCCTCTTTTGCGATTCACACTCGTGTTTCAGATTCATCATAAGTTCAACCCTTAAATTCTCATAGGGAGCGAACGGTTTGTCCTACAGAGCTCCGGGTGGTCTCAAAAAATTCTAAAAATTCTATAGAATCTTAAATTGAAGGAAAAACAATACCTTTATATCAAAATTTTTTGAGTTAGGGCGTTTTCAAAATTTTTAAATTTATTTTTGAACCCTTAGAAGTGACCTACATCAACCAAATTCTCCGGGGCACAACTAGACCCCAAATGAGCCTACATGCCAAATTCCATCAAAATCGGTCAATGCTAACTGAAAGTGCCGCGTACGGCGGACGGCCAAATTTTTATTGAATTTTTGGATTCTACGTACCTTGGAAAGTAAACCAACAAATTTTGAGTGGGGGGTTAAAAAATTTTTTTCTTGATCGATTCCAAAGGTTTATTATTGAAAATAATAAACCAAAAATCCTTCTAAAATCACTCTCTCGCAGCCTCCAATTTCGTTTGAACTTGAAGGATAGTTGAAGACCGACGTTGTAACCGTCTACGTGATTTTCATCTTGATCGTAACATTGATAGCTTCTGCGCATGCGTCCTGAAACTCGTGTTCGGGAGAGAAGTGAGTAGCCCTTGGGCTGGTGATCGGTCACCGCGCCTCAAAGTGAGAGCTCGTCCAGCAGCACGTACGCCCGCACTCGTACTAATGGGACGAATTCACTTTGTGTCCCATTCAGGACCAGTTGTGCAACGGAAGGCAGTTGGTTAATATTTTAAGCGAACTAATGCGAGTCAGGACCGCTTGCTCACGCCGAATGGTAAATCACGTGTCCCGTCACTTCGGGACGGGTTTTGAAAAAAATCGAGTTGGACGCACTTGTTCGAAATTGCAGCCGTCCATTACGAGAATCGGATATGAAAAATCACTTTCGACGGAAGAGGCATTATGTATCATTTTTATTGGACAGCGTTAGTCGTTGGAAAGTGAATGTCATCGGAATATTGCAATACGAGTGAAACTTTTGCAATCCGTTTCGAATTATAATTCGCCGCAACAAGTGTGGAGACTTCGACGTATTGATTCATGAGGCGCCTGAATATATCTGAAATGATGTTATGGGGAAGTCGTGATTTCAATCACCTACTGCAGGAAAAAAACCGTCTGACAAGCGGGTGTGGCACATAGCTTCCTCGTATCCTTAACCCGATCGTGTATATGATCCGATGATAAGTAGCTTATCCCAAAACGAGCACAATTATCGAGATGTCACCAAATTCGGGGAGAAAATATTGAAAATGTGACTGTTACAAGGAAATTCAAGTTGGCGCATGCGAACTGGCAACTATCAATCCGGGGACGATGGTTTTCATGGGAACCATCAACCTCCCAATCCGTACAATCTCTGTAAACTTCATCGAAATCGGTTGGAAAACGTGGAAGGTGGCTTCCAGGGGTTTTACGTTTCCGCAAGCGCAGAGGCTACTATCAAGATGGGGGCCATGATTTTCTAGGGGGATCATCAACACGCCAATCTGAACAATGCCTGAGAAATAAATTAAATTCGGGTGAAAAATTTCGAATCGGATTGAAAATGTAGAAATTATGGCCGTTACAAGGAAATTCACGTTTGCGCATGCACAGTGGCTACTATCAGTCCGAAGGTGGTGATTTTCATAGGAAACCATCTAAATACTAACCTGTAACATCCCTGAAAATTTCATTAAAATCGGATGAAAAATGTCGAAGTTATGGCCGTTGCGAGGAAATTCATGATTGCGCAGTCAGGGGGTGATGATTTTCATAGGGGACCGTCACAATCTCTAAAAATGTCATCGGAATCGGTCAACAACTTCGTATAGTTTTGCCCGTTATAAGGATTTAATTACACACAGACACGAAACCAAAATTATTCAAGAAAAAATTTAATTGGGAAACTATTTTTTCAACCTTGAAAAGTGAAAACAATGCTTCCGCTACCTTGGTAGACTGAGAAGCAATACATATTCCTAAACTCCATCCATCAATAAAGAAACTTAGGGACCCCCGTATGGTTACTGCTTAGAGCCTGCGGCTAAAATTCAAGAAACTGTTTCCTTTTACTAGGAATTTGTTGTCTGTTGTTTCAATTCAGCTCTTTATGGGCCTGCTCTTGATGTCTCAAAGGTATTGTTATTATTAAGAAATCAAAAACATCAAAAACGTCGAAGAACACATCGCAACTAAAAGCCTGGGTTACAAGATCTTTTGAATAATTATTTTTGGTAAAAACGGTGCCAGTCAACTACATAAATAAAAATCCGTTAAATCGAAATTGGTTCTTACCATGCATAAACGTGTAGGTGACATTAAGGAATGTTGTTTAAGTTATTTTAACCCTCTGTGTGTATAGTGTGTCCCACAGACACCTATTTAGCCTAGAAACGTGGTGATTTTGGATTAGCGAGAAATAAAAACACTCAAAACAAGGTGGAAAGTTTTGAATTTTTCATCATTTTCATTCTGAATAATTTGGAGTGAACTATTTTTAACCCTCTGTGATTATAGTTTGTCCCAAAGACACCTACTTTGCCTAGCAAAGTGGTCATTTCGGATGAGCGAGAAATGTAAACTTAGTTAAAACAAGATCCAAAAATTCTGATTTTCTTATATATTACTTTTGTTTTTATTCATTTGGAGTGGAATATTTTTAACCCTTTGTGTGTATATTGTGTCCCAAAGACATCTATTTTGTCTAGAAACGTAGCGATTTTGGATTAGCAGAAAATTAAAACACTTGAAACAAGGTTGAAAGTTTTGAATTTATAAAAAAATTTATTTTGAAAATTTGGAGTAAAACATTTTAAAAACATTCCACTCCAAATTATTAAAAACAAAAATAATGAAAAAGTTCAGGATTTTTGACTTTGTTTTTATTTCTCGCTAATCCAAAATCACCACGTTTCTAGCCTAAATAGGTATCTGCGGGACACACTACACACACAGAGGGTTAAATCAGAGGTATATCTCAGCTTCGACTATATTAAATATAGTCATCCCTTCAACTCGTTGTAATTTATGCGTAAATTATATACTGCCAAAACAGCTGTAAATTTTACAGCTGTTTTGGCAGTATATAATTTACGCACAAATTTCAACGAGTTGAAGGGATGAAAACGAACGACGATACATTTCCCTAGAAACGGGTCGGTTGTAAGTAAAAATCATTACAAAACCCCTCGCTACTTTCGTTCCACGGTTTCGTCACGTTTTTGCCCAGTTAGGTGATGGCTAAAGCATGTTCCATGATGAAAGTCCCTTTGCGCAGCATGTTTTAATAAGTGAATTTTGTATATCAAATTTCATCAAATTGTCAGCCATTTTTTATTCTAATAATTTTTACTAATAAAGTAGATGATTTTAGTATTGGAAACTTCACGCTGATTCCGAATGTACCTAGAAAGATCAAGATAGGATTTTACACCAAAAACCTCCAATAAAACTCTATTGCCGCTCGCTCTCCGAGCAACCAAAGAATGTTATTGATTTTTAGGTACCTACGATACTCGTCGTTACTCCCCAAAATGACTAACTTTGTCAATGTTTTGATAATTATATTATATATATTATAATAATTGGAAACGTGCCACAAAGCAATAATTACAAATAAACTGTATATTATTTGGAAATTAAAACAACAATTTTCACTAAAATCGCGAGAACAAAACTTGAAAAAATGATTTGTAAAGTCTACCCCTTAGAGTGGATCAAAACTTTCAAAACGGATTTCAGTGAAGAAAATTGCCAAAATGGTTCATAATTTAAAATCGAGGCATTTTTCCTCGAAAATGGTAGTTTCAACAGGTATTGTATGTACTGAAAATGAATGCTTTCCCTTCGAGAGCAAGTTTTGAGGTTGTTGGTTCTCCCGAAGATCCTGTAGCCAAGAGATCGTGTTTATTTGGTATCAAGTTGGTTTTAAAAAAATGGGTTTGCTATAAAAATCTTGGAGTAATATGGTTGAGCGAAGGTTATTCTTGACTCGGCGGACTATATCTTACCTAAGTTAGAATATTCGAGTTAGCGACCTAAACCAGAAGGCCACAACCAACAAACATCACTCAGACATTTAAATAGACCGTAAACAGTCTTTCCTCACTCTCTCAGTCGCTCATCACAATTCGATCAGTGCTTTTCTACGGCAGATGTACTGAATACTCGAGAAGAACTCCGAAGACTCGATTTTCTCACGCTCACATTAGCATTTGAAAAAAGCGCTCTTCTTCCACCCAATTATTATTATCATATTTCAAAACCTCGATTCCCAACCTCGACGGTCCTCGACCTATGCTGATTAGGACATCGATAAATTTACATATTTGACCGGTAAAATTATACGAAAAACCAGACGTTCGTCTCATTGCAAAGTGCATCTTCCGATATCGAGGTCGAATCACTTCCAAGGTGACCCTTCGAGAAAAAGGAAACACGAAGCGACTTGAAGGCTCATTAAACCCCGTAATCTCACACCGTTAGTTGCAGACGAGTCTTCAAGGATAGCAAATTCGCATCTTTTTTTTCTTGTTTCTTAGTCCATAAATAAATAGGGAGATTCCTTACAGAATCAATTTTTTTAAATTTCGTGTTTGAGGTGATTCTGAACAATTTTGGTTCTGCCCTCAAGTCCCAATTCTTATTGTTTTTGGTTTATTATTTTCAATAACGAACCATTGGAATTGAGCAGGAAAAAAGTTCAATCCCCCCAAAATTTGTAAATTTACGTTTCCAAGTGTGTAGAATAAAAAAATGGCAAATTTATATACAAAGGTTTATTATTTTTCCGTACAGATCACTCGCCTGCAAAGAACACAGCTTTGCCATTGTCAAGCATATTGTCAAGCATATGCCAAGCATATTTTACCTTCACAATCAATTTTATTTTGAAGAAATAAACGCTTCACACTCGATGCGAAGAAGTTGTTGAAGATGTAGTTGCTAAATAAAGGACGCAAAAAAGAAAACAACTCAAAGAAACGAACAACGATCGCATTTTGGCCAGCTTAAATTTGGACAGAGATTAGGATTTTTCACTTCGAATTAAAAAGTTTTATTCCCTTGTATGAAATGAATGAAAAATCTCTCTCCTCTAATTCATGGAGAACCACAGTTTGAATGAGGTTTCCTTCATTTGATACCTACAGTTTGATTTGAAGGTAGTTTGTCAGTCAGACTGAGCGATGAGTCAAATTTCTCATAAAGATTAATGTTTTAAAATACGTAAGGCCACAACGCAGTTCTTGTTTCAACCAACCAAAAAAGTGTTATTAGAAAACAAATATAAGCTCACGTTCGGTTTAATGGGGTAGCTATTTAAAACAACTTATTGCTACAGTACTGACGATACGGCGTACAGAGGTGATTTGAAAAACCAAGGAAGATGATGAAATTGTTTCTCCTCGTTGGGATCGCAGCATGCGCGGGATTCGCGCCCTCAGGATTGGATAAAACAAAGCTTCCGCCACCTCGGTAGACTCGGAAGCAAAAAGAACCATTGTGTAGTAATATGCAGCGTTTTTTAATTATAGCTAAGACTGGAATGTAACATGGTCTACAGGGCTACACAAAAGTGCTGCAAATTATCTCACAAAGGTTTTTTATTTTCCTGTATAGATCACTCTCTGCAAAGATCATAGCTTCAACATTGTCACTATTTATTTTTTGTTTTTGGTTCTTACCTACCAACTATAGGTACTTACTACCTACTAGGCATTTTTGAAATTTTCAACCCCAACCACCAAAAAAATGGAAATGAACGGTTGAAATTTTTCAGAAATGCCTAGTAGGTAATAAGTACCTATGGTTCGTAGGTAAGAGACAAAAAACAAAAATAAATAGTGACAATTTTAAAGCTATGGTCTTTGCAAAAGAGTGATCTATACAGGAAAATAATAAAACTTTATGAAATAATTCGCAGCGTTTTATTGCTCGACTCAAACATTTCATTAGTTGTCCACTTGAACGTCGCTGAAATTTTGAAATTGGTCGATTTGATCCCAGGGAAGGGCAAATTCAGATACGATCTTGAGCGCTAAATATCTTATCTTGTATACTTATCTTGTATAAAACCTTATCTTGTATACTTTGAATTGTACATTTTTCACTTTGAATTGAAACGTTTTATTCCCTTGTAGGAAAGTCAATTTTGAGAAAAATTAATGTATGAAAAATCTCTTTCCTCTAATTCATGGAGAACCACAGTTTGAATGAGGTTTCCTTCATTTGATTTCTACAGTTCAATTTGAAGGAAGTTTGTCAGTCGACTGAGCGATGAGTCAAATTTCTCATAAAGATTAATGTTTTAAAATACGTAAGGCCACAACGCAGTTCTTGTTTCAACCAACCATAATGTGTTATTAGAAAACAAATAAAAGCTCACGTTCGGTTTAATGGGGTAGCTATATAAAACAACTTATTGGTACAGTACTGACGATACGACGTACAGTGGTGATATGAAAAACCAAGGAAGATGATGAAATTGTCTCTCCTCGTTGGGATCGCAGCATGCGTGGGATTCGCGCCCACAGGATCGGTGAGTATTTTGGTCATCTTGCAAACAGAACAAAATATACAAAGAAATTGTGTTCCAAGAGGGTTTGGCACATGGCTTCCTCAAGCACGTAGTACGATTGTATCGATGATCTGACGAGGAGTGAGTGATATTACTTCAACCTCATCTTCTCTACCCTTCAAATTTGATGATCGGATGACGATGAATTACAATCCTTGAAGATCCATCGAAATTGGGAGGAAACGGTAGAAGTTGCGAAAATAACGATTTTGCCCCACAACTAGGGGAGTCTTCGCAGCTCTCTCTCGTACTCGTTATGTTATAACCAACGTATTACATGTACTCAATGTAAATAACTTTGCGTTTCACAGGAAGCTGGAAAGTACATCGATAAGAATCCCCTTAAAATAACTCCTGAACTCATGAAAGAACTGAAACGTTTTTTAGCCATGAGTGGTCATAAAGATGTGATACCCGTTAAAATACTCAGTGCCACAAAGCAGGTGAGTTTGTAAATTTCAATTATTCAACTGAGATGATCAAATCAATCAACTCAGAAAACTACGATCTCTTCTCTCGAACCCAATTGAAATATGAAAATTATGCCGTCAGCGCCTCACTTAGTCACCTTGGACCGATTTTGACATAATTATTTTGGTATATCAGCTCCATTTGGTGTTCAGTTGTGCCCCGAAGAGTTTGGTTATTCTCAGTCACTTCTAAGATGCGAAAATGGAGGTTGAACTTTTGAAAACGTCCTAGCTCGGAAACTTTTCAACGATCTATAATGGAATTGCTTTATTAGAATCGGTTGGGACCACCCAGAGCTCAGGCCGTGATCTTAAGAGCAAAAGAACATTCTGATTTTTTTGGAACATTAATTAACTTATTCAGCCATGAAAAGTGATAACAATGCTTCCGATACCTAGGTAGACAAGGAAGCAAAATTCAATTCGTGCTTAAAAGCCAAGTTAGCAAATGTAAAAATGCTGCAAATTATTACACAAAGTTTTATTACCTATTTGTCTATATAGATCACTCCCGAGCACGCTTTACACTGACTTCGAAGAAATATGAAGTTGTGGGTGCCCTAATTATGAAATTTGATTAATGGTTGCTAAAAACGAAAAATTAGAGAGTTTTACCAGACCTCTCACGTGCACCGCGAGACACGGGCGACGCCCATCGAGCGTCCAACGCGAGAACCATGTAGTGGGCACCGCGAGATGTTATAACCTACTCCAGTTATGACCACCTTCAATCAAAAGGCAGAAAAACGCTCCAAATCATTGCCCAAAGGTTTATTATTTTCTGTATAGATCACCCTTCTGTATAGATCACTGGTTCTCCATCAATAGCACCTACCACCATCTGTATTCTCCCTTGACCTTCCCTCTCAAATGTCAGCTTCCTGCGTTCAATGGGATTGAAAGTGGCTTCGGAGTTCACTCAGGTGATCAGTGGTCTGAGAAGTGAAAAAGATCTCCTCGAATGCTGGAGACGTCTGGAAGAGCGCTGATCAGCTGAGTGAGCTCCGAAGCCATTTTCAATCCAATTGAACGCAGTAAGCTGAAATTTGAGAGGGAAGGTCAAAGGAGAATACAGATAGTGGTAGGTGCTATTGATGGAGAACCAGTGATCTATACGGAAAGGTGATCTATACAGAAAATAATAAACCTTTGAGCAATGATTTTAATTTGATATCGAATTGATTTCAACGTTATGACTTTGTTTTCCTACCTCCGATTATTTTGATCAAAACTGGTAATAATATTCTTTCTAGTTGTTCTTTCACATAACTAAGTACTAAGTACGTACCTAATCGCGAACGAATTCTCAATTAAATTGAGGTTTTGTTTTGAAAATTGTAACAAAGTTATCATGTAGAAATTTGGTGTGTAGGTAGACGAACAAATCAATTCATAAATCTCACGTTCTATTAAAAGCAATTTATTATACATTTCCATTAATTTATTTTCAAATTCATTCTCGTACCGTAGGTAGGTTTAAAATATGAATTTTGACTTGAATAACTTCAAATAACAACATATTATTTAGCAATGTGATTTATTGCCTTTTTTGAATGAAATTAATTCTTTCTTGTTCCGAAAAGACGTCTACGACTTGTTTTCTGGAATCTGAAACAAAAATTAGTACCCGCAGGCAGTTAGCTATACTCTTCTCTCTCCGAGTACCTAGTTGAAAGTACCGGTAAGAGGGTAGTAATATGAGTAGGTAAGGTAAGTACCTATCACACATCAATCAATTTCAAGACGATTCCTTACCTTCAAGTTAGGTGGATAGGTAGTTGATTGTTCGACGGACGAAATAGAGAGTTTTTGCTAAAAACTCTCTAGTTTTTGCTGCCAAAAAGTGACGGGCCCCGTTTGGAGGAGATAGCGCGAGCAACGAAGATGCTACCCAGTTGAATGACGGGCCCGCGTACCTTTGACGTTTGTAGTAACGGGAAATGAAAAAGAGTCACGCTTTGTTTACTTTATACTATCATCGACAACGAGTTTAACATTCTGTTCATCAACTGTCACGGAAATGTCGGCTGTAAACCTCATCTTTCGCAAACGTGCCTTCTACACATTAAAAACTTTGCAAGGTTTATCATTTTTCTGTATTATTTTCTTTGCATTGTCCTTTTTATACCTGCCAACCATAGGTACCTACTGCCTACCTACTACTTTCACAATCAGGTTTATTTGGAAGCAATACTTAAACGCTTCACACTCGATTCAAAGAAATAGGGAGTTGTGGTTCCTTCATACGGATAGTTGATTACTGGTTGCTAAAGAAGCACCGGTACCTACTGTGTGCTGGTTGCTAAGAATGCAAAACTGAATAGTGAATACAACTTTTAGAAACGAATAGCGATCGCATTTTGGTTAGCTAACATTTCAACGGAGACCTCTTTGTAGAGGTGTGTAAGACACGGTCATTTGGCGGATTCGAATCCCAAACGGTCACTCATTACCAGAGACCTTCAAAATGTGGCACTTATTTTTATAAAATGTGGCAATATAAAATGTAGCAATGTGGCACTTATTGTGGCCGAATGTGGCATTTATTTCAGCTGATGTGGTATTTATTTTTTTCAACTTTCTACCCCCTCCCCACCATAAAAGGGATTTTAAACCATTAAATCATGAAACTTGAAAGCATATCAACTATTTACATGTATTTCCAACAAATTTACATGTATTTATAACATGTTAAATTCAATTATAAAACAATTTGAAGTGGGCGGCTTTGTTATCCATGGGTAAATTGAGACGACGGTCGCTCAGGATATATTTCAATTTAGAGAATGATCTCTCTACGTCGGCAGAAGTCACGGGTGCGTACTTCATCGCAAGGACGTCTTCAGCGTACCACTCTTCCCTGATAGAAGATTCCTTTCCTTCGAGATTCGCGGCAATACTTTTCATTTCTTCCCAGGCGCAATTCCTGTCCAGAACGGCCTGTACCTTGGCGTTAATCCTTAATCCAATGGCTCCTGGGTAGTCGGTGTTGGCGATTTCCTCCATCTTCTCCACACAGAGGTCGTCAGGAGAATCTTTTGAGATTGCAGCTGCTCGATTATGCTTGGAATGTTTTTAAAATTTGACTCCAAAAAGAGAAGCTGCGGGAAGAGGGCTGGGTCGTCTATGAGGGCTTTTGCTTTCTTCACCGCACAAAATGTGGCATTTTCAAAGAAATCAACGAAATATGGCATTTTACCGAAAAATGGGCCGAATGTGGCATTTTAGTGTGGCGCCGTGGCAATGTGGCATTTGAAGGTCTCTGCTCATTACAGAGACCAGGTCTTTTGAATCCGTTCACCCGTTCATTACGTTCACATACCAACTCAATCAGTGAAATGAACCTTTGTAGGTTTGTAAAGAGGCAGTTGGGTCTTTGATAAAACTAATTAATATTATGGAGAAATATTGTTCAATAATATACTTAGCTTGGGCTCTTGATGGCAAGAAATGAATAAAAAAATACTTTCCCTGATAAATCGGTTAAGTTGTTATTTTGAGACACTAAAGTATCGACACTCAAGCCAAACGGTGCATGGGATATCAACTCGAATACGATACACTATCGATACTTTTGTAACAATACCCAACCCTAGCGCTTTTTTTCCTCATAGAAAAATAAGAAAATGCACTAATTACCAAAATACAGTAATTGATAAATAAGGTTTTTTTATTGCAAAATAATAAAGAGTTCTTACAATACGATCACTTACCAAAGTGGTTAACCGAAGAGTCCAGAAACCAACAAATAATTCGGATTTGGAATTTAAAAGAAAGCGATCAGAACACAAACACAAGACTAACAACCAGCCGGTCAGAAGTCACACAAAAAAAGAGCGAGTCGGTAAACCAAACCAGTTGGAATCAAACAAACAACGTCCATAAGGATCCATATTAAGATTCAGGTCGTGACTCGAAAAAATGCTGAGTCGAAAAACCGAACGAGTCCGAGTAAGTGAGGAGGCGATTTGAATGAATCAAATGAGCTAAAAGACAAAAACAAACGAATGATTGATTCGAATCGTATGAATCAGTCTTTGAGTCTTTCAGGTCATCGATTCGAATGAATCGTTCGTTCGTTTTTGTCTTTTAGCTCCTTTGATTCATTCAACACTCTTTTTGGTCCATAGTTCATTCGGACGTACACTTGGATGATAGAAGGTTTCCATCCCTAACCACTCCATTCCGTTGATACTTCCAAGTAAAAATGTTGTTTGATACTTCCATAGAAAACCACTCCTTTCTGTTTATGTACTCCATGGACCTAGTATCCATGATGTACTCCCAAGTAATTTTCACACATTCTTGATCGATGTACAAACATGGATGTATACAAATACATTATAAATCCATGTTGCGGGCAATTAATTTGTTTTGTTGGCCTTCTGCCATTGTTTTCGGAATTTTTTCAGAAAACTCGATTGGTGGGATGATGAACGAATGACCGTGTTAATTTTGGCAACCCGTTCAGTTCAGACAAGGTCGTTTCGAAGATAAGGTCTTTTCAATACGTTCACTCCTGACCGACACAACTCTACCTCTTTGGTGTTTTTTGGTTTGTCCTAAGGATCTCCGGGTGGTCTCAATCTATTCTAAAAATTCAATACTACCTATTTCAAATTGGTGAAAAAAACAATACCTTTATTTCAAAAGTTTTTGAGCTAGGGCACTCTTGACCACTCATCCCTTAGAAATGTCTGACATCAACCAAAAGCTTCGCGGCACAACCTGACTCCAAAAGAAGCTCGTAGGTGTACCAAATTTCAACTTTCAACCAAACGGTTGCTAAGAAAAGGGCCGCGTACGGCGGACGGACAGATTTTCTATTTTCGGATTCTACATACTTTTAAAAGTAAACCATACAATTTTGAAGGGGGTGAAGGGTTAGATTTTTTCTTGCTCGATTCCAATGGTTCATTGTAGAAAATAATAAATTAAAAAACATGATTGTTGTGAGCCATTTCATGATATCAAGGCGTCGGTTCTACAATTAACTTGCAACAAAATGTTCCTCGTAGAAAAATAGTTTTTCGACGAAATTCTCATCCATTTTCTGTAGAGGAAAGTCAATGCGGTTTTCATTAAAAACATCCTCAAAAGCTCAGCTTTCCAACGGTGAAATTAAAACAAGAAAAACAAAGGAACTTAGGGGAGAAATTAGTATGTGAATGCGGAAAAACGTTTCTACGAAATTCTATTTATTGACATTTTCATGTCTTTGCTTTGGTACATGAACTGAAAAATCGTCACGAAAACTAAGCAAATCTTGCTCACGCGACCAATAAATAAAATAGACTCAGTGTGTTGCGTAGAGAACAATCAACAACCTTACATTTTGCTTTGGCACATGAACTGAAAAATCGCCACGAAAACTTTGATGCGTAGTGTTGTCAACAAACTTGTTGTGTAGTGGTTGACTTGAAAATGTCCCAATGTGTTGCAGACTCGTATGCAAGCATTTTCGAATCGAGTGTTTTTTTTCGATTTTTTATAACGAAATTAACGTTTGATGGTAGGATTTAGGTGCCGACACATCCGTGATTACTGCTAGTTCGAACACTTCTGCATTATAGTACTTACCTACAGCACTAAGGAAATACATGGACTGCGAATGTTTTAATAGTAAGGAAACTTTAGTCAGCGGGTGCAGAGAGAGCTCTGGAACAAAATGTTCCTCGTAGAAAAATAGTTTTTTTGACGAAATTCTCACTCATTTTCATTAGAGGACAGTCAATGCGGTTCTCATCAAAAACATCCTCAAAATCTCAGCTTTCCAACGGTGAAATAAAAACACGAAAAACAAAGGAACTTAGGGGAGAAATTAGTATGTGAATGCGGAAAAACGTTTCAAAACGAAATTCTATTTATTTATTTCGATGATTTACAACGATATTAACGTTCGATGGTAGGATTTGGGCGTCGACACATCCACGATCACTGCTTGTTCGAACACTACTGCATTATAGTACTTACAGCACTCACGTTTTTAAAATATATGGACTGCGAATGTTTTAATAGTAATCAGCGGGAGCAGAAAAAGCTCTTCAGTAAGTAGACTTGTGATAACCACGGAGACACTCGGAAGGAAGGAAAATACATCGAGAAATATTAAACGGTTATATTTCGAGAAGGTTAGGGATGTTCTGGCACCGGGAACCTGCAAAGACGGGGGCCCATGAATTGGCAGTCACCAAAGTGTCGGGCACCGCGAAAATGACGTCATTTTGACGGGCTCTGCGGAAACCGCGCTCTGTGGAAAGGTTCCACGGGCCCGTTAGTGGCGTGCAAAAACTCTCTAATAACTCGGATATAGACTGATGAATGATCATTAGATAGGTATTCCATGATAAAAAGCACGAATCACAAAAAGCTTTCTGACGTAATTCACTACCGCAAAATGATTGCCAGGTATTACAAATAAACCATTAGGTATTTCCAAAATGTCCACCAACAGTGAAACTCGGGGTCACAAGACGACAAGACAGAAATGCAGAGTTGGTGTGACGCTTGACGTTACTCAAGGTTTGTTGGGTCACGTTGATCCCCAGGAATGAAGGTTAGCATCTCACATTGCTCGTCATAGGAGAATCTCACGGTGCTAGTGGCATGCTAAAACTCTCTACTGAGTAAGAATTTTGGTCAGCAGAAAATTTGAAATTTAATTTGGATGGAGATTAGGCCTCTTTTGCGATTCACACTCGTGTTTCTGATTTATCGTAAGTCCAACACTTAAGTTGGACGGCCAGATTTTTATTCGATTTTTGGATTCTACGTAGCTTGAAACGTAAACCAACGAGTTCGGATAACAATCGGAGGTAGGAAAGTAAAATCATAACGTTGAAATCAATTCGATATCAAATTAAAAAATCGAATTACCACTATTCATGAAGGTTGGATTATTCAATACCGAGTATACCACAATTTCGGTTTATTATTTTCAATAATAAGCCTTTAGAATCGAGCAAGAAAAAAATTTTAACCCTCCCTCAAAATTTGATGTTTTACGTTTCAAGGTACGTAGAATCCGAAAATCCAATAAAAAAATTTCCGTCCGTCCGCCGTACGCGGCACTTTTTTTAGCAACACTGGACCGATTTGGTTCAAATTTGGCATATGGGCTCCATTTGGGGTACAATTTTGGTGTGTTTCAGGCTTTCAAGCAGAATTATCTAGGTATTTAAGGTGCTTTACAAGAACTTGCGATTTCCAAGATTTGATCAAATTCAGTTCTCATGTTGATCCTGCTCCTGTTAAATATTATCATGAAAATTTACACCGTCGTTTGAGAGATTGGAAATATAACGCTCAAATTTTATGTTCCAAACGAAATCATGGAAGTTACGATCATTTTATTTACATATCGTAAAATACGAATACAGTTTTATGTTACAATCGTCAAATTTCATGTTCCAATAGAAAGTAAGAACGTTTTATTCATTTCACTGATAAAGAGTTAAATACACGAAAAAAAGGTTGCTAGTGAAATGAGTGGGGTACAGAAAGAGTCACTTTTTGAGAAATGAGTCACTTTTTGCTTGGCTTGAGTCGTTGAATCAAACCCTTGACTGTGTCAGTTAGCTAAGGTTGACACTCTTCATATCAGAAACACGAGTGGGAATAGGCCTAATCTCCGTTCAATCTTTCTGATTATTACCCTTTGAAATCATTTAATCTTTGGAATCTACAAGAAATCTTTGCAATTGATTACAAAACGGTTTCTTATTTTTCTGTTTAGATGAAATGTAAGGAATAATGATCTTTAGTGAACAACTAGAACCCAAATACCTCAATTTTCATCAAAATCGGATGGAGTTACATTTTTGGTTTATTATTTTCGGTAATGAACCTTTAGAATCTACAAAAAAAATCTATTAACCCCCCCCCCCCTCAAAATTTGATGTTTTACGTTTCAAGGTACGTGGAATCCTAAAATCGAATAAAAAATTTTCAGTCCGTCCGCCGTACTTTTCTTAGCAACCCAGGACTGATTTGATTCAAATTTGGCATATGGGCTCCATTTGGGGTCTAGTTGTGCCGCGAAGCTTTTGGTTGATGTCAGTCACTTCTAAGGGGTGAAAATTGAGTTGTTCTTCGAGTTGTATTCAGTTTCGCTTCCTGAGCAACCAGTAATCAAATTTCCATAATATGAAACTCCCTATTTTTCGAATCGAGTGTGAAGCGTTCAGCTCTTTCTAACAAACTTGATTGCGAAGGTGTGAAGGCAGTGTGGTGTGGTAGGTAGTACCTACTAATAGTTGGTAGGTAAAAAAAAGTTGGAAGGTAAAAAAAACGCTGCAAATTATTTCACAAAGGTTTATTATTTTCCTGTATAGATCACTCTTCTGCAAAGATCAGAGCTTTACCATAGTCACCAATTATTTATTTCAAATTATTTATTGTCACTCGGGCATATTCGAAAATGTCAACCCTTCATTTCCATTTGATTGATGGTTAGGGTTGAAATTTTCAAAAATGCCCTAGTAGGCAGGTTGGAGGTACGAATTGTTGGAGGGTAAAAAATAAATAATTAGTGACAATGGCAAAGCTGTGATATTTGCAGACGAGTGATCTGCACAGGAAAATAATAAAACTTTGTTAAATAATTTGCAGCGTTTTATTGCTCAATTTTTGGATTCTATGTCGCCGTAAACATGGTTTTTGAAGGAAAACTACTTTAAGGAGCAACTTCAGGTGGAGGAACAAGTAATATAACTCGTAATAAGTAGTCGTGATGTACCCCATGAAATGAAGGTTTCCAAAAACAGTCGGCAAATTCTTAGTAACACAGATTGCGTAATAAATTTCCTAATCAAATAACGCAATAAATATGGAACTAATTTTGTCAACTCAACTTTTTTCAGGAATACAGCTCGCCTTTCTCCACCGCCTCCTATGATTTTCAGTTCGTAAATTCAATTAATGAACCCTGTGATTATGAATGGGAATTGATGAGAGGTGGAAACGTCCGTACCATAAGTGGCAGTTGCTATGAAGGATAAGATGCCATGCGAGGGTTGTGCTCAGTGGATTTGTATCCCTTGATGAATGGTGAGATTCTTATCTAATAAAAAATTATGGAAATTAACTGAATTGCTTGTTTTCGTGTTCTTCCCAGGCGGGTGATCTTTACCGAGAAAAAAGTTCGCCAAGTGGGTGTGGCACATAGCTTCCTAGTATCCATTACCTGATTGTGTAGATGATCCGATGCATAGTAGTTATTCTCAAAACGTCAATCTCTAAGTACCTTCCACTACCCTCATAGGGGACCATCTACTTGTTAACCCGCACAATCTCTGAATATTGTAGGAAAATGTAGGAGTTAAGGCAAGGACAAGGATGTAGGAGTTAAGACAAGGACGTTTGCGCTTGCGCAGCGGCTACTCCGGGTGTGATGATTTTCATAGGGGACCTTCTACACGCCAACCCGCACAATCCCTAGAAATACATTTCATCGGAATCGGATGTGAAATGTAGAAGTACTTGCTATGGCAAGGATTCCACACTAGACAGATAGACAGACAGACAGACAGATGGATAGACACACAGATGGACAGACAAAGGTACAGACAGAGACGGAACCAAAGATGTTCAGGAAGGTCTGAAACGTTAAACGCGACTGAAAAATTCTGATTTTGGAGAAAAACAAAGCTTCTGCCACCTCGGTAGACTCGGAAATAAAAAGAACCATTGTGTAGTAATATGCAGCGTTGTTTAATTATAGCTAAGACTGGAATGTGACATGGTCCACGGGGCTACACCAAAGTGCTGCAAATTATCTCACAAAGGTTTATTATTTTCCTGTATAGATCACATTTCTGCAAAGATCATAGCTTCAACATTGTCACTATTTATTTTTTATTTTTGGTTCTTACCTACCAACTATAGGTACTTACTACCTACTGTTCTAGGCATTTTTGAAATTTTTAACCCCAACCACCAACCAAATAAAATGAAGGGTTGAAATTTTTCAGAAATGCCTAGTAGGTAGTAAGTACCTATGGTTGGTAGGTAAAAAACAAAAAAACAAAAATAAATAGTGACAATTTTAAAGCTATGGTCTTTGCAAAAGAGTGATCTATACAGGAAAATAATAAAACTTTGTGAAATAATTCGCAGCGTTTTATTGCTCGACTCAAACATTTAATTAGTTGTCCACTTGAACGTCGCTGAAATTTTGAAATTAGTCGATTTGATCCCAGAAAAGGGCAAATTCAGATACGATCTTGAGCGCTGAATAACCTTTATTTAAACCTTTTTCACTTTAATTTGAATCTTGTATACTTTGAATTATAAATTTTTCTCTTCTAATTTAAATGTTTTATTCCCTTGTAGGAAAGTCAATTTTCGAGGAAAATGAATGCATGAAAAATGTTAATTCTCTCTCCGCTAATTCATGGAGAACCACAGTTTGAAATAGGTTTCCTTCATTTGATTTCTACAGTTCTATTTGAAGGAAGTTTGTCAGTCGACTGAACGATGAGTCAAATTTCTCATAAAGATTAATGTTTTAAAATACGTAAGGCCACAACGCAGTTCTTGTTTCAACCAACCAAAATGTGTTATTAGAAAACAAATAAAAGCTCACGTTCGGTTTAATGGGGTAGCTATTTGAAACAACTTATTGGTGCAGTACTGACGATACGACGTACAGTGGTGATTTGAAAAACCAAGGAAGATGATGAAATTGTCTCTCCTCGTTGGGATCGCAGCATGCGTGGGATTCGAGCCCACAGGATTGGTGAGTATTTTGGTCATCTTGCAAACAGAACAAAATATGCAAAGAAATTGTGTTCCAAGAGGGTTTGGCACATGGCTTCCTCGAGCACGTAGTACGATTGTATCGATGATCTGACGAGGAGTGAGTGATATTACTTCAACCTCATCTTCTCTACCCTTCGAAATTGATGTTCGGATGACGATGAATTACAATCCTTGAAGATCCATCGAAATTGGGAGGAAACGGTAGAAGTTGCGAAAATAACGATTTCGCCCCACAACTAGGGGAGTCTTCGCAGCTCTCTCTCGTACTCGTTATGTTATAACTAACGTATTACATGTACCTACTCAATGTAAATAACTTTGCGTTTCATAGGATGCTGGTGTGCCCGGTGGTGCGCATCTACTTAAAATAACTCCTGAACTCATGAAAGTTCATGAACTCATGAACTGAAACACTATTTGGCCGAGACTGGTTATAAAGATGTGATACCCGTTAAAATACTCCGCGCCACAAAGCAGGTGAGTTTGTAAATTTCAATTATTCAACTGAGATGATCAAATCAATCAACTCAGAAAACTACGATCTCTTTTCTCGAACCCAATTGAAATATGAAAATTATGCCGTCCGCGCCTCACTTTGTTACCTACCTTGGACCGGTTTTGACATAATTATTTTGGTATATCAGCTCCATTTGGGGTTCAGTTGTGCCCCGAAGAGTTTGGTTATTCTCAGTCACTTCTAAGATGCGAAAATAGAGGTAGAACTTTTGAAAACGCCCTAGCTCGGAAACTTTTCAACGATCTTTAACGGAATTGCTTTTTTAGAATCGGATGGGACCACCCAGAGCTCAGGCCGTGATCTTAAGAGCAAAAGAACATTCTGATTTTTTTGGAACATTTATTAATTTTTTCAGCCATGAATTGGGATGAGATGCTTCCGATACCTAGGTAGACAAGGAAGCAAAATTCAATTCGTGCTTAAAACCCAAGTTAGCAAATGTAAACATGCTGCAAATTATTTTGCAAAGTTTGATTACCTATTTGTCTATATAGATCACTCCCGAGCACGCTTTACACTGACTTCGAAGAAATAGGGAGTTGTGGGTGCCTTAATTATGAAATTTCATTACTGGTTGCTAAGAACGAAAAATTGAGTACAACTCGAGAAAACGAACAACGATCGCATTCTGGTCAGCTGAAATTTGAACGGAGATTAGGTCTCTTTTCTGATTCACACTCGTGTTTCTGATTTATCGTAAGTCCACCACTTTAGTTCTCATAGGGAGCGAACGGTTGGTCCTAGAGAGCTTCGGGTGGTCTCATTCGATTCTAGATGTTAGATACTTTTTTAAATTAATGAAAAAACAATACCTTTGTATCAAAAATTGTTGAGCTAGGGCTTTTGAAAATTTCAGCCCTTATTTGTCAAGCCTTAGGAGTGACTGACATCAACCAAAACCTTCGGGGCTCAACTAAACCCCAAATGGAACCAGTATGCCAAATGTTATCAAAATCAGTCCTTGGTTACGAAGGAAAGTGCCGCGTACGGCGGACGGACGGCAACATTTTTATTCGATTTTTGGATTCTATGGATTTTGAAACGTAAGCCAACAAGTTCTGAGGGGTGGGTAAAAAATTGTTTTCTTGGTCGATTCCAAAGGTTCATTTTTGAATGTAATAAACCAAAATGAAATTAACTTTATCATTGGAAACCTACAATTTTGGTGTATGTTTCAGGCTTTCAAGCTGAAATTAACATGCAGAATTATCTAGATATTTAAGGTGCTTCACATGAACTTGCGATTTCCAAGATATGATCAAATTTAGTTCTCATGTTGATCCTGCTCCTGTTAATTTTTTGTCATAAAAATTTGCACCGACATTTGAGAGATAGGAAATATAACGCTTAAATTTTATGTTCCAAACGAAATTAAGGAAGTTATCATCTTTTAACTGGCACAATATGGTCGAAAAAACGAATACAGTTTTATGTTCCAGTCGTCAAATTTTTCGTTCGACATCTAAATCGAAATTAAGGAAGGCATGGTCATTTTATTTAGATATCGTAAAATACGAATACAGTTTCATGTTCCACTTTTTTCTGAGTCACTTTTTGCTTGGCTTGAGTGGTTGAATCAAACCCTTGACTGAGTCAGTTAGCTAAGGTTAACACTCTTCATATCATACTCTTCATCTTGTGATTAGGTTTAATTAATCTTAAATAAGAAAAATGTAATTTAGATAAATTGTATTATATTTTAATGTAAACGCCTGTAATCTCCTTGGGAGCAGGCACAAATATATGAAAATAAAAATTAAAAAAAACTCTTCATATCAGAAACACGAGTGGGAATAGGCCTAATCTCCGTTCAATCTTTCTGATTATTACCCTTTGAAATCATTTAATCTTTGGAATCCACAAGAAACCGTTGCAATTGATTACAAAACGGTTTCTTATTTTTCTGTACAGATGAAATGTAAGGAATAATGATCTTTGGTGAACAACTAGATCCCGAATACCACAATTTTCATCAAAATCGGACAGAGGTAACAAAGGAATGTGGATAGAGTTACATTTTGGTTTAATATTTTCAGTAATGAACCTTTGGAATTGACAAAGAAAACATTTTTAACCCCCACCACCCCTCAAAATTTGATCTTTTACGTTTCAAGGTACGTAGAATCCGAAAATCCAATAAAAAATTTTCCGTCTGTCCACCGTAGGCGGAACTTTTCTTAGCAACCCTGGACCGATTTGGTTCAAGTTTGGTATATGGGCTCCATTTGGGGTCTATTTGTGCCGCAAAGCTTTTGGTTGATGCCTGTCACTTCTAAGGCGTGAAAATTGAGGGTTGAAATTTTCAAGAGTGCCCTAGCTCGAAAACTTTTAAAAAAAGTATCGTTTTTTCACCAATTTTAAGAAGTATTGAATTTTTAAAATTTTTGAGACCACCCAGAGCTCAGTAAGACAAACCATTCGGTCCCTACGAGTACTTAAGGGTTTTCCTTCGATAAAACAGAATCACGAGTGAAGTCACAAAAGAGCTCTAATCTCCGTTCAAATCGTATCTGACTGAAATGCGATCGCTGTTCATTTCTTCGGTTTGTATTAAGTTTTGCTTTATGAGCAAATTTCCCATCATGTAATCAAATTCCCATAATATAGGAATCTTATGGGGCTTCATATTATGAAAGTCCCTATTTTTCGAATCGAGCGTGAAGCGTTTAGTTCTTTCTATTAAATTTGATTGTGAAGGTTTGAAGGCAGTATGGTGTGGTAGGTAGTACCTACCAATAGTTGGTAGGTAAAAATAACGCTGCAAATCATTGCCCAAAGGTTTAATATTTTCTGTATAGATCCCTCCCTACCAACCTACTGCCCCTTCATTTCCATTAAATGGAACCAAATTTTGGTTGGTGGTTGGGGTTGAAATTTTCAAAAATACCCTAGTAGGCAGGTAGTAGGTACCTACGGTTGGTATGGAGGGATCTATACAGATGGGTGATCTATACAGAAAATAATAAACCTTTGGGCAATGATTTACAGCGTTTTGGATTCTATGTCGCCGAGATTACACTGTAAACATGGTTTTTGAAGGAAAACTACATTAAGGAGCAACTTCAGGTGAAGGAACAAGTAATATAACTCGTAATAAGTAGTCGTGATGTACCCCATGAAATGAAGATTTCCAAAATCACGAGGTGGGCTGTTGAAATGCAAGCGCAGTCGGCAAATTCTTAGTGATACCGATTGCGTAATAAATTTCGAAAAAACAATTCTATATGGAACTAATTTTGTCAACTCAACTTTTTTCAGGTAGTCGCTGGGTTCATCTATACGTTTACGTTCGTAAATTCCAATAATGAAACCTGTGAATTTGGATGGTCATTGATGTTACGTGGACGCATCCGTACCTGAAGTGACCGTTGCTATAAAGCATAAGATGAAATGCGAGGGTTGTGCTCGGTGGATTTGTATCCCTTGATGATTGGTCAGATACTTACCTAATAAAAATTATGGAAATTAACTGGATTGCTTGATTTCATTTCTCCGATAAGTTTGTTGGATATATTGATATTTTGGTGGTTTCGTCGAGACTTAATAATCGATTAAGACTTGATGTTAATAGAGAAGTATGGCAACTAACCAATAAGGGAGCGTCGGTCAGCTTCAGTTCATGCTTAGCCCTGCAGTCTAGAAAAATCCGTCAAGTTGTTTTTTAGGTTCCCAGCTAACCTTGAATTGAACCAATCAATTTGTGGCAGGTATTGAAATATTCTCCAGAGCTCTGTAGGACAAACCGTTCACGCCTTGTGAGGACTTGAAGTTAGGACGAATGAAAAAGCAGAAACACGAGTTTGATTCGCGAATGAATGTTCACTGACCTAATATACTGATTATCACGGATAGGCAAAATTTCCATATAAAGTTCAGCTGATCAAATGATTGTTTCTCCGAAAAGAGTTTCATTCCAGTCAGTTGTGCTTACTCATCTACCGAGAATCAAATTTTATCTTGAATGTTTTGCTGAAGGTACTGTCTGTCAAAATAAACTTGATAGAAAACTTGGAGGCTGTTCGGGTATTCGCGTTCATCGCAGGCTGGTGATCTTTACCGAGAAAAAAGTCTGCCGAGTGGGTGTGGCACATAGCTTCCTAGTATCCATAACCCAATTGTATAGATGTTCCGATGCATAGTAGTTATTCTCAAAACATTAATCTCTAAGTACCCTCCACTACCCTCATAGGGGACTCTACACGTCAACCCGCTCAATCTCTGAATATTGATGGAAAATGTAGAAGTTAAGGCTGTTTCAAGGATTTCAAGTTTGCGCATGCGCACAAAATACTTTCAATTAGGCGGCCACGATTTTCATAGGGGGCCATCTCCACCCCAAATCTCATAATTCCTGAAAATTCCATCGTAAACGGATGGAAAGAGTGAAAGTTATGGCTGTAACAAGAATTTCATGACAGACAGACAGACGGACTAACAGACAGACCGACAAGAAACCAAAATTGTTCAGGAAGAACAGAAACGTAAAACGCGAGTGGAAATTTTGATTTTGGAGAACATTTTTACTTCAACATTGAAAAATGAAAACGATGCTTTCGCTACCTTGGTAGACTCGGAAGGAAACAGAACCATTGTGTAGTAACATGCAGCGTTTTTGTTGGGGTTGATGGGGGCTTCACCAAAGTCTACTAAATTGTTAAACATAAAGAAGTTGTAGAAAGTACATCAAAAATATGCTCACAATAATAACATCCAGTGAACGTTTTGCTTTCGAGTCTACCAAGGTAGCGGAAGCTTTGTTTTCACTTTTCAAGGTTGATACAATAGTTAACAATAATAGTTACAATAATTGATACAAAAGTTCTCCAAAATCAAAATTTCCACTCGCGTTTTACGTTTCAGACCTTTCTGAAAAATATTGGTTCCGTGTCTGTCCGTCTGTCTGTCTTGGAATCCTTGGCACAGCCATAACTTCTACAATTCTCATCCGATTTCGATGATTCTCAGGGATTGTGCGGGTTGGCGTGTAGATGGTCCCCTATGAAAATCATCGCCCCCAGACTGATAGTAGCCACTGCGCATGCGCAAAAATATTTCCTTGTTACAGCCATAGCTTCTAGATTTTCCAACAATATTCAGAGATTGTGCCTGTTGAATAATGAACAATCGGGTTATGGATACGAGGAAGCTATGTGCCACACCCACTTGGCAGACATTTTGTAGTACGAGTAGGATTGACTATTTATTTCTCCCGTCCCGGTAAACCATCGACTTATATTAGCTGCGGATCAGTTGATATGAACAGTCCACGTCTCATCTGTTTCTAGTTGGAATTACAGTGCTACACCTCAGTCAAAAAGCCGTCCCCTAGAATGCTTGCAATAAGAAACAATATACTGAATAGAGAGGTGCAGTTTGATGTGCTCGTTCATAGCGATAGAAAAAACCGTCCTTGGAACGTGAAGGTGGGAATTGAAGTGCCCCGCCCTGCCGGATTCCCTTAGTCATGGACTCGTCGAAGTATGTGGGTTTCCGATGGCGTGTGCCGCAAATTCTATTGCGCAAGCAAACGGAAAACCCGATTTTTTTCGGAATGCTTCGCCGTAGAATCGTTTATTGGACGAGAACCGTTCCAAGGGCAAACTGATCGGCAGCTAATATAAGGCCGTGGTTTACCGGGACGGGAGGAACAAATAGCCAATCTGCCTTATCCGCCGCTTAGTTATCCAATCTTACCTTATCCAGGCTCGGAATAGGTCATGACCAGTAGGTACTTCTAGAGACTCACCTGAAACAGAAAGAACGAAGGTTACACATTGTAAGGAGTGATTCACATGAAAAGTCACAACGTAGGTACATCGCGAAGTTTTAAAATAATATTCCTTGTTTTTTGGGATTATCGTCAGGTGGGGAGACTTGGGACTAAGAATTGCAGCAAAAAGTTATGAAGGAGAGCTGATGTCGAGTTAGTGACCTGGTTCTTCTGGATTCCCAATGTTATATATATATGTATAGTATATAATATCGATACCTTGAAGCACAAAGGGGCTATGTCCAAAAACGGAGTTCTGAGAAAAACGCTAAAGAAGTTATCACCAGTGCAAATTTCCTAAAATAATGGCTTATTACACCAAACTCAATTTCTTCAAGAAATTTTCGAGCAATAATCGTCAAGAAAGTCAATAATAGTTTTGTTAAATTTGAGTTTTTCTGAAGTTGAAAAAAATTTTAAATGTGAAAGATGGATGAACATAGCTCCTTTGTGCTTTAAGGTATCGATATATACTATAATATAGTATATATTATATTATGTTACATACTATGTAACATCATATTATGTAACATATTATGTTACATACCTAGTATACCTGGTTCTTCTGGATTCCCAATGTTATGTATTATATACATAACATTGGGAATCCAGAAGAACCAGGTATACTAGGTATGTAACAGAATATGTTACATAATATGATGTTACATAGTATGTAACATAATGTAATATATACTATATTATAGTATATATCGATACCTAATATCATATCATATACCTAATATCATATCGATACCTAATATACATAATAACTAATATCAGTGATAACTATATAATATATAGTTATCACTGATATTTGTTCAAGGTGCGCCAATTTCACACTCCCCTCAAACTTGCGTCTCGATGCACCGCCCCGAGGCATTCCGAATGCACTCTGACGGCAGTTTTGTGAATTAGGACTTGATTACAGTGATACCGTGTGTGACTATTTTTGTTGTGTCGTGCGTATTTGATTCGTGTTGTGCCGTTTCAACTTTCTTTCTTCTCATTGCTTTATTTCATCCCGCTCGTTCTCTGATTATTTCTTTCTGGCTCACTTTTTGCTTCCGAATCTTCCAAGGTAGCGGAAGCTTTGTTTTCACTTTCCTAGGTTAGAAAAAAAAAGTTCTCCAAAATCAAAATTTCCACTCGCGTTTTACGCTTTTATTATTACACAAAGGTTTATTATTTTTCTATGTAGATCAATCGTCTGCAAAGAACACGGCTTTGCCATTGTTACGACCAACCAACTTGAAGAGAAAACATCGATCGCATTTCGGTCAGCTAACATTTGAACGGAGATTTGGCCTCTTTTGCGATTCACACTCGTGTTTCTGATTTATCGTAAGTCCAACCCGTAAGTTCTCGTAGGGAGCGAACGGTTTGTCCTACAGGGCTCCGCGTGGTCTCAAACAATTCTAAAAGTTCTATACTATCTTAAATTGATGGAAAAACAATACCTTTATATAAAAATTTTCGGGTTAGGGCGTTTTCAAAATTTTAAACCTTATTTTTCAACCCTTAAAAAAACCTACATCAACCAAAATCTCCTTGGCACTACTAGACCCCAAATGGAGCCTACATACCTAACTTCATCAAAATCGGTCGATGCTAAGTGGGGAAAGTGCCGCGTACGGCGTACGGCAGACTGTGGACCGACGGCCAAATTTTGGTTTATTTTCAATAATGAAAAACAAATTTTTAACACTCCCTTGAAAATTGAAAATAATAAACCAAAATGAGGGTTCCCATTTGAAAGTTGATCATGATTGCACTCAATTTCGCGCAGCACAATTTTATCATTTTTGAATTCTACACAAAAAATTATGAATTGAGTCACTAAGCATCAACGGTGAAAAATAAGAGCGGAAAAAAGAAAAGGAAAAAAATTCATTGCAAAAAACTTTGTTTTTCTAATTCTGGAAAAATTTTCAAATTGGACTTGGTGCGTTCTTCTTCTTGGGTCTTCATATAATACAAATACCAATAAATTATTGGTTATTCCAATATTATTGGTACACCAATAAATTATCAGCGCAAGAACTTTTCACATGCCTAGTCTTTTGCATTCTCATTGGTTTGCCTGACGATAAGTTTGAGAGAGCCGAAGTCACTGCAGCAAATGTACTGGTAAGAAAGCAGAGTGGTGGTTAGTAAATGATTCAATCAATTTCATAAACGTGCTCAAATGAGGAAAGTGTGTAAAATCACGCCTCGCCATGGAAAATGTTTCCGTCGGGTCTTTGCGAGAACCGGTGGCTAAGAAAGTAAAACGTTGAAAAGTGAATGTGACCACCAACGAAAGGAAAACCGGTGACCTACAACAGCGCCACTCGCTACAGCTTGTCGAGTCGACTTCGCCTTTCATCGACTGGTTTTCAAACCAACTAGGACATTCTTCGAACCAAATTCACTGTTTTTCAATTCAAACGGGACCGTTGAAAATATTACTCTCATTACATGAGTGTGCGTAGTTCTTTCTAAGTAGGGTCGACTATACAGGATGTTCGGTATAAAAACAACTAAAATTCTGGGATCAATTCTGCTACTAATTTGCAACAACTTTTGACTGCAATATTAGCAGGAGTAGATAACGCCTCCTCCCGTTGTTCAACCCCGGCCTCTCATGCCGAAACGCTAATTTCGTTTAAAAATACACTTTTTTCCGTGATCAAACAAATTTCTCTGTCAAAAACTGTACAAAAATAGAAATTTAATAGAAAAAGTTGAAAATCTGAGATTCGGAGGAACCCGAATCCGATAGATTTTCTCTTAAAAACACTATGCTATAAAAAATGTATGGAGAAAAATGTATGGAAAATTTCCAAAATTTTCACTTTGAGCTTGTTTTTACGTATCAGGTCTACTCAAAATATTTTTGAGAGGGTGTATGAGAGGGTTAATATTTTTTTCTTGCTCGATTCCAAAGGTTCACTACAGAAATTAGTAAACCAAAAAAGGATGGGGTTTTCAAAAAAAGTGTTTAGAACAAAAGTTGTTGCAAATTAGTCGTAGGATCTGACCCTGAAGTTTGGTTTATAAACCAAATAATTTAATAATAAATAATAAATTATTCTGAGGCACCATAAAAGACAATTTCCGGACATGGAATAACAAAATGACCATTTTACATTGTGATAGAAAGAATATTTTACCATAACATTGTAACGGTTTTTTAAGGGTTATGGGAAAAACCGTTGAAAATACTTCCCAGCCAGGAAAGAGAGAACGCAGACTACTACTGGTCTCCAAACCTCCCCATACAACCAGCCACTAAATCCTTTTCCTGGAAATGGCACTTTCTCTTTCCTGTTGGTTTTCTTTATTTTTTATTTTATTTTTTTTTATTTTTTTTTCTAACTTAGCAAGGTACCTTGATAGGAAGAAACTTATTCTAACAAA
The DNA here is from genome assembly GCA_009739505.2 of Apolygus lucorum. NCBI lineage: Eukaryota > Metazoa > Arthropoda > Insecta > Hemiptera > Miridae > Apolygus > Apolygus lucorum. The sequence continues at coordinate 64,746,026 of CM019177.2, forward strand.
GCAGACCCTATCATTTAATTATCCTAGCTTCTTGGAAGGTTATATCGGCATCTGACAGGAACTTCAGGGAAGATGTTGGCTGGAACTCCTTGTAGTAATCTGGACTGGAACTTCAGCTGTGAACCCAGTGGGAAGCAGGAACTTCTGATAGGACTTTGAATTCCACCTTTGAGTAGAGATGTTAGAAGGACCTTCTTGAAGTGATCTGGACTGGAGCTTCAACTATGACTCAGAAAAATTAACAAAGCAGGAACTTCTGGTAGAAATCTTGATTTACCCTTCTGTAGGGATTTCAGCAGGAACTTCGAAGAATAGTCTGGAATGGAACTTCAGCTATTAACTCAGTGAAACAGAACAGGAATCTGGACTGGATGTTCAGCTATAATCTCAGCAGTAAACAGGAAGCAGGAACTTCTGGTATTCATGTTGAATAGAACTTCAGTATAGCCTCTTTGGTATTAATTTCCCCTTTTTAATGATTGTAATTTCCAGAATAAATTTGTAGTACTCAGTTTTCTTTTTAAGATGTTCTCTCTAAATTGGCAAAGATTGATAAGAGGTTCTTCCTCTATATTTCAACCTGAACAAAAAATCAATTTGGATTTCACAATGGAATAATATAACTCCGTTAAGAATCCTTAGGGGTTGAAGCTTGCACTAGTCAGTTAAGGCCAGTCAGTAGTAAATACCATGTTAAGCTTGATTGGTTCTGTCAAATCTGAATGACCGAGTAAATTTCCGTCGTGTGGGACACTCAGTAGGGTCCTTTGTTTTCATCCTGCGCATCCCTCTAGCGAGACTCTCGTGTATTATCGTCCGTTCGCCGGTCCGCCGCTAGGGCGCCTCCGCATCTCTCTCTCCGCCGCAATAGGGGTTCTCGTGCCTCTCCACAGGTGGCGACTCTTTCGACCTTCTAGTTAATTTTACATGGTTTGTTAGATAGTTCCTAATCTTTTATCAGTATTCGTTGCGCGCGGCCGACTTTTTTTTTTTTTTTTTTCTGCCGTTGACGTTTTTCTCAGCAACATGTGTGCGTAATATTTTATGGTTTTGTTTCTTTCTTATTTCCTTTTTATTAGTCTTTTTCCCGTGTTAACGCGTCTTTTTTGCAAACAGCTTCTGGAGATCGTACTCCCTTTCCCATCTCGCCCATCTCCTTCGGAAGCTTGTCGTCTTCATCCCCGGTGACAGGTACCGTTGCTCTCTTTTTTTTTTTTTCTTTTTTTTTTTTTTAATTGTACTTGTTCATTTGTCAATCTCTTAACTTATGTCTGCGTGCATTTCCGCTCCTGTAGGTTCTCCAAAACCCACCCCGGAGGCTTCCCCATTGTTGGAACGAGGTGCTCCCATACTGGAATTAGAATTCGGTTAGTTTGCTACGCCTTTGTGCCATTTTTAGTCCTCTTATCCGATATTTTGTCTTTTATTTATTATTATGTCACTGTTGGTAGATCTGGCTGATCTGATGTCCGTTTGGTCGGAGGATTTTGATAGGACCACTGGCTACGGTATGTTGTTGTTGCAACGGTACGTTGGGTTTTCGGTTCTCTGTTTCCCATTTTGTCCTCCTCCTAAATCATCATTTTCTTCTTTTCTTCGTGAGATTCTGCTTTGTGGTGTCTTCTTTGCTTCTTGCAGTCGTTCGGAGTCCTCTTCCAGCGGGTGAGCTGTTTCCGTCTGGACCAGTTCGTGTCCCCCGCCGTGAACCCTGTCGTAAGTTTCTCCACTGTTTTTTTTTTTTTTTTTTTTTTTTTTTTCCGTGTCTCATTAGTTTTCCCTGTCTTCTTACTCCCATCGTTTCCTTCTTCTAGTTGTTCCTAACCCCTATTATGGGAGGAGGCGGGACCCCCGCGATCCCGATCGACAACTCCGGGTCCTAAGACACCTTCGTCTTCCAGGCTGGGCCATTGAGATCGCAGGTGCCGATCGGATCCTTCGGCGGGCTCATGCCGGACGGCAGCGCCGCCGTCGTGCCCGCCAGGCCCGTTTGGCTCTTGCCAGGGGTGGCCAGCCCCCTCCACCAGCCCCTGGGTCTGGTGGCCACTAATTTTTTTTTTAATTTGATTTATTTATTTTCTAGAAGCGGATTTTTATTTTATTGATTTATTTGCCATTTCTTTTGGAGGATAACATCTTTCCTTTTCTTCAGGAGCATTCCATTTATTTTCAGGTATGTTTGCATATTCTTGGTGGTGTTGGTGTTTGATTATTGGGAATTGATAACTTCGGAAAAATTTGTAGGTCTCATGCTGTCAATCATTACCTACTTAATTATCTTAAAACTGGTGAGCAGGTGTGCAATCGCCACAACATATTTTTAAAACGCTGCTAATTATTACACAAGGGTTTATTATTTTTCTATATATTATTATATTTCCTAGATCACTCTTTTTCAAAGAACGAGGCTCTGCCATTGTGGCCACCTACCAACTAAAGATACTTCCTACCTACCACATTCCTTCTTCACAATCAATTTTATTTGAAAGAAAAATGAACTCTTCACGTTCATTTCGAAAAACCAGGGAGTTGTGGGTGTATTCATGAGGAAATTTGATTACTGGTTGCTAAGGACGCATAACTGAGTACAACTCAAAGAAACAAACAGTAGTCGCAATTCGGTCAGCTAACATTTGAACGGAGATTAGGCTTCTTTTGCGATTCACACTCGTGTTTCTGATTTATCGTAAGTCCAGCCCTTAAGTTCTCATAGGGAGCAACATTCAGGGTGGTCTCATTCGATTCTAAAAATTCAATACTATCTTAAATTGATAGAAAAACAATACTATTATATCAACATTTTTTGAGCTTCGACTTTTTCTAAATTTTACCTTTTAGAAGTGACCAACATCAACCAAAAGCTTCGGGGCACAACCAGACCCCAAATGGAGCCAATATACCAAATTTCTTCAAAATCGGTCCATGGAAACTAAGGAAAGTTTTATTCGATTTCTGGATTTCACGTACCTTGAAACATAAACCAACAAACTTTGAGGGGGTTAAACTTTTTTTTCTTGTTAGATTCCAAATGTTCATTATTGAAGATAATAAACCAAAATTGTTATGTAGATAGCTTTTTTATACATATTTATTTTACATTAAGATTTTTTTGTTGAATCATGGATTTCATTGTTACATCAATGGATAATATAATTTTTGATGTAGAAATGATCGGTTGTTGTTCATAATCATATTTACAGCTTCATTAAAATTGGATCGATATGAAATCAATGAGCTATCATCATGTGGCCAGTCCCGAACTAACTCATGGCGAGACTTAGAACTCGAATTGTTCACACACAATGTTCAACTAGAAACACAAAAGTCGAGTGGAAATTTCACTTTGGGAGGACCCTCACGTTTTTGACCTGAATAAGCAAATATGCTACCACACGTTGGTACCTCAACTGGATGGCTTACGGTTTTCACAAGAGAATTTTGAAAATACATAATAATGGTATTTTATAAAACAAACATGTTGTTTCAGGCATTCATAATGTCTCAGGTAATTCACCACAATAATTCTGCTGGTGTTCGACCAATCTGTAGGTATTCTCTCAAAATCAAAATTCCACTCCCATTTCGCAATTCACAGCTTCTCGCTGAACTTTCTGGGTTGCTGGTGATTGTGATTAAAGTTTGTTCCAAATTATTTTCTGATAATTTCTACTCCAATCCGAATCCATGAATCGCTTATTTATCACAGCCCAAACTTAAAAAAAAATTGCTCAAGATCTTCTACAAACGTCTGAATCACACCGGCAGCATTAGTTCATCTCTCCTCCGCTAGGGTTATTAAAGCATTATTTTCTTGAAATCTCAAGCTTTATCAAAGTAGGTACATGAGCTTATCTCATCTGATTCAAAGGAAAAATGTTTTATTCCAAGTGTTGCATTTTACTGCTTTGGTTGTGTATAATAATCTACACAAACGATGGATGATTCTCATCCCAAGCTGTTCACATAATCTGCTCTGAAGCTCGCTCAGTCGTCCTGTAAAAGGCGCGAAAATTAATGGGTTTATCCACCTTCGAGAATGAAGATGCAGCGCTCGAGAGGTTGAAGGAAGCCTCGTGATCAGCGGTCGTAAACCCTTCGAAGAGCTCCGACAGACAGACCATTTACAGCAGTCAAGGTGAATGAACCCGATATGTTTTCACTCTCATTGAAATATCACTCCGATGTATTCTCCTAGACGAGGATCCGACCAGGAAGCACTCGGATGGACTGAGAAAGCGTGTCGCGCATCGTCATTCATCGGAACTTTTCAGGGTCGTCACGCCTCTGAGAGGGTGTTTACGACGACAAACCCCGACAAACCGACCGTTCAAGTCCACAAAAACAATGTCGTCCCGTCTATTGCTCAATAGTCTCCGAGTTACACAAGTGTTTTTGGCCAATGTCTTCTGAGTCGTCTGCAAATTATGCACGCATTTCAATTGAGTGTTTTGAAATTTGTATGTAAAGGGTTTTCACATCATATTCAAGGTTCTCACATCACAAAACCAAGATTCACCAAGCAAAATCACAAAATTTCATAATCTCGACACAATATCAGTAATAATTGTATGAATTTTGAAATGTGGTTACATTGTACATACCCAACAAAAACAGAAAAATAAAATATAATCTATACGAATTTCTCTCAATGCAACATTCAATAAAGCAGCTGTTAGCGAATTTTCGAAAAAAGAAAAAATAAAATAAATGTCTTCCTCAAAATTTTCAGAATCAACTTTTTTGATCCGTTCGAAATCCGTTTTATAACATTCTGAAACAATTCCTGAAGTGTTAAAAAAAAAAAAAAAAAAAAATTGCCATAAACTGCAAACATGCACCTTCAACTGAAAGATTTCCTTGAAAATTCGCTCATTATTCATGCTGTATGAATGGACTTTTTCGTATATTGCATATTGATTCAAATGAAATTTCATTCCCCTAGTTAGTATGATAATGGGGTTCTTGAGTCAACTCTATTGCCAAAACATGTACACCAACATGACAACGAAAAATTACTTCAATGTTGGTAGCACTGCTTCAAGTTCGAAATTTGTTCACAAAGTTACGGGTTACTTATCTGATGATGCCTCGAATTAATTTTTTTTCCATTCGAGTTTTATGTTTTGATGTACCCACATCAAAGCTTGCACATTTCTCGTTCAACTGATTCACGCAGCGAAGTTATCTGGCTTCTTTTCTGATGACGTCAGGGATTGTTTTACTCGTAAATACACTTTAATAAAAAATATACTACCTAGTTGCTGCAGAGTAAACAACTATTCAATCATATGCAGTAATAAAACGACATGAGATGCATATAATCACGTAGTTTATTCAAACGTAGGCACTAATTTCGTACATGAACAAAATAACGAGATCTCGGCACATGCGCGACGTAAAGGTTAACTAAAACTGATAAAAATCTAAATCTAAAACTAATCTAGGTACCACAACTACTGCCGCTAGGACCGTTACTCTAATTCCTCTAACTACCGCTAGGTGGTGTTGATAGATACCTACACACATAATTAGGATTCAACAAGGCATAATCACCACCGAAATTCCTTCGTACTTGAATTTGAATTCCATTTTTTTAATCTTTAATTTTGAATGAATTGTATAATATTTTGAATTTGATTTAAGATTGGGTTTTTGTTAATCATGATTTTACAGAATTAAAAATTTTATTATTATTAAAACTTTAAAAAAAATTAAACTCATTTAAAACCTACAGTTGCGCACCTTCAAAGCGTATGATTGGAACCCTAAATAATCGGCATTAAACCCTAATTGGACCATGGTATCACTAGCGACACCAAAATCATCTCAGAAACTCCCAGGCTGCCCCAAAATGTCACTGGAGTAACCAAAATTAAATTAAAATTTTAAATTTAACGGACAGCAGAATTTTTGTAGGTCTTTGGAAGTATCAAAATAGAGAATTTTCAAAATTTTTGTCATAACATCATTTTTTGACTTTTACTAACTTACGAAAAATTCGGTTCTATACATAAATTTTTAAATTTTGATTTAAATCTAGTTAATCTGGTGACTGTTTGAGACAGCTGTGAAATTCCTAAGATGTTTTCAGTGACACTAGTGACACCATGGTCCAAATAGGGTTAATGCTCTGAAGTAACCTTTAGGATACAAAAATATAATTTTACATGAGCTGCACGAGCTCGATTATTCATTATTCATTTAATAATAGTTTATTGAATAATCTAGATGGACGAAGAGTGAGTCAGTCGGATCTGAGTGCATACTCAGAACTACAACTCTAATTGGCACCAATTAGTCACTGTAATTATCTAATTCATATGAATAAAGAGAAAGAAACCCAGAATAGCTGTAGAGGCTCCTGGTCAGATTTCCACTTCGTTCACTTTCGCAGAGAAAAGGGCCGAAAATATCCTCAAAGTTCACCCGAATTCAGCATCAGAACTCACTATTGACGGTGGAAATCAAGATCCGGAAACGTTATGAAAACTTTTGCGACGAAGAACCGTCATATGAGTGAATTTTGATTACTTCCTCGAATGTAAATATTCTTCGCAATAATGCCGTACTCAATGTTAATGTTTGTCTGATGAGTTGACAAATTAACTTACACCAACTATATTTAAAAAAAAAAGGTGTTTTATAGGTGTAGTACAGTGTTATATCGAGAAGTGCAGAGTGAAAGAAAACTTTTCGCAATCCATTAGAGACCTGTGGAATCCTTAATAGCTTGGAGAAGATCCTGTTGTTGGACCTTGAGGTGAGCGGTGCCTCAAAAGATGAGCCACTTCACGTCCCTCCAAGGACGGTCCTAGTTGATGAATCGCAATCCTGGTGTCTTTGTCGAGATCCCAATTCCTGCACGACCGCAACTTTTTTGTGGAGTTTCAGCACTCGGACCGCATCCTTGTTATTCTCCGTCGGGCCGGATGACGAATGGTTTTTGGCACAAAGGAGGAATTGGCAAACTATTCGCGTCACGTCTGTCCAGCGGTGGTCTTATCTGTGAGGCGATATCCTGTTCAGACCCGAAAGACGATTGCGGTTTCTCCTGTTGATGTCATCGGTCATCGAGAAATCTCATCATTCTCATCACGTGTTCTCAGCTGTTGGTTTAACACCTCGTTATAACACACTCTTATTGACTTGGAAGCCTGGTAGGTACCTACTCGAATTACTTGAATTTTTAGAGATGAAATTAGCTCACTTTTGGTTCAATATTTTAAATAATGAACCTATGGAATCGACCAAGAAATTTTTACCCCCCCCCCCCCTCAAAAGGTGGGCTCTAATTGGGGTATAGTTGTGCTCGAAGCTTTTGGTTGATGTAGGTCACTTCTAAGGGTTGAAATTTTGAAACGCCCTAACTGAAAAAATTTGGATATGTGATAATTTCAAAACTTATCATTGAAATAAAACTTTAAAGTTAACCTGCAGATTCTGCTACTAGCCAGAATTTCCTAGATCAAAAAAAAAAGGAAAAAACACAAGGAAACTTCGAAATGATCAAAAACGAAAATATAATGTAGAAAAGAAATCAATAAACTCCTTTGCTTGCAGTGAAACAAGATAGCCTCAAGACAATGAAAAAAAGGAAAAATCCTTCTGGATTAAAGAAAATGAACAGAACAAAGAAAAATTACCACTTTGGTTTTAAAAAGAAGCAGAAAAGAGAGAAATACAAAACGAACCTGAAATATCCTCTGGAAGAACTGAATTAAACTAAATGGAAAAAATACGAAATCAAGACCACCACAACTCGGCTTAAAAATGGAAAGAGAAACAAAAGGAAATTGGAAAAAGCTGAAGAGCAAAATACCAAAAATGGGAAACGTACAAGTCGGAAGAAGACCTACGAGAAGTGAGAGAAATTCAGTCCCTCATTGATCCTAGTTCAATAGTTCCCCACTAGATCGGGTGGTAGGTAGTACTTGGTATTAAGAATATTTATCTGCAGAGAACTTGAATTAATGAATTTGATGGGGTGAAGGTATTGTAAAGGTATTGTTAGGATGAATTATTAGGATTTTTAGAGACCACGCGGAGCCCTGAAGGACAAACCGTTCGCTCGCTACGATAACTTGGACTTACGATAAATCAGAAACACGAGTGTGAATCGCAAAAGTGGCCTAATCTCCGTTCAAATTTTATCTGAAATGCGATCGATGATGTTTGATGGTAACATTGGCAAAGCCATGTTCTGTGCGGACGAGTGATCTATATAGACAAATAATGACCTTTGTGTAATAATTTGCAGCGTTTTTCATTATTGTACTCACAGCACTGGTAATTTTTCGTAATGTCGAAATTGTTTGTATATTCCATCCATGAATCCAGAGACTCTTATCCGATGTGGAATTATGTTCCCTGAATCAATTGCTCTCTTTGATTGACAAATAAGAAGTCTTTAGGCCAAGTTAATCCATTATACCTAATTGAGTTTGATCCCCAGCATACGCTGCAACTTTCAAATGCCTTCCTTGCTTTGTAGCCCCGTTCTACTAAGTACTCGCTAGTTCGTAGAATCCTGCAGGTTAATCAGCGCATTCTACCGGTTCGACATTACTCGCTTTTTTCCAGGGCCGAGCACTTTCACGGCGCTCGAAATTATTCTCGAACGATTTGTCAGGTGTAGCTGCAAGGTCTTGAGAGGAATACGTGCGCTAAAAGTGCTCTCCGAAACCCGTTCGTATGGGTACTACCCAGCTTATAAATGAAGTCGAACCACCATCATTCGCGCCGGAATGATAATATTTCATGACTCAACTGGAATGAGCTACCGCCGTGAAGTTTTTTATATTTAAAAAGTTGTCATTGCTTCTGGAGAATGTCTTTAAACTAGTCAATACCTCATACCATGCAACACAATGTGCAGGAAGGATCAGACTCGATTCACCAAACTTCATGGATCGATCTTACAAATCATGTGCAACAACTGTTGTCCCGGTTTATTTTTTTCCAATTCCGGTAAAAACCCTAGTTTTTTCTAATTATGAGATTTTTCTCGTGTTTTTGATCTTGCGGAACCATAATGCCCATCACTCCTTCGATGGAATCAAAATCTGATTACACCGTTGGAAATATCGCTGAATTTTCCACGTCTCTTATGTAGAATCAATTTGATAAAAAGTGGACACCAGAGTCAAAAGTAACCCTGAACACTGGAATTGTCTTATTTGTTGATGAAACTTTTTTCGATCCGTCGTGGGTCTCGATAGCCACCTTCCAAATCAGACTATTTCAAAGTTTAGGGTTAGTTCTACTTTTAAAACGCTGCAATTTATTACACAAAGGTTTTGTATTTTTCTATATAGATCAGTCATCTGCAAAGAACACGGCTTTGCCATCGTGACCACCAACAAACTTGAAGAAAAACATCGATCGCATTTCGGTCAGCTAACATTTGAACGGAGATTCGGCCTTTTTTGCGATTCACACTCTTGTTTCTGATTTATCCTAAGTCCAATCCTTAAATTCTCGTAGGGAAAGAACGGTTTGTCCCACAGAGCTCCACGTGGTCTCGAAAAATTCTTAAAATTCTATACTATCTTAAATTGATGGAAAAACAATACCTTTAAATCAAAGTTTTTGGAGTTAGGTGGTTTTCAAAATTTCAAACCTTGTTTTTCAACCCTTAGAACTGACCTACACCAACCAAAATCCTCGGGGCACAACTAGACCCCAAACGGAGCCTACATACCAAATTTCATCAAAATCGGTCAACGCAAAGTGCCACATTTTACGTATGCGTAAGCGCAGAGACTACAGTCGATTTTAAGGCCTTAATTTTCATAGGGACCGTCTACAACCTAATCCACACAATCCCTGAAAAAAATCATCAAAATCGGATGAAAAATGTGGAAGTCATGGCTGTTACAAGGAATTCACGTTTGCGCATGCGCAGGGGCTACTATCAGTCCGGGGGTGATGCTTTTCATAGGGGACCATCTGCACGCCAACCCGCACAATCCCTTAAAATTTCATCGAAATCGGACACTACCTTCGTATAGTTATGACGGTTACAAGGATTTCATGACAGACACACAGACAGACAGACATGGAACCAAAATTTTTCTTAAAGGTCTGAAACGTGAAACGCGAGAGGAAATTTCGATTTTGGAGAAATTTTTTTTTTTCATCCTTGAAAAGTGAAAACGAGCCTTGGTAGTTTCGGAAGCAACAAGGTCGGTTCGTCTAAAGTCAAAGTTCGGCCTCTCATTTTGCATGTTTTTTTGAACAATTTTCGATCCGTGTCTGTCCGTGCATCTGCATTATTATGGTCTTCACAGCCATTCAGAAAAAATTTCCGAATTGTTAATTTGTTTTGAACGTTGCATTTTATCTCAGTTTAGCGTGAATTTCGTTAATTTTAGTCAGAAAATGTCATGACTGTGCAGATTGGGAAGTCACACAATACAAGTAAACTAGTTCAACAATGCATGTTTCCTGTTGGGCCAATTTCTTCATGATTTCCCACCACACCAAATCACTATTTGTTCTTTTGTTCAAGATGCGAAGTCTATCAATTAATATAATGAAAAATTATAGATCACGTTCTATAGAAAGTCGACCGGTGTAGAAACAATCGATGTTACATAAATGAGAGGTAAAAATCGCTCTTTAAGAAAGGCGGGTTCAAAAAGAACTTGAGCGGATTACGTCATATTTGGGGTAACGACCAAGAATAAATTTCAGAGAGAGTTGGAGGATTATGACGGGTTCGAGAAATTATTATGGGATTTGGAACAAGTCACGCCTTTTTAGCAGTTATGTGTTAGTAAGTTAAGCTGAAGGAACAGTTCAGCTGTCACTGTTCAAGTGAAATAGGGGGGAATGCGGAAGTAAGAGTAGGAATAATTAACGCCTTGTTATTGTAGGAATGACTGTTACACAAATAGCGTTCTTCAAGTTGCACCACTGCTCGCTGATTATCGATCGAATACAATGGCGCCGTGGGCGCAAGAGGCGTCAGGTAAGTCACCAGGAGATCATGAACTGAATGCTGATGTCTAGCCTTCTGTGGGTCTTAAAAATATCCTTGGGGCGTGGTCAAAGTTACATAACTTGTCTCAAATCTTTGAAATGTTTGAGGATCGTTCTAATTTTGACAACGTTCCAACCATCCTCCAGGATCGAAGATTGTATCTGAGACGTCTCAAACTAGGCTGAAATGGATCTCAGAGGCTTTCCCAAGTATCATTGAGACCTTACCGAGTTATGACAATGAATATTGTATCTCGTACACATCTTATTGGTAAAATTCCAGATTTTTTATGTGTTACCCACAGAGATTTTAAGGTGTAGGCCACCATTACCAACCCTCTTTTGTCAAAATGCCAGAAAAGCTCTACCTTAGATGTCGCTAAATCTCTCCACGTATACCTTTCTTAATGCAAAAGAGATGATTGATTAAGGGTTTGAGTCTCTTGTTTAATTGTTTATAATACGACGGTGGTACATGTTTTGGCGAAACATTGCCGCCTTCCTCAGCCTTCGGTTTGGAGACTATCATATATACCGTTGCACCCTTATACCGTCCATTGTCAGTCATGGAGGACACCCTCACCTGTTCTTCAACCCTTCTTGTTTTTTGAATCATCATTTCACATTTCCCCTCTCCTTCTCTATCAGCCATTTAAATTGCATTGCCCAACAACAATTGTTGAATTTTCAGTGGATAAAAATGAATAATTCTTGTTGAGAGATGTGAATCACTGGATTACCATCTAATGGTCTGAGATAACTCAGCAAAAGAGATGAATTTATAAATGTAGTCTTACCATTTAATCTTAAGTGTCTGATTTAGGTGGTCAGTATCATTCATATTATGAGAATATAGAAATTGAATTTTGGTTGTCTGTACAGTGGATCCCAGGTACCTTCGAGACATGGCCGAAGTTGTATACATTTTAGGTTAGGCTCTTGGGTGTGCAGGGGAATAGAATGCATTGAAAATGTTTGCGAAAAATCCCTTATTTGGTTTCATATTACCAACCACTTGCTCAACCTTGGTTCAGTTACTGAACTACTGTAGCTTCCAACTGCTACTGACTGCCTGTTCAGGTCAATAAGAATACCAACTTCTGAAAGGTACCGATCACCTGAAGAAAAATGCAATTTTTCAGACTTTCAGTGAAAAACAGGGAATAATACTTGAGGAACTATTACCCTGTGACATAAATCACCTTAAATGGGCAATTACTCAAGAAAACACCATCTAGAAATTTGAGATATCAAAAAAAGTCTGCTGAGACATAATTCTAAGATATTCTGGATTCCAGGTGATAAAATTGTGATTTGTGACGTTTAAGATCTCCAAACGTCGGCCTTGAAAATCCTTTAACCCTTAATTTCCCACTCGTTAAAAAATTTGTTTTTTCGGATTTTTATTAAATTTAAATGTATTTTGACTAATTTATAGAATATTTGAGAAGGAGGTTCCTCAAAAGACCTATTACAGTCAGTCAGATCAAGAATGATCTTTTCAAAGGCCACACTAGCGCTATGCTTGGTTGGGGTCTGTTATTTCTCATAGAGTAAAGAACCAAGGAATAAGGTAGAGAAGGTTCACTCCATAGAGGGATCTGTGCTGCCTAAGTCAGGGGAGCCATCTCTGACAACGAAACCCAACTAAAAGCCTGCAAGGTGAGAAATTGAGGTAGAAGGTACCTAGAAGGCCCTATTACAGTCTGTCAATCAAGAAAGCCAACGGTTATCAAATTTGGTTTAAAAGTGGAGAAAATATCGCTGGTAAGAATCGGACTTCCGGAAAGATACCTCAGGATATTAAGGGTACTTATTGAGAATTAAATTTCAGTAATAGAGCTTCCCATCTAGTACTTTTTATTTACTGGTGGAGCAATTTCTCTTAATAAAAATCTTTGGTTAAACTTGGGGAACCGAAAGTTGAGTTTTGAGTTTTCGATTGGAGAAAGCACGCAGCTTCCTGGAGAGCAATTTATAGTATTACCGTTGATTGTTTGTATGATCCTGCAGTCACGAAGAACTGCTACGTTCTCATCAAGCGTTGAGACTTCAAGGGCCTTACGTTGCAGTTGAAATGACGTAATGCGGAAGACGGGAGGTTCATCGGATTACTCCGGAATGGCGGGTAATTCATACCGCAACGCTCCGCAGACCTCCAGCAGATATCCCATCGGATCCTTCGAGTACTCCTGGACGTCTACCTGCACTGCCTTCTTAGAAAATGATCCGTGGAAAGTGTTTGGTCAGGGTTCGCTTGAGTTGCATCCGAATGTGGAGCAGGTTTTATCTTAAGAAAATCGCACTGTTATGGTACCTGTATTGTCTGTCCTCAGACCTCTTTCTTATTGGCTGTTTAGAATACCTGGTATTTTGCGGAGATCACACTGAATAACCCTCATTATGTTGATTGTTCTAAGTTTAAGTCAAAAAGGAGCTAAGGGAGTTCTTTTTTTACCAGCCTAACAAAGACCTTGTGTTGAAAATGAGTGAAATGATCATATTAATTATTGTGGTCATAATCAGGGATTCTATGATCTAGCACTCCTTTTGAAAATCAACCGTATCAGCTGTTTTGATTTCACTTGAAGAAACCAAACTTTTGACATCAGTCTTGAAGAGCATTGAGCATTGTCTCCTGGAGATCCTAGTGAATAATCCACAATATTTTGATTGTGCTATGCTAAGTCAAAGAGGAGCAAATGGAGTTCATATCTGCAGACTTTTTGTTGAAAATGAGTGAAATGACCGTATTAATTATTGTGGTACTCCTATTGTGGTCATTTCTCTCGTTCCAATAGTCTGCGCTGGTGACGGAATGAGAAACACAACACAACAATCATCAAGGAAGTACAAGTATAGCGTAGTATTTCGCCTCTTCCTCAGTAGATTATTTCTGTGACTGATTAATCCATCAATTAAACAGGACATTGCCTTGCTAAACCCCGTAGGGCATTTAGCTTGAGAATCTGGCGTAACACACCACGCCTGAATACAAACAAGAATTGAAATGATTCCCAGTAATCTCCTACTCCTTCTAAGTGCAAAGTTGAGGCTGTGAAGGCTTTGTGGCCTCGCAATAATTCCAACTCAGTACTCACAGAGGCGTATCAAATCTGTCATTTCTCTCGCTCTTCTGATTTACTAATTATAGCTCAGGGGCGTATTCCACGGTTCAGACATCAGCTATTCTTCTTGCGAGACGCCCCATTGAATCAAATTGTTAGATAACAGGATTTGTAATAGTATGAACAAATACTTACGAGCATATTCACAGTTTGTGGTCTGAGTAAATGAAATCCATATTTCTGTTATGGAGACAGATGGCAGAAATTTTTGAAAATTAAGTGTGAAAATTACATAACAAGAGAAACGCAGAATTTCAGTGTATCCAGTGTATTTCAGTTATTTCAGTGTGAGGACATAATATTTACAAATAAGTAAGTAAAAGTAAGTGTAAGTAAATAAAAATTGAGTCATCCAAAATCAAAATTCTGGTTCGAATTTTGGTTGTTAGAGCTCTTAGACAATTTTGATTCCATATCTGTCGGTCTATGAAATCAACTTTAACAAATCATGGTACAATCCGATGACATTTGCTGGTTTTTACGGGTCAATCCTTGCGAAGTCTCCTATACATTTTATAAGTGGTTATATAGTGTACCGATCGATTACTGGTATCAACAAGGTCCGATCAGCAGTAAACCAACCAGTTTCGGTGATTTCAACGTTCAGTTTCGACTTTTTCGAACAATCGAAGGTAAAAACCAGCCTCTGAAGTGGTCATTTCTCTCGAGTAAACCAACCAGTTTCGGTGATTTCAACGTTCAGTTTCGACTTTTTCGAACAATCGAAGGTAAAAACCAGCCTCTGAGGTGGTCGTTTCTCTCGAGTAAACCAACAAGTTTCGGTGATTTCAACGTTCATTCTCGACTTTTTCGAAAAATCGAAGGTGGAAACAAGCCTCTGAAGTAGTCATTTCTCTCGAGTAAACCAACAAGTTTCGATGATTTCAACGTTCAGTCTCGACTTTTTTGAAAAATCGAAGGTGGAAACAAGCCTTCGAAGTGGTCGTTTCTCTCGAGTAAACCAACAAGTTTCGGTGATTTCAACGTTCATTCTCGACTTTTTCGAACAATCGAAGGTAAAACCGGCCTCTGAAGTGGTCATTTCTCTCGAGTAAACCAAGAAGTTTCGGTGATTTCAACGTTCATTCTCGACTTTTCCAAACAAAACATCATATAATCATCATTTCTGGATCATGTTTAAGTTTGTCAATTCGGAAAACTATCAGCATATTCTACCAACTCCATTCTATGTGAGGAAGCTGAACTCCACACCAAACTTGGTAGGCTTCTTTATAAACTAATATTTATAGCACCTTTTCGAGTGCAAAATGCAAATCTTGTATTTTTCAATGTGATGGATTATTACAATATAAAATATATAAGTATTCGCTATGTGTAAATGGTACAGGCATTTACCTCATATGTCTTTCTTGGAGATAATTCCTGTATCTCTAGCTGAGTCAACGTTGAATAGTTACGTGAGTCATTACCAGGACAAAAGTGAACAATAGAAAAGATAATGTGCATCTACAGTACCTGTTGAATTGATTCCTCGAACCATTATACGCTACAAATGTCATGAAATCGACTAATGGATTCCGACCAATTTTCCAACAGTGGCCGATGTTCTGGTCTGAGGAGCACGTCAGCTGAGCGGCATCAACTTCCGACCTTGGCTTCACCCCACGCGCAAGAACTATAGAACACTATAGAGGCGTAAAGGGCGTATCCGATGGGCGCCAAAATGCCATTTCAGCGGATCATAAAATACCACTTCGATTGTCGGGTTAGGTAGGCGAGACCCGGGAGATATCTGGGTCGAAATCGAGAAAAACCTTCCCGATGTTGCCTTGCGAAAGAGCCCACGATCTCTCTATTATGGATGATAAGGGTTTTGCAAATCGGGGTAAAACCTTTTCCAGCAGTTTCATCACCTCACGAACCCCGCCCTGGCTGAGCGTTTCTGATACAAGGTCTTGTTGTACCATCAACATATGAACCTCAGCTAAGAAATTTCATGTTCAAAAATCTTGACTATGTCAGTTTTCCTAGATTTTATATTTCCTTTTCTTTTTCATAAGAAAAACAATATATGTTTCGATAATATTTGTGCTCAAAAAGCTTTCTTGCTTTGTTTGCTAGACCGATGTTAGTCTTTAAATTTTGCTATTTCTCTAGCAAAAAGAAAGATGCCACACTTTTATAAAAAATGTTAACGATTGCACGGAAAAACTCACGCATAGACATGTCTTTTGGCTATTATTTATTTACAATACAGTTAAATGTATTGTACTTAAAGTTAAGTTAAGAAACAGTAGGTGATATAGCACCTATGAAGTGAAATCACTTAAACCAAAACTTCGAATTTTTTGTTGTTGTTTCGTTAATGGGGTGTGCACATGGGTCGGAAAAACTGTTTATTGATATTTTTAATTTAAACTAGATCTCATTCTGAGAATTTTGACACCAACCGCAACCTTCTAGCGTGAGAAGACCTTTTTCTATGATTTTTCAAAGTTTCGAATGTTTATGACGTCACAGTGGGGGGTCCCGCCCAGACGGAAGAGGTGCGTGAAGTCATAAACTTTCGAAACTTTGAAAAATCATAGAAAAAGATCTACTCATCCAAAAAGAGAACGGCTGGTGTCAAAATTCTCAGGATGAGTTCTACTTTCGATTAAATTTTTTTTTAAACATCAGGTATTCCCCCATTGGTAAAAAAACTCGGTCCTTCGACCCTTACCAGGTGGCGAGCCCCCTGAACCCCCGGAAGGTTACTGCTTAGAGCCTTCGGCTAGAATTCAAGAAACATGTAACATGTTTTAGCCGTGTTTTGTCTGTTTGCTGTTTCCTTTTACTGACCAAACCTCCTGAACTGAATTTAGTTGGTCAGGGAGGAGTATAGTTTCCAATTCGAACTCTGGAGTCTTAGAGAGACTTCCTGTGAAATTTCAGCTTCGGGGGGCCACCAGGACCGAAGTTAGCTCACCCAACTGATCAGGGAGAAGCATAGTTTCCAATTCGAATTATTGACAGTAACCCTCGGAGAACATTGTATTTTCTCGCTTATGATGACTCACTACTACCTTTAATGTAAGTATCGCATAGGTTACACCACGTTACACGATCCCTAGTTCCGTATCAACGACTAAAAGCTTAATTTCCTGACTCGATGCCGTTCCTCGATACAGTTCCCGAAAACGGAACACTTTTTGCCAGTTAGGTCAAGGCTAAAGCATGTTCCATGCTAAAAGTTACTTCCTCTCTTTCTGGGCTAGAGTAGCGTGATTAGTAACGTAATGATATACCTAGTTTACTACTCGTAAATGCGATAGTTTAATATCTAAAAAACGTTGTACTAAAAACCTTAGTTACCTATTACATTTTTTGATCACGGTCACTTTTTTTTTGTCATGACCCCTAGCAAAAATACATATCTACGTCGAAATATCTAAAAAATTGAGTGGGGATATAGATCCAATTGGTGAGACATTGGCTAGGTGTATGCAGTATTGATAAGGTTTCTTAGTATTCATTATTTATCCATCTAGCAATCAATCATAATTTTCTGAATTGACGAACATCAACACGATCAAGGGGTTGTTCCCGGTTATGTTGATGAAATCCACAAGATTCTAATTGATCGAATCCAAATAAATCCAATAATCAATCGACTGGAGACCAGTCCTGAGGTTCACTCCAAATTCCAGGATAACACATTACGGTAGTTCTGTGCTGGCGTAGTCCTATGTACTCCTCTGCCCAACGAATTGTATATTTGTGTATACTTCCTTCAAGACCCTACTTCTTCAGAAATGTTGAATCGAACAACCAATGAAGATTTGCAAATTGTGCAGCAGTCCAGATTTATACAAGTATGAGGTCAATTTCAACTAACCTCGCAATTTCCAATTAATTTATAAAATTATCACCTTCTACCTATAGGAGGAAAACAGTGATCGTGAACTCAATGACCACGGTCTGGCTTGCTCTTGGCATTCAACCTCAAGTATTTCCAGTTCCTGATGTCTTTGACTCCTTCGTGTCTTGATGCTCTATAAATAACAGCTATTTCTGCCTGGGGTTGAGCGATAATTCAAGGCAGAAGCCTCCCGAAGGTGTCTTAACACGCTAACAGAAGCGCGGCCAGCTCGACCTTCCTCAACGTCTAATGACCTCTGACTGCTCCTCTCTCTTTCACCCACTGCTTCACGGTTACAGCAGTTGAGCAACGTGTTTTTCTCCGTTGAGGTGTTTGTCGAGGAACCGCTGGCTGCACCTCTTCGTAGTGCCCGGTCCATGGGCCAAGGGTCAGGGGTAGCCAGAGCTCAGAACTATAATGGCTTGTGTCTGAGTGTCCCATAGCACAACATGAAGACAATTACCAATAATCCTTCATTATTTTCACCAATATCCAACCACATACGTATTTAGGAGTATATTCACCCACCATTATAAGCTAAAAGTATTCTAGACATCAGGGTTGAATCGATCTCCAACTGTCAATTTCCACCTATAGATACAGGCATTATTGATCTGATGTGAGTTCATATATACCACGATATTCCATAAAATGTATCATACCTACAAATCAATCACAGCTGAAAATCATCTTCTGGTTTAAAGACCCGACGAGTCTTCTGTCGGTTGAAATTGATTGGGAAGTTGTGCTGGTAGACGTATAATAATAGATTTTTTATTATCAGATTTCCAATTTTTCGATAACGATATTGGCTTCTACGAACCTGACACAACTAGAAATACTAAAAATATCTGTCATGGAAATTTCGCGGATTTTTGGGAAAATCAAAAGTGCTCGAAGATGGAATGTGAATGAACAACTAATAATCATTAGCACAGTATAATTTTTACAACTGATCGAAGGGTTCCAGGACGTACTGGTCAAAATATATTTGTAAATATGGAAACACCACCCGAAATTGGGTTGAAAAAGTTCCACTTCAAAAATGATTGTGGGAAATTTATTTCCCTTTTAAGTCCTGTTCACCATTGACATCATATTTTCCAGGATATAGGATCAATTTCCCAGCCAAATATTAGAACAAGTTTCTAATCCCCTTCCCATCCTTTTCTAAATCATGTATGATTTTGGTTTATTATTTTCAATAATGAACCTTTGGAATCGACCAAGAAAATAAAAATTGTTCAACACCCCCTCAAAATTTAATGGTTTACTTTTCAAGGTACGTAGAATCCAAAAATCGAAAAAAATTGGCCGTCCGTCCGCCGTACGCGACACTTTTGCCACTTGGCATTGACCGATTTTGATGAAATTTGGTATGTAGGCTCCATTTGGGGTCTAGTTGCGCCCCGGAGATTTTGGTTGATGTAGGTCACTTCTAAGGGTTCAAAAATGAATTTTGAAATTTTGAAAACGCCCTAACTCAAAAAATTTTGATACGAGTATAAATTCCATACGATTGTTTTTCCATCAATCTTAGAATTTTTTGAGACCACGCGGAGGACAAACGCGGTAGGACAAACCGTTCGCTCCCTACTAAAATTTAAGGGTTTTACGTACGATAAATCAGAAACACGAATGTGAATCGCAAAAGAGGCCGAATCTCGGTTCAAATTAAAGCTGACCGAAATGCGATCGATGTTTTTCTTCATGTTGGATGGTTGGTGGCTATGCAGACGAGTGATCTATATAGAAAAATAATAAACCATTGTTTGTAGTAATTTGCAGCGTTTTTTGACCAGTTTCATCACTTTCGGCTACCATGCAAATTTTGATCGTCAGTTCTTAATCAGTTTAGTTGGGTCTCTCGTATTAACCTCCGTTCAAAGCCCTGCTACCCATGTTTTCCGTCAAATTTTTCCTGAGCAAGAATCAGAGGAATCTTATTTCCTTGATTAATACCATTCAATCAAGCCACTTTTGCCATCAAGCATTTTTGGACTGCGGCCCTGAGTGATTCATTGATGTGTAAGCACTCCCAAATGGGTTATCTTCAATTTTCCTTCAAATGTGTTGTTCGATTTTCCATATTTTTCATCAACCTCCGCTCAGGGACTGACTAACAGTTCACACAGAATAAGTTTCCCACGAAATCGTTACCCGTACAGGAACTAAGAAACCGTTTTCGATTATTATATGAGTATGATGTAACTCCTTCGCAATTATCCTCCAGTTTTTTAATTAAAAATAATGCAAGAAGAAAAAATGTTGGGTCGAAGAATGAGCGATGACCTTTTCTCCCAAGTTAGTAGCACGAACTCATTAGGGATCTTCCTGCTCTGCGCAGACTCTGAGGGCGGTACCGCCTCCTACGCCTCAACTAGAGTCTTTGTCTTCCTGCTTTCTTCGTAATGTATTCTCACCAGGAGCGCTACTTGTGCCTGCTATTACCGCATTATGTCACCCGGCATGCGATATTAGATCGGGCTGTTTCATGAAGTTTGCATGAGTTCGGGCGGCGGCAGAAAGAAAGTTCCGTTCGCAGGCTGCGGCGTTCGTCGAAGCGGTAAAAACCGGGTTGGACAGTGAAAATGGTTAGAAAGCGCGTGTCCGCAAGGTCGCTGCCCCTCTCGGGTGGACGGACAGTCCCGCGCATGCGTAGTTGAAACGAAAAGTCGTCAAATCAGTTTAAACGCCCAGAAGTGTGGTAACACCGCAATAAAAATCACTCTACTGCGGCCAGTAAACTTCCTGCGGTCACTTTCTGCTGTTCCCTAACCAGAACAATAATTCAATAGAATTCGAATTTATGCCTCTAATATTGACTGTAATGGTTTGCTCTGTCTGGTAAACCCCAACGAAAACGACTGAGTAGTTGGGTATAAAGTACTGCACTCCCACTTTATCGTCACAAAGACATAATTCTCGTAATATCACGAGGTGGTTGATATCTTCAAGGGTTATATTGGAAGTTTTCCGGATTGACAAACCATCTTGAGAATTGATTTAATATTTATTTATTGGTGGGTTTGTTGGATAACCTATAAACAATCATGTGGTATGTCCCAAACTATCATTATTACTTTTGAGCAAAATCAGGCTACTTAATCGTGATAAATTGATGATAGACACGTTTACTCGTACTTGCACGAAAGAGTACGCTCTACAATTCATCTGTTAGTGACGAAAGTCTTAGGAGACTCTTGGAGCTCTTCTTCTTCTTTGGCTCTACAGTCCAATGTGAACCTTAGCCGCCTCCACAATGTTCCGCCAGACTGTTCTATCTCTAGCCAACGTTCTCCATCCTCTGTGCCCCAAGTTCTGTAGGTCATCCTCGACTCCATCCAACCACCTAACCTTCGGTCTACCTCGCCCTCTTCGCCCACCTGGTTGTTCATGGAGCAGCTTCCTGGGAATGGCTGTTTCTTCCATCCGGATGACATGGCCAGCCCATCTGAGCCGGCTTGACTTCACAACGCGTGAGACAGGAGGGTCATCGTATATCTCATATAGACTCTTGGAGCTCGTGGTTCGCAAATCTTTTGACTTAGAATTCATGTTTCTGATACATCGTAAGTCCAACTCTTAAGTTCTCATGGGGAGCGAACGTTTTGTTCTACAGAGCTCTGGGTGGTCTCATTCGATTCTAAAAATTCAATACTATTTTAAGTTGATATAAAAATACCTTTATATCAAAAGTTTTTGAGCCAGGGTGCTTTGAAAATTTCAACACTGTTTTTCACCCCTTCGAAGTGACCGATATCAACCAGATCCCAGATGGAGTTCATAACGGTTCATGGGAACTAAGGAAGATACTCTTAGAACGAGAAAGAGAGAGGAGGGAACATCTGGTCCGCCCCCTCACTCAGAACAGTTCTGAGTGGCGTTGAACAGTTCCTGGGGCGTTTAATCAGTTACTGATTAAACGCCCCAGGACTCATTCCGAAGTAATGTGTTAAACGGTTCCGGGCAGATTTCCAACGTGGGAGAAAAGGAGGTGTTTTTTTAGTGGGTTTGAATCCCACATAACCGGAAGACGCGGACCCTTCCAGGTATTTTACAAGATCCAACTCCATATATGGATCTTAAAGATTTTCTCACCTGCCTGCCGAAAAAAAAGAAAGAAGTGACCGACATCAACCATAAGTTCCGGAGAACAACTAAACCCCAAATGGAGTCCACATACCAAATTTAACTAACATCGTAAACCAACAAATTTTGAAGGGATGTTGGAAAAATTTGTTCATGGTCGATTCCAAAGGTACTTTATTGAAAATAATAAACCAAATGCTCAGAAACCAAAAATACGAGAAAATATTTTTCACACTCAAATCAAAATTTCATTGAACCGAACTCATGCCTCAAGTATTGAGTTTTCCGTTAAGAAGTTTGGCAAATAGCCGATGAATTGTGTCATGCCTGAATTATCACTTTAGACCATCCTGATTGTTGAATGAGGAACCATCAGCTTAACTATCTATTCCTAAAAATCAATTCATGTTTATTTTCTCAACGTTGAATTGTTTAGCTGAAACTGTTGATTGTATTTTTTTCTCCACATGCGATGTTTTCTTGTTTTTGTTTTTTCTTTGTTAGTTTTTGTCAGCTTGAAAGCGATTATTCCACAGGTTTTGGGCTCCCCAGATAACGAAACGAGCTTTTGTCTGAATCTCAGCAAGAAATGTCTGATGATGTTCTACAAGCCATCTTGTAGTTCTGGGCATCATCAATTAATGTAACATTCCAAGTTAGGTTGATCTCTACTGCATCATCCTTTTCTGGCATAGCAGAAATATAGGTCAGATTGTAACTTGGGCAGGTTGAAGGATCGAAATGGCTTCGAGAGACAGACGAAAACAAGACGTCGTGGTGGGTCGGGTGAAGGGCATTGGAGCGGTCAGTGGACTCAATCAGCTCTTATGACCGGGGTTGAATAATCCCAGCTGGTTCCGAGCAGCGCGGGCGTGGTTCGCGGCTTTCACCTCTCATAGCGGCATGTGCCCCAAAGATCCAGAGCCCAGAGCTATATTGAGTGTCGACATAGATTTTGAGAGCAGCCTCGTTTAGTGAGCCTGGGAGGGGGCCTCTGACATAAAACTGTTTGTTGAGAACTCAAGCAAGTTGGGACCACCTACCGTTCAATTCAATCATCCGACGTGTTTTTATTCTAAAAGCAACTGGAGTGTGTGGCTAACAAGGATGCTAACCACCGGGCACCAATTAACAACACAAGATGTACATGGTCATAAATCAGGCCTGATGATTGCTTTCCGGGAAGGTCAACCAGAAGTGCGATGAATTGAGGATTGTTGAAGGAAAACAAACCTCACAGCTCATATCCCCAAAACAAAAACAGATCTTCTGTTTTCTACAGATTTTCGACACGGAGGACCTCGTTTATTTCTCCTTCCAAGACTCCTCCAAGTTTATCTCCGCTTGTAAGTCTACCGTCAAGACGATCATGGAATGAAATGATGTGTTAGAAAAAAGGCTGCAAATTATTGCTCAAAGGTTTATTATTTTCTGTATAGATCACCCTTCTGTATAGATCACTGGTTCTCCATCAATAGCACCTACCACCATCTGTATTCTCCCTTGACCTTCCCTCTCAAATTTCAGCTTCCTGCGTTCAATAGGATTGAAAATGGCTTCGGAGCTCACTCAGCTGATCAGTGATCTGAGGAGTGAAGAAGATCTCCTCGAATGCTGGAGACGCCTGGAAGAGCACTTCCATTCAATAGGATTGAAAATGGCTTTGGAGCTCACTCAGCTGAACAGTGATCTGGGGTGTGAAGAAGATCTCCTCGAATGCTGGAGACAACTGGAAGAGCACTTCCATTCAACAGGATTGAAAATGGCTTCGGAGCTCACTCAGCTGATCAGTGATCTGAAGAGTGAAGAAGCCTTTGAGCAATGATTTGCAGCGTTTTTTACCCACCAACATTTTTTTTACCTACCAACTTTTTTTTACCTACCAGCTAGGTACTACCTACCACACCATACTGGCTTCACACCTTCACAATCAAGTTTATTAGAAAGAACTAAACGCTTCACACTCGATTGGAAAAATAGAAAGCTTCATATGGAAATTTGATTACTGGTTACGCAGAAGGCAAAACTGTATACAAATCGAAGAAATGAACAGCGTTCGCATTTTAGTCCGATAAAATTTGAATGGAGATTAGACCTCTTTTGCGATTCACACTCATGATTCTGTTTTATCGAAGGAAAACCTTCAAGTACTCGTAGGGACCGAACGGTTTGTCCTACAGAGCTCCGGGTGGTCTCAAAATTTTTTTTAAATTCAATACTATTTAAAATTGGTGAAAAAACGATACCTTTATTTCGAGAGTTTTCGAGCTAGGGCACTCTTGAAAATTTCAACCCTTAATTTCCACCCCTTAGAAGTGACCTACATCAACCAAAAGCTTCGCGGCACAACTAGACCCCAAATGGAGCCCATATACCAAATTTGAACCAAATCGGTCCAGTGTTGCTAAGAAAAGTGCCGCGTACGGCGTACGGCGGACGGAGTACGGCGGACGGCGGACGGCGTACGGCGGACGGACGGAAATTTTTTTATTCGATTTTCGTATTCTACGTACCTTGAAACGTAAAACATCAAATTTTGAGGGGGGGTTAACATTTTTTTTTCTTGCTCGATTCCAAAGGCTTATTATTGAAAATAATAAACCAAAATAATAGACTGACGGTGGCCTAAAGTTCATCAGCCAAGAGCTTAATAATAACAATGTTCTTGGCTGAGGAACTTCTGGCCACCGTCAGCCAACAACATTACAATTATTGTCGACTCAAATTTTAGAGCTACCTCATTTATACGCTTCGGGAGGAGACCTGTGGCGTAAATCAGTTCATCAGGCAAGTTGAGACCACCTGACGAATTTAAAAATACAATGAGTTTTCAACGTAGGAGTAACTGGTTTTCATAGAATTCCTCTTCGATGGTCGATGGTTGCTTGTAGAGCCCCATACAACAGAAAGTATCTGAGAGGTCTCGATCTGTATTTGACCTCATCTATACCTTGTTGTTTTCATACCAGAAATTGATTAATGTGGTTTCTATTTGTTCGAAAGACTTCACAATCTTTTCGCGAAGTGATGGATCCAAACAGTACATTCCCATAAAGACATTGAATGTTGAAAAAATCAAGAATATCACAACCTGTACGAGTATGATTATTCTGAGATCCCTGAGATGACTACCTAACAAGTTTGAACAAAGACAACTCTTCCATCTATTACCTATCTCAAACATATCTGAAACCTTTCAGAGATGGACACAGATACTTTTAAGTGGGTCCTTCTTTTAAGTCTATCAGACAGCTATTTCTCAGAGATTATCCGATGTGCCTCGTATTATTCAAGAAAACTAGAGACTTATTCTTAGCGAGTAGAGATGTACAAACTATGACAGCACGAAAAATTTCAAGGTTGTCAGCAAGTAAAATTTCTTAGGTCTCCTCCAATTTGATCTCCATTTCTGTTCCACATTGCATTCACTAACATCAGGTGATTGATCACATCACAACTTTGTTACATGATCAACTGATAAATAGTAGTGTAATCGTAAGTTAGATATGTACTCGTGTCAGCTAACCAAAGATGATTGTAGATTCCGAGATGATTTAAGTAATTTTATGTACTGAACGTCGTTCATTATTGTAAAGGAATTGACCATAAAATTCGACGATAACGAGAGCGGTCTGGAGGAAATATTTTGGAGCTTTAGTAGTAGTGTGTGATTAGGTTCCTTCCTGTGAACGATGAAAGGAGGAAGTCAATTGTGGAAGCAACATTCTATAAATTAGTTCCCACTCGGAGCGGCGTGGGTCATCGTTTCACTTTGATACCCACAGATAGATTCGGACCCTAATGATACCTTTATCCGTGGTTATGGGCTCATCAAGTGGTGAGATCTGGTGGGAAAAGCGTTTTGAGGCGGTTCCGGTAGGCCTGATGGGAGGTCTGCTTTAGCCAACTGTGCGTCTCTTCAGCCAAGGCGTATCGGGAAAAGTTACCCTCGCGACCTTGAGGTATCCTTATACTGACCTTGAAATAACCTTGTGTCATCTGATTCGTCACCCAGCTTTTTAATGGTGACATGAGGGGTGAACCGTTGAAGTGAACGACCAGTGACGAATCGGTCACGTCCGATGCCGGTCCTTGTAGTCACGGAAATGACCATAACAACAACGATTTTATCGTCCTTTCTAACATCTCCTTCTAACATGTCAGGGATATGGAAAATTGCAATTTTTCGAATTATCGAACTTCTCTGTGAAACGAATTGATTTTGAACAGGAGTTCAGCTACAAGAAAGATTTGTTCTTCCAAAAAAATAAATAAATAAAAATATTGAGAGAGCAGTAGTTCATTCAGATGTACCATTAATGGTTGATAAAAAGTACCTCCAGGATAGTACCTTGTAGTCACGGAAATTACCTTAACAACAACGATCTTATCGTCCTTTCTAACATCTCCTTCTCACATGTCAGGGATATGTAAAATTGCAATTTTTCGAATTATCGAACTTTTTTGTGAAACGAATTGATTTTGAACAGGAGTTCAGCTACAAGAAAGATTTGTTCTTCCAAAAAAAAATTTAATAAAAATATTGAGAGAGCAGTAGTTCATTCAGATGTACCATTAATGGTTGATAAAAAGTACCTCCAGGATAAACAGACGCGATTATCGTCCTCTCTGCATGTATTTCAAAACTGGCTAACATAGTGAGTTTCGAGATCTTTAAAACACTGTAAATAATTGTCCATTCTGATTCAGATCCAAACTAGTCCTGAACTCCCTGGAATGACAATAATGAAATATTGCGATGTGCCATATTTGAGCCATTGCAAAGAAAATAATATTTTTGCATATTATGCAAAATACCCTTCAAGTAGAATTTGACAGCCCTACCTAACTTGGAGGTGTTTATTTTTCAAAAAAGTCACCTTTAAAAATAATTATTCCAATGGTTTCAGTGAAAGTAGTAGTCGATTTATGATTGTAGGAGAAAGCTTTGTCCGACATTCATTATTGATGGATTAAGATCACAAGTTGACAGCCTTCAGCATTGAGTTTACATCACATAACATCTCGTGAGTAGTATTATGCAATTACTTCCTCGATTTTAATTGCATTTCGACCGTTACCTATCCAGTTATGTGTTCGGAAATAGATCGTAAATAAACCACGCCTTAACATTCTAAAATATGACTGGCAATCGGACTTGTATGAAAATCTTGTTTTACAATTAATCTTGGGTTGCACAGGGAAAGTGACCAAATGAACATTTACAACCACAAATGAACATGAAAGAGAAATTTGATACAACGCATAATGAAGTGAGTGACAAACGCGTGTTTATAGTTTTGGAAAAATGAAAGGAGTTTCGGTTTTGTACCGGGATATCCGGTGCGGTACGGATCAAAATCCGGTTTGCGTCGTTGGATGCAGTAAAAGTTGACGCTTCCTACGGGTTTCCTGACGTAGTAGCTAACGATCCTGCAGAACGAGTCCCGTTCTTCAAATAGAAATCGGCGTCAGATCCTCTCAAGTTCAAGGTAGGAATCCTATACGTTGCTCGCAGAGACCCTTGTAACGAAACACGAGAGAAATAATTCAGGATCTTGGAGGATAAGGATTGACCTGGAAGAGAGAAGGAAAGTGGACGATTCGGAGTAAGTGGACCTGAGGGGGTCCTTAGGAGGAATTCAAAAAACGTTCCCAGGAAGTGGCGCCTCGTGTGAAAAGAAGCATTTTTATTTTCTTGGTCTGCGAACGGTAAATTACACAATGGCCTATCGTCGACTTCCTGGTGGGTGTGTTCCGGGGTCCGAGGGAAACTAACCATCCTCATCCATGCTGTACCAAGCATATCCACGAGCGGACACATCATTGGGACTAATTTGAGTGAGAGTCAGGATTAGAGGGGTAGATGCTGGTATCGATCTGTGCTCACAGGTAATGCTTGGAGACGAACTATTTCAACTCCCTCAATTAGTCGATCAGTGACTTCTTCTTGCTCCTGAATGGACTAAAGTATAAATCCAAGTTTAGAGAATAAACTGTTCAAAGCATCACTTAGGGCCAGTTTCCCCAACATGCCCTTGGCGCAGTAGATGGCCAATCCGACTATTCAAAATTTTTGGGTCTGTTTCTCCATTTGATTTCTAGAGTATCTGATCGAATGATCCCAAGAAGAGAAACTTATCTGAAACATTCAATCTCCTTCCACTATTTTTGAACCCCTTTCATCTGAAGCCTCCTCCTTACATTTTCAGCTTCTCGAAGTTCCCTTAAAGAAAAAGTGTATGGCACTCAAATATTTGTAACTTATTGTCCTAATGCATTCAATTGTCCATTGAGTACTTAAAAAAATACAATCAACGCCTTTCCAAACATTGTTATGCATTGAACTTGACCTGAAAACAGGCGTGCGCTTTGAATTGTTGTTGAATTCTATTGAAGTACAATTACCAATAATAGTTTCCCCCATTTGCATTGCAATAGAGCCCATTTGCATTGCATCATGTTGTTGCAACTTTATTGATGTTCCTCCTCACAACCCGAATTCAATCCGTTCCATATGGTCGGGCAATTTTGTAAGAGTAACGCAAATAAGACCAGTAGAGTGTTGTAGACTCCCACACGAATAGTGCTCAGAGCTCGTTGGTTACGAAACGTTTCGCAGTAATAGGTGGACATGAGAATGATTTTATAACGGTAGCTGCCAGGAATATGTGCTCAAGTTTAGTATTCATTTTGATGATTATGATTATTTGAAGGTGGTATTAATTAATTACCTACATATAATTAAGTACCTACGTATACTACCTATGAAGTGTTCAGTAGCACAACCTTGATAAAAAGATCAGGTTTCTGCTAATCTGAACAATAAGGAGTTGGTAATAATAAACACAGTCTGCACTTATCTGGCGCTAGATTCAATAATTGGTGGTTTCCTGGTCCTTGACAGGCTCGTACTACTCAGTAGCATAACATGACAGGACTGTACTCATCTCTATTCACAGCCTGAGCCAATCCAGTATGTAATTTGTGGTTCGTAGCTTTTTGATATGCTCGTAATTTTCACTAACATAACCAGTCCATAGCTCCTTGGTGGGCACACACTACTCAATAGCATGACCTTGATAGGATCATCAGGTAAAGCTGGATGATTTACTAATTTATTACTCATCTTGTTCACAAATGTAACTATTTGGTGATCCAGAGCTCCTAGGTAGGTTCGAGTTGTTCAATAGCATAAACATAGTTCCTGGTAAGCAGGACGTGTGTGTTGGCAAATCTGTGTTGTCCATGTTTTAGCCAATTTTCAAAAAAACAGCTATCCGCCATAACTACAAACTCAATTAATAAATTAGATATAAAATTTTACCGTTCTCATCGAAAATTTTTCGTTAATTCCGAAAAAATACACTTATGTTCTTATTCTATTTACTTCAAATGATATTTTTCAATCAAAGCCTGGAAAAGCCTATTTCTTGGCATTAGATTTTCAAAAATTTACCACTAAGACGATAACTCAAAACATTTTGGCCAATAAACTCACAACTCATTCTTTCTTTTCACCTTAATTTTGAAAATTTGGCACTATTACGAATTTGTTAGATCTTTGAGTCGTGCTCCCCTACTGAGCCAGTCCTGGCCACCTGACTATGACTGGGATGGAGGTCCTCCTGAATATAATAATGAATTGATGATTTTGATCATCTAGAGGACAAAGAGGTTGGTTCTGTGATGGCAAATCTATGTTACCATGCTTAATCAATTTTCAAAAAAAAAAAAAAAAAGAAACATAAAATTATTGGAACGAGCTCAAAATCTTCTGTTTACCTTCAAAAATTTTTCAAATAAGTCCATTACACTTCCGATCAAATCCAACCCATCAAAATGACACCTCGACGGAGATCTCTCCGTCATCTACAATCTCGATGAGTAAAATCAATCATGAAATTTCATCGTTTTTATCGAACATTTCACGCCAATTCCCAATAAATACACTGTATTTCGCTGATCCTTGATAAACATCGTGTTCTGATTCTACTTGATTCTTCAAATTCTTTTTGGTGGTCAATAGTTTCTTCCCTTATCGTTCAGTAGTATATAGCCAAGATGAACGCATTGATCTTACCTCTGACAATCTGGATATTGTCGGTTCATGTAAGATTTTATGTGTTTTTCTATTAGAAGTTGAGGGCCACCAATGATATTCACAGCCACCAGGGTATAAATATAATTTCTTTAGTAGCTGTATTTAGTTAACTAACAGCTTAGCAGGTACCTACCAAATGTGTGTATCCATGTTATGCTGTCAAGCTGAACCTGTGATACCACGTTAATTACGCGTAAACGTCGATTTTTGTAATCTCTTCCGACCTATCTCTGATGAAATAAGCCCAGTTGCTCTCATAAGTTCGTCATCATGATGTAGGACGCAGAAAAACTACACCAGATTGGGCTGGAGAGATGCTGAAGCGGCAACGTCACGGCCCAGAATCCACATGTGATATGACCGGATTACTCCACACCGTTTACGGACTGCCCACACTGTAACCTTAACGTTATTTAACGCGTAACTCGAGCCGCTCCTTCATTCTTATTTATGTAAGTATTGTTGTGGGCAGGATCGACCGGATGCCGTTATATCAGCTGTCAGTGATTATTATTTCAAGTTTGGCATCTTTAAACACTAGTCCTATTATAAATATATGTACCTACCAGATCGATGTCGATGTCGATGTCAATAATAATTTTCAAACTTTGGTGCTTATCTTTATACTACCTACCTAAATTATGAGCTAGAAAAGTGGAGCAGCATTAATCGATGTGGAATCGGATAATCAAGTTGAATTTACCAAACTTTGGTTTCATTTAATGAAACTGCACTTCTCAGAGGTGCTGATCAGATTCTCTATCATATCTTTTTTCCTTCCCTCACCAACTTGAATTGTCAGCAATAAATGCAATTAATCACTGTGAAGAGAAGGTGACGTGAACCATTAATTTATTAGTAACAGTCGGGAATATGTGGGCAAATGAAGGTTATCAACACTCCCGCTCTCTCATTGATTGACATCGAACTTCAGCAGAAGGTATTAGTTACGAAAGAGCCTTGGAATTATGTTGTCCATAGCTTGCTGCAGACCATGATTATTCAAGCTCTATACGTTGGAATCTGCTGGAGTCTTGATAGGATTGGCTGAACAAAACTAATTTTGGAGGGAACATGTGGTCCTTCCTCACCTTTAATAACTTTGTTTTCAGGCATAGGTACTAGAACCTATCAACTATTTACTTCACATTGTAAACAGCTTTCAATCATGTTCGTCAAAAGGACAGTGTCATAAGGTATCAGTATTGGCTGTACCTACATGGTAAGCAGTCCATGGTTCAACGTTTTCGCATGGGCAATGTAGTGGATTCCAGCTAGAATTATCACTGCTTTCGGAAGATTCTCCTCCCTCGATAATCAGACCATATGACAGCTCTGACGCAGAAGTACCAAACTACGATGTTAGAAGTACCATCACTTTTTGGTTTTTGACATCTTCTAAGCAAGTTTCATCATCAAACAGGTGCCTTGGATGCACGGACGCATATCGTTACCTATCTGTTGCTCTTTCTTTTCGGGGTTTGCGACTCAAGAAAGTCTTGCGAAAATGCGCCTGCCCCGATGATTTTATTAAGTACAGGTATACCTTTAATACAGGCATTACTAACCTTCAATCTATCAGAAAAACTACCACTTTCAAACAGTCGACCAGATCTCAAATCGAGTTGTCAATATCTAAACAATAAGACCTATTAAAATGTATAAATCATAAAACTTGTGAACATCTCAAGAACATGTCACAGCCGTTATTCCTTCGTCAAAATCATCGATAAACTCTGCTAGATCGTTCCAATATCCACCGAAGCTCGAGACATGCAAGATTAAAGCTTCATTCGCCCTCATCGTTCCATTTCCAGGTGCCTTGGATGCACGGATGCATATCGCTACCTATCTGTTGTTTAAGTATGGTTGTATAAAAGTGGGTGGGATAGACCGGATGCCGTTATGCCAAGAATGAGTGTTTTTTTCGCGTTTACCGTATTTCAACACGTCGCATTCCAACACATGTTCCAAACGAGTGGGCACGAAGGGGCGCAGTGCAGTTGCAGCGACAATATTATTTCGTTCATGAGCACAATGGCCTCATTGTCCTGCCACAATGTTTGTAGAGAAACTCGCTCTGCCGAATTGAGCTGATGCTTATCGTTTACTAGGCTTTCATACATTACAGGAGCCAAATAATCTAAAACTTTAAACAAACAAAAAGACTTATTTGGAGTGTTATTTTGATTCTAACTAGTGGAGACAAAGCGCAATAAACGTTGAAGAAACATGCTTTGAATGAAACAATCAGCTAACTGTGAAACATATGATACTAACGAATCCTAGTTACGTAACCCACTTGAAACACTTTTTGAAACACACTTGACTGTTCATTACCGAAAATTCACAGAATTTTCTTAGAAGCAAGAATATTAATAAAAAGGAAATTCACTAAGAATTAAAATCAGTTCTATAGGAACATGGAATGAAATAAATTTACGTTCATCCAGTAAACTACCTACTGAATAACAGATCAGACTGACGTAGGTCAGGGTACTACGAGTCGCAGTGAGTTTGTGGAGTATTCCAGCCCTGCTCCTAAGCCAATAATTCTTACTAAACCAACTCCTGAGTCCTGTCTCAGAAGAGTAGAGGATTCCTGTCCACATCTTTGAGCCATAAAATCCCTCAGAGGATACCGGCTCGTCAAAATCGAAGAGATATCTGGGTGATCCAGACATTTTCAATTTTCCCATTCCCTTCCAGGGTCCATAGTAACTTCATCACATGAGTGCAGGATCCCCAGATTATTGATTCCAAAGCGGTTGGAAGTGGCTCTTAGAGGGCTATCACGTCAACAGTACCAGGCTATGCTGTCTGAAGCATCAGAAGTAGACTTTTCATCGTACTCTCTCAATGATACTCTTCAGATTGGGACTCTCCGACTATTTGATGAGCACATTCCTGTTCATTCGACGCAAACAAGGTTAACTTATCTACTCGAAATTGGGAGTATTATTCCAGAAACAAACTGAAGAAACCTTGTAACTGGGCCTAACGACATCACCTCTCATTTATAAGAGCTTCCTTAACTGGTGATCCCAACATGTCAGTGATGAGGTTGAATACGGACTATAGCCAGGACATTAGCTACTAGTACCAGGCTAAGCTGGCCAAAGGTTCAGAAGTAAATGCAGAGATTTCCTTCGCAGTTATTGCCTCATACTACCACGTACCGCCACCCTTTCCTCTCCCACTGGTAATCATCAGAATGACAAGACGAATTCTGACCACTATGATTAACACATTTATTCCTTGTGAACAAGTTTCATAAACCTACATAAAATTGGGAGTGCCTTTCCAGTCACTGGATCGAAAGACTCAACCACTCACAGGTCAAGGTCGATGAGGTAAATATACCCCTAATTAATCCTAGAAAGAATCCTTGGAACCCCATCCCTGGCTCTCAGTGTGCACGCATTCGAAAGCCATCAACAATTGACTCTCCAGACACGTTACAGAATTCCTTTTTCACAGTTTTTCTTCAAACAGATCCCTTCAGAGTTTTCCTCTTCGCTCCATTCGGTACGTGACGCTCACTCCAAAACGTTCTTCGGAAGCATTAGTAGCCGTGACTTCGTTTTTCTCTGTACCTATCAAGTTCACTTTCTTCTCTTTTTTTCTCGTATGAAAATCGTTTTGAAGATCCTTTCAAGCTGTATCGATGAAACCCTTTCACCTCATCTTATGCAATACATGCTGTACTTGTACCTACACATCTACATATCCGCAAGAACATCCGGCTTTTCGTTCGACGAGATAACCAAACATTAAGTATGAATTTATCAGTCTAGGGATTGAATAATCCCCAACATAGTCGGGAATCAGCCGGGAAAGTACCAAGAAAAATAGGTAACGCATGTTTCATTTCAATTTGATGGATGAAATAGAAGTTTCTTTACTTTTTTAGATAGCCTCATGCCTGTAAGGTCAAGCGCTCTGAATCATGTATTTATTAGTAATTTTTGTTGTTACTTATTTAGAATTTATTGAACTTTTTCCAAGTAGGTTCATTGTTGTAGGTCGTCTCTTACCACTTCTCAAAATTTAATTGGGTAGATCAACAAAGACTCTTAACCCTAACTGGACCATGGCGTCACTGGTGTCAACCAAAATATTTTCGGAATTCCATACCTGACCCAAGGTATCACTGAAGTAACTAAATTTTAATTACAATTTGAAATTTAATGGTCAGAGTTAAATTTTTCGAACCATTTTTCGTAAGCTTTTAAAAGTCTAAAAATTATATTATGGAGTAAATTTGTTGATTGACTTCATTGGACATTTTCATGATTTCATTTTTAGACTTCCAATAACTCACAAAAGTATTTCAAGATTTCAGCTTTGTCCATCAATAAATTTTAAAATTGCAATTTAATTTTGGTTACTTTGGTGATACCTTGGGACAGTGGTGGAATTACTAAGATGTTTTTGGTGACACTAGTGACACCATGGTCCAAAAAGGGTTAATTATGATTTTAAAATGCAATAGTAAAAGTACATTTATAAAATTGGAGACTTTATTACGCAGATTTCCACTGATTTCTATGTCCGGGTTGTGACTGAGATAGCTTCTGGATGTTTGTCGTGGATCTGAAGAACCGATATCGTCGTATTCCGTTCACTTGTTTACTAGGTATAGGTACAGGAATGTTGTAACGGTGAAATCGATAAGAAGTGAGACGCGCGTTGGTTGACCAACAAGAGCAGACAAATAAACAACAACAACTCATCAGTGATTACACAAATGTAGGTACCTAATGGTGAAGTCTCCTGAAATACCTTCAATTTCAAATGTAGTCTGAGGAAGACTACAGCTTCCTTACTAACAAAGATTGCAAAGGTCCTACAAACCCAAAATTTCTTCTCGCATTTTGTATAGATCACCGGTAACTGCCAACGTCAGTAACAAGTTCAGTTACAAGGTCAGTAACAGACGGCCGAGTTTGAACCGAAATGATAAACCTTCGAGGAGGGTAAAACTGATGTTTGTTGTAATCCATGAGTACGATGCAGCGATCTAGTGCCATTAGAGTGAATTTCATGAGCCAGTTGGTATTTACAAGGTGTAAGGTTATGAACTACCACTACCAGATCAGCTCAGTTGGTTATGTACAACCATCTTTTCCGTTATAAAATGTCGACATGCTAAAGGTGAAGTTTTTAAAGGATGAACAGAGCGCTTTTTAGTTTACAGTATTTTTAGCCTGTCTATATTTGGAGATCCTTCAGATTTTTCTATGACTGCTACTTAGGATCAAACGTTTGATTGAGAATCAACTAATTCAGAAGATCCAGAAGCGGCCAAAAGTTTGAAGATTACATTGCTGCACGAGAAAAAAAATATTTGGAAAACTCTAAATTCATTACAAAGCTCAGAAATTCGAGTAAACCTGAAAATGACTTGAGCATGTCTGTAACTGGCGACGTTACCCTATATAACAGTAATTCATTCACGATTGTAAATTAGTAGATTTATTGTAAAATGAAATCTGCGGGGCACCTCCAGACCCCCGGATTGTGAATGTAATGATTAATGACCAAACCAGTGAAACAGAAATTTCGGTGATTCCCCTTCTAGGAATGTTGACCTCCGCGACTTTGACGAAAATGCCAAGAATAAAAATTTTTGTTTCAAGATATTCGATAAATCACAATCTCACATGATGGGACACGGGCGGTATATTTTCAAACAAAAAACTCTCTAAAAACACATTTTGAGTTAAAATTTGTACGTTGAGTGGTTAATGATAGTTAATTGATAGCATCGTAGTTACTCTTCAATCTAACGATAATTTTGACAAAAGAATGGAAGAAACACAAAACGTTCGGGGAATGATCAGAATGTAAACAAGGATATTGGTTGAGGTTTGTTGATGATAATGATGATATTGTAAGAATCACACTGAATATCACTTGGTGGTGTTCCATTTTCGGTCATCAATTTGACCAAAGTTTCATCTTCATTCTTTTGAAAATGATGATAATTGTAGGGACTGACTACCAGTTATGATTGATTTATGTTACGAGTTATTAAAAAACGAAATACTTTAGATACCAAAAATAACAAACGTCTAAACCACACCTACAGTATTAGTTCATGTATCCTCCGCTAGGGATAGTAAAGCATTTTTCCCTTGAATCACCTGCATCGCATTATTTCAAACTTTACCAAAATAGGTAACTAAGCTTATCTCATGTGATTCGAAGCAAAAACGCTTTATTATGCCTAGCGGAGGATACATGAACTAATGCTGTAGGTGTGGTTTAGACGCTCGTCCAAGAATATAATTTTCATTCTTCTCTCGGATTCGCTCGCGTATACTTATTTCTACTAATTAATTATATTTGTCATTAGGTATCGTACAGAACTCAGTTAGGATTTGAAAACCTGCTGAAATCCTATGGGGAAGGCTGTGGTTGCAATTTTCCGCTTGGGGCCTCCTAGAGATACATTTCTAAGATCCTCCACTTTGTGACTGCCGGAAGAATGTTGCTTGCAGAGCGACTCTGACGTCCCTGGTAAAATTGTAAACAGATCGCGGATTCCAATTCGATGCACCCAGCTAGCCCTGCATCGGAACAATCGAGGCCGACAGGTTTTGTGTTGGAACGAAGGACTCGAGCGAACATCGGCCTTCCCACACATTTATGCTCGGCAAACGATCTTGAATTGGCTCACAGGAATATCAGCTTACAGTAATTTATCACTTTCATTAAAAAAATCAACCAGATATGGTCGAAGCATACTGTATAAACTCCTCATAAAGGGAATATATTATCCAATAATAATGAGACCTGGAGGGTTACTCACAATTTTCTTGAGTGATGAACTGTTGATATTCACTCGAGCTGTGCACAAATTGCTAAACCAATCCTCAGACAGTCTCCTTTCAACTTTGTGATAGATTTAGACAGTTAGGTAGGTACCCATTCAAATAATTAATCCTATACACGTAGAGGAGCTTGGAAAACAGAAAAAGCCTTTTTCTGATAAAATTACCATCAGTCAAAAATCATTGAATCAGACGATTCAGGTGAAGATGAATTGTCTGATAATTGAAATTTATAAAGTTCCAAGTTGTATCGGTACCTCTGTAAATTTTCTAAAATGGTGAATTTAGTTCCCTGTAGCCCTTTTTAGCGAATTTTCAAAGAAAATGAAGCTGTTGCACTGGCCTAAACAATTTTAGAAAGGACTTTTTTTAAATGTTTTTCACTGAAATCCATTTTGTCACTCCGCACGATAGTTTGAGCAATTGTCTAGCAATTTTTTTTTTAAGTTTTCGCCAAAATGTTCGTAACAACAAACAAAAGGACGAGTTCGTTATCCAGAAATTTTGGGCAACCCTAAGTGGTCCAAATTTCAAAAATAGTAAAAAATGGGATTTTCCCGGTTTTTGAGGTTATTACCTTCACAGTCATAGCAATATATGGTACATTTGGACTCAGCACAAAATTTATGATACCGATGCACTGTACAAAAATGAAAAATTGTCCAAAAATTAAAAATAGTATATATGATGAAAACGTGCGTATATTTGTTGTTCCAAGAAATGCAGTAGCCGTGTGGGTACTTTATGAGGTCGGGGAGACGAGTAGAACTTGAATATGGACTACTAAAATCTTCAAAGCATACCCAGTGCATACAGTATGTTGGTATGGTATGCTGAAAATCGAAAAAAACCAACAATAGCCGTGTAGGTGCTCTATGAGTTCGTGGAGACGAGTAGAACGTGAATATGGACTACTAAAATCTTCAAAGCATACCCAGTGCATACAGTATGTTGCTATGGTATGTTGAAAATCGAAAAAACCAACACCAGCCGTGTGGGTACTGTATGAATTCGTGGAGACGAGTAGAACGTAAATATGGACTCCATACATCTTCATACCATACCCTGTGCATACAGTATGTTTGTATGGTATGCTAAAAATCGAAAAAACAAGAATCGTCGTTGATCCTTTTCTTAACCATCCTCTCAACTGGAAGATTTCTTTGAAAATTCGCTCATTAATTCATGCTGCATGAATGGACTATTTTATGGTAAGACGAAATTATAATGAATTTTCCGTAAAATCTGGATAACCATACATTTCTACTCTCTTCTCACGTTTTGACTTTCAAACATAATAGTCAAAGTAGAACTATTACCAAACTTTTGCCTTTTTTCTGGCGGTAGAACCGCCCAACGCAATTTTTTCCGAAAATTTGTTATGAACATCACTGAATTTGTAATCTTAGAGTCGAAATATATAACAACACTGTATTGGTGAGTGATCCAATGATGATCGAAGAAGAAGGAAGAAGACGCCACTCGATATTTCTAACACCAACTCAGTCTAACTCAATCATCGTAACCGTAAATTTTCATTGTCGTATTATATTTTCGGAAATTTGGCTTTATTGGCTATTCTGAGACGTTTTAGAATTTATAAATCCAATAATAACGTCGAGAAGTGCAAAAACTCACTCATGAAGTTGTTAAGATTTTTGGCTTGCCTGTAAAGTTATGGGAATTGATAGACTGTATTATTATTTATGCGATGAAATTTAATCGTAAATGTTTAATCAATATTTGTTCAATAATTTAGTTCAGAAGGATGATAGAAGCTCTAGTTAAGAGCTTGCAATTGATGGTCATTCAGATTAATTTTATTGTTTTTACTCTGAAGGATTTTCGTATTATATTTTTACGAATCAAATTCGATGTGCGTTATCAACTATATAGAGTTTGATTAGAGACTCACCAGTAAAACGTAAACCTTCATGTCGACGAAGAGGTTGATGAAGATTCTGGAAGGAAACTGAAGGTAAAAACTGCTGAGAGAGTCCGACCTACTGAGTCAACCACTGGACACTGCACACTTTGCCAGACGAGACGGTGGTTCGCCTTCCCGCTATCACCCCTCTATATAACTTCTCGAGGGAGCCGTGAGGGGGTGCAGGCCTCCCTCCGCCCCTCGCCTTGCCCTTCCTCGCCCACCTCGGATTACGCTCGCTGCTTCCACGTACCGGTCACTCACTGGATAAACCCTGCGTTGCACAGAACTTAAAATAGTGATATAGGGATGTTCGATACTTCAGAAGTATCGATATAATATCGTATCGATACATCTAGAAAGTATCAAAAAGTATCGATATTTTGAAGTATCGATATTTTCACAAAGATGTGTGGAAATGTCGTTTATGTTTCTCTCTATTAGTGTGACATCTCTCCATCGCGAGAATAATAATTAATATAGAATGAACAAAACAATAAATCACCCCAACCACCAAGCAAATGGAAATGAAGGGTTGAAATGTTCAAAAATGGCCTAGTAGGTACTTGCGGTTGGTAGGGAGGGATCTATACAGAAGGGTGATCTATACAGAAAATAATAAACTTTTGGGCAATAATTTGCAGCGTACGGCGGACGAACGGAAAATTTTTTATTCGTTTTTCGGATTTTACGTACCTTGAAACGCAAAACATCAAATTTTGAGGGGGGGTTAAAATTGTTTTTCTTGCTCGATTCCAATGGCTTATTATTGAAAATAATAAACCAAAAAATTAGTGTTTATTTAGATTTGTTTTATTTGAGGCACTTGTTTTCGGTTAACTTGGTTGGTTTAACATTTTGGTGGTCCTTCCTAGATGATGGAGGACAGCATGTTATCATAGAGAGCTGGAGGTGGTGGTACATCATCTTTGTTTAATTTGTTGAAGTGGTTGGTCTCCCAAGAATCTACGTAGAGATAGAGGTACTGTCGAGTAGGTACCTTCATTTCGTAGGTGTTGAAACATATAAAATGTGAGAGAAAAAAAGTATCGCTTCTGATACTGGAAATAAAGTATCGCTACTACGATATATATCATGGGAAAGAAGAATCGATATGTATCGATACTTTTTTCCAAAAGTATCGCCACTTTTAAGTATCGATACTTTGGAGACATCCTTATAGTGATATTGATCCCAATATTACAAAAATCAACTAGCTACCTCATTTTGAGGAGTGTTAAGAACTCATTTAGATTTCTCATGTTAAAAAAAATCATTCACGTAGCGTGTAAAACCAGAAACTTTTGATCCCATTGACCAATTTTGATGAAATTTAGTATAAACCATTTGGGGTCTAGTTGTGCCCCGAAGCTTTTGGTTGATGTCAGTAACTTCTAAGGGTTGAAAAATAAGGGATAAAATTTTGAAAACTCCCTAGCTCAAAAAATTTCGATATGAAGGTATTGTTTCCTATCAATTTAAAATAGTATTGAAATTTTAGAGACCACGCGGAGCCCTGTAGGACGATCCGATCACTCCCTACGAGAACTTAAGGGTTGTAATTATGATAAATCAGAAACACGAGTGTGACTCGCAAGAGAGGCCTAATCTCCGTTCAAATTTTAGCTGACCAAAATGGGATCGCTGCAGGGGGTGACAGTGGCAAAGCCGAGTGTTTTGCAGGAGAGTGATCTATATAGAAAAATAATAAACCTTTGTGTAATAATTTGCAGCGTTTTTGCCAGGGATTCGTTATAAGTCTTTCTGTCGTTATCATGTTATGAAAATGTTTAGATACTTCTCTACGGAATTTTTCAGTAGGTACATAATAATAATAGTATCTATACAATAATGTGTTGTCCCTCGTTCGTTTTGATTATTTGAATATTTATTACTCAATACACAAAAAAAATTAACCAAGTTTCAAGTAAATAGCAGTTTGAATAACAAATTGATTTTGATCATGCATTTGTCTGGCGTAACATAAAAGTCACACCCTTTTGTTCCCACCCCGTCATACATAAAAATATTGCATAGTTTGATGTAAATATCAAAGTTTTGAGTTTCCACTTAGAATGGGTTGAGGGGGCTTACATTTTGCTTTCGAGTCTACCAAGGTAGCGGAAGTTTTGTTTTCACTTTTCAAGATTGAAAATGTTCTCCAAAATCAAAATTTCCTCTTGCGTTTTACGTTTCAGACCTTCCTTAACAATTTTGGTTCCGTGTATGTCTGTCTGTGCGTCTGTCATGAAATCCTTGCTAAGTTATTAACCGATTTCGATGAAATTTTCAGGGATTGTGTGGGTTGGTGTGTAGACGGTTTCTTATGAAAATCATCACCCCCGGACTGATAGTAGCCGCTGCGCATGCGCAAACGTCTATTTCCTTGTAACACCCATAACTCCTATATTTTCCTTTTGATTTCGATGAAATATTGAGGGATCATGCGGATAGGGGTGTAAATGATCCCCTATGAAAATCACGACCCCCAAATTGACTCTAGCCTCTGCGCATGCGCAAACGTAAAACCCTGTTAACAACTATTACACCAACACAGTTTACAGTTCATCGAAATTTTGAAGGATTGTTCTAATTGGGGTGTAGACGGTTCCCTACGAAAATCATTGCCTCCAGACTGATAGTACCCACTGCGCATGCGCAAACGTGAATTCCTTGTAACAGCATTTCCCAACTAGTTTCGACGATATTTTCAAGGTTCATGCGGATTGGAGTGTTGATGGTCCCCTATGAGGGTAGTGGAAGGTACTTAGAGATTGGTGTTTTGAGATTAACTACTATGCATCGGACCATCTGTACCACTGGGTTGTGGATACAAGGAAGCTATGTGCCACACCCAGTTAGCAGTCTTTTTTTCTTGCTCGATTCCAAAGGTTCATTATTGAAAGTAATAAATCAGAACTCCGTCTCACATTCTTTTGTTACATTGGTTTTCATCGTTTATTTCCTCCGTAAAAGCGTACAAAACCAACAGAAACCGCAGATTTAAAAAAAAGAAATATGGGTAGCCAAATTGATTTTTCCAGCATTTTATTGCTCCTTACAGCCAGATGTATGCGAGGCCGCGCCGATCCTTGCGGTTAACTGTGTGGGAGTCACTAGGGAAACCCTCTTCTTTTTATTCCTTTCATATCTCGTTCCGTCGGGTCCGATCATTTCTGTTGCTCACATCTCGCGTTTCGATCCGGTTTTTTGTTCCTTTTCTTCTCCATTCTTCCGACGAGAGTAATTTCTTTCTCGTTTTGCATTCAGCCTTGAGCCTTGAGCCCGCCCTGTTGGCATTCGGAGTACAAAATAATGGCAACGGAACGGAGTGAATCACAGCAGGATACGCATGATCCGTGAGAAAAAGCTGTTTCTTTATTTTCATGGCGCGCTAAGTAAATAGGTCCA
Source organism: Apolygus lucorum (assembly GCA_009739505.2). Lineage (NCBI taxonomy): Eukaryota > Metazoa > Arthropoda > Insecta > Hemiptera > Miridae > Apolygus > Apolygus lucorum. The sequence continues at coordinate 64,788,369 of CM019177.2, forward strand.
TGAATGGTACTTTTATTCTCAGTAAACATATAATTAAATGAATGAAATGTATAAAAATCGACTGTCAAGTGTGGTGACGGTTCTTTAGAATAACATTATGATTTATTGTAATGTACAGCAATGTGAAACACGATTTATGTGATCACTAGCGCCTGGAATTATCATATTAACATATAATTATTATTTCGGTTTTTGAGTGTGAAACCTCGTATTTAGACGTTTTGAAGGGTTTTGAATGGATTAGAGCCTTTTAAATTTAAAGTCAAATGTCATATTTTTGCATATTTCGGTTGCTGGTGCATATTTTATCATATTTGGCATGTTGCTGCATATTTCGCATATTTTATAGTTTCTTCTTATGTTTTCAAGAAACGAGCTTAGAAAATACTCCCAAAATAGTCTTTTATTTTCGATACCTATTGTTTCCTGTGACGTAGAGAGGTACTTCTCTACTTAAAATTGTTCGTAAGTGATAGAAGAAACAGCTTTTCTGTGGAAAACCTGGAAACAGTGTTGATAGTTGAATACAATAATCTTGCTGCGATGATTTAGATTTTATTAAATAAAGTACCTAATTAATTTCAGCGGATTGAGGTTGCGAACAAATAAGAATCCACCAACACTTGAAACAGCAGTTTTTAATAAGGAAACGTCTCGAGTAGTTAACATAGACAAAAGCAAGATGGATACAACTGATTGATGAGGCAGGTAGAAGAAGTGGGGGGGTCCACTCTGATTGATTATAGGATTGCCTCCAGATTAGAAAACCAATAATTAATTATAGAAAAGTGAAAATGTTTGTTTTTATTGATTTAGTGTCAATATTGTATATACATTAGACAAATTAAGGTCATAATTGAAAAACCTCATCCTCAAATTATTTTATTTTGGTGGGATGTATATTTTTTCACATATTTTTTTTTTAGACGAGTGCACAGTTTGCGTATATTTTTAATCGTAAAGTCATATTTTGGACAAAAAAAAATCCATATTTTCCGAGCTCTAGTGATCTCGTTAATACTAATTCAAGATGAGTCATTTTTCCAAAGCTGGACGAGTAGGGGTTAGCAGGATGAAGTTTGGGTTTTCCGTACACCCCTCAAGGTAAATATCATTGGACTGTAAGTTTTGTTATTTACATAAAATTTACTGTTCAATGATATTCATTTTATTTCGGAGGAAGTATATAGTAGTTATAGTAGACCATCCCATTAGGTTATCCATATTTTCCCTGTTTGATGTCGTGTTTGTCCATTTTCATTGAAGTTTCGAGTGTTTGTAATTTCATGGATGGGTTTCGGATGGTCTTTCAGACCTTTCTATCAGACGTGTCTATCGAAATTATGCATGTAACGTTCGATTTTACATCATCTCCTTGATCCATAAAAAAAAAACGCTGCAAATTATTTCACAGAGGTTTCATCCCTGGAAACTTTGCATAGTTTTGCCCTTTAAAAGGAGTTTAGAGCATACAGATAAACTAGCAGACATGGAAATTAAAACTGTTCAGCTTTTTTTTTACCTACCAACCATTGGTAGGTACTACCTACCACACCATACTGCCTTCACACCTTCACAATCAAGTTTATTAGAAAGAACTAAACGCTTCACAACAACTGGACACCTCCATCACCAGACACCCCTCCGCACCATAACATCCGGCAAGTAGCCGAGAAGGAGGCGCTCGGGACCGACCATACTCATACATACATTGAAAATACAATCACTGACAATTGATATTCTAATATGCTCTGCTAAATTCTAACAATACGACATTTAAGGTAGTTCACGAATTTCCTTATAAGTTCGTGGCAGACAAGGGGAAATGGCCGATCGCTAATCAAATCGAGGAGGATCGCCAATCGAACGTGCTCTGAAGATGAGGAAGCGTTTCGGGCACTTCGAGTGGGCAGAATCAGACTGAGTATCATACGAGCCCATGATCTTGGCAACCTTGACTTTACACGTAACTCGAGGAATCGTGCTGTCAGGATTGACCTTTCACTGCCCAGAAGGAATCGCATATTACCTCGAATAAAATATAAAACATAACAATTTTGGTCGATAGGGTTGATCTGATCAGATAAGAAATTCATGGGAGTTCAACACCTTGGGGAGGCCACGCAGAGTAAGATAAGTCACAACCGTGCAACATGCATGAATATGGGAATGTTCCGGAAAACATACTTAGTAAATTTTGAACAGCATGAATTTTGCTTCCGAGTCTACCAAGGTTGCGGAAGCTTTGTTTTCACTTTTCAAGTTCGGAAAACAAGTTCTCCAAAATCAAAATTTCCACGTTTCAGACCTTTCTGAACAATTTTGGTTCCGTTTCTGTGTGGCTGTCATGAAATCCTCGTAACCGGCATAACTATACGAAGTTATTGTCCGATTTCGATGAAATTTTCAGGGATTGTGCGTGTAGACGGGTTGAGTCCCCTATGAGGGTAGCGGAAGGTACTTAGAGATTGATGTTTTGAGATCAACTACTATGCATCGGATCATCTATACAATCGGGTTATGCATACGAGGAAGCTATGTGCCACACCCAATTGATAGACGTATTTACTATATGTCACTTCAACCCATGTAGAACGGTACTTCCGAATAAGCCGTATAGTTTTCGTTAAAAATAGCATTTTCCACCAAAAGCCCCAAAAACTCTGCAAATTATTTCTCAAATGTTTATTATTTTCCTGTATAGATCACTCTTCTGCAATGATCACAGCTTTGCAATAGTCTCTATTTATTGATTTCTTTTTTACCTACCAACCATAGGTACCTACGAGAGTTTTAGAGCTAGGGCATTTTGTGAAAATTTCAACCCAAAGCTTCGACGCACAAATAGAAATTAAGGATTGAAATTTTCAAAAATACCCTAAATCACACAGTGGGGTGAACATTAAGGGTTGACTTTTCAAAAGTGTCCTAGCTCGAAAACTCTTGAAATAAAGGTATCGTATTTTCACCAATATTAAATAACATTGAATTTTTAGAGAACACGCGGAGCTCTGCAGGACTAATCGTTCGCTCCCTACAAGTCCTTAAGGGGTTTCCTTCGATAAAACAGAATCACGAGTGTGAATCGCAAGAGAGGCCTAATCTCCGTTCAAATTTTAACTGACCAAAATACGATCAATATTCGTTTCCTCGATCTTCGAGGTTTCTTCTCAGTTTTGCGTCCTTAGCAACCATTTATTTCCTTAGCTACCAGTAATAAAATTTCTAAATGAAGGAATTCTTTATTTCGTCGAATGGAGTGTTAAGCTTTTATTTCAACTAAATAAACTCGATTATGAAGCGAAAACTTAGTTGGTAGGTAGTGCAATGGCAAAGCCGTATTCCTTGCGGACGAGTGATCTGTACAGAAAAATAATAAACCTTTGAGTAATAATTTGCAGCGTTTTTAAACGCTGCAAATCATTGCTCAAAGGTTTATTATTTTCTGTAAAGATAACCCATCTGTATAGATCACTGGTTCTCCATCAATAGCACCTACCACCATCTGTATTCTCCCTTGACCTCCCCTCTTGAATTTCAGCTTCCTGCGTTCAATAGGATTGAAAATGGCTTCGGAGCTCACCCAGGAGATCTGTGATCTGAAGAGTGAAGAAGATCTCCTCGAATGCTGGAGACGCCTGGAAGAGCACTTCCATTCAATAGGATTGAAAATGGCTTCGGAGCTCACTCAGCTTATCAGTGATCTGAAGAGTGAAGAAGCCTTTGAGCAATGATTTGCAGCGTTTTTTACCTACCAACTTTTTTTTACCTACCAGCTAGGTACTACCTACCACACCATACTGGCTTCACACCTTCGCAATCAAGTTTATTAGAAAGAACTAAACGCTTCACACTCGATTGTAAAAATAGAAAGCTTCATATGGAAATTTGATTACTGGTTACGTAGAAGGCAAAACGGTATACAAATCGAAGAAATGAACAGCGATCGCATTTTAGTCCGATAAAATTTGAATGGAGATTAGACCTCTTCTGCGATTCACACTCATGATTCTGTTTTATCGAAGGAAAACCTTCAAGTACTCGTAGAGACCGAACGGTTTGTCCTACAGAGCTCCGGGTGGTCTCAAAAATTTTTAAAAATTCAATACTATTTAAAATTGGTGAAAAAAACGATACTTTTATTTCGAGAGTTTTCGAGCTAGGGCACTCTTGAAAATTGCAACCCTTAATTTTCACCCCTTAGAAGTGACCTACATCAACCAAAAGCTTCGCGGCACAACTAGACCCCAAATGGAGCCCATATACCAAATTTGAACCAAATCGGTCCAGTGTTGCTAAGAAAATTGCCGCGTACAGCGTACGGCGGACGGACGGAAATTTTTTTATTCGATTTTCGTATTCTACGTACCTTGAAACGTAAAACATCAAATTTTGAGGGGGGGTTAAACATTTTTTTTCTTGCTCGATTCCAATGGCTTATTATTGAAAATAATAAACCAAAAATTAATCCCAAACCGAAATTATTTGATATGAAATACATCATAATATAATGTCTACCTGAAATTTAGAATCAACACGAATAAATTTACAAGTTATTATTTTGCCCATACTATCGTGTTTTCGAAGTTTGAGTACTTTTGGTTTATTATTTTCAATAATAAGCCTTTGGAATCGAGCAAGAAAAAAAAATTTAACCCCCCCCCCCCCTCAAAATCTGATGTTTTACGTTTCAAGGTACGTAGAATCCGAAAATCGAATTAAAAACTCGGCGCTTTGCGCCTCGGCGGGGGGCTCCGCCCCCCTGCACCCCTCGGTTTATTTCTTTTTCCATACTCTGTATGAAATCATAGGAACACAGAATGTGTTTTTGCGATGCTAGTCATCCGTTAAATAAAACACAACAACAATAATAAATGTGGAGTCTTTGGCAATAATAAAATAAATAATTGTTAGACATTTAATTTGGTCTAAAACCCTATAAATGTTATATAAATAAATATGTAACTACAAGAAAAATACTATATAAATTGAGAGCTTTCCAACGAATGGTGAACAATTTCTGTGCAATGAACACTGCGGGAGTTCTATTTCCTTACCAACGGCTTGGTTGCACGTGAAAATCATTATAAAAGGCGCGTAACGGTTTTTTCTGTCGCTTTTTCGTGACGATTTTTTTTCGGTAGGTCATCGCAAAAACACATTGTGTGTTAAAATTTCCGTCCGTCCGCCGTACGCGGCACTTTTCTTAGCAACACTGGACCGATTTGGTTCAAATTTGGTATATGGGCTCCATTTGCGGTCTAGTTGTGCCGCGAAGCTTGTGGTTGATGTAGGTCACTTCTAAGGGGTGAAAATTAAGGGTTGAAATTTTCAAGAGTGCCCTAGCTCGAAAACTCTCGAAATAAAGGTATCGTTTTTTCACCAATTTTAAATAGTACTGAATTTTTAAATATTTTTGAGACAACCCGGAGCTCTGTAGGATAAACCGTTCGGTCCCTACGAGTACTTGAAGGTTTTCCTTCGATAAAACAGAATCATGAGTGTGAATCGCAAAAGAGGTCTAATCTCCGTTCAAATTTTATCTTACTAAAATGCGATCGCTGTTCATTTCTTCGATTTGTATACCGTTTTGCCTTCTGCGTAACCAGTAATTAAATTTCCATATGAAGCTTTCTATTTTTCCAATCGAGTGTGAAGCGTTTAGTTCTTTCTAATAAACTAGATTGTGAAGGTGTGAAGTCAGTATGGTGTGGATTGAAAATGGCTTCGGAGCTCACTCAGCTGATCTGTGATCTGAAGAGTGAAGAAGATCTCCTCGAATGCTGGAGACGCCTGGAAGAGCACTGATCAGCTGAGTGAGCTCCGAAGCCATTTTCAATCCTATTGAACGCAGGAAGCTGAAATTTGAGAGGGAAGGTCAAGGGAGAATACAGATGGTGGTAGGTGCTATTGATGGAGAACCAGTGATCTATACAGAAGGGTGATCTATACAGAAAATAATAAACCTTTGGGCAATGATTTGCAGCGTTTTGGATTACTTTCCAAAACGCTGCAAATTATTACAAAAAGGTTTATTACTTGACAGTATAGATTACCCGTCTGCATAGAACAACTTTCCTTGGTTACTGTCGTGACGGTCAGACGAAAAATGTATTATTCGATTTTTGGGTTCTACGTACCTTCTAGGTACCTTGAAACGTGAACCATAAAATTTGAGAGGGGGGGGGGGAGGAAGAAGAAGGGTTGAAAAACATTTATTGCTTAATTACAAAGGTTCATTATTGAATTTTAATAAATAAAAATTGTTATATTAGTGAGTCAATACAACGATACATAATACATTTTGCTTGCCAAGTCCATGGCTAAAATCTTAGTTCGTGAATCCGTTTCGCCCAAATCCTAATGAATCGCTTGGGAGTAGTTCCACTTCCAGATTCACAAATCCAATGTAGAGATTCTGATCTGGTCCATATTCGACTCAATCGTTCGAGTCAAAGCAAACATACAAATTTCATGGGAGAATGAAAATAGAGGTGATTCCCATGAAGAGCCTTGTACTCACATATCCGTATAATATGTGGCGCCGAATAATTCAGAAGCGAAGCACGTTAATTCGAGTGGTAATTATGATTCATTTTTTTTGCCATCTCGTGGTTGTTGTGAAGCAGAAGGAAGGAAATTGCTTTGACACAGTTGTGGAGAAGATGTTCCCAGAGGATATGGACACGTGAAGGACCTTACTTGCTGTTCCTACAAGGCGTTCCAGTTCTAGGCCATGCGCGAACTAATAACATACAGTTGGGGCTGAGTTATTTGCACTACAACCGAAAAAGTAAATAATGGAAATTGTAGGTTCCTGCAAAAATATCAACACGATTGTGAATTCATTCTCGTATACCGTGGAGCCTACTTATCAGAACATGACGAAAGTGCACAATGATCATTCTCCCAGCCCAAAATTACTTTCCAAATAAAAGAAAAATCCGTAAAATAACTTTAATAATTATTTATTCCTAAGTTTTAGGATTTTAACGTTTTAAAACATATAATTTAATATGTGGACTTTTTTCTCACCAATATAACACATTTCGATTACATTCGAGTTTGAGACTTTGCACAATTTCAATTTTGTGTTTGTCATTTGAACCCCTACAATGGTACCTCTTCGAATTCCTTCATGGTCAAATTGTGTCACCACAGAAATGCAGAACCTACAAAACGAAGCTATGTGCCACACACACTTGGCAGTCATATTTATTACGATTCGATATCGGTGAGTTCAAAAGACGGATTGGTGGGTTACTTCGAAGAGTTTCCCTTGAATTTCAGATCAGATGACGTGAGGGAATTCGTGGTGGCCTGGTTATGAATCGCCTTGCTCCTGCTTGACAGTTTCTTCTTGGTGGTAGATTGATGACGAACGCCGAGACGACACGCTCTGCAGGTGAGGTTCTTCCAGACCTGAGAGACAATCGAATTTCTCACACGACAAAATTATCCACCTCGATTCTCAATAATCTCACTTCCTACAAATTCGGTTTGGGACGTGGGAAAATAATGTTACCCCCCCCCCCCCCCCCCCATCGTACATTACTCCCAACGATTTACGAAGTGACAAAAGGATAATGTTGAGAAGGAAGGGGAGATAGATGCTAGAAAATAAGAATATAAGTCGGCGGCATCGCCAGTATTCAAATTATGCGCCACCGAAATATAATAAGATATCTGAATCGGCTTCTCGATGGAATCAGCTATCGAAACTGGACGGGAGTATCGATGCATCGAGAGGGGGAGAGGCAGTTCGGGAGAACCCCGCGAAGGGAGGTCGGCGGGTTTAATCCAATCGTAATGCTATTGTAGAGCAATGAAAGTTGTGTGATATTGTCGAGTGATGATTAGTGAATACGCTCCGTCATAAATATTATAGAGGTACGATGGTAAGCTTGGTGTTCGTATTGCCGGTCAAAACTACAATTATCCTTTGCATTCTGCATTTCATCGTCCAAAATTATCCAAATTTTCAGAGGGTATTATTTTAGACTATGCTCCAAGTTGATTGTTTATAAATTTCTTCCCATTCTGATAAGTACGGGGGAAGCAGAAAAACATCCAATTCCTTGTCCGGGGCAGATCTACGACATAGGTGCATAAAGGACCGTTTTGATATTTTATGTCTTTACTTTGTCTCGTGGACTCGAAAAGCGTTACATTTGACTTCTGATGATTTTCACGTACAAACTACGAGCTGTTTCTGGGGAAAACTTCTTTAGTTTTAAACGAACAGAAAGTGTTCACCATTTATGGGAAAGCACACGATTTATCACGCATTTCTTTCTTACTTATTCTTGGCATCTATGTAGTCATTTTATATTTATTATTGTTATTAATGGATGTGGTAAACATTGCCGCTTGTTTGGTTGTCACTTAGGAACTAAGGACATAAAAGTCCCAATGTTAATAATGATATTATACTGGTTTTTGCTAAGGACGCAAAACTATAAAGAAAACGCTTGCATACGTATATAATATATACGTATGCAAGCGTTTTCTTGATTGTTTTGCGTCCTTAGCAAAATCCAGTATAATATCATTATTAACATTGGGACAGTAATCAAATTCCCTTATGAAGGTTATTTTTAAAATTTAATGCAATTGGTCATAAAGCCAATTTTTGAAATTGTTCAAAATTTGAAAAATTATTCCTGGAACAGTGAGCAAAATCGATTTGCACACTTTTTGAACCAATTATCTCCAAGAATCTACGGAGAAATCTGTTTGTAGAATCAAAATGTATCGCTCCGTTCTCAAATGAGGAGCAAACAAAATTTGGCCTTGTTGGTGCTGCCACTTCTTTTTGATAATTTCAGGCTTCACTTGGGGGTTATAAAGTCGTAATCACATTTAGTTGAAGACTGAATATATTTGGTAATCATAAGAACACATTTTAGAGTATGATTGACAACGCAATAACACTACACTGTAGTGACTCTACATCTTTTCCCCCTCTGCCTTTCGCTCCTCAAATCACTGGTCGCAACTGATCGGCATGCTTTCTCTCTTCTTTCTCATCTATCAGGACATGATAGGACAAGTCCCCGGTTCGCCGTGTGATCTTCCCTCGTGTATATCCAGTAGACGTCTTGTTTTCTACCCACACTTCCTGTCCCTCTTCGAACTCCCTCCACTTCGTTCCCTTGTCTCGATTTCCTTTCTGGTTCATCAGAGCCTCTTCCACGTTCTTCACCATAGATGGCTTCAATAAATCGAATGGTGTTCGCATGCGGTGCCGAAATAACACCTCTGATGGAGACCGCTTTGTCGTGCTGTGTGGTGTGACCCGATAGGCTATCAAAAAGTCCCTTACTTTGTCTTCAATCGACCCTCCATGTCTGGATGCCTTGACTCTGCTCTTGAAAGTTCGAACAGCGCGTTCTGCCAGCCCATTCGATCTGGGATGGTATGGAGTTACCTTAATATGTTTTATTAAGTATTGTTTACTTTTTGTCGCATAGCAAAAGGCACTGGTCTTGCTCGGAACACTTTGGGCTCAGCCCCTACTCTTATCTTGATTTTTACTGAGTGACCAACAATCTTCCCAGTCCCTTCTTCGAAAACTGCTTTGTTCTTGGCTTTTATTTGTTCCAGGCGTCCTATCCTTTCTGTTTCTAGGGTTTCGTTCCTAATTATCGTACAAATCCTTGCCCCCTCCGGCATAGGTACTTTGAACTTCATTGCCCAATCTAAACCAAACAATGGCACGTCATCTGACTCCACCACAACCACCTTGAGGGTTTTTGCCTGACCCCATGCCATCACATCCACCTTAGTCCGTCCCAAAGTAGATATTGGAATGCCTGTGTAAGCGACAAGACTCTCTGCTGGCATCAATTTTGGAGCTCCGATTCGTTTCCACAATTCCTTCCCAATTACAGTTTGTGCTGCCCCTGAGTCATACAGCATTTCACAGTCCTGACCATTTATGATTACATGCAGCATAACTTTACTCCCCATAGCCATCACTTGATTGGTATCACTTCCACTGCCATCACTTTCCGTTTCTCTCCCTGACCCCTTTCGAACATGTCGTGTATTATTTTTCCTCAATATTATTGCCCGCTTCTTTGACACACACACTCTGCCAAAGTGCCCTATCTTACCACATTCACCACAATCTCGACCCTCAGCCGGACAGTTGGTGCTCTCTTTATGCTTTGGAAACCCACAGTTGAAACAATCCTGATCTGGATCTAACTTCCTTGGTTCGAAATTTCTCCTTCTCCGTTCAAGCCTATTACCAGATCTTTCTTTGTTTTTAGGGTTTTCTCTGATTTGCCTTGCAAATGAATCCTGTTGATTCAATCCATCTAGTGCTTGGAGTGTTGACCTTTGTGCTTGTGCGCGTTCTAGCCCTAAAGCAGTTGCCTCTACTTGCTGGAAGGTAGCAGTATTATTTGGATGCATTCTTATGAGCTCCTCTTGCCATTTTATATCGTTAATGCCTATCACTAACTGGTCTCGTAATCGCTCTTCCAGGTTATCGCCAAATTCGCACGTTCCTGCCAATGTCCTCAGCTTATTGACAAATTTAGCCACAGTCTCGTTGATATCTCGACGTTTAAGAGCAAACGCTCTTCGCTCTGCAAATATGCAGGTTGCTTTGACGTAATATCCGTCTAGTACCTTCTTCAATTGTGTGTATGAAACTGTACTCACCTCATTAGGTCGAAAATGGTCCACTAGCATCTTAAACGGCCCCGCTCCTATCGACGACAGTAGCAGAATACTCCAGAGGTTGTCTGAAATCGTTCTGCCCATAGTGTACCGTTTGACTACTACCTCGAAGCGACTTATATAGTACGTCCAAGTCTCCTCCTCTTCCTCGAATTCCCCAAATTTGAATGTTTGCATCAGACGATCCAAAAATTGTTTATCCATTACGGAGCGCTCCGTATCCCCACTCCCCGATGCTTGAGGTGGTTCCTCTCCATCATCTTCCAATCGTACACTTCGTCTTCTCGGCATTACGCTGTTTTTTATTTAAATCCGCAGCGCCAATATAAAGTCGTAATCACATTTAGTTGAAGACTGAATATATTTGGTAATCATAAGAACACATTTTAGAGTATGATTGACAACGCAATAACACTACACTGTAGTGACTCTACAGGGGTTTCCACTGATTTTCAGTGATGTGGTATCAAATGCACAGGTTGTATAGAAACGCACTTGATTTCCCTATAACATCGATTACTTACGTTGTGATTGAAAGATTTCCCTCAAAATTGCAGGCTAGGTTGTTGGAAGCTTGTTCTAGAATGGTACTGATGAATTACTTCTGAAGGAGCCAAAAAACATCAGGTAATTTATGAGGAAATTATCAATCGTGTTAATGTTTGTATTTTTTTCTTATCCATTTACATGATCGTGAAGTTCATGTGTATGAGGGAATACATTTCCTGACCCATTCAATTATTTTCGCACCATCAAATTAAATAATATTGGTGGTGTAATCTCTGCACCAAGAGTGTCCTCAGTCCATTTTCCTCTGCTGTGAAAGCAAATGAAGGCCCCACTAACCCGTTCCTCAGGTCCATCCTTTCCAAACTGCAGCGCTTGAAGAAAAATCCTTGAGGAAATGCAGGTTTAGCTAGGATAAAATACCGTTTTCATTACAAGGATTACCGCAAGAAGTCTTCAAACAAACGACTACCTCCGCAGATCTCAGGGCTCTTTCGTCCGGACTTGAGTTTCCTCCGTCTTTAAAAACCTCTTGGAAAAACGGGATTGCGTGATCGAATAGCCCGCGGGCGCTGTCTCAAGTCCAGGTCCTTGAGCCCATCTCTTGGGAACATCTCCGACAGCTGAAAGTACTTCATAATGGCCGAGTATAATACTCCGCTTTTATTCAATTCGCCTTGTTAAGGCTTGGCAGTCCCATAACTGACTTTTTTGCTCCCTCGCAGCCGAAGGCGGAGAAACATATTCAAGTCGGAAACCAAACGTCTGCCAAGTTGGATTAGCAGCAAAGCTTCATCAAACTACATGACAGGGATACATGGAATTGGTTAGAGTAAAATTGATTAATTACTGGTGGTAAACTATAAAACAATGACAAATTTTCACTTGTTCTTGAGTTCACTTGTTCAAATCGAGGCTGATTTGAACAGTGATTTTTGAAAAATTGATGTAGAAGGAAAATCACTTTTGCTCGCTCACAGACGTCACTATTTATCGAATGATGATGACATTTTAGGGGATCATCTGTGGGTATACCCGCACGGTTTTCATGTCGGAGAATCATATTGTATAAACATGCCCGGAACAAGAAATTGACCAAAGCAGACACGGAACAAAAACAGGTGAATGAGCGCTAAAATTTAAGTAAAAATTTCGATTTTTGATGACCTAATTTAGGTTTATTATTTTCAAAAATAATAATCGACCAAGAAGAAACATTTTTAACCCCTCAGAATGTTTTTGGTTTACGTTTCAAGATATGCAGAATCCAAAAATCAAATAAACATTTTGCCGTCCTTCTGGGCCCCATTTGGGGACTAGTTGTGCCCCAAATCTGTGGGTTGATGTCAGCCAATTCTAAGGAGTGAAAAATAACGGCTGAAATTTTCAAATCGACCTAGCTGAAAAAATTTGATACAAAAGTATTGTTTTTTCGTCAATTTAAAGTAGTATCAAATTTTTAGAATCGAATGAGACCACCCAGAGCTCTGTAGGACCAACCGTTTGCTCCCTATAAGAACTTAATGGTTGATCTTACGATAAATCAGAAACACATGGGTAAATCGCAAGATTTGCCTAATCTCCGTTCAAATTTTAGTTGACCAAAAATGCGATCGTTTTTCGTTTCTTCGAGATGCACTCAGTTTTCCGTACTTACCAACCAAATCAAGTTTTTCACAATTTCTTCTAATTTAGTGTGAAGCGTTGATTTCTTACAAATTAATCTGATTGTGAAGTAGAAATGTGGATGGTAGGTAGTGACAATGGCAAAGCCGTGTTCTTTGTAAGCGAGTGATCTATACAGAAAAATAATAAACCTTTGTGTAAAAATTTTCAGCGTTTTCTGATTAGCAACAAGAATACAAAAAATTTCTATACCCGATTGCGAAGAAGAAGCAAAAAGTTGTGAAATACTACACAACGGTTTATTAATAGTCCGCGAAGTACACATTTCTTCTACCAACCGGGGCCCGGTGTAGCTACGGTTGCTGAGGCCAGCGTTGTTGGTCGGTGGAATTTGGACCGACTTTTGCGGGGGTCGTGGGTTCAAGTCTCATCGAGTTAGAATCGGTTGGAAAGGAAGGAGTGGTTGGAATGGGGTCTTGTAAATTCATACTTCACACAGTTACACAGAAAATCATTTATTCAAAGGTTTCGTAAAATCACATCATTTAGATGAAGTCTCACTCAAGTTTACCTTCCCCCGGAGTCTCGTTATGATGTTTACTGACGGTTTTCAATACTTCATCTAGTCAATCCTTTTGATCACGAAACGGCCCGCTACCGTATTCTACCCAGTATTAGCCCGGGGAGGACCCGTAAACGGCCAACCCCACGTCGGGTAATTTGCATTCGGGAATTTTACCTGGAACAATCGAATATACTGATATTACATGGTTTGCTCGTTCAACACTTTTCTAAAAGAAAGGTCTTATCACCAATCTTGCCCTTGATCCTTCTCTCTGGGACAATTGAAGAAGGTTCTGGAAAGGAGGAAACGCTCGATCCGTCCACCACCATGAGCAGATCGCTAAGTTTCCTGTTATATCTTAGCAATTATTTGATGAAATAAATCCCCACCAATTTTTGGATATCATGAAGTGTTCTAGTTCCCTAAAATGTCAAGATGATTTTTTTTTGTATTGCAAGGAAAAGAACTGGGAAAAAAAAATTTTAGAATTTTTTAGAAAATTAGAAACATTTTTTTCTTGGTCGATTCCAAAGGTTCATTATTGAAAATAATAAACCAAAACCAAGAATAGCCATGTGGGTACTCTATGAGGTTTCATGCGATGTGTAGAACATTGATATGGACGCCTTACATATTCAGAACATAGCCTTATTACATGCTTTGAGCCTTGTTAGCGAATTATCAAAAACAAACGAGGCTACTGCGATGACCCCAAAATTTTCAGAATGGACCTTTTTGAAAAATTTCTTTCTTGTAACATTCTGAAACGATCCCTAAAGTGTGTAAAAAAGGATTTCTTTGTAAATTCGCTAACTACTTCATGCTGCATGAATGGACTTTTCAATTCCCTAGGCTGCTGCACTAATGGATTTCGAAAATCCTTGAATGTATCAAATTTAGGTATAGCTTTTAAACTTTAAGCGCCGGTAATCTAAGGAAATGCTAACCCGAAACGAAGAATGAACGTCGAGAGACTGAGACCCCCTTAAAATCTAAATTTCCTCGCGTTTCAGAGCTGCGAGAAGAAAGTTGTGAAAGGTACATTCTTGATAACAATATTTTTATATTATAAATATTGTATGATTATTATAATATTAGCAATAAAGTAAGTAATAATAATGTTTAATATTAAATATTTAATTTTATAGTAGTAATGTTTTTTTATATTATTACTTACCGTGGTCGTCATTCCCATAATAACCACCAAAAATGCCAACATGAAAGTTGATAGTTTTGAATTAATCTTGATCATCATCTTCTCTCGAATGACACCTCAAAGACTCAGATTGAATGTAACGAAGATATCGAGCGCCAACCTATTTATATCAACCCGGATAACAACCATAGAACAATAAAACGCTGAAAAAATTGCACAATCACTTATTGTAATTGAAGAATTGGTTTCATGTTCTGAATGTCTACCGGAGTTCATAATTTTACGTGTATTTAAAATTTGAAAACCAATCAAGCTTTTGCCTATTAGAAGCTAAGGGAATACTTGAAATGTGAACGTTCCAACTTCAGACAAAATGACATATTTATTTGACAAATTTGTTTACAGGATCTCATAGAGGCCCTCAATGACCTTTCAAAGAACTTATCCTAGTTTTTCCTATTTAAATGTTCGAAGAAGATGAGAAGCAGCTGACAAGTTATCTCTCACCGGGGAAGTCACCAGGAACGCCAATTAGCAAGCTTTCAGATTTCAAACAGGTGAACAGGATCCATTTCCCTTTCGTTTTGGTTCGTCTTTCCAATGAGAATCGGTGTTTAAAGGATAAATCGGGTGTTTGAAGGATTCGCTGATGGTTTTATATTTCAACAGATCCAAATGCAAAAAAAATTGACGGGGTGAAAGAGTCGAGGGCGAAATATCCATAGTAAGAAAGATCCTAGAGAGAGACTATTCCCTCCCTACCAGCAATCCAAGATCAGCGTAATATACCTGTAATTTATGAACAATAAATTATTTCTCAAATTTTACACTTTTCAGGAATCAGGTGTTATTTCGTATATACCTGTGTATTACTAATGACTATATAATTTTTTATGGTTTTTGAGTATGAGGGGATACAATTTTGAGAGCAAATGCTGCAAATTTCGACCTGTGTCTGCTCTCTATCACAGCATCGCTTAACAATTAGAGAACTAGTCGATATTTCTCTTGGGCGCAGTCAAAAAGGGAGTGGCGCAGGGGTCACGATCAGTCCTGATGGGGCAACTCCCCCAAACCGAAATTAACTTTACTATATTGTTATTACAAATGTAATTCGTTTTGAACCCTTCATTATCTCTGGTGGAGCTTGACCAGCTTTCTCCACAGTCCCTCGCTCCTTCAAGATGATAATGAGGTTTTTGCGACTAACTAGCCCATAAATCCTTACGTTCGACTGTGGAAATGACATCTCGGCCTTTGACAGATGTTGGTGTTAAACTATCTTAAATTATTTCGTCATACTCGAAGAATGTTCATAGTGTAGTAATATTTTCTAGGCACACAAATTAACACTCAATTTCTAATACAGAACTGAATATTTTTATTCAAAATTTTCCTTTTGTTCCTTCAACATCAATAATCAAGTACCTACCTTGAACATGTGGAATTCTGATTCCTGGAGTGAACGTTTTCTCACTTCTCTTCTTCCTCATTGTAAGGGTTGAACCTGTCAAGTTGTACATCCCGAAGGTGCCTGTGCTGTTTTGAATGATGTATTTCAAATCATTCACAGCATTGAGGGTCGTACAGGGTCCTTCACAACTTCTTTAGCTTGGAGATCAGCCTCTGTCGTCGTTGTGGATTATAGAACAATACTTTATCTTCCTACAGATGCAGAAAGAGCGGGCAGCTTCACGCCATACTCTGCTTTTAGGCGTAGTCACTTGTGCGTATCCCCAAGAATCCTGATGAGGTTCTTCCGGAGCTCTTCAACGTTCTCAGGTTCTGCATTGTCGTGACTAAGCGTGTCTAACACATGGCACGCAACACAGCAACAGGTACAGGTAACAGCAATTCCCGGCCGAACATCAACCGAGCTGGAGAGTACCCGGTGCAGTGATGAACTAGCATTGACACTTGCTGGTGATCGTCACAGTTATTTGTTACTATTTTGTTACTACTGAGGACAAGGGATACCAGACGGTGCAATTTAGCTTTTCCTCTTGGTCATCAGCAGGGCTCTGATCGATATGCTCGATAAAATCCAGAGTCTGATCGAAAAACATCTGTATTATGCTCGATAGAACCCATTACATTATCTTAATATGCTAGAAAAACACAACTATTAACTGCAGAAACGAAAGTTAAACGAAAAAGCGACAACTGATCTTCATATATCTTCGAGCATAGTTATCAAATTGCATATATAATTGTATAAACAGGTTTCAGGTACGTGCGTATGAGGATTTTCAATTATTCACGCGAAAGTTTAAACAAATGTTAAGTAGGTATTAGACGTATCATCGGAATAGATCTGTGTTGTTTTGTACAACTAGATTTTTTTTTAATCGGTCAACAGAATCTTCATAGACGAAAACGATCTTTCAACGTCAACTGAAACGAGAGATAAATACTCGTACAAGAGAGATGCTGCTTCTTGTGCGCCACGCAGCATCCGCTCTCTAGCCCGGATTTCGAGCCGGCACGAACTCCAACTTCTTCCTCACAGTTTTTCCGGTCTCTCCAGGCCAAGATTTGGCTTTAGAAAAGAAGATACAGGAAACATCGAAAATGAGCTTCAAAAATCTAAAAACAACCTCACCTCTTCCATTTGCAATAGGATTTTCAAAGTAAAACAAGGAAGCCAAGATCCAAGTTTTCCATCAAGTCAATACAGGCTCAGCAAGCAGAGAAGCTCTGGATGGTTCATGGTGAAGGCAAGGACGAGAAAATAAGCTTTGACGATAATTTTCTTCATTGTTAAAATAACTTTATTGACGCTGAACCGTTTCGTGCAGCTCCTCAGCAACTCTGTGCATTGCATGGTCAAGACAAGAAGTAACAAGCAACACCTTCGGATTCCAGACATTCTTCTTATTCCAGACGAGTCTCTCTTTCAATATTTGCACAAGGTATACATTAGGACTGGAAGATGGAGCTCCTCTTCCTCTTCCAGGAAGGGAATGAAGTGAACCGCCTACACCAAACGGGATAACAGAGCTGAAACCAGTCGTCCTCAACCGAGCTTCGTCCATCGACATTCCCATGATCCCTTCTACTATATTATGACTTCCTTTTATTATAATAAATTGTACTATAATGAAAAAAAACAATTTGAAGTAAAACAAACTTTTAGAGTGGAACCAGTAGAATATGCATTTATATTATTTCCGTCAAGATATTCAAATATGATCGAATCCGAGCCCTAGTCTTCACGCTGAGGATGCAGACGATAGCACGGGTGGCTGCTCCTTGAAATCATAGGGAGCAAACGGTTTGTACTACAGAGCTCTGGGTGGTCTCATTCGATTCCAAAAATTCAATACTATCTTAAATTGGAAAAATCAATACCGTTATAAGTATCTCAATTTTTTTGAGTTGGGGCGTTTTCAAAATTTCAGCCCTTATTTTTCACCCCTTAAAATTGACTGACATTAGCCAAAAGCTTCGGGGTACAACTACACCCAAAATAAAGCCCATATACCAAATTTCTTCAAAATCGGAAAATCGTCGCGTATGGCGGTCGGCCGGCCAAATTTGTATTCGATTTTTGGATTCTACGTTCTTTGAAACGAAAACCAACTAATTTTGAAGGAGAGGAGGGGTTACAATTTTTATCTTGGTCGATTCCAAAGGTACATTATTAAAATAATAAAAAAGATTAAAAAAAACCTTTCCTTCTAAGCTTCTCCCTCAGTCAGAGACTCTTCCGGGGTACAACGTAACTACTAATGACGTGATTCACCAGATAATATGGTTGGCTATCAGAATGTCAATGTTATAAAGGACATCAAAGACCAGGTAATATACTTTTGTAGAATACAAGCAAACCCTTATTATTTAAATAATACTCACACAATGCACTGAGATTTCGACACAATATACACCATTTCTGGCTCGCTGTTACAGTTTTTGGCCCTTGAAGGCTAAAATTTGGAAAAAATGTCATAAAAAATTCGTTTTGTTGCCTCACTATTGACGACAAGGAAGCCTTTTATTAGAAAAATGCTTGCATACGAGTCTGCAACACATTGGGACATTTTCAAGTCAACCACTAAACAACAAGTTTGTTGACAACACTACGCATCAAAGTTTTCGTGACGATTTTTCAGTTCATGTGCCAAAGCAAAATGTAAGGTTGTTGATTGTTCTCTACGCAACACTGTGAGTCTATTTTATTTATTGGTCGCGTGAGCAAGATTTGCTTAGTTTTCGTGACGACTTTTCAGTTCATGTGCCAAAGCAAAGACATGAAAATGTCAATAATTAATCATTATCAAGATTTGACAGTAATATTGATATCGAATCCTTAACTACCTTCACTCAGATTGTGACATCAATAACTTGGAAACAACAACGTTGATTGATGATCTTGGCCAAATGAGCCAATTTAAATTCAATCAAGGTGAGTTCATGGGTTCATCAGCTATCAGCTAGAGCACGACCTTAAATCCGGTACTTACCTCAAACTAACAAAAAATCGTTACCAAACGCCCCGTGATCGATTACAACTCAGATCATTACATTGCGATTTTCATCAGTCGAATATTGATTAACATAATCGTTCCATTGTTCTGGTAGTAATTCGTTGCCCAGACTCATGATGTGTGGTTATGTTATATAAAAGGGGTTTGTCCCGATGGGGCTGGTAGGTATTTGCAAGTGATAGTAGATACGCTTGATAATGATTCGCTTAATCTTTGATGCTATGATGAGTACTCGTGCTCAGATTGATGCGTTCTGTCTGTGTTATTACAGCTAGATCCGCGGGGTCTGCAAGAAAAATAGCAGAGCGATTGAAGATACTACAACAATTTCCGCGTGCAAATTACGTAAACGTTATTGCAAGGTGATCTGATACCCTTTCGCTTCCTCTCTACCGAAGTTAGGGAAGTTCTTTTTTTCGCGTCTTAATCTCAAATCACGATTTTTAAATATAACCGTAAGATAATCAACCAAACGCTGGTTATATTGAGAAAAACGCTGCGAATTATTACTCAACGGTTCTATTTCTTTATATATAAATCGTCACAGCACGAAGAAACGATAAAAAAGCATCATTTTATCAGGTTAAATTCAATCTAAGTGCGTAAATTCCGTATTCTAGCGAGCTAACTGTGAACTAAAACCTTCTAATAATATTTCCCTTTGGTTTATTATTTTCAGTGATGAAAATTGTTTCCTTATTGCTTCCGAGTCTACCAAGGTGGCGGAAGCTTTGTTTTCACTTTTCAAGGACGAAAAAAAAGTTCTCCAAAATCAAAATTTTCACTCGCGTTTTGCGTTTTAGACCATTCCGAACAATTTTGGTTCCGTGTCTGTCTGTGTGTCTGTCATGAATTCCTTGTAACGCGCATAACTATACGAAGTTATTGCCCGATTTCGATGAAATTTTCAGGGATTGTGCGGGTTGGTGTGTAGACTGTCCTCTATGAAAATCATTATCCTTGAACTGATAGAAGCGACTGGGCATGCGCAAACGTGAATTCCTTGTAACGGCCATAACTTCTACATTTTCCATCCGATTCCGATGAAATTTTCAGGGATGTTACAGATTAGTGTTTAGATGGGCCCCTACGAAAATCATCATCCTCGGACTGATAGAAGCGACTGCGCATGCGCAAACGTGAGTTTCCTTGTAACGGCCATAACTTCTACATTTTCCATCTGATTTCGATGAAATTTTCAGGGATTGTGCGGGTTGGTGTGTAGACGGTCCCCTATGAAAATCATTATCCTTAGACTGATAGAAGCGACTGCGCATGCGCAAACGTGAATTTCCTTGTAACGGCCGTAACTTCCACATTTTCTATCCGATTTCGATGAAATTTTCAGGGATGTTACAGATGGTCCCCTATGAAAATCATCACCCCCGGATTGATAGTAGCCGATGTGCATGCGCGAACGTGAATTGCTTGTAACAGCCGTAACAGTCGCGCGTGACTTGAGGATCTCAAACCCAATCCAATCCCTTTATAGGACAGTGAGCAATGCTCTGGACTCCCACCTAGGAGTCCCAGGTTCAACTCCCAGTCAAGCTAAGAAATTTTTTGATCCAATCACTACCGCACTTACATTTTTCGTCCGAATTTGATGAAATTTTCTAGGATTGTCCAGATTAGCGTGTAGATGGTCCCCTATGAGGGTAGTGAAAGGTACGTAGAGATTGGTGTTTTCAGATTAACTACTATGCAACGGATTATCTATATAATCGGGTTATGGATACGAGGAAGCTATGTGCCACACCCACTTGGCCGACTTTTTTTCCTTATTTCTTCCGAATAAACTTGATTGTGAAGGTCATCATGTAGCAGGTAGTCGGTACCTACGGTTGGTACCAGCAACCGTACATGCAGCAGACAGGCAGCTTGGACATGGAGCAGATGGCGGGCTAAGATAAGAAAGTATGATAGAAATGATTTACGGCAAGCAGTGTCGGAGCTAAAAGGAGTGGCACCCAACAACATCAGGGTGATGGCTGCAAACTTATCATGGCGCGGGGTGTGGTGCGGGAAAAGTGCCACGGAGTTGCGTGAGTTGGGCATCTCAGTAGGCGTACTCCGTGGTATCACCACCCGTGTCCTGCTCGGCTCATATTTGAACTGGTGGTCGTTTTATAGAGGCACTTCCCTTCATCCCTCTCTCCCACCCCCACCTTCCTCATCATCCCTCATCCCTAGGGCCGGCCTCGGGTGAGTCCTGGGCGTCCTCCCCATTATTTAATTATTTATTTATTTTTTTTATTTTATGGCGTGCCCCCTCCGTCAAAAAAGACATTTTGTCTTTGAGGGGAGTTAGAAAAAAAAAAAAAAAAAAGAAAAAAAAAGTCTGCCATGTGGGTGTGGCACATAGGTTCCTCGTATCCATAACCCGATTGTATAGATCTCTATAAATCTAGATATATCTATAGATCTTGTATAGATCTCAAAACATCAATCTCTAAGTACCTTCCACTACCCTCATAGGGGACCATCTACACGCTAATCTGAACAATCCGTCGAAATCGGATGGAAAATGTAGAAGTTATGGCTGTTACAAGGAATTCAAGTTTGCGCATGCGCAGCAACTACTATTGGTCTGGAGAGATGATTTTCTAGGAGACCATCTACACGGCAATCTGAACAAACCCAGAAAATGTCGTCAAATTCAGATGAAATATGTAAGTGTTATGACTGTTACAAGGATTTTATGTTTGCGCATGCGCAGCTGTACATTTTAAGGCCTTGATTTTCATTGAGGACCGTCTACAACCTAGTCCACATAATCCCTGAACATTTCATCGAAATCGGATGAAAAATGTGGAAGATATGGGGATGTTACTAGGAATTCGCGCGTGCGCAGCGGCTACTATCAGTCCGGGGGTGATGATTTTCATATGGGACCGTCTACACGCCAACCCGCACAATCCCTGAAAATGTCATCGAAGTCGGACGATACGAAGTATTGTCCGGCAACCTGATGCCGGTTGCAAGGATTTCATGACAGACAGACAGACAGACAGACACGGAACCAAAATTGTTCAGAAAGGTCTGAAACGTAAAACGCGAGTGACAATTTTGATTTTGAAGAACTTTTTTTACGACCATGAAAAGTAAACAGAACTTCCGCTACCTTGGTGGACTCGGAAGCAATAGTGACAAAGATGTGATCTTTGCAGACGAGTGATCTATACAGGAAAGTAACAAACCTTTGTGAAACAATTTGCGAAGATGACGCACGGCAAGTCTGAAGGCCTCGTTGACAGTTTCGATGGTGGAGTCGCTCATTTTGAAAATATTGTGGCGCGTTGACTGTATTTCTCAACACGGTATTTCGAAATATTTGGATGATTTCTCGATTGATTGAGCCGTACACTTTTGTTTTAGATTCAGGTAAGCGATGAAAACCCAGTTATGTAATATGTAAGTAATTATTCCATTAAAATTACTTTCATTTTTGTAAGTTTTTTATCATTTTGGTTTATTATTTTCAATAATAAGCCTTTGGAATCGAGCAAGAAAAAAATTTTAACCCCCCCTCAAAATTTGATGTTTTACGTTTCAAGGTACGTAGAATACGAAAATCGAATAAAAAAATTTCCGTCCGTCCGTCCGCCGTACGCCGTCCGCTTTTCTTAGCAACACTGGACCGATTTGGTTCAAATTTGGTATATGGCCTTCATTTGGGGTCCAGTTGTGCCGCGAAGCTTTTGGTTGATGTAGGTCACTTCTAAGGGGTGAAAATTAAGGGTTGAAGTTTTCAAGAGTGCCATAGCTCGAAAACTCTCGAAATAAAGGTATCGTTTTTTCACCAATTTTAAATAGTATTTAATTTTTTAAAAATTTTGAGACCACCCGGGGCTCTGTAGGACAAATTTCTTCGATTTGTATACAGTTTTGCCTTCTGCGTAACAAGTAATCAAATTTCCATATGAAGCTTTCTATTTTTCCAATCGAGTGTGAAGCGTTTTTGAAGCGTTCTTTCTAATAAACTTGATTGTGAAGGTGTGAAGCCAGTAAGGTGTACCTAGCTGGTAGGTAAAAACGCTGCAAATCATTGCTCAAAGGTTTATTATTTTCTTTATAGATCATCCTTCTGTATAGATCACTGGTTCTCCATCAATAGCACCTACCACCATCTGTATTCTCCCTTGACCTTCCCTCTCAAATTTCAGCTCCTGCGTTCAATAGGATTGAAAATGGCTTCGGAGCTCACTCAGCTGATCAGTGATCAGAAGAGTGAAGAAGATCTCCTCGAATGCTGGAGACGCCTGGAAGAGCACTTCCATTCAATAGGATTGAAAATGGCTTTCGAGCTCACTCAGCTGATCAGTGATGTGAGGAGTGAAGAAGATCTCCTCGAATGCTGGAGACGCCTGGAAGAGCACTTCCATTCAATAGCATTGAAATGGCTTCGGAGCTCACTCAGCTGATCAGTGATCTGATCAGTGAGCAATGATTTGCAGCGTTTTTTACCTACAAACATTGTTTTTACCTACCAATTTTTTTTTACCTACCAACTATTGGTAGGTACTACCTACCACACTATAATGGCTTCACACCTTCACAATCAAGTTTATTAGAAAGAACTAAACGCTTCACACTCGATTCGAAAAATAGAAAGCTTGATATGGAAATTTGATTACTGGTTACGCAGAAGGCAAAACTGTATACAAATCGAAGAAATGAACAGCGAACGCATTTCAGTCAGATAAAATTTGAACGGCGATTAGACCTCTTTTGCGATTCACACTCATGATTCTGTTTTATCGAAGGAAAACCTTCAAATACTCGTAGGGACCGAACGGTTTGTCCTACAGAGCTCCGGGTGGTCTCAAAAATTTTTAAAAATTCTGTACTATTTTAAATTGGTGAAAAAACGATACCTTTATTTCAAAAGTTTTCGAGCTAGGGCACTCTTGAAAATTTCAACCCTTAATTTTCACCCCTTAGAAGTGACCTACATCAACCAAAAGCTTCGCGGCACAACTAGACCCCAAATGGAGCCCATATACCAAATTTGAACCAAATCGGTCCAGTGTTGCTAAGAAAAGTGCCGCGTACGGCGGACGGCGGACGGCGTACGGCGTACGGCGTACGGCGGACGGACGGAAATTTTTTTATTCGATTTTCGGATTCTACGTACCTTGAAACGTAAAACATCAAATTTTGAGGGGGGGTTAAAATTTTTTTTTTCTTGCTCGATTCCAAAGGCTTATTATTGAAAATAATAAACCAAAAAAGTTGGTAGGTAAAAAAAATGTTGGTGGGTAAAAAACGCTGCAAATCATTGCTCAAAGGCTTCAGATCACTGATCAGCTGAGTGAGCTCCGAAGCCACTTTCAATCCTATTGAATGGAAGTGCTCTTCCAGGCGTCTCCAGCATTCGAGGAGATCTTCTTCACTCTTCAGATCACTGATCAGCTGAGTGAGCTCCAAAGCCATTTTTACTCCTATTGAATGGAAGTGCTCTTCCAGGCGTCTCCAGCATTCGAGGAGATCTTCTTCACTCTTCAGATCGCTGATCAGCTGAGTGAGCTCCAAAACCATTTTTACTCCTATTGAATGGAAGTGCTCTTCCAGGCGTCTCCAGCATTCGAGGAGATCTTCTTCACTCTTCAGATCACTGATCAGCTGAGTGAGCTCCGAAGCCATTTTCAATCCTATTGAACGCAGGAAGCTGAAATTTGAGAGGGAAGGTCAAGGGAGAATACAGATGGTGGTAGGTGCTATTGATGGAGAACCAGTGATCTATATAGAAGGGTGATCTATACAGAAAATAATAAACCTTTGAGCAATGATTCGCAGCGTTTTTAATTCCGGTATAAGACAATAAAGATACTGCATCTATCATTATTATTCAGTTGAAGGTATGGTTAAGAAAAGGAACGATGGTGTTGCAATTTCTTGTAGAAAGTTTTTTGATATGGATATGTCTTAGTTCTGGGGGTCACTCCAAAATTGTCGACACACAAAACAATGCAACGTTTTTTTCTGATGATCAACGTTGATTTTTTGAGAGGCATGGTCAATAGATACATACTTCTATACATCATCAAACTTGATGATCACTGATCAGCTGAGTGAGCTCCAAGGCTATTTCCTCTCCTGTTGAACGCAGGAATCTGAAATTTGAGAGGGCGGGTCAATGGAGAATGCTGAAGGCGCCTGAGTGGTCACTGATCAGCTGAGTGAGCTCATCATTTAAATTGCCATCATAAGACATATCCATGTACAGATGTATCTGCATGCAGTGTAGATACTCGTTTCTTTAAAGTAAATCTTCCGATTTTTACACGATTCTTGGTTTTTTCGATTTATAGTATAGCATACTACATAATATATGCACCGGGTATACTTTGAAGATGTTAATAGTCCATATTCACGTTCTACTTGTCTCCAGAAACTCATAGAGTACCCACATGGCTATTGTTGGTTTTTTTCGATTTTCAGTATACCTACCATACCAATGTAATGTAACATGCAAGTAATTATTCCATTAAAATTACTTTAATTTTTGTTAGTTTTTTTTATTATTTTGCAATTCCGGTATAAAACAATAAAGAGACTGCATCGAAAGAAGACTTGATTTATCGAGATAGAAGAAAGAGGATCTTAACATAGAGTAGGCAGTTCCAAAGGTCGGACACGAAGGAGTGGTTGGAACGAGGTCTGGTTAGTAGACAAATACACAGTTTCACAGAAAATCATTTATTCAAAGGTTTCGTAAAATCACATCATTTAGATGAAGTCTCACTCAAGTTTACCTTCCCCCGGAGTCTTGTTATGATGTTTAACGACGGTTTTCAATACTTCATCTAGTCAATCCTTTTGATCACGAAACGGCCCGCTACCATATTCTACCCAGTATTAGCCCGGGGAAAACCCTTGGGAGGCCAGGCCCACGTCGGGTAATTTGCATTCGGGAATTTTACCTGGAACAATCGAATATACTGATATTACATGGTTTGCTCGTTCAACACTTTTCTAAAAGAAAGGTCTTATCACCAATCTTGCCCTTGATCCTTCTCTCTGGGACAATTGAAGAAGGTTCTGGAAAGGAGGAAACGCTCGATCCGTCCACCACCAGGAGCAGATCGCTAAGTTTCCTGTTATATCTTAGCAATTATTTGATGAAATAAATCCCTACCAATTTTTGGATTCATTGACCCTAAAATGTAAAGATGATTTTGACGTGATAACGTCTTATAAATTGGTTTACCGGGACACTTCAAGAAACTGCGTTACGCTCCGCTCACGGAGGGGGTGCAGCTCGGCGCTCCCTAAAGGCGGGCGGCCCCTCCCCCTCCCCCGCGCTCTCAAAAGCGGGAGCGCCCCGCCCCCCTTCCCTGGCACTCACTCCCCCCCCCCACCCATGGGAAATACCTACTACCTACGGGAAATACCTACTCTGTGCAACTTGACAAAGAATTTTATTTTATCCTTCTTCCTACTATACGAATGAATATTAACATTAAAATTATTTTACCACTCAAAGTCGTTGTCACGTAAAACTTTCGCCCGTATACCGACTTTACAGGCAACAACACAGGGTTTTTTTTTTTTTTTCCTACTGTATTGCAAGGAATAGAACTGGGGAACCTGGGGGTTCCCTTTGGCCTGGTGGGGAATACTTCGATTTTTTCCAAGTTGCTCTACATCAACACTTTTTTCACGTTTTTCAGTGTCATTCTTACTTTTTGAAATTGATCTGTCACTATTTCTTACTACCACAAGATCATTTCCTATGAAATAATATTTCACAGGTATTCCTTCAATTGTTTAGGTGAATTGCTTTATCCACAGCCCACTCGAAACAGTAATTATTTGAGGTTGTGCAATTTCTGTAGTAAAGTTTTGTTCAAAATGAGACTGATAATAATGGTGATACGGTTCAAAATTCTTATCAAATCGTAAATATGTGATAGTATGATTTTGGTTTATTATTTTCAATAATGAACCTTTGGAATCGACCAAGAAAAAAAATTTTAACACCCCCTCAAAATTTGATGGTTTACGTTTCAAGGTACGTAGAATCCAAAAATTGAATAAAAATTTGGCCGTCCGTCCGCTGTCCGCCGTATGCGGCACTTTTGCCACTTAGCATTGACCGATTTTGATGAAATTTGGTATGTAGGCTCCATTTGGGGTCTAGTTGTGCCCCGAAGATTTTGGTTGATGTAGGTCACTTCTAAGGGTTCCAGAATCAATTTTGAAATTTTCAAAACGCCCTAATTCAAAAAAATTTGATATAAAGGTATTGTTTTTCCTTCAATTTAAGATTCTATAGAATTTTTAGAGTGTTTTGAGACCACCCGGAGCTCTGTAGGACAAACCGTTCGCTCACTACGAGAATTTAAAGTTTGGACGTACGATAAATCAGAAACACGAGCGTGAATCGCAAAAGAGGACTAATCTCCGTTCCAATTAAGCTGACCGAAATGCGATAGATGTTTTTCTTCATGTTGGATGGTTTGTTGCTTTGCAGACGAGTGATCAATATAGAAAAATAAAAAATAATAAACCATTGTGTAATAATTTGCAGCGTTTTGGGTGATTTCCGCTGTGTAAGTCAGAAAATCGTCTATTCGCGTATTTTGAGGTATTTATTGGTTGTTGAATCATTATTACCTTCGGGAATATCCCCAGTTCTCTGTAGCCATCAGGCCAAAGGGAACCTAAGTTCCCCAATCCCATAAAAACTATATAATTTCTACTAATTAAATTAGTGTTAGGGCATAGTAAGTCTATTTTGAGCATAAAATGCTATTCAAAAGAAAAAAATATCAATGGCATCAAGGTGTGAACTTTTAAACGCTAGGAGAGAACAAACGTTGATCGATCAATTGGACGATTTGCAACGTCGTATGAGACCGACCAGAGCTCTTCAGACAAGAGCTTGTTTTAAATTTAGACAGTGGACACCTATGAGATGATGTCCACAAATGAATTTCGGCCCCTGGAGGCAAAAACGATTTTGGAACAAAATTCTGGAATAATTGAGCTCCAAAATATTGGATAGAGACCACAATGATTACGCAAAGAACGCGATTCTTCCACTGGTCAATATTGACATTCTAATTTATATATTTACAATATTATAATATAATATTAGATTAGATTAATATTAGATTAATATTAATATTAGATTATAATAATATTATATATATATAACAATTAGATATATTATATCTAATTTACAATATTTTTATAATATAAACATTGTATGATTATTACAATATTAGCAATAAAGTAAGTAATAATAATGTTTAACATTAAATATTTAATTTTATAGTAGTAATATTTTTACTGTTATTACTTACCGTGGTCGTCATTCCCATAATAACCACCAAAAATGCCAACATGAAAGTTGATAGTTTTGAATTAATCTTGATCATCATCTTCTCTCGAATGACACCTCAAAGACTCAGATTGAATGTGACGAAAATATCGAGCGCCAACCTATTTATATCAACCCGGATAACAACCATAGAACAATAAAACGCTGAAAAAATTGCACACTCACTTGTTGTAATTGAAGAATTGGTTCCATGTTCTGAATGTCTACCGGAGTTCATCATTTTCTTTCTTTGGAAAGGAAGTTCTTTTTTTCACATCTTAATCTAAAATCATAATCAACCAAACGCTGGTTATAATGAGAAGAACGCCGTAAATTAATACTCGACGGTTCTATTTCTTTATATAAATCGTCATAAAACGAAGAAATGAGAAAAAAATCATTTTTTTAAATCGAAGTGCTTAAATGTCGTATTCCAGCGAGGTAACTGTGAACCTTCTGATAATTTTTCCCTTTTTTTGAAAGATTTTATTGCACTAAGTAATACGTATTATATATTATTATGTATTATATTTATTATATTATATATTTATTCATCATTTTTGAAATTAGGATAAGATACTCCAATACCAGGTTTTCCTGAGTTTTGTTCACTTTCACACTTCTCTAAGCTCTTCTACATTGTCTTATTTGTAGATGTCGATAGGTTTTGTACCTTCAAGTCTTCGTGTGATTTAACTTGTTTCAAGGAGACGGACAGCTTCCTCATTGACATGAAATGTTAGCCGGTGAAGATGACGCACGGCAAGTCTGATGGCCTCGTTGACAGTTTCGATTTGTAGCTCATGGTGGAGACGCTCAATTTGAAAATACCATGGCACGTTGACTGTAGTTCCCAACACAGTATTTTGAAATATTTGGATGATTTCTCGATTTGAATAAACCGTACAGTTTATTCTAGATCCCCATTCCACCCATACATTGTTCGGAATCTGAGTACAAGTTCTTCCTTCTTCTTCTTCTTGAGGTCGGCTTTCCACATCTTGCGTCATACCAAGATACTTGGCCTTATTGGTGTTCCTTCAATGATGATCACTCAAATCGCGGCCACCCACTTGATTTTCCATTTAATTTCTCAATCAACTCTCAAGTCCTCTAGATACAGTTACATTTCCAATTCTTGAAAAAAAAATGAAGAAAAATATTACCTTTATATTTAATGTTTGAGCAAGGGCGTTAACAAAGGGGAAGGTTTAACTTTTTTTCTAGCTCGATTCCAAAGGTCTATCATTCAAAATAATGGGTATGGGCAATACGTACAGCTTCCTCACTACAGAACGATGATGCATTTATAAAATTATATGAGCCAGGACATAATATATCTCGGGATCTAAACTCGCGACTGAGAAAATCTGGATAACCTACCGAATGTGCACAAGCTGGCTACTAGTTCACGCCTCTTCATCAACACAGAACAAAGAAGAACAAGCGGGCAGCATGGAAGTAAGAATGAAGAATACTTCCATACGCGTCGAGGGCTAATGACAGCGGAGAGGCGAGGGAAAAGGATTGGAGGGAACGCGTATGATTATTCTGTTATGTAACTTGGTAGCTTGCTTGTGAATAAAGCAATTTTGTCGAGTTTACAAGTGGTTTTATGCTCTTTCAACTTTCTAGAAGTCATATTTCTACATATCTAATTAGTTGGAAATTTGTACTCAAAACGTAAGGATGA
This sequence comes from Apolygus lucorum, assembly GCA_009739505.2. Classification (NCBI taxonomy): domain Eukaryota; kingdom Metazoa; phylum Arthropoda; class Insecta; order Hemiptera; family Miridae; genus Apolygus; species Apolygus lucorum. The sequence goes on from CM019177.2 coordinate 64,818,426, forward strand.
CTAAATTCGTTCATTCTTTTCATGAAAATCTCAAGGTTAATAATTATATCGCAGAATGCACCCGCACCTAGCTTTGTAGACGCCACCGAGGTTCTGTTCTGTGAGACTACATTTCAAGGAAAGTGGATCTTTTTTTCTATCCATCGATCGGATAGTACTGGTTCCCTTCAAGAATATTGTATCAAATGATGTCGTACAGAATTTCAATGCTTCCCAATGTGCAACGTATGCCTATGTGATTCGCTTAGTCATAAACACCTTTTGTCCTTTCAGTCACGGTAGGCAGAGAACTTCCAGAGCGAACCGCTTGTGGTGCTGCTCGAGCGTTTTTATTCAATTGTTATCTCACACGGTCATCGCTCCATATTCAAATGGAAGATGACGAAAGATGATGAGCTATGTTGAAACTCGCCTACCATTGTCCCTTTACATCCATCCAAATAAAAGGTAGGAACTTCTTCAAGCATGTCATAAAACGCGATTGCAGGAATCCTCACGATATCTGGATTCTAACCATTACGACTTTGTGTGGTTATTATTCCGAAAAAACGCAGATGGAAATTTCGTATTCGTGGAGTAGGTAAAACAAACTTGGGTAATTTTCACTTATACATTTTGCATTTCAAACCTTTTTGTTTTGTACACTTAATTTAGTCGAGGTTTTATGGGATTTAGAACAACTGAAAGGCCAGTAGACGGATTTTGTGAAATAATGTATTCAGATTTTAAGTGGTTAGCTATGTACAAGTAAACCTGAATATCCAGTATGATACATTCTGTTTCGTGGTTAGAGCGTTTGACGGCAGTTTTCAAAGGAAAAGTACAACAAAATAATGAACCTATGCACAGTCATGTGCTACCTAAATAACTTAATGAAATTTGGTATTTGGTAGTTTCGGATTAGTAGAAGTTTATTACCCTAGAATTCACTAGAATTCTAGCTAGTGTCAACTTAGTTCAAGAAGTGTCTTTTTGGTATTTCAATGAGCAGTGTGAACGTTACAGCTTATCAATAACTTCTCCTCTATTAACTTGTCTCTGTTCCACTTAGTGCACTGAAATTTCGTCAGATTTTTAAAAACCTCTGGAAGTGATTGAAAGTCAGATCAGCTGTAAACCTCCCTTAGGGTACCGAAATTTTGTACATAGTCTACGGGACACCACTGGAAGTGATTATGGGTAGTTGAGACAGCTGAGAGAACAACCAGAGCACTGAACTGGGATTTTATCCTTCTCAAAAATAAGTACAAAAACGCTGCAAATCATTGCTCAAAGGTTTATTATTTTATGTATAGATCATCCTTCTGTATAGATCACTGGTTCTCCATCAATAGCACCTACCACCATCTGTATTCTCCCTTGACCTTCCCTCTCAAATTTCAGCTCCTGCGTTCAGTAGGATTGAAAATGGCTTCGGAGCTCACTCAGCTGATCAGTGATCAGAAGAGTGAAGAAGATCTCCTCGAATGCTGGAGACGCCTGGAAGAGCACCTCCATTCAATAGGATTGAAAATGGCTTCGGAGCTCACTCAGCTGATCAGTGATGTGAGGAGTGAAGAAGATCTCCTCGAATGCTGGAGACGCCTGGAAGAGCACCTCCATTCAATAGGATTGAAAATGGCTTCGGAGCTCACTCAGCTGATCAGTGATGTGAGGAGTGAAGAAGATCTTCTCGAATGCTGGAGACGCCTGGAAGAGCACCTCCATTCAATAGGATTGAAAATGGCTTCGGAGCTCACTCAGCTGATCAGTGATGTGAGGAGTGAAGAAGATCTCCTCGAATGCTGGAGACGCCTGGAAGAGCACTTCCATTCAATAGCATTGAAAATGGCTTCGGAGCTCACTCAGCTGATCAGTGATCTGATCAGTGAGCAATGATTTGCAGCGTTTTTTACCTACAAACATTGTTTTACCTACCAATTTTTTTTTACCTACCAACTATTGGTAGGTACTACCTACCACACTATAATGGCTTCACACCTTCACAATCAAGTTTATTAGAAAGAACTAAACGCTTCACACTCGATTCGAAAAATAGAAAGCTTGATATGGAAATTTGATTACTGGTTACGCAGAAGGCAAAACTGAATACAACTCGAAGAAATGAACAGCGATCGCATTTTAGTCAGATAAAATTTGAACGGCGATTAGACCTCTTTTGCGATTCACACTCATGATTCTGTTTTATCGAAGGAAAACCTTCAAATACTCGTAGGGACCGAACGGTTTGTCCTACAGAGCTCCGGGTGGTCTCAAAATTTTTTAAAAATTCTGTACTATTTAAAATTGGTGAAAAAACGATACCTTTATTTCGAGAGTTTTCGAGCTAGGGCACTCTAGAAAATTTCAACCCTTAATTTTCACCCCTTAGAAGTGACCTACATCAACCAAAAGCTTCGCGGCACAACTAGACCCCAAATGGAGCCCATATACCAAATTTGAACCAAATCGGTCCAGTGTTGCTAAGAAAAGTGCCGCGTACGGCGGACGGCGGACGGCGGACGGCGTACGGCGTACGGCGGACGGACGGAAATTTTTTTATTCGATTTTCGGATTCTACGTACCTTGAAACTTAAAACATCAAATTTTGAGGGGGGGTTAATTTTTTTTTTTTCTTGCTCGATTCCAAAGGCTTATTATTGAAAATAATAAACCAAAAGTCGGATCCCTTGAGAAAAAGCGCTGGGGGGGGGGGGTATTCCAACAAGTCCTTAGAGAACACTGAAAACAAAGGAAAAATCCCATTCGTGCAGCATGAGAGGATTAGCTAATTTTCAGAATCCAAATTTTTTCTTCGAAAACCTCAATTCCTTTTGTCACCTCGAATTCAATTATCAGTTGTTGATTTTTTTTTCAATTTTTGATACCGTATAATAGTGTTCTACTCGTCTCACCGAACTCATGGAGTAACTACCAAGAGGGACCGAGTCGGCTTGGTTTTGCTTCCGACAGAAACTTCTCTTCTTTCACCAAATTTTCGAAAAATATTTTTTCATTTTCAGGGCTCAAAGGATGTGTTAGGGTTTCAACAACAAACCATGGTCGAAGATAATGATGCGAGAACCAGGAATAACTACTATATTTGTAAATGGTTTCGAGAAAATATACTATTGTAAAACTAAAATAAATTGGAGAAACAAAATAACAATAACATCAGGCAAAAATATGCATTAAGTAGAAATATATCTATTTACAAGTAACAATTTACATTTACGAGGAAGGATATTCAGACAAAACCACTTTCCTGGGAGTAAGTACATGGATAGATAGATAAAAACATGTTTATCTACGAACAAGACAGTACAGAATGACATCAATTATCCAGTACAGTACAGAAAGGCCATCTTGATGATTTCTACATAATGTATGTCACTCGAAAAAGGGTTAACATGATACGCTTTGGTCATTGCGACCATCAGCGGGTGATCCGTTTGTCAAATTTCTATCTTCATGTTGAATAATATTATCTATACAGGGTGTAAGCCTAACTGGTCTGTCATACTGTACGAGTCGATTCTACAACTAATTTGTAACAAAAAATCTCTCTTAGCAATTTTTCTAAAGGCTACGTTTCCGAGTTATTTCAATTTTAAACTTTTTTTTCGTGATTTAGATTTTACGTAATTAAATCGATCAGTACCTACTCCTTTATTTTGCTGTTTAAATTACAATTTGATGATACCGTTGGAAAGAGCATTTCCTATCAGTTAGATGCCCTAAATGTTTTTGAGTCGAAGTTTGAGACATGAAAAAGCCCTCTGAAAAGAAAACTACGTAATTTGGGAAACCTCAATCGCAAATTGAACTACGAGAACCAATATTTTTTCAAGATTCAAGAAGAGTAAAAACTGCGCCATAATCTCAGCTTTTCAACGGTATAATCAAAAAATAGTTTACAACTAATGTATGGGAGAAATTTGTGATTGAAGGCGGAAAAACGTGCCTTAAATCAGCGCTCCGGCCTCTTGTTTCCTACTTCCCGCCCACTTCACCGTCCGACCCCTCAAATCGTCTAGCGGGAGCGCTGATTTCGTTGAAAAAATTCACGTTTTTCGGCGATTAAACACAAATTTTTCCCCCTCTTCACAATTTGTAACAAAAATATATATCTTTAAAACTAAACAAATTCGCGAAAAACGAAGGACTTGTGCGAGAAGAATCGAGGACAGTAAACAAAAATATAACTCTAAGTTGTTAACAATTTCAAAATCATGGGGAGCATGAACAAGGGCCAGCGTTGCATCAATTTATTATTAATAATAATTATAATAATAATAATAATAATTATTATTATTATTATAATTATTATTATAAATAATAATAATAATAATAATTATTATTATTATTATAGTTGAATTCCGCGATTAAGAACGTCCTATAGCGCCAGGCCTCGCGGAATTATGAGCAGAGAGCCGACCAGTCAGGGCCGTTCAGAATTTTCTCGTCAGCACCACCCGCCCGCAGCGTTTGAGCCGAACATACCCAAATATTGGGCATGTAGCGAGGAAGTGCTCAGTTATCACCAGAGCCTCGTACTGTAACACAGCCCTGATATATATGTAGCATTTCCAAGTCAAATTCAACCTTTTCACCATTATTAGGGAAATTACGAAAAATGCGCAGTCCTAAGCGTAGTACCAAATCCTTGTCTGTGATTAGGGACTGAGCTGAAAACAATACTCCAGCGCATTAGGTACCTACATAAAACAAAATCATGTTTTATTTTTTTAAATCAACAAAAAATATAATTTAAAAAAATCAAAATTTCTCTGAAAGAAAAGCTTTTATAATTTCTTTACATAATTAATATTTTAAAAGTCTTAAAATTAAAAATCTTACTTGTAGAAAGTCTATCTTCAATTTTTTTCACTTACGAAAAAATGGCGAAAGAGTCTTTTGAAAATTTGAGTCAATAGAATAATATTTTTCAAACTGCTTCTAGGAAAAAGTTGAATTTGACTTGGAAATGCTATAAATTATATTTTTGTTCTGTTCTCCTGCTGTAGTCATTTTATTGGTTATATTTTTTGTTGATTTCTACCTAGGTACTGCGTTTGGAGTATTGTTTTCAGCCCAGTCCCTAATCACAGACAAGCATTTGATACTACATTTAGGGCTTGTTCGTATTTTTCGTAATTTCCCTAATGATAGTGAAAAGGTTGAATTTGACTTGGATAAGGTTGAATTTGTTTTGGAAAAGGATGAATTAGTTTTGGAAATGGTTGAATTTGATTTAGAAAAGGTTGAATTTGTTTTGAAAAAGGTTGAATTTGACTTAGAAAAGGTTGAATTTGTTTTGGAAAAAATGGCCGGTTGTCGTAAATGACTATCAAAGATGATGACAACATAAACGCTTGCATACGAGTCTGCAACACATTGAAACATTTTCATGCTGATCTGGGAGCTCGATTTTCGACTCAGCTGATCTGGGAGCTCGATTTTCGACTCAGCTGATCTGGGAGCTCGATTTTCGACTCAGCTGATCTGGGAGCTCGATTTTCGACTCAGCTGATCTGGGAGCTCGATTTTCGACTCAGCTGATCTGGGAGCTCAATTTTCGACTCAGCTGATCTGGGAGCTCGATTTTCGACAGCTGATCTGGGAGCTCAATTTTCGACTCAGCTGATCTGGTAATATCAAACTGTAAAGTACCTACCCACCTAACAACTTCACTTCTGATGGTCATAATCATCATTGTGGCGACTTGGGACAAATTTCGTTGCAACAAATTTCGTCGCATCAAATTTCGTGACGATTTTTTTTTTATGTGCCATATGAAAGACATGAAAATGTCAAAAGTTGAATTTGAGTTGGAAAAGCTTGAATTTGAATTGGAAATGCTGTAATTCACATTCTTGTCGAGTGGCGGTACAGTAAGTGGTACATGGCTGGTAGTACATGGATACCACTCCTCTTCCTCAGTGTTTCAAGGTGATCTGCCCGTTCACATTAGATAAGAAGATTAGACCAACAATACGTTGCAAGTGAAGACCCTACGAAGACCAGTAATGTCCTGTAATTCGAGACTCGACAGCCCCGTGGACCGCCCTCGCTGAAAAAATACAACCCGACCACCCGATATCGTCGTCGTGAGGACAAACCAGGTTACTAAGAAAGTGAGGAGAAAAATGAAAGTAGGTGACTTAGGCCGGGGCCATGTGATACAATCGGGGTTCCCATTGCTTAGCCGATGACTTCCTCGTCCGACGAATATTTTTTCAATGACGTAACTCGGGGTCCGTCGGACCGGGAGCGATCCGGGTCGGTCTGTCGGACCGCTCAAGGCCACTTTTGTTGATCCGTTTTTTGTACCTTCGAGAAGCTGACCGATTTTTAAAATATTAATTTCTCCTCGGGGCCGCTCAAGTGGGGTTTTATGAACTGGTTCACCGGGTTATGTAAAGTGGGAATGATTTTATTGCCCCTCAGGGTTCACGCTTCGCAGGCGAGTTGGTAGACGCCCGATTATGACCAGTCTTGTTATGTCTCCATGAGGTACTATCAGTTCAAGTTCAATAAATTTCGAAAAGGTTCAATTTTAGTCAAAAAACGTCGATTTCGTAGAAAATATTTACATTGGGTAAAAAGATTCACTTGCTCATCTTATATACGTCATTCCCCCAAGTTTCTAGGGTCCTGGTGCTATATACTCCTTGTATGGAAGGAGAGGTATGGGGTCCGGTGTGGCTACGGTCGTTGGGACGTCGATGTTTGGCGGTGGACTTTGGACCGACTTCTGAGGGGGTCGTGGGTTCAAGGCTCATCGCCGGCAGTTTTCGGCCTCCAGGTCTCTCATCGCCCCCCCTCTTCCTAACTCAAGGCGGTGAGGCAATGAGAAGCTATGAGCGAAATCAAAATTGTTCAGGAAGGTCTGAAACGTAAAACGCGAGTGGAAATTTTGATTTAGGAGAACTTTATTTCAACCTTGAAAAGTGAAAACAAAGCTTCCGCTACTTTGGTAGACTCGGAAACATAACCTATTACCAAGTTTCGTTAACACCTCTTGGAACCTATTACCAAAATAACCCTGTTATTAACCCTAAATGGACCATGGTGTCACTAGTGTCTCCAAAAACATCTCAGCAACTCCTCAGCTGTCCCAATTTTTCACCGGAGTAACCAAAATTAAATTGCATCTTTAAATTGAATGGAGAGCAGAATATTTTGTGGGCTTTTGGAAGTCTCAAAAATTCGATAAAATCATAATCAATGAAAAAAATTTTTGTATTATCATTTTTTGACCAATTACTCACAAAAAAGGGTTTCAAAAAATCAGAACTATCCATTAATTTTTCAATTGCAATTTACCTCAAGCTAGTTAATCTGGAGACAATGTTGGATGGCTGTGGAGTTCATAAGATATTTCGGTGACACTAGTGACATCATGGTTCAATTAGGGTTAAATAACGTTACAAGGAAGCTTGGTTTTTTCGAAAAAGAGTAAAAATTTTCTAACATGTAATGATGTCAGGAATAACATGATAGAAAAACCAACTTAGGTAGGATCGACAACTAGAAATCAACGAAAATTATACTTTAGAATAAAATAACTTGATTGATAACAAAGAACGTAGGTAGGGCGAAAAATCACTTTCAAAGAAACGATACCTTGGAATGGAATGTTGGAATGAGCCGGTGTGAAGGTCCCTATTTACCCACCCAGCGGTAACGGTGGCACCCTACTTGTCTCCAGTACTCTATGGTGGTCCTAATACGCAAATGTAACGGTTTCGCCCATTTCAAACTTGAAGCTTGTGCAGCACAGTAAATCATCATCTGGAATCGGATGCACAAATACCGGTTGGGAAAGGGGATCACGTAGGAAGCTCGACCCTCATACCTACAGAGTTGCCCAAGAGGTCGCGTATTGTTCTAAAACGGCCGCAGCCAAAGTTATTCCGCGCAGGCGCTGTCGGGAGGCGCGGCCGGAATAACGCAGCCTGCGTTGGGAAACCCTGCGAAAAACTGACCAAGGACGCGCAGGCCTCACTCACTTTGAGCGCCCCAACGACGCAGAACTTCCTGAGAAAAAGGTTAAGCCGACCGGTGAGCCGCTTGCGGCTTTCGCGCAGGAAAACGTGAGAGTTTCCCACCCTTTTCCCCGTACTATAAATGTCATTATATGAATCGTTAAAAAGTTTCGAAATCCCCAGTTGTTGATCACTTATACACCAACCTTCGTACAATACCTGCCTTTATATAATCTAATGAGCAGCTAAGGTTGGGTGTTACCACAACCCTTCTTCTTGATGAAAAGAATACGAAAAATAAAAAGGTAAGGAAGTCTTTTCGAAAACAATGGTGTATTTTACACGATGGACTAACCAAAACGCTGCAAATTATTACACAAAGGTTTATTATTTTTCCATGTAGATCACTCTTCTGCAAAAAACTCGACTTTGCCATTGTCATCACCAACCATAGATACTACCTACCTGTCGCTGTACTTACAGCGATCGCATTTTGGTCAGCTAAAATTTGAACGGAGATTAGGCCTCTTTTGCGATTCACACTCGTGTTTCTGATTTATCGTAAGTCCAACCCTCTCACAGTTCTCGTCGGGAGCGAACGGTTTGCCCTAAAGGGCTCCGCGTGGTCTCAAAAAATTCTAAAAATTCAATACTATCTTAGAGATGGAAAAACAATACCTTTATATTTTTTTGAGCTAGGGCATTTTCAAAATGTCAACTCTTAGAAGTGACTAACATCAACCAAAAGCTTCGGGGCACAACTAGACCTCAAATGAAGCCTTTATACCAAATTTCATCAAAATCGGTCCATGGTAACTGAGGAAGGTGCAGCGTACGGCGGACGTACGGCCAAATTTTATTCAATTTTTGGATTCTACGTATACCTTGAAACGTAAACCAACAAATTTTGAGGTGGGGGGGGGGGTTTAAATTGTTTTTTCTATGTCGATTCCAAAGGTTCATTATTGTAAATAATAAACCAAAAAACAGAAAGTATAGGGATCCAAAAACAAAGCTCACTAACTACGACTGCAAGGATGGTAAACAACTCATCTGATTCCTCCAGAGAGTGATAGTGAAGAGAGTGAAGGACAACTACATGGGATACTAGCTGGACCAGAGGAGAGACAGGCACTACTCATAGGCAACTAACTGACTTTCCTCCGATCCAGCAAGTCAAGCCCCGGGGATGTTTCGACTCCTAAATCCTCTTATCTGTTTTCAGTATTCATTCAGTTTCTTCTCATCAGTTCTGGAGAATTAGCACTGTGATGTTGAGCCTGAGCAAAGCTATTCTATGAACAACACAACTCGTCCAACTTATTGAAAATTTGGTTTAATGATATATTTTTTAAATTCTGCCAATAGGGTGTGGCACATAGCATCCTCGTATACATAACCTGATTGAATAGATGATCCGATGAAATGTAGCTTACTCAAAACATTAATCACTAAGTAAGTACCTTTGACTACCCTTACAGGCACAATCTTATCATCAATCGCTCGCCCGCACAATCAATATTTCTTCGAAATCGGATGGAAAAATGTAGAAATTATTGCTGTTCCAGGGAAATTCACGTTTAAGCATGCGCAGAGGCTATTGTCAATTTTGGGGCCATGATTTTCACAGGACACCAACAACTCGCCAATTCTTTCATCCTGGAAATTTCAACATAATCGGATTATAATCGCAGAAGTTAAAGTTGTTACAAAGATTTTTACGTTTGCACATGCGCAGAAGCTAATATCAGTTGGGGAGCCACGATTTTCATAGAGGACCTCCACACCCGAATAAGCATAGGTAATTCCAGAAAATTTCATCGAATTCAGATGGGAAATGTGCACGTTATGGCTATTACAAGGAAATACACGTTTGCGCATGCGCAGTGGTTGCCATCAGTCTGGGGGCAATGATTTTCATAGGGGACTATCTTCACGGCAACCCACATAATCTCTGAAAATTTCATCGAAATCGGACAATAACTTCTCATAGTTTTGCCCTTTACAAGGATTTCATGACAGACACACAGTCACGGAAGCAAAATTGTTCAGGAAGGTCTAAAAAGTGAAACGCAAGTGGTAATTTCGATTTTGGAGAACTTTTTTTTCAACCTTGAAAAGTGAAAACAATGTCTACCACTACCTTGGTAGACTCGGAAGAAATACTCTGTCGTCCCAAATAGCAAAATGCAAGTGGAAATTTTGATTTCAGAGGATCCATATTTTTCGACCTGGCGTACGAAAACAAAGTCGTCGTTACCTAAATTGTATTTTTGACCGACTTCAAAACCGCCGTGGAATCATTATAAAATGTTCCAATATTTAAGGATTTTTTAAAATTTTCTACAAATTTAAACATAGTAAATTGATTTTTAATTTCCTAAAAATGTCACATTTTGAAGAATTTTCAAATCCAAATATTTCTTTAAATTTCTGAAAATTGTATTCAATAGCTCAATGTTTTCTCACAAATGCGCTGAAAATTGATTTATAAAGGTAGGTACTTCTTTGAAAATATAATATATTTATATATGTATGAGTATATTATACTCATTCACTCGTGCTGTACGAATGTGACTCTGACATGATAATGCCCATGGTAGGGTTTCAACTGAAAGAGAGAGTAATACGTAACCTGCATTATAGCTTGGTTAGTGACACAGAGTACTGGAGATAAGTGATGGTTAGTGATGAACACAAACAAAACAAAGGATTAGTTCGGGGGTCGTACGATGGTCCTTCCGGGAAACCGAGTTTTTAGCTGCTGTTGTTGCTATGGGAACGTGCCTCCACGCATGCGCAGTGCCGTCCACCTCTCACCCAAACACCAAGAGCAGCATAATCGGTCAGTGGGTATTTATGTCTTCTTCTAGATCGGGGTGAAGGTGATAGGTTTCAAGGTTGTGGTTCCAGAATTCTTCCTCAATCAGTGAATTCTCATGTGCGATATTCCTTTTGATTAGGTCGGTCGATTTACTGTACGGGTTGTGCATGGCCTTTTCGAAACAGCGGTCGGAGTGGAAATGTTGATGAAGTGATAAGTGACAATCTCCATCATCCCAGGAATCACCAAATCTACGCCATTCGTACTTCTCAACAGGTATCTAGCTTTTCAAGCCTTATATAGGTTATTAAGTTGTAGGATAACCAAACTTCTATATCTCCCCGTACATGCACGAATTCTGAGGACATAAAGTCGAATTTTCAATGCTAAAGGCGGAATTGTTGGGATTGTGTGACTTGGTGGTCTCCTATAGTTTCCTACGTTCTTGAGTGGTATGCAATGGGCGAACACAATCTGACTTGGAAATTCTCCTTCTGAAGAAACTCTTATTACACCTTTATTTGGCACCATCCCTGACCATTTTGGCATTGAAGGGTTTTCGCATTTATCAGTCAGATTTTTATCTTTCCAAGTTCTTTCTACTATTACGAATACAGGGCACCACCCAAGATGGGCATAACTTCAGGGTTCGATTCAACAAGATATTTCCAACAAAAAATGCCTTCTAGCAATTTTTTCTTAACCCACTCAAATTGCCTTTTTTTTCACTTCGAAGTTTTCTTTCGCGTTTTCGACCTTACGTCATCAAAACTGTCATAACTCCTGTTATTTACCCAGTAAATTCAAATTCAAGGATATCGTTGAAAATAGCGTTAAATTTCCAAGCTCCCTAGTGTAAAACCAAAATCTTTTAGCAATAAACCATTTCTAAGAAATCAAGTCAAGTAGCAAACTTCAAATTTTTTTCGAATGACTCTTTTTAAATCGATGTTTTCACTTTGAATCCCTGGCTATTTCGGTGGGTGCTCTCCGGGAAAAACATGGTCAATTTGTCCGCTTTCCAACAGTCTATCAATTTTTCTTATTAAAATTCAAATTGAAAGAGTAAACCAAGTTTGAATGCCAAAAACGCTGCAAATCATTGCTCAAAGGTTTATTATTTTTTGTATAGATCACCCTTCTGTATAGATCACTGGTTCTCCATCAATAGCACCTACCACCATCTGTATTCTCCATTGACCCGCCCTCTCAAATTTCAGCTTCCAGCGTTCAACAGAAGAGAAAATGGCCTTGGAGCTCACTCAGCTGATCAGTGACCACTCAGGTGCCTTCAGCATTCTCCTTTGACCCTGCCTCTCAAATTTCAGGTTCCTGCGATCAACAGGAGAGGAAATGGCCTTGGAGCTCACTCAGCTGATCAGTGACCACTCAGGCACCTCCAGCATTCTCCATTGACCCGCCCTCTCAAATTTCAGGTTCCTGCGTTCAACAGGAGAGGAAATGGGCTTGGAGCTCACTCAGCTGATCAGTTACCACTCAGGCGCCTTCAGCATTCTCCTTTGACCCTGCCTCTAAAATTTCAGCTTCCTGCGTTCAACAGGAGAGGAAATGGCCTTGGAGCTCACTCAGCTGATCAGTGACCACTCATGCGCCTTCAGCATTCTCCATTGACCCGCCCTCTCAAATTTCAGGTTCCTGCGTCCAACAGGAGAGGAAATGGCCTTGGAGCTCACTCAGCTGATCAGTTACCACTCAGGCGCCTTCAGCAATCTCCATTGACCCTGCCTCTGAAATTTCAGGTTCCTGCGTTCAACAGGAGAGAAAATGGCCTTGGAGCTCACTCAGCTGATCAGTGACCACTCAGGCACCTTCAGCAATCTCCATTGACCCGCCCTCTAAAATTTCAGCTTCCTACGTTCAACAGGAGAGGAAATGGCCTTGGAGCTCACTCAGCTGATCAGTGACCACTCAGGCACCTTCAGCAATCTCCATTGACCCGCCCTCTAAAATTTCAGCTTCCTACGTTCAACAGGAGAGGAAATGGCCTTGGAGCTCACTCACCTGATCAGTGACCACTCAGGCGCCTTCAGCATTCTCAATTGACCCGCCCTCTCAAATTTCAGGTTCCTGCGTTCAACAGGAGAGGAAATGGCCTTGGAGCTCACTCAGCTGATCAGTGACCACTCAGGCGCCTTCAGTATTCTCCATTGACTTTTGATTATGGAAATTTGATTAGTGGTTACGCAGAAGGCAAAACTGTATACAAATCGAAGAAATGAACAGCAATCGCATTTTAGTCAGAAAAAATTTCAACGGAGATTAGACCTCTTTTGCGATTCACACTCATGATTCTGTTTTATCGAAGGAAAACCTTCAAGTACTCGTAGGGACTGAACGGTTTGCCCTACAGAGCTCCGGGTGGTCTCAAAAATTTTTTAAAATTCAGTACTATTTAAAATTATTGAAAAAACGATACCTTTATTTCGAGAGTTTTCGAGCTAGGGCACTCTTGAAAATTTCAACCCTTAATTTTCACCCCTTAGAAGTGACCTACATCAACCAAAAGCTTCGCGGCACAACTAGACCCCAAATGGAGCCCATATACCAAATTTCATCGAAATCGGTCCATGGTAACTAAGAAAAGTGCCGCGTACGGCGTACGGCGTACGGCGTACGGCGTACGGCGTACGGCGGACGGACGGAAATTTTTTTATTCGATTTTCGGATTCTACGTACCTTGAAACGTAAAACATCAAATTTTGAGGGGGGGTTAAAATTTTTTTTTTCTTGCTCGATTCCAAAGGCTTATTATTGAAAATAATAAACCAAAAAGGTGTGTTTTACATGAAAATCGAGTGTTTTGAGCGGTTTATGGTCCCCCTCGATCTCAAAATGGCTTGACGAGTTTGGTATTACTTCCCATGTATTTTTTCACGCTTAATCCAATGTTGATATTTCCGAATAATTATCACAGCTAAAAAGTGGATTTTTATAAGAAAATCTTCGATTTTCATAAATAAAATACCTACGCATTATTATTATGCGCAAACGTGAAATCCTTGCCACAGCAATAACTTCCACATTTCTCATCCGATTTCGATGAAATTTTCAGAGATTATGCGGATTAGGTTGTAGATGGTCCCCAATGAAAATCATCACCCCCGGATTGATAGTAGCTGCTGCGAATGCGCAAACGTGAAATCCTTGTAACAAAGATAAGTCCTTCATTTTCCAGCAATTTGAAATTTTCAAGGATTCTAAGGATTTCAAGGATTCTAGCGGCAATTTTTTAGTTTTTCAATTCTCAAGGCCCGTGCACTAATGAATTTATAAAATCCTTGAAAATTTCAAGTTTAGCTACATTTTATGGAAAAATCATAACTGAATTAACGGACTTTCCCATTTTTCTGTGACCCGGAACAAGGAACGAACGGCGACCGACTGAGACCCCCTTAAACTAAAATGACTAGAGGAAATAATTTATGAGTTCTTGGAGACTAGTAGAACTGATTATGGCATAACATCTTCAAAACATAACCAGTGCACAAGGCCGTTTTTAGCACCTCTGGGGCCCGGGGGCGAGCAATCTTTGGGGGCCCCCCTCTGGAGGAGTATCCCCCCCCCCATCCACTCCACCTACGTAATCTAATTCATTGATAGGTAAGGTTGGAAATGGTTAGAAAATCACAAGAACACTAGCTCAACAAAATTATATTTTATAGTTATTTAAGTATGTGCCTTAATACAAAATAGAAAAAATAACAATGAAGAATAATTGAGTTAAATATAGTAAATTTCCATATTTTCCACATGGAATGTTTATGTGTTGAATACTTGAATTTGAAAAATAAATCGGAGGCTTTTGTGAAAGACTAGGTAGACTAGGCAAAACAATAAAAACTATTTGAAAGAAGCCTTCCTTGCCTTCGCTTCAGCAAAATCTCGAATCTGGTCATTAAAATCCAACTGATGGGCTACATCATTTTCAATGGACAATGTGGCGAGTGCAGAGAGTCTGTCCTGAGACATTGAATTTCTTAGGTAAGTCTTGATTAGTTTAAGTTTGGAAAACGACCTCTCTCCACTCGCCACAGTCACAGGAATGGACAATAGAATTCGGAGTGCTACCCAAGTATTTGGGTAGAGGTTCTCAACTTTATGTGCTATTATGTAGTTAAGCATATTTTTTGGTGTTGGTTTTTGATTTTTCTCCTTCCAATTTACGGAGCGATGAAGGGCCTCGATTTCCATGCAGAGATTCAATCCATCGATATCTTGAGTGCTATTGTGAGTCAATCGCTCCTCTAATTTCTTACATTTCTCCATCAGTAGAGGGTGGTAGGATATATTCTCAAGATCGAACAAAAATCCCCATGTATCCTCGAACTTATCGAGTTGCTTAACTTACTTAATCTCGACTCAATCTCGGTATTGACGAGATCGACCAGAGGATTGAAACACTCAAGTTCAAACAGTTTTTTAGGTTCCATCTCGATGTTTTCTGAGCTCTCGTAGTCAAATTGCCTCTTAATTTTTGTTAGTCTCTTTTTATAGACAAAGGTAGCATCCGTTTTGAGCTTCTCCGCTAGCTCCTTTGCTGCCATTTCACATTCTGTTAGCCCATTTCTGCGGAAAGTTGAAAAAAAAATCCTTGCACTTCTTCAGGAGACTGGTTGCCTCCAGAAGATCCAAATTCGGGCTTTGCATTACCTTACTGGCTAGGTTGATTTGGAATAGAATATTGTACCACGTGGTAAGAGCAACAAAGAAATGGAATTCCTTGATCTGAGAAGCTAAGGTGGAAGCTTCATGGGACACGCCTGAATCAGAATTTGTCATAAAATTGGACAGTTCCACAAGGCTGTCGTGCACTCCATCAATGTTATATCGTTGAACCTGGACAGCCTTCAGCTTCGCTTCCCATCGTGAATCACTGAGACTTTGCAAGTTCAAATTTACGTGGTCCTTCAAAATTGCCCACCTCTGAGAAGATCAACTGAACAAAGTATACAATCGTTGCAAGATCCCGAATAGTGTTATTGATTTTATTGAACTTTTAGCCCCATCACAGAGAACTAAATTTAAACTGTGACAAGAGCAAGGGACATAATAAGCTAGTGGATTTATCTTGATAATTCGATTTTGAACGCCAGCTTTTTTACCTTTCATATTAGAGCCATTGTCGTACCCTTGGCCACGACAGTCCTGTATGTCCAAGTTTTTTTTTTTTGTTTTTTGAAAGAAATTTGAGAATGTCATTTGTTAAATTCTCACCAGTGGAGCTTTTGACTGCTATAAAACCCAAAAAATGCTCTTCAATTTTGAAATGATGCCCATCAGAAATCCACCATTCTGATTACTATTGATAGCTGTTCTTGGTGAGAAACATCTGTTGTGCAGTCCGCAATAATGGAATGATATTAAATATCATTCCAAGCCAAGTTTTGGCTTTTCGAATTTTGTAAAATAAATACAATTTCACTTTCGACGATGTGAAAATAGGTAAAATCTCTTTTTTTGACCGACTTCAAAATCCCTGAAGGTGGCAAAGAAAAATAATGTCCGTTAACACCAAAAAGGGAAAAATAATAATCTCAGCGAAAACATACTTATGTAGTAGGTTGTTGAACATAGATACCTATCTAGTCAACAGATGGTATGTTGGAATACCAACACTTATTTGTAGTGTGATTCACACTTATTGTCACACTCATATCCTCCATCATATGATAGCAGTGACATACTACCGTATGCGTAGGTAGGTACGCAGTGAAGTCGCCGTCGTGCCCATCTGTAGACACAAACTAAGTACCTTTCTTCGATGATCTGGTTAGCATTACAAGAGAATGTACCATTGAGTTAAAATGTGTCCCCAAACTATCAGGTACCTTGTAAATGTCTTCTGCCATATGAGTATGATAGTAAGTGTGAACCTCCCTAGGAATAGTTGTACGAGTATTTTGAGACTTTATTGTTATATGAGACTGTTTATAATATTGGAGGACATATTGTAATGTAGCTACATACCTTCAGAAGCGTTGTTACCTAATTAACGTTCAAAACTTCCCACATTCTTGAACGAACTGAATTTTCATTCATGCTCGTTGTGGAAGCATGTTTGTAGTATTGGAGGTATGTATATTTGCGAAAAAGAGTAATATGTTGGTAAGTAGAAGATCTAGAAGACGTTTGTGTCTACAGATGGGCACGACGGCGACTTCAATGCGTACCTACCTACGCATACGGTAGTACGTCACTGCTATCATATGATGGAGGATATGAGTGTGACAATAAGTGTGAATCACACTACAAATAAGTGTTGGTATTCCAACATACCATCTGTTGACTAGATAGGTATCTATGTTCAACAACCTACTACATAAGTATGTTTTCGCTGAGATTATTATTTTTCCCTTTTTGGTGTTAACGGACATTATTTTTGAGGTCGGTCCATTTTTTTGTTAAAAAGGTTTTTATTTTATTATTTTTCCATTTTATATTATTTTTTATTTTTCACTTTTTAGTGGTCCTCAATATAGATTTGAAATTAATTTACCCGCAGTTTTTCGATCAGTTTTCGGAACGTAGATCTATTTCCTAGATCGATCTCCTATACCATTAGATACCCAACTTTATTAAAAAATGTATAAAGTCGTTTAATGACGAGGGAGCTATGTGCTACAGCCACTTGGTAGAATACCCTCTCATCACCTAGTTTTACTATATACCTCATATTTGGTACGGCACTATTCAATTCCGACAATCTTCTATACCATTAGATACCCAACTATATTATAAATGACGATGGAGCTATGTGCTACTCCCACTTGGTATAATACTCACTCATCACCCAACTGGACTATATCTCTCTGTATCTTACTATACTATGGTAGGGCATTATGCAGTTCTGACGATCTCCTTTACTATTACCTACCCAATCATGTTATTAGTGATGAGGGAGCTATGTGCTACAGCCACTTGGTAGAATACCCTCTCATCACCTAGTTTTACCATATACCTCATATTTGGTACGTCACTATGCAGTTCTGACGATCTCCTTTACTATTACCTACCCAATCATGTTATTAGTGATGAGGGAGCTATGTGCTACAGCCACTTGGTAGAATACCCTCTCATCACCTAGTTTTACCATATACCTCATATTTGGTACGGCACTATTCAATTCCGACAATCTTCTATACCATGAGATACCCAACTATATTATAAATGACGATGGAGCTATGTGCTACTCCCACTTGGTAGAATACTCACTCATCACCCAACTGGACTATATCTCTCTGTATCTTACTATACTATGGTAGGGCATTATGCAGTTCTGACGATCCCCTACACTGTTACCTACCCTATCGTGTTATTTGTGTTGAGAGAGCTATGTGCTACAGCCACTTGGTTGAATACCTAACTAACAGTACTATATTATCCTTCATATTTGGTAGGAAAACTCACATACTCGAGCATTCATAAACACGTTTAATATGGCTCATGCAGGTTCTGAGCGAATAACCCACTATAATTTCCCCGTTTCTCATCCCCCGCAGCACCTTTTAGTTATCGGAACCCCTCTCGTATAGTATATCATTTCAAAGCTTACAATCAGACCTTCAATTTGACTATACACAAGTGGTCCTCCATCGACTCAGTCGGAAGTCACAGTGCAAGAAGAGTGAATGCGGACCAATATTCCCGAAAACGGGAACCACGTATTTCAACTTCTTTCACAAATTTTCGATACTTTTAACAGAGCAAAATGAAATCTGTTTGAAATGGGACCACCACGGATACTGGTAGAACTAATTTCAAAAAGAATCAGACAGATTGGTACCAGAATAAAGAAATGCAAGGTGTTCAGACATACAAAAAAAAAAAAAAATCGTCGTCCCACGACAACCCGAATTGAGTACCTCCTCTTTCGCGCGCCTTCGGCGCGTTGAAGTCGGTCAAAAAGGAGGTACTCGGTTTGGTGTGTCATAGGACGATAATTTTTTATTTTTTTATTTTTTTTTAAGCAGAAAGACCCTTTTTTTGAGGAGTGCCCTTCCCACCTTGAAAATCCGGCCCCCCCCCCCTGACCCGGGGCGACCGCCCCCATCCCCCCCCCCCTAAAAACGGCCCTGCCTGTGCATACAGTTGACTGTAACAAAATAGGTGCTCTATAATGTATTACACCTGTAACTAAATTTCTGAAAATGACAGATTCCTGATGGAGGAGTTCAATGTAGAAAAGCTGTAATTTCAAATAACCCTCACCTACCAAACAGGTACCAATCTCAATTTTACAAAGAGACAGCCCAATTACCAAGTTGCCTCATCCCGCGTTCTCTAGCTCGTTGCTCTCTCTATAAATTACGTCCCTTTTCGGTGATTCCAAAGCTCAACGTTTGTGTTGCCCAATTTCGACCTCTGAGGTGGCCGGTTGCTCAATTCCTCCATGAAGCACCAGCCGAAACAACGGTATTTCTGTTGGGGCGGTGAACCGCGAAACCGCCGAAGAGGAAGCGCCTACATCACTGTTACTTGTTCACTTGGCTTCCACTTCCACACGGGAAAACCCCTGGTTTTGCGCACAATTCGCCAGACAATGGAGGTTTCAACGACCCAACGCAATAGTGTCAGTCAAGTTTGCTGGCTTTAGTTCTAGTTTTTCCCAAGAATAATGCATATTGGTTTCATCATCATCCGATCTTAATTTGTGAGATCTAATGAGATCACGCAAATCGGATTGGAAGAGCAAAAAATAGCGAAACGGTGACTGTGGATCGCTAACCGACTTTCAATAGTTGAAAAGAGGTCAAATCGCCTTTCAAACGATCGTATTTCCTTTTTCATCGAGTCCAATTTATTACTTCACTTTTAATTAACAGTCACTCCACGTAGGTGCGCTAAAATCATGACGGAAGAACAGTCTTCAGAAATTTGGTTTTATCCTCGGAAACGCGCGGTATTTTGCAAAAACGAGGGAGTGACTTTTTCGTGAATTGCTCTCGGCAGGAAAGCTGTGGGTTTTGGTAGCAACCATCATCATCAACCGTCTGTTACAATTCAGACCCGTCACTACCCCCGTGGGTCCAGACATCCATTTTTAGGACGTCCCACAGCAACACATGGGCGTCCTTATGCGATTGATCTGGGGTTAAGTTGGACAACACTCAACAGAAAAAAAAACCTCACACTATTCTAATTTAGACCATTATGAATCCAAATCCGAGAAAAAACCATAGGTGTACGTCTCTGTGTGTGTGTGTGTGTGTGTGTGTGTGTGTGTGTGTGTGACATAATCTTGTGCACTCTGCCCAGGCCTCAATTTCCAACCGATTTTCGTGGTTATTTTTTTTGTTCGACGCGGAAAACTTTCTAGTTGTGCACTTCTTCGCCGGAATTTCAAATTTTGCCTTTTAAGAAGGGAAAAGGGGGGTTAATGATCAAAAACGTGCGTTTTTGGGCATAATCTTATGCACTCTGCCCAGGCCTGAATTTCCTTTCCAATTTTTTTTTTTTTTTTTTTTGATTTTCGTGGATCTTTTCTCATTTGACGTGGAAAACTGTCTATTTGTGCACTACTTCGCCGGAATTTCGAGTTTCGCCTTTTAAGGTAGGGTGGCAGGGGGAAGAGGGTGTTGATGCTGAAAAAACGTGCGTTTGCGGGCATAGTCTTGTAAACTCTGTCCAGGCGTCAATTTTCAACCGATTTGAGTGTTTCTTTTGCTTCCGAGTCTACCAAGGTAGCGGAAGCTTTGTTTTCACTTTCCAGAAGAAAAGAGTTCTCCAGAATCAAAAATTTTCCACTCGCGTTTCGCGTTTCAGACCTTCCTGAACAATTTTGGTTCCGTGTCTGTCATGAAATCCTTGTAACGCGCATAACTATACGAAGTTATTGTCCGATTTCTATGAAATTTTCAGGGATTGTGCGCGTTGGGGTGTAGACGGTCTCCTATGAAAATCATCACCCCCGGACTGATAGTAGCCGATGCGCATGTGCGAACGTAAAATCCTTGTAACAGCCGTGCATTTGTCGTCCTCCCGTGTGACGTCAGAATCTCAAATCCTATACAAGCTATCACCAGGCCCCCATAGCTCAGACACAGCGCTTCTGACTCCCACCCAGCAGTCCCGGGTTCGACTCCCTGCCTTACTGAGAATTTTTTGATCCAATCACTACTCGTTTACATTTTTCATCCGAATTTGATGACATTTTCTAGGATTGTCTAGATTAGCGTGTAGATGGTCCCCTATGAGGGTAGTGGAAGGTACTTAGAGATTGGTGTTTTGAGATTAACTACTATGCATCGGATCATATATATAATCGGGTTATGGATACGAGGAAGCTATGTGCCACACCCACTTGGCAGACTTTTTTTGTTCGACTCAGAAATCTTCCAAATTTCTCTCTATTTCACCAGAGTATCAAAATTCGCTAGGGGAGGGGGCGTGTGGGGGGGATTATATTCACAAAATATCCTATTTTTCAATATTTCGGTCCCTTTATAGCTTACTTATTGTATCCAAGCTTTGAAATTGAGGAAAAATTCTCATTATATCCCGTAGTTTCATGAATTATTCTCTATACCACCATGGAACAAACAGTGGTGCCACCATGGTGCCAGGGCACCATAAACCACATATTTCGTGGCTTTTTTTGTGTTTCACCTTGAATACGGATTTGAACCTCGACGGACTGTCTATTACCAAAACTAATAGATGAAAGTTCAGCGTTATGACTTATTACCGCTTTGGTGCCAGACTGGCACCATTGGTGGAAGGGGGGGGGGAACTCAAATTAGCATATTGAGTATCGTAGATCACGGATTTTTAAATTCTCTTCAAATTCGAGGCTCCCATGCCACTATTAAAGTTATGGTTGATAAGGGTTAGGGAGGGAGGGAGAGGAGACCACCATTTCTTGCCTGAAATACTAAATAAATAACATCGAGTAAAACAGTTTTATCGCTTACCAACTGATTAAAACTTATCTATCTAATGCTTATCTAGGAGCAAGGGGAAGGAGTGAGTTGGGGGATAATATTCGCAAAATATTCAATTTTTCGGTTTCTTTATTGCTTAATAATTGTACCCACGCTTTGAAATTGAGGAAAAATTTTCATTATACCTCGGAAATTCCATGGACTATTCTCTGTACCACCATGGAACTAATAGCCCCCTAACGTCCCGTGGACTGTACGCGATACTAAACAATATCTCCTGGATACATCGCCTCCATCATGTTTGTGGACCATTGATCGTTTGCTTGTGCATAGCAATGAGCAAGAAGTCCATTTGCGTATTAAAATGCTATAGGTATTTATTTCAGAGATACCGCGCGTTCCCAAGTTCCATCACGTTCTAGTGACTCTACTTCTCTTGCTATATTTCTGAGAATCAGTTTCGGGAAGTAAGACTTCTTTTGGATCTATGTAAGAACGAAGTTGATCTCCCTGATATCCAAGCAGGCGAGATTGACAACATTGACGGTGACGAGGGAGAGGTGATGATAGAAAAAAGGGAAGGCGATTCAGAATCCGATCTGAGTGATGCTGGACATTAGTAAGATTTCGGCGAAGATGTGTCTGAGAGAACCAGGGGATAAAGACCGTGAATTCTACACCACTTTTCGAAAACTAATGAAAACCATACCAATCTGTGCTTATTGAGCAATTTGATTTCGTCTACAAAGACTGAAACTATTCTATTTTGAAAAACATATTGGATTTGTTCAACGAAACCTATTTTTGCGGATGAGTACGTTTTTAAAGCCCTAATTCCCGTGTTTTATCTCCCAGATACAGCGCGCGCTCCCGTGTTTGGAAATGAGAGCGCGTTAGCCAGGGATAAAGTGGATGTTTTCAGGTCCTCCGGGTAAGGCAAACAAACACCATTGTACATCTGAATACCGTGGGTTCTAGATGGCATATCAACTTTGGTGACAGTAAAAGACAAGTGCAGGTCGTATCCTCTGATTTCTCACCGTTAAAGCCTGTTGAAGAGCACAGTTAACAGTCTTTTAAACTGCCGGAAATTGCATGGAATCTCGCTCTTATTGCGAAGATCCCACGTGACATAATATTAGGCCAGTTAACTCGGCTTCGCGAGTTTCAATCTACGGAGAAGGAAAAAAATCCGCATTTCGAAATTTAAATTTCCTTATTGGGGAGGGATCCGCAGTTAGCCTCAACTCGTTATCTAACTCTGGAGAGACAAACGGGGCCTTCGCCTTATAATTAGAAGTCACAGAGCGGTCGTCGAGGCTGTCGATCTCGTCTAACCGGTCGCATCGAATGTCACAACCACAACACCGATTAAAGAGCATCTCGACAACTGTGTCAATAGAGCAGGAGACGAAATTTCACTTTCAGCCGTAAGATTTTTGCTTCAGTTTTAGTCGAAACTGTGGTATCTAAACAGGGTCAGGAAACATTGGTGAACTCACAAGCATGTAGATAACTCCGCTCACTTGATGGAGTTCGGGGATATCTGGATTCCTACCTTGCCCCAGGTGAAACTGGAGTGAAGAGTATCGTGAACATTACTAGGGTAGAAGTCGGTTGAAATCTCGCTAGCCTTCGTAAGGTTTTTTTGGTAAATGGAGGCTACAGTTTTATCATCACCCTATTTGAACCCTCTCGTTTAATGCAATTTTTTTTTTTTAAACATGAAACTTGGAAAAGAACTTTGAAACTTTAAAACTTTTAATTCATAAATAATTGTCTCTGGTCATTTTATCCACATTGACTAGTATGTAGGCGAACTCCGATTATTTAGAGAAGAAAAACTCGATTCCATCACCCTCCCTCGTAAAGAAACACGTTTTTGGAGTGTTAACCCCTCAGATTGTCAATATATGTTTTGAAGATAGTACTATATTCATTCATGTTCTAATCGTCTCCTATAACTCATAGAGTACCTACTCACATCATTCAAATGGGCCAAAATAAGAAAATATATGATTTTTGGAAAAATCCAGGAATTGTTTTTAAATGTTCCAAAAAAAAACTTTAAATAGAGAAAAAATTAAAAATTGCTGGCTAAAAATAGGCTTTTTTTTCTTAAAATTTTGAGTTTGTTGCAATAGATTAATTTTCTTCGAAAATTTGCTTATACTGTCTTTGCAGTCTCTACCCCTCGCTTTCAACTCTGCAGAATTTATTACAAATTGTAAAATTTTGGCTTAAATTTGGATTTATTAATCGCTGGCACGTGAAACTCAGTTTATGTTCAACTCAATGTTCAACAGGTTTTGAAAAACAGTGTCTACCAGCTCAAATTAGGATAGGTGGGAGCAGATTATACCATAATTAGGTACAATTTGGAGTTACGTTCGGGCATACTAAGTGGACTGTTGAAGTTGATTTTGTGAGTAGATATTACTAGTTCTTTCGAAATTGCCTGCCTACCTCATACCGAGTCATTATTTCAGCTGGAGTAGTCAAAATTGGTCAAACATTGTTGATGGTCGAATATTGCAAAGTTATTTCCTATAACTAGCACTACTGTAAGAAAATTAAATGTGTTGAATACGTCATTTAACTTCACTTCTAATATAGTTCATGAACCTGCTGTATAAACGTCAAACGGATTGCGAATAGGGTCCACTGAATTATAAAATCCTTCTTCGTCGAGCTTTCGATTAATATATTACCTTCTTCAGGGCTCGAATAGCCGATCTTCTTCAGGTGGCTTTGATATACCTTTATATTTGTCTAGTTGTTTTGTTTTTTGAATGCTGGTGTTCGATTTATCGTGTCATTTAATAACCATAAAATTTAAAATAATTATTGCCATATAATAATTACCATAAAATAATTATAGTGGCATCTCCACCAATCCCCTTTAAATTGGCTCATGTGAGTAAACCATCCTTCGAGCCCTTAAGAATTGCCGAAAGCTCGGCGAAGAAGGATTTTATACTTCAGTGGACCTAATTTCCAATCCGTATGACGTGTAATTTGTTGGGTTGATCTCCACAGTTGCTGCTGTATAAACTTTGGGTTTTCCTCCAACTAAATACATATTACGCCCGCGTTACCCTATGTAATGAGATCTATTTAAAGCACGGGGAAGCTCCAGTACTGTAAAACCTTCAGAAACTCTGGAACTATGCGTGCTAGCATCGCAGGAAATCGGCCATCGTTAGTTTGAAATAACGACGGCCTCTACACAACCATATCTCGTTAATATGTCTCGTCAATAGCCCACGTGTTGAAAGATCCAAAACGAAGTTTTTGGAACCTGAACGAAACAGTTCTAATCGGTTTGAGCAACACCCCTGCGGTTCTTGAAACGGACTTCGAAATTGTATACAATTACAGGAGCCGCAGGAGTGCGATGGCGTGAACGCCGACACCTTTATTTTCCAACCTGAAATCCTCAGATCGAGTTTACGTTTCTTCATTCTTCAAAAACTTGAGTTCTGAAGCAGAATCAAAGAGGACCTTTGAAAGAAAAAGAAGTTCATTCCAGGAGAGGCGAGGGCGGGTCGGGATCACGTAAGGCGAAAGGGGACAGTCAAGGTCGCCTTTCGCTCGGTATTTCATGGTTTGATGGTGGACTGACAACAGAATGGAAATGTTATATGATTATCAATCTACACGCTATTGATCTCATGGGTTTTACCCCGTCTGGCCGCCCATGTCAACCACGCCCAAGCAATGCGATACGAATCCGACGTTTTTTTGACAGAAGCGTCCCTGACTTTACGAAAGAAGAAGGTAAATTGAACCTAAGTGTGAGTTGTAGTGAGTTGTGTCGTAACATTTTGATCCCCCAAATTAATCAAAATTTCTCCTTTTATTTAGAGTTTTAGAGGGTGTTTTATTTTTCACAATAATTACCTATTCATTTAACGAGTTGATCGTCTTGGTGTTTTTATTCGTTTCTAGAAATTGAACAGTATCTTAAATTGATTGAAAAAAAAGTCATGGAACATTCATTACTTGGGTAGGTAATTAATTAATATCATTAGCAAACGGTTGGGCCTGCAGAGCTCTGGCTGAAGTCATTCGATTCTAAAAATTCTTGAAAATTTTAAACTACTTAATGAAAAAACAACACCTGTATATCCAACATTTACGATCGTAACGAACTACATCGTTTTAAAAATATTTGCCCCTCACTTTTTACCCCCTAAAAGTGAACAATAACCAAACCTTCGGTAGACAACTAGACCCCCAAATGGAGCCGATGTACCAAATTTTCCTCAAAATCGGTCAACGGGATCAGGTCAAAGTGCCACTTACGGCTTAAGGAAGGTGATAGAAAATTTTGATTCAATTTTTCAATTTCAATGCCCGTGCTTTGAAACGTAAACCATCAGAGTTTGAGGGGAGTTATTTTTTCATTAATTACACGATTTCAATGCTTCATTGTTGAAAGCAACAAACCAAAATTGTTACGGGAGGTCTATATAACACTAAAAAATGCGAAAAATTACAATTTTTGAAGAATTTTTTTCCCATCCTCTAATAATGAAATGTTTCCCTTTTTTGTTCCCCACTAATGAGGAGACCCAATCTGCAGGTTAACCTACGAGGGATTTACCACAGAAGAACGAAAAAAACTCGAATCGGGATCGTTCGAAAACTCGAAATGAGTTTTTGAATTTTTTTCTAAGAAAAATGAGTTTTTGGAAATTTTAAGCGGCACTTTTGCCACTTAGCATTGACCGATTTTGATGAAATTTGGTATGTAGGCTCCATTTGGGGTCTAGTTGTACCCCGAAGATTTTGGTTGATGTAGGTCACTTCTAAGGGTTGAAAAATGAATTTTGAAATTTTGAAAATGTCGATATTAAGGTATTGTTTTTCCATCAATTTAAGATAGTATACAATTTTAGAATTTTTTGAGACCACGCGGAGCCCTGTAGAACAAACCGTTTGATACCTACGAGAATTTAAGGGTTGGAGTTACGATAAATCAAAAACAAGAGTGTGAATAGAAAAAGAGGCCTAATTTCCGTTCAAATGTTAGGTGACCGAAATACAATCGAAGTTTTTCTTCAATTTGGTTGGTGGTAACAATGGCAAAGCCCTGTTCTTTGCAGACGAGTAATCTATATAGACAAATAATAAACCTTTGTGTAATAATTTGCAGCGTTTTTGTACTGAAGTATAAAATCTTTCTTCGCCGAGCTTTCGGTTATGGTAGTATGGTGTGGTAGCTAGTACCTACCAATAGTTGGTAGGTAAAAAAAAATTGGTTGGTAAACACATTTTTTTCTTCTGTTGGAGAACACTGGTTCTCCATCAATAGCACCTACCACCATCTCCATTCTCCCTTGCCACTCCCTCTCAAATTTCAGCTTTCTGCGTTCAATAGGATTGAAAATGGCTTCGGAGCTCACTCAGCTGATCAGTGATCTGAAGAGTGAAGAAGATCTTCTCGAATGCTGGAGACGCCTGGAAGAGCACTGATCAGCTGAGTGAGCTCCGATGCCATTTTCAATCCTATTGAACGCAGGAAGCTGAAATTTGAGAGGGAGGGTCAAGGGAGAATACAGATGGTGGTAGGTGCTATTGATGGAGAACCAGTGATCTATACAGGAGGGTGATCTAGACAGAAAATAATAAACCATTGGGCTATAATTTGCATCGTTTTCTTTTGAATTTTATTATTTTTTTTTTTTAACGTGTAAGTTGGGATTAGACGGCATTGGTGCTTAACCGACAGAATAAAAAATGTCACTCGATTTATTTTTTAGCCACTGATACAATTTCAAAATCAAAATGATGAATGGCTCTCGGTGGTGATCACTCGGTTATGGTCCTTTGGGTCTCCACTTCCTTATTGCCAAAAGCAAAACCACAAAACATCCAGTCTTTGCATGCAGCCTAGTCACCATGTGTCACCATCTTGACCACGTGTCCTTTCCCATGAAGCTTCAGCTACATTAGCAGACTAAAAAGCAAACTCTTGAGATAGAGTTTGCTTTTTTCATATATCTCGCTTCTTTCATATAATATTATTATTGTAGTCCTCTTAAATTCGATGAAAGCCTCTTGAGACCTCTGGAAGTGATTGGGAGAAATCTGCTCAGTAGCCAGAGCGTTGTTTTCAACTCCGATTGCTATAGACAGGCAAACCAATCACGAGGTTGTTTGTTTATGCCAAGTGCGCGTGCGCATCAGCAGTCCTTCACGTCTCTTTGCACAATAAATCTGTCGACCACTCATGCACCATTCAATAATACTGTCTGATGAAACGACCGCCCCCGCCAGAGCAACCGCTCATCCCTAGGGGCGACATTGGCCCGAATCCTGTCGCTCGACCCACGTCCCTCACAAAGCACCTGCTTTGTAATGTAGAGTAACGTCCGACGCCTCTCATTTCGCCTTTCACAAGCGGTGTCATAATTTTCAGTCCGCGAATCATACATCTACCTACGAGGCTGCTTCTCAGTGACAGTACAGGCAGTATAATGGAAGAAGATAATTACAGCGACTATGACGGGTCCAAAAACGTGCATTTTTCGACAAGAACTACATTCTAACATTTTTTTGGTTTATCATTTCAATAATGCACCTTTCGAATTGAGCAACCCCCTAAAATTTGTTATTTAACGTTCAAGGTATTAAAACCCCAAAATTGAGAGGAAAATTCTGAAAATGTAATACCAGGAAATCCCTGTGAAAAATTTAAGTTTTTAGCAGTTTCCAATAAACGTCTCGGAGAGTGTGTTAGTTATAGTCCCCGATGTGAACCTAGAAGGAGTGAATAGGTGAGAACTCCTGCCTCAGCTTCCACACCATCTTCCGAGAGAAAATTATCATTAACTATTGCTGATTATGAGACTAAAAACACACTTTACATTGATATTGAATCGTTCGGAGACGCCCTTTCTAAACTAGTGAGCTCTGAGCTGCAAAGTATGTGGTGCATTTGCTGAGAAGAAGGGAGACGGTTTTGCCTTTGGCACTGTTAAACATTGAGATACCCGACTTTGAACGTATTTTTAGCCTTCTTCCCAATTTCCTTTTAAAATAATTTTTGGAGCAATCGATTCAGTATGTGCATTGTGTCAATTAATTTAAAAATATATTTGAAAATTGATTTTTTTCCCCATAAAAATTTTCTTTTACCCAGGTCAGTAGGAGTCACTCGAGAAAGCAGAAAACATGAATCCCTTTTGCTGAGCAAAACTATACGAATGAATGTGTCGTTGTTTTTGTAGATCATGAAGTTCATGTTGCATACCAAAAAATTGAGGGAACCCTGATCAACGTAATGATTTTCGAATCACCAGATTTGATGTGTTCGTGCAATAACTTCTGAGGAAGCTTTACTGCTCACACATCTGAGCAACTTTTTTTTTGTCAAAGGTACCCTATTGAATGCACAATAGTTTATAATACAAAGATTCTTTGTTTCATGACGGTTTTCGATTATCCAAGATTGCCCCTTCACTTATTCCCAAAGGATAAACGCTTGAATTAGAAAGAAAAAGGACAGAAAGGTGCCCTTGGCGTGTCCAAATCGCCCCACATTCTGGGTCTGTGGCGTTGGATGGTGTCCTAAGTGAGGGCACACTGTCAAGGACAGGTCACAGCCAACACAACTCTTCGTGTCGCCTCAACGAATAATAATTAATATCAAGGAGGGTAAACTGCGAACCAAGAATATGAGCAATACAAATCATTGACTTTGGAGGATCTAATTAAAGTTATTAATGCAACATTACGTAAATTTACCTCAATTTGCTCCGGGGAACACAACTTTATGTATGAAGAACAAGAAGATTTTATTTCACAATGCAATGGTTCACTTCTTGTGAAGTGAATCCCTAAGCAACTGAATCCCTAAGCAATAACTCAGAATAGCTTAATGAAGATCTTACTTTAAAACATCAATAAGATGCCTTACGTTTGTAATTTTTGTTTATTATTTTCTATAACGAACCTTTGGAATCCCATACCTACCCCGGCGCTCTAGAGCAAAGAAGCCGTGTTCTTCTCAGACGGGTTATCTTTACAGAAAAATTATAAACCGTTGTAATAATTCGTAAAGTTTTTAAAAGCGTACGAACTGTGCTAGATTTAAGAAAACTTGCTGAAATAATTATGCACATCGATCTTTACTTCCAAGGAGTAATGTCGGGAAGCTGGAAAGAAGCCGCAATGACACGAGGGCTGCTGATGGGATTACAATACTTGCTCCAAATATCAACAAGTCGTATGATTGGTCATTCAATTTCCATGCTTGGTGGGAATTTATAAGGATTCAGGAAGTAACGTAAAAGACTTTTGAAAATTGCATAGCAATATAGGTTGTGAAATATAAGGTAGGTAACTTTGGGTAACTCCAGCGGGTAAAAACTCTCCAAATTATAACACATTGGTTAATAATTTCACTGTATAATAGATTACCCGTCTGCGAAGAACTCGGCTTTTCCAGTAATACTACTTTTAGCAATAGCATTACTATCTGAGAGTTGTGGGTAACTTCATTACGAAATTTGGTTCTCGGTTGCTAAGGAAGCAACACAAAACTTCAGTGATGAACAATGATCGCTAAAATTTCATTCGTGAACAGTCTTTGGCGATTCATACTAGTGTTTCGGATTTATTTTATTTTCCACTCTTAAGTCCAAGTATTATTAAAGTGTTATTGAAAATAGTTAGCCTAAAAACGAGTTTTGTTAATCAAAATTCCCATAACTTTGGTTTTGTGTGATCTGTTTGTCGCTCAAACTTAATTTTGTCGCTCAGCGAGGAGGAGGCTCAGGTCGGTTTGGCCTGCCAAGAGTAGCACAAGACAATGAAGAAAGTGAAGTTTTCACTTTCCGAATTCCAAGTAAGGGGCTCCATCAAAGTCGATTGTTTCGATCCAGAAGACGAGACGGGTTCTCAAGGTCGTTCCCCGGGTGTTCCTGATGGGCGTCTTCGCCGAATACCGTCCCCCGCCAGGATATCTTCCTAAGATGAACTCCACGTAATTATATCCACGTGTTACTCTCGCATGGATGCTACAAACGAGTACATGTAACTCAGCTGGGAAGGTGAGATCCACGCGCGTTTAGCGAGCTACGGAAGTAACTGCCGCTTTCAGTTTTCTCACCTTCTGTCGGCGCTCTGCATATCAATCAGTTAATTCCCGCACATGGTGCATTCCCTGCAAATAAGATGAACCTTACGTAATAGTTCGGTAAGAAATTTTTATAACAATAAATTCAAATGCCTGCCTAGTGGGTGTGGCACGTAGCTTCCTCGTATCCATAACCCGATTGTATTGATGATCCGATGTCCCATGGGTAATCTCAAAACTTCAATATCCAAGTACCCACCAGTAAACTAATATTCGATCTAATGACGGTGACATCTATAGGGAACCATCCAAAGTCTCAACCATGCAACCCTTGAAAATCCCAACGAAATTAGTTGGAACCTGTGAAAGTTATGCTTGAGAAGTTTTGGGCTCAGCTCGAAACTAAAATCCCATTGTGAGTAAAATCGATCATTTAGATCGTAAAAATGTGATGTTTGAGTAAAATAGCGTATGCGCGAGCGCTCTAGCTGCGGTTTGGCCGAATTTGGTGGAATTTATCCTCTTCGAGACTGATCTCCATCAACCCTGAAAATCGCATCGAAGTAGGACCATGATTTCGAGGATTCCTGAGTAGACCTCGATCTACGCCAGTTCGGTGATTTTTTTAATAGGGGCGGACGATGTCACTCAAACTGGAGTGACAGACGAGGTTGCTGACCCACAAGGCGCTCAGGCCGACGATGTCGTCCCGCATTTGGAATCTTCGGTCAACCGTATTATAATATGTCTATTAACAGCAATGAAATTACTGCAAGTTTTTTATGTTGGGATTAAATTTAAATTTGACGAAAAAATGGCTTCCAGCATGTTTGGGCTGTCACTAGTGTAACTGTCAGTGTGTGAGTAGTGTTGAATTCAAAATCGAGTAGTTATGCCGGGAACAAGGAATTGCCTATTGAACGCTAGTCACGCAGCCAAATTTGTTCAAAATTGCGAGTAGAAACGTTGATTTTGGTGGACTCAATTGTTGTCCACCTGTTTGCTCAAATCCTGAAGCATTTTTTAAAATGATTATTATTAATGATATGGGGATTAATGATGGATGGATTGAGGGAACGATAGACCTAGAGATGAGGTCTATTGTGGAATGCCTCCAGGATGCTTCAGCCCACTGAGAAGGGTTTACTCAAATCTATTTCTACCCACGTTTTAGCTAAGCGAATAAGATCCGTATTGGATACCTTAGAATACGTAGTAAGGGAAAATGTTTATCTAGTTCGACCCAGTACTTCACGATAACAGACGATATCATTTTCCCCATCTTCCATTTCCATTTGGCAGAAGCCGCAGAAGTCCATTGTTATGAGGGGTATCCACAAAATAACTTCCGTCTTTTTCTTAAATGTAATTTTTATTAAAAATTATGAAATTAATAGGAACTATTCTGCAGAATGTCTTTTATCCTAACACATAAAACCCCAACCGTATGTAAGTATGTCGCCCACCCCCCGCCCAAGTCGGGAGATACCTACTCCGTGCCGCCTCCGCCCTCATGGAAGGAAATACCTACTCCGTGCAACATGACGAAGACATTCTGTCCATCGCTTCCAAATGCCATTTTTTTAAGGTTTCTGTTGATTCGCCCTATTTTAAAGTATCTAATTTATTGCCTCCATTAGTTACGATTTGCTTCATCGGACGTCACAGCAATAAACAAAAATAGAATGAAACAGGACCATGTCTCACTCTATTATTTCATTACTTACTTTATTATTATATTACGTTTTTTTCACATATCTACGGTTTTTGTTTTTGCCTGATTTTAGCAGGCTAGTTTGTCTTTAAAATTGCTGGACACCTCAATGCTCTTTGAATACCTTGTAACGAGCTTCAAAGTACCCTCTGCATAAAACTCTACCGCCACCTCGTTGCACCATTTGACGACAGCTTCTTCGACTTCCTCGTCACTCCCAAATAGAGGTATGTAAGACAAGGTCATTTGGAGGATTCGAATCCCAAACGGTCACTCAGTACAGAGACCAGGTCTTTTGAATCCGTTCACTCACAAGACAAACAACCAACCGGTCAGAAGTCACAAAATCATATCGTCGCCACAATGACAAACTATCAAATTTGTCTACACTCTAGAAAACTATCGAGTCGGCAAATTTCGCAAATTTTGTTTTAGCGGTCATGATAATGGTTCCGGCAAACCCTATCTTGCACCGTTTTCCAATTACAGCTAAAAAAAAATAAATAATAAAGTAAATTTAAAAACCTGAAGATGGACCATTTCCAACAATATTACTGCAGCGAATCACATTATTGTATTTTTTCTATCGGTTTATTATAATGTCATCTGAATAATCAAGAATAAACTTAATTGAGTGCTCCTGTAATCAATCAAATATCATTGCCTGGTTATCAAAACAAAATAACGCTCAAAATTATTCAAATTTGGAAAATTTCC
Source organism: Apolygus lucorum (assembly GCA_009739505.2). Classification (NCBI taxonomy): domain Eukaryota; kingdom Metazoa; phylum Arthropoda; class Insecta; order Hemiptera; family Miridae; genus Apolygus; species Apolygus lucorum. The sequence continues at coordinate 64,851,640 of CM019177.2, forward strand.
AATGGATTGTCATCTGTACGTGTGTAGTTTCCATTTGTAACAGCATTGAAATACATTTTGAAACGGACATTGAAGGTCGAATTAAACTTTAATTATGCTCTCCTAAAAACTTGTAAAAACAGTGATTCGTTAGTTTTGGAGTTAAGAAAAATTCGATATTCTGCCATATTGGTGACGATATAAATCAGTCTTTGAGTGTGTTTTGTCTTTTTAGTCCTCATTCCATTCTTCTCTTGGATGATGGAAGGTTTTGCTTAGAAAACCACTTCCATCTACTTCTTTCTGTTGATAATTCCTTGTCATTTTCACACATTAATGATCCATGTACAGACATGCATGTACATAAATATATATATTATACATCCACATTGCGGGCAATTAATTTATTTTGTTGGCCTTCTGCCGTTGTTCTCGTAATTTAACCGGAAAACTCGATTGATGGGTTGATGAACGAATGACCGTGTTCATTTTGATAGCCCGTTCAGCTCTGACAAGGTCATTTTGAAGATAAGGTCTTTTCAATACGTTCACTCCTGACCGACACACCTCTACTCCCAAAGCATTTTCCTGCTAACTGCTCCTTCATTTTAGTGAAAAGGTGGTTTTCGGAAGGGGCCAATTCGGGACTGGGTGACTCAGAAGATTCCAAACAAACTGAGTCTGAAGTGCTGTTGTGGACTGAGCGACATGAGAGAACAGATACTCTTGTATTGCCAAACAAGTGACAGATAGGTACCTGATGAAAATTTCCTTCGTCTTTTTTTTGGGATGTTAGAATTTGCCAGGCCCTCAAGTGTTCTGACAAGCATCCAGCGTTAACCAAATGCCTCTTGGATTGCCTATGGCCGACTGTTACCGACCCTAAATGTCAAATGCCGTCGAAAATCCCTTTGAATACTAATGTAATCCTCGACCCATTTCGTCGTGAATCATTTTTCTAATGTCCAACTTTTTTTGTGTATCTCTAAACAAAGAATGTCGACGACAACGTGACACGGCCTTGGTCTCCCGAAGCGGGAACATCTAGTTAAATGTCAGACCTAATTTATTCGGGTTTGGCAATAGTCAGGAATTCTATTTCAACTTTCCGTTCATCTGGTTCAGTTCAGAAGGTTATTATTTTGATGCTCTACACAATCTTTTCTCCGATTTTCACTGTGAATTCAACCGATTCCAAATATAATCGGGATCACTGACGCAGAAACCAATCAACATGGTCATAAAAATATTGTTTCACATTTATGCAATTTATTTGCGTTATTTTGAAAAAATAAAACAACTTCATTGTCCAATTAACATCACAGTTCAAATATCTATTTTTTCAGTAAATTGATATATTGTTGTATAGTAAAAAAAATCTAAAAATCCAATTTAAAAAAGCTGCAAACGATTAAACAAAGGGTTGATTATCAGAACTGTATAATGTAGATCACCTGTCTGTAAAAAACACTGTTTTTGATTTATAATTTTCAATAATGAACATTTGGAATTAACCAAGAGAAAACATTGTTTAACCCCCTCAACATTTGTTGGTTTACGTTTCAAGGTACGTCGAATCCGAAAATTGAATAAAAAACGCTAAAAATTGTTACATAAGGGTTTATTTAAAATTAAAAAAAAATCAATCGTCTGAAAAGAACACGGCTTTGCCATTGTTACCACCAACCAACATGAGGAAAAATATCGACCGGATTACGGTCAGCAAAAATTTGAACGGAGATTAGGCCTCTCTTGCCATTCATACTCGTGTTTCTGATTTATCGTAAGTTCTCCTAGTGAGCGAACGGTCCTACAGGGCTCCGCGTGGTCTCCAAAAATTCTATACTATCTTAAATTGATGGAAAAACAATACCTTTATATACGAATTTCTTGAGTTAGGGCGTTTTCAAAATGTTAACCCATATTTATGAACCCTTAGAAGTGACCTACATCAACCAAAAGCTTAGGGGCACAACTAGACCCCACATGAAGCCCATATACCAAATTTCATCAACATCGGTCATTGCTAACTGAGCAAACTGCGGCGGATGGACGGCCAAATTTTTATTCGATTTTTGGATTTTACGTCCATTGAAACGTAAACCAACAAATTTTGAGGGGGTGTTAAAAAAAATGTTTCTTGGTTGATTCTAAAGGATTATTATTGAAAATAATAAACCAAAATGTTCCGTCTCTCTACCGTAAGCGCCACTTTCCTTAGTTACCGTGGACCGATTTTGAAGAAATTTGGTATCGGGCTCCATTTAGGGTATAGTTGTAGCTTATGATTAATGTAGGTCACTTCTAAGGGTTAAAAAATAAGGGTTGATATTTTGAAAACGCCCTAGCTCAGAAAATATGGTATTAAGGTTTTTCCATCAATTTAATATAGTATCGAATTTTTAGAATTTTTTGAGATCACGCGGAGCCCTGTAGGACAAACCGTTCGTTCCCTACGAGAACTTAAGGGTTGGACTTACGATAAATCAGAAACACGAGTGTGAATCGCAAAAGAGGCCTAATCTCCGTTCAAATGTTAGCTAACCGAAAGGCGATCGATGTTTTTCTTCAAGTTCGTTGGTGGTAACAATGGCACAGCCGTGTTCTCTGCAGACTAGTGATCTATACAGGAAAATAATAAACCTTTGTGTAATAATTTGCTTTTTTTTTATTTACTAATAAGAGGACCCCGGGTTAATTCGACCATTATGACATAATGGTAATAAACAAAAATGCTAATTTTGTACATTGTACAACAATATCCTCCATACTCTACAGCCTTCATAATTAGGCCTGTCCTTATCGCCCCCTAAATGGATCTGTATTCACCCCTGGGGGGGGCACATCGCCAACTCCATTTCCAGGTTTGAGCCGCCTTCCAGATCATCTATTTAATCGTGTCATGAATAAGAGGAAGCTATGTGCCACACCCACTCGGTAGACTATTTGCTATTAGTACTTTTTAACTCTTTTCACAACTTAATTTCATCAATTTATACAAGTTTTCGACTTTGCTTTGCTTTAATAATCTTTAACTTTCCAGCTCAATATCAATTTATCGTTTTGCAAGTACACAATGTTTAGATCTACAGTTTAGATCTATCTTAATCGCTCCCTAAATGGCTCTGTATTGACCTCAGGGGGGAGGGGGGGGGCAATATCGCCTACTCTGGAGATCTCCAACGCGCAGAGGTCGTTCACATCATATTCACATAACTTCCCCGAGGATTAGTTTAAACCGTCTCGATCCTCCGCCGAACCTCATTTCGTCAGATCAATCAGAAGTGACGACACTCGTTCGCATATTTTCTCCGGACCGGCGACCCCCCCCCCCCCCCCTGTACAGGTAGGTACCCACCTTCCCCTGTACAGGTCTGTGTGTCAGGAATGCGCCCCAGCACCAGGATGTGTTCCAGATCTCTCGAAGAGGTTTTGGGCGTGGCGGTTAGCTAACTTTGCTCAGCTCTTCGACTCCTCTCTTATGCAACGCACGGGCGATCCTTGGCGAATGACAAACACCTGCGCGCCACGAGCGTCACGATTCCGCGCCATTCAGCGCCCAATGTAAATTATGATGTAGTAAAGACTCCTGAGATGTTTATTAATGTCATCCAAGAATTGTAAAAACTCGTTTTGATCCTATTTCATTATTGGAATTGCGTTTGCCCTTTTGGATGTTACGAGAAAAAAAGTTTTTCAAGTTGGGTGAGTATTATTATACAGAATTCAGTCTTGTAAATATCATTGATGATAGTATTCTGGAGCAATATACAATATAAATTCAACAAGAAAGTTGGAATTTTTCAAATTGTTAAACTTGGTTAAACTTTTGGTTTATTAACACTAAATTTTGGAAAAAACTAAAATACCTACTCATAGTATTTTCCCTTTTCAAGGTTGAAAAAAACGTTATCCAAAATCGAAATTTCCACTCGCGTTTTACGTTTCAAACCTTCCTGAACAATTTTTGTCTGTCTGTCTGTGTGTCTGTCATGAAATCCTTACACAGCCATAACTTTTACAATTCTCATCCGATTTCGATGAAATTTTCAGGGATTGTGCGGGTTGGCGTGTAGACGGTCCCCTATGAAAATCATCTCCCCAAACTGATAGTAGCCACTGCGCATGCGCAAACGTGAAATCCTTGCAACAGCCATAACTTTCACATTTCCTATCCGATTTCGATGAAATTGTCTAGGATTATGGAGATTGGGTGGAAGGTGGTTTTTCTATGAAAGTTGTTGTGTTCGCATGTCGCCAAGTGAAGGCAATGACCTTCTCGATGGGTTGCTTGAGATTTGCTTGGACCCTACTCAACAGAGAGATATTTCTCTAGGCCAAAGTTCCACCGGCGCAGTTATGCCGACCGATGGAAGTAGTGCAAGTTGAGGACTACCTACTTTCTCTGGCGCCTGGATAGACAGAGCATATACCTAACAGGCCTAGAGTTCCCAATCAACTCTAAAGGAGATGAGAAGACAGAAGTGGGTGCCTTTGTGGTGCAGACCGCTTTCTCTATGGAACTGGGCTAATACACCTATGTAGGTAGGATGAAGATAAGTAGGAATGATAACAGTGATTAACTGTTGTGGACTGCATGAAGGGAGACCCTTGAGTGTCGCTTTTATACCCTAGGTAGGTACTTGTGATGGGGAGAGAGTGAAGGAATGGTGACGTCAGTCTGACGTGTTTTCCCTTCGTACCTCACTCCTCCTTGTGGTGATGAGTCACTCAGGGGTTCTCCCTACCTTTTCTTTAACGGAGAACTAATTCGACATAATTGCATATTTTATATAAAATATTTCAAAAGTCATTGCCCTCTGAGGATAGTAGTCACAGCTTATGTGCAAACGTGTTTTTCCTTAAGGAAAACATGTAACACTGTTACAATTGTAACAGCCATAACTTGTACATTTCCCATCTGATTTCGATGAAATTTTCTGGGATTATGCGGTTTGGAGTGGAGATGGTTTCCTACGGAAATCATGGCCTCCAATTTGAAAGTATTTTGTGCCCATGAGCAAAACTGAAATCCTTGTAACAGACATAGCTTCTACATTTTCTATACGAGAAAGCTATGTTCCACACCTACTTGGCAGACGTCTTTATTGTGTTTATTTGTATTTCATATTAAATGAACAGCGTTTAGGGATAATTCTGTTATCAGTCACACTCACGGAATCCTTATCATTTAAATAAAACTTCCTCTTCTCCTTCCGAGAGTTTTTATTGTTCTTTGGTACAAACATGCATGATTAACTGCATTGTATGTATTTTAAGTATGCATAATATTTTATGTAACGTTAACATCAAGTCTAATGTGAAATATACTCATTAGTATATGAAAAACCTCTTTCTTCTTACCTATTCCTATAAATATAAAGTGTACGGATCTGCGAGCTGTATGCAGTTTTAATAAAACATCCCAAGTTTGAATGATGGCACCATTAACTTTGGATCTCACACCAAAACCACATCTAAGTGCCACATCTAAGTGTAGCTGAACTAGATGACTTGGATGTCACATCATAAGATAAGAAAAAATCCTTTCCTACGGATTCTATTTGGATGTAGCATCCAAATCTTGGGTACTCCAATACAAAGTGTTTTCTTGGTGTATTATTTTAGTTTAGCTGATTTTTGAAATAATTTGTCAAGGCCTAAAAATGATGGGATTTTGAGAAATTTATCGATGCAAATATTCATGCTGTGAGTCCACACATAATATCATGTCTATATTATCAGGATCTATGTGGAGTTATTAAGGAATTTTGAATCTCAATGGTAAATCTAAAACCTATAAGATGTAATATTGATAACAAACATCTGGACCCACTCGCTGGCACAACTTTCACTCTGCCCGACCTTGAAGGTGTTTCGTTGCATCAACCTTTGCCCTCTTCAGGGGCGTGCGTGAAATTCATATCCACTCGATCTTATATATTTCGATCCCTCGAATACGAAGGTCTATAGGTACGGATTTGCCCCCGTAATCCACCAGATAGGCTTTAAATGTCAGTTGTTTGATTTCGAGTTTAAGGAGTGCCTTGGGGTATCAAATGGGAAATGTCGTCAGAACGAAAAAAATTCTTTAACTTTCTCCGATCAAAGGCGGGTCATATTCGAGTAGCAACTTCGGTCATCATTTTTTGACAGAAAAATAATGTTCGGTTTATAGGTACAATGACTTATTTGAAAACGAACTATGAAACGTCGAGAAGGAATTACTTAGCTGATAGCTTTCCAAATATGTTCAATAATAATATACATAGCGATACAAATCAAGGAGGATCGTCTCCAGCTTAACCTTCCAAAACCATGAATATGTCGCCAAAATCGGACTCCAATTCCATAGTTGTCTTATCAGAGACAAGAAATATACCACAGCCCGACAGAGTGTAAACGGAAATTGATCATAAAGCTCTCAACGGCCGAAGAATGATAGTCATATCGCACATCCGGAGTAAGACTGGTATAAGTCCGAAATTGGCGGTTTTGAGTTATATATTCCTCCAGATAGCTCTCGTCGAGCTCTACACGGGGGTAGAACGGGTTTAACGATAACTTAGTTATTGGCCGCTAGAGAGCAGATAAACCAGTATGGTTCTGAGCCATTCTTCTACCATGGCGTCGGAGCAAGACTGGATCACTTCAGTTATGCGCCAGACGCCGAAGTGTGATGAACTCAAGGTATGTGTAATACTGGTATATATCAGATGTACCGCTTTTGATCCAACAATAATTAGAGTGGTTGATGTGGTTGTTTCTAGTTTTAAATTTGCAATACTGGTTTATTTTGAGATGCACCAGTATTTCTCCAAAACAAAATGGAATTTCTCTTTGGTCTGCATGTTGTAACGTTGGTATAATATGAGATGTACCACTTTTGATCCGAAAAGTCATGTATTGGTTCCACTTTTAGAATTACAACTCAGGTTTATTTTGAGATGTTCCACTATTTCTTGGGGTAATAGTGGTACATCATAGGAATTTGATCAATTTAAGCATGCTGGTCGCAAATGAAGAGGTAACGAAGCAATTTTGGTATAGCACATGATAGTTAAATAGTATATGAGTGCCGTAGACCCTTGAGATATTAAAAAAATTCGTTCAGATTACTGTTATAGAACAACAAAGAAGTCGAAAATCTTTAAATGCGATTTCCCATCAGTTGGGTTTTTTGACTTATACCAGTCTTACTCCGGATGTGCGATATGTTTGATTTTAGAGGACCTAAATTGTTCTTTCCTACTGCAAGAAAAGAAAACTTCCTTATCTAAGGATCATGAGGAAGCAAAATGCCCACAGAAAACTTCTTTCTTATTTATTATTTCACTCAATAATGAAAGATTATAATAACTAAAGAACTTAAAGTCTTCTTCTTCATTGCTAGAGGAACCGCATTTTCTTCACTGCTACAGGACTTTAACCTCTGCTTCTTCTTCTTCACAGCGAAAGAAACCTGACCTCCTTCTATGGATGTCGATCAAATCCTGAAAATAATCAGCATAAGAAAGAAAAAAGCTGCAAATTACTATGCAGGGGTTTATTATTTTACTGTATAGATGAATCATCTGCACAGAACGCTGCTTTACCATTACTCACTAGCTACTACCAACTAGCAATAACATCGCTTTACCATTACTAGAACGCAGCTTTACCATTACTTACTAGTTACACCAACTAGCAATAACATCGCTTTCCGAGAGTTATGGTTGTCTTCGTTACGAAATTTGGTCCTTAGTTGCTAAGGAAGCACAACGGAGAACAACACGAAACTTCATTCAAAGAAGCGAACAATGATCGCATTTGATCAGCTGACATTTCAACGTCTGTTATGCCTATTTCCGTCCGTGAACAATTCTACGTACTCTGAAACGTAGCTAAACCAACAATTGGGTGGGGGGGAACAATTTTCCTGCTCGATTCCTAATTATTGAAAATCCAAAATTGGCGCTTCAAAACCTGCTCTCTGAACACAAAGCCTCCAAACTTTTATAAAATGAACAAACTTTTTATGAAATCCTCATCTTGACTAATTAGCAAATTTTGGAGTCCGAAACCGAAACCTGTACTAAGTTATCAAACACCCACAAGTAATCGCTTAAAATATTACTATTTTCACTTTCCACGTATTTGAAACTCGGTCAAAAAATAAGAAACTTTGTAAACAAATTAAAAAATACCGCTTTTGAACAAATTCGGTTCTACGTTTGTCAGTATGTTTCTGGTCAATTGTTTTGCTGGCACAACTCACGGAACCATCAACCAATTTGGATTAAATAACTGGATTAATGTGAGAAAGTCTGGAAATGGTCTTCTACTGATTTAATCTTACCAGCGATGCAGTAATAGTACACCAACTAACTCTACGTGTTTGAATTAGTTCATGAGAGTAAGGTATAAAATACTGTTCACCCATTTTGCAGATTGATGTTTCTTGATGTATTCACTTGTTACTCCACGTTATAGTTTGGTTTTTACTACCTATATCAAAAATATTCTATTTTGGTGGTCGAGTGCTTCTTTTTATAATTGATAAAATTCCTTCACCATCTGACCAACTGCTGCCACTGTGCATGCAGCAAGCAACATAGTCAATTTTACAGTCGTTTATCTACTCTACTATTCAAGGAGATCTAGGACATAACACGAAAATTTCCCAATGTTGTTGATGTTGAGCTCAACCACAAAGTTGCCTCATTTATCGTGTTTAGATCGGAAAGAATGGTCGCTGAGGGGTGCGTGCTCTGAAGAAAGTTGACATTTGACGATGAAGGGTGATAAAAGTGTCGATCCCCTTGAGAGACTGTTCCGGTTTTTCGCAACGATACCCGACATGGGGAGAGATCTCCCCGGCTGAGGGTGAAGCAACTGCGCCTTGACGAACTCAATTCTGGGGAAGAGGGAAGAGATCATGTTGGAGCGAGGAATTGAAGCTTGCCAAAACCAGAAGGGTATTGCAATGTTTGCTCTCTTAATACCAAAGGGGAAGCTTCAAAATTTGACTATTGGATCTTGTCCAATTGATGTTTAAAGGAGTGCCGAAGGCCAGCTGAGATTATTCTCACAAGTGCTTGTATCTCAGGTATTTCTAATTATGGTCTAGTACTAATAATTGGTCTAATTATTAGAAGAGAACAAAATATTCCCCTCTTCTTCACTCCAATCACAATTATTTTTTCATTTGTCAGTTTTTAGACCAATTTTGCAGTTCCGAACAATTTCGGTTTATTATTTTCAATGATGAACGTCTGAAATCGACTAAGAAAAAAAGTTAAACCCCCTCAAAACTTGTTGGTTTACATTTCAAGGTACCTACGTAGAATCCAAAAATCTAAAAAATATAATATAATCTAATTATAATCTAAAAGTTTTACCGTCCGTCCGCCGTACTCGGCACTTTCCTTTGTTACCATGGTCAGATTTGGATGAAATTTGGTATAATTATGGGCTCCATTTGGGACCTGTGCTGCGAAGCTTTTGGTTGATTTCAGTAACTTTTAAGTTTTGGAAAATAAGGGTTGACATTTTAAAAACTCCCTAGCTCAAAAAATTTCGATATAAAGATATTGTTTTTTTAAATTTAAAATGGTACCTATTTCATTCTCTGGAATCGAATGAGACCAACCAGAGCTCTGTAGGACCAACCGTTCGGTCCCTATAAGAACTTAAGGGTTCGATTTATGATAATCAGAAACACGATTGTGAATCCCAAAATAAAAGGTAAGTAAAGAGCTAAAGAGGTGTGAATCCGTTCAAATTTTAGCTAACAAAATGCGATCGTTGTTCGTTCCTGAGTTGTACTCAGTTTTGCTTCCTCAGCAACCAGTAATCAAATTTCCTGATAATGGCACCCACAACTCTTTATTTCTTCTATATTGAGTGTGAAGCGCTTATTTCTTCAATTTATACTTGATTGTGAAGTAAGTATGTAGTAGGTACTGCAAAGTCGGTAAGGCAAAGCTGTGTTTTTCCAGAAAAGAAAAAGTTTTGGCATTTTTTTTTTTTTTTTTGTATTTACTAGAACCATCAGCTATTGCTCATTAGAATTTTAGCTAAAAATTGGTACCTACTAGTAAAAAGTGAAATTTTCGAAATTTAAGATGTCAACAATATTACCTGATTTCCCTAAGAGAATCTAGAACTTAAAAAATGCCTTCAAACCATCAGAATTAGAAAAAAATTGGCTAAGAAAACACCAAAAACGAAGTATCTTTTTTCAGTAAAACTTCGTTAATAGTGCGCACTCGCGCAATTCATAAGAGAGCGTCTCGACGTTGTTATGCCCAGGACAAGGCATTCATCACAGACAGACAGGTAGAGCTACGAACGGACACGGAACGTTAGCCATTTAAAAAGCTCCAAAACTCAAAATGAAAATACCAAATGTTTATATTTTTTCTTTCTGCATTGTTGCATGAATACAAATTTCCCCAATCTGGGGTAAATTTGTAGAAAATGTGGAAATTCATCTCCCACTATAATATATTTTTGAATGTTCTTTAAGTAAACAAAAGTTCAACCAAAATGTTCAAGTTCAAATCATTTATCTGTTTTTAGGGCATAGATCTCAAACATGGAGAGAATAGCCAATAACAACCGGTACTTAACAGATAATTTAAAAAAATTAACGAATCTATGGCTAGCAAGAGCATATCTGCAAGGCAAATCAACAGATAAATAGAAGCAGGTTAATGTGGTAAATTGAGCTATCTGGGGTTTTCATAAGACAGTCCGATATTCGTGGCATTAATGGTGAACAAAAATACACTGTTCACGTGATACTGGTCAGCGAGCAGCAGCATCTTGAAGAGGTTTCCATCAAACTCTTCCATGTATGGGCGCAGGTAGGGCCTTCTTTGAGGTTCGAAGTGAGGACATGCGAAGAGGAAGTGATGGAGGTTATCTGGCTCGTCTAAATTGCAGATTGGACATTCCCTGTAATTCCGGAAGGTATTGACTTTCTTCTGCCATCTCAACGTGGACCATCAGCCCGACAGGCGTAGCTGCGACATCAGACTCCGCTTGCTCAACCCTATCCTCATCTTCAAAACCAAAATGTTGATACCTAACAAACACTTTAGTCAGAACGCAGGACTTGGGCTATCAAGGACGTTTAGTATTGCGATCGCGAGTTGGTGACACCCTCCGCACTAATAACTTGTGTAGTTCCTATTTATACAAACTTGACAAAATTAACAACTTGAAGTTGTCGTAATTCTATGTTGTAGAAACTAGAAAGTACCTAATCATTACTGATCCGTCAAGGACTAGCCGTAGTTGAGGTAATATGACGTGAAGGACTAGTTGACTCATTAACACTAGTTGATGGAGCTGTGAGGTTCGTAAGTACACACCAATTAGTTGGAATAGTTGCATTTCCTCCTGTCAACAACGAAATACAAATGGGAGAATGCTTATGATTTTTCTGCCAACTACAAGGTTGTTTGACCGACAAAAAGTATACTCTTTCGTTTTAGAGCTAACAAAAGATAACCGTCTAGAAGTAACGAGCCTCGTGAGCATGAAATAGTAGTAGAACGAGACCGATTAAAACGAGATTAAACAACTGTTAACTATTTTCTAACAGAGTGGATACTCCACTGCTCGACCGCTAGAATGCAACAGAAGGGGGGAAAATATTGTGTTTTTTCCTATAAATACTTGAATTTCTCATTTTTAAAACAACTTTGCTCTCTATCGACCATATTTTCGAAGTCAGCATTAAATTTCTGTAAGACTTCCTCGTTGAATGTTTCATCTAAGAAGTGTACTTAACCTTCGGGCGGGCGCTCTATCTGAGCTCACACTGATGGGCGCAGGGCAGCATTTTGGCCGCCTTCGAATAATATAATATTTTTGTCGTATAAGTGCACATGTACACCATTGATCACTGACTTTCACATTAGGGAAACACAAACAAGGTACACAACCGTGAATATTAGGTTAAAAAATAAATTTTATTGAAAATAACTTTAACTAGGTAGGTATAAATAAAAACGTAGGTAATTTGAAAATATGAACAGATCAGACTAAAAAAGTAGGTCTTTCAGTCTTTCTTTCAGTAACTCAGCATAAACTTTTATAATGCGATATCACAATATAATATTGGTAACACAATAAAGTGAGTTTATAGTGCGCTTGAGCACCTAACTACCCATGTTTACTTTTCAAAAAATTCGTCATCGTCAAATTTCACACTGATTTACGAGCGTCGTTCGCGAATCTGACGTAGCTTCTGCCTGCTATCTGGTGTCTTATGTTGTAATTAGAGAATACCTGTGAGTTCCGTTGCGCTGCGAATAGCTTTTGTCTATGCAAGATCGTTTTTAGTGAACAATTAAATTAGACAATTTAAAAAACGTAAAAATTCGAAATACATTGGAAATATAGGTACCAATTTTTTAAAAGAAATTTATCAGCTAAATGAAATTTGATCGGCTTTCCAATGGTGCTCCCAACCTTATGGTTATTTTCGAGGGTATCGTAGCGAGGGAGTACTGCGACAGGTATCCTGGAATGGACCCATACCCCGAAAGAAACAAAATTTGTCGATAAAATCATAAACTGATGTGAAATGATTTGCAGCGTTCTGTTTTATTGTTTGGTTCTTTTCTTCGACTACATCGTCGGCAGGACATTTGCAGCCATGAGTGGGGCTTTCTCAAATCTTGAAGCTGCAGCGGCACGGTTTGGACTGGAAGTCAACCAGGCGAAAAGGAAGCTACAAGAAGAGGATCAAAACGCATTCAAATCAACTGATACACATTCGATACTGTGAATAAATTTGTCTACCTGGGATCTCTGGTAACAAGTCATAATGCAGTTGTAGCAGAAGATACTGACGGCTAATTGATGGTACTTCGGATTAGCTCCACATCTGAAAATCAGGTTGATCTTCCGAACGACCAAGCTGCGCTTGTTCAAGACCTTAATAAGACCTGTCCTCACCTATAGTTCCGAGATATGGACCCTGGCCAGGGCAGTGGAAGAGGACTTACGCCGCTTTGAGAGAAAAGTACTGAGGAGAATCCTGGGTGGTACCTATGATTTAGAGGAGCTCACCTGGAGACGACAAACTAACTAAGAAGTCATCCAATCAATAAAGGCTCCGGTGGGTTACAGGATGAGGTCAGAAGAGCCACCTCGAAAAATCCTCGACGAAAGAATCCACAGCAAGCTAGGAGTCGGGGGCCCCAAACTTCGCTGTTTAGATGGTGTTACCTCTGATTCCCGCTCCATCCTTGGCACAAGAAACTGGAGAGCAGCAGCACAAAACAGAAAGGACTGGCAGACATCTCTACAGAAGGCCCTGCAGTGCCATAAAAGAAGAAGACGTTTTTGGTGTATTGTTTTCAATAATGAACTTTTGGATCGAGCAAGTAAAGAAACTGTTTAAATCCCCTCAAAATTTGATGGTTTACGTTTCAAGGTGACGTAGAATCCAAAAATCGAATGAAAATTTTTCCGTTTTTCCGACGTACGCAGCATTTTCCATAGCTACTATGGACCGATTTTGATGAAGTTTGGTGTTGAAGGTCTTGTTGTGCCCCGAACCTTTTGGTCAGTTCAGTCACTTCTAAGGAATGAAAAATAGCCTCTTGCTAAAAGCTTTTGATACGAAGGTATTGTGTTTTCATCAATTTAAAATGATATTGAACTTTTATAGGCGGATGAAACGACCCAGAGATCTGTGAGACCAACCGTTCACTCTCTATATTGGCTTGAAATTGGCACTAATCATTAAGGAGAAAAACGAGCGTGAATTTCAAATGAATATTCACTGACGCAAATAGGCCAAATCTCCGTTCAAAATTGAGATCATCAACTAAGGCGATCATTTCGATTTCTTCGGTTAATGTTTCATGTCACTCAGTTGTGCTTCCTCAGCAACCATAGATCAAATTTTCTTATGAGTATAAGGCCCGACTCTCCGATAACGATGTTTTGCTGTCAAAATAAAGTTGATAGTTAACCTTGTGTGATAATATGATAGGTACTAATAATGGAAAAGGAGTGTTTTTTGAAGGGGTGATCAATATGGAAAAGTAGTTTACCGTTGTGTAATAATTCGCAACGTTTTTTCCCAGCACCATTCAGGAAGAAGCTGCGCGTGCTGACGCGACGCGAATCCCCCGACAAAAGGGCCGCGAAACTTCTTCCCCACAAAGGAACCAGCAGAGTCCACCGTAGTGGCGGTCGTCTGAGTTACGGCTCCGTAGAAAATGGAAGAACGGTCTTCAGTTCAGAGAGGTTTTCATTTTCGAGTTTTCCGAATTGGCAGATGACGCAGCAAAATCTCCGTCTCGAAACTTGAGAGAGGTTTGAGGATGCAGCAAATTTGCAGGTTTCTGCGACTGAGTGCAGTGCAGAGTACGGGAAGTTATTTATTCTTAAAGCCGATCGGAAAACATCTGCCAAGAGCAGTAAAGCTTTCTCTCAAAGAATAAGATGAACTCTGAATCTGTTGATTTGACAATGTGAAAATGTCTATCAACTCCTATTCTCTCAGAATCACATTTCCAATCAGCAGGAGAAGAAATGCCTCAAAATATAATCGAAATCTGATATTTTATTTTATGGTTTTGTAAGGGGCAATATTAAGTTTTTTTCTGATTTTCCTGCTACTTATGTTCTGTATAATCCTCATTGATTCTATGTCGTGACTTCTGCCAAACTGTTTACTTCTGTAATGTAACTTCTGCAACTGTAAATCTGAAGGAGAGGGAATTCAGAATCTAGTGTGTGTATGTGTGTGTGTAACAAAATCTTGTGTACTCTGCACAGGCCTTAGTTCCCAACCGATTTTCCTGGTTTTTTTTTGTTCGTCGCGGAAAACTATCTAGTTGTGCACTACGTCGCCGGAATTTCGATTGCCTTTTAAGGAGGGGGGAAGGGGGGGTTAATGCTCGAAAAACGTGCGTTTTTGGGCATAATCTTGTGTACTCTGCCCAGGCCTTAGTTCTCAAACGATTTTCGTAGTTCCTTTCTCGTTTGACGCGGAATACTATCTAGTTGTGCACTACGGCGCCGGAATTTTGGATTTTGCTTTATGAGAGGGGGAAAGGGGGGGTTAATGCTTAAAAAACGTGCGTTTGCGTGCATAATCTTGTAAACTCTGCCCAGGCCTCAATTTCCAACCGATTTGCGTGTTTCTTTTTTTGTTTGACTCAAATAACTTCCGAGTTGTACATGATTTTACCAGAGTACCAAAATTCGCAAGGGGAGGGGGTGAGTGAGGGGATAATATTCACAAAATATCCGATTTTTCAATATTTTGGTTCCTTTACTGCTTAATAATTGTACCCAAGCTTTGAAATTGAGGAAAAATTCTCATTATACCTCCGAATTCTCATGAATTATTCTCTGTACCACCATGGTGCCAGGATATGGTGCCATGATGCCATAAACCGCTTATTTCGTGTTTTTTTTTTTTTTTTTTTTTTTTTTTGTGTGTGTTTAATCTTGAATACGGATGTGAACTTCGACGGACTGCCTACCAAAACTAACAAATGAAAGTTCAATGTTACGACGTATTTCCGCTTTGGTTCCAGACTGGCACCATTGTTGGCGTTGGGGAGGTGGTGGGGGGGGGGGTGAACTCGAATTCGCATGTTGGGTATCGTAGATCATGGATTTTAAAATGCTCTTCAGATTCGAGGCTCCCATGCCGCTAGAAATGTTAAGGTGGATAATGGTGGTGGGGGGGTCAGTATTTCTTGCCTAAAGTAATAAATAAATTACATCGAGTGAAACAGTTTTATCACTTAACAACTGGTTAAACTGATCTAATGCTTATCCAATGGGACGTCCCCTGGAATGCATGCATTACTAAACAATATGTTTTCAGCTTTTAGGAGTCTTTCTTCTTTCATTATTCTTCTTCTCTTGAAATGTTGATAACTTCTGTCTCCTTGGGCACCTCCTCTCGCTCGTCCTTTCGAAAACCAAATTCCTGAAGCAAAGCCTCTTCTGAAGGAGAGCTGATCAGTGATCATCCTTCTTCAACCCACTCCAGCTTAAGAATGATATTCGTGTTCATTGGAATGCATTCTACTAGTAGGGTAATAAGTGATACTGAGGCTTGGATATGTCGAAGGTACGTGCAATAGTCTAAATGAGGTTTCAGTCTGAAACTGCTAATGTAGAAATTATATATTGCTTTCGAGTCAACCAAGGTAGCGGAAGCTTTGTTTTCACTTTTCAAGTATGAAAAAAACGCTGCAAAATATTACACAAAGGTTTATTAATTTTCTTTGTAGATCACTCGTCTGCAAAGAACACGGCTTTGCCATTGTTACCGGCGAAAATTTGAACGGATATTAGGCATCTTTTGCGATTCACACTCGTGTATCTGATTTGCCGTAAGTCCAACCCTTAATTCTTGTAGGGGGCGAACGGTTTGTCCTACGCGGAGCCTCCGCGTGCTCTCTAAAAATTCAAAAAATTGAATACTATCTTAAATTTATGGAAAAACAATACCTTTACATCACAATTTTTTGAGTTAGGGAGTCTCCAAAATTTCAAACCTTAGAAGTGACCTACATCAACCAAAAGCTTCGGGGCACAACTAGACCCCAAATGGAGCCCAGATACCAAGTTTTGCTAACTGAGGAAAACGCCGTATACGGCGTACGGACGGCCAAATTTTTATTCGATTTTTGGATTTTACGTACCTTGAAATGTAAACCAACAAAAAAAAATTTCTTGGTCGATTCCAAAGGTTAATTATTGAAAATAATAAACCAAAATGTTCTCCAAAATCGAAATTTCCACCCGCGTCATACGTTTCAGGCCTTCCTGAACAATGTATTCGTGTATTAAATGTGTTGTCTACGTTTATGACTTAGTAAGTATTAGAAATTTTCTTTCAACTGAGAAATTGGGAGTGGTTCGTTCATCTCCTTAGTTTCCTGCTCTTACCTAGAGGGATTTATTTACTTGAAGATTGTAGAGAGATTTAGATGATTAAAGACTGTAGATTCAGTAATTTCGACGATCACTGAGGTACAAACAAAGTCAAGAACCTCAATACCCTAAGCTAGAATTCACTGCTTACCCTCACCTTCTTGGGTTGGTCTCGTTGAACTACCAAAGGACTAAATTGCACGTTTTCTGAAAATACCATCAAAATCGTAAAATATTTCGTATGATTTTACCCTAAATGGTTATGCTTTGGACAGACAAACCGGCACGGATCCAAAATGATTGAGGAAGCTCTGAAACGCACTTAGCGAGTCAGAATTTTGATTTTGGAGGACCCTTTTTTTCTGACCGGCCACGCGAATAAAAAGATTTCCTACCCTCGATAATGAGGAAGAAGAAATAAAAACGTCTGCCAAGTGGGTGTGGCACATCGCTTCCTCGTAACCATAACCCGATTGTATGGATGATCCGATGCATAGTAGTTAATCTCAAAACATCAATCTCTGAGTACCTTCCACTACCCTCATAGGGGACCATCTACACGTCAACCGGCACAATCTCTGAATATTGTTGGAAAATGCAGAAGTTATAGCTGTAACAAGGAAATATACTTTTGCGAATGCGCAGTGGCTACTATCAGTCTCGGGGCGTTGATTTTCTTAGGGGACCATCTACACGCCTACCCGCACAATCCCCGAAAATTCCATTGAAATCGGATGAGAAATGTAGGAGTTATGGCTGTGGCAAGGATTTCATGACATGCACACATACAGACAGACGGACACGGGATCAAAATTGTTCAAGAAGGTCTGAAACGTAAAACGCGAGTGGAAATTTGATTTTGGGGAACTTTTTTGTTTTCAACCTTGAAAAGTGAAAACAAAGCTTCCGCTATCTTGGTAGACTCGGAAGCAAAATCACCCAACGTTTCAATTCATTCTTGACGTCAGGTATTAATTCTGCGACGAACGTAAAAACTGCGATACGGAAGTATCCGCGTACATTTTATTCCTGAGAAATCCTGGGTGCTCTGAGCTTTCACACGACACTCACAACGTTAATTATTTACTTATCGCTTCCTATCCAAGGAAATACTCGTTTCCGAAAGAATACCGATTGTGGCATAATCGCTGCCACGCCTCGGAATTACAAACATAATCGTCGTACACAGAAAGAACCGGCTCATTATTTTCGTTTATGATTGCATCATGAGACCTTCTCGTCGTCCTATTTTCCAAAAGTATGCTCAATAATAATTGGTCACTCGGTAAACAATCGTAATTATCCTCTGAGGCTATCTCGGTCTTAGACGTATTCGAGTTAGTAGATGGATTTTTCAGGCAAACTAAAACAAATAGAAACTCCTTTCTCAACGTAACTGCGTTACATGTTAGACACCATTGCAATAAATTGCAAAACAAAGTCTGCCAAGTAAGGCAAGCTGTGTAGCCTCCTCACATAGGATAACATGGATGTATAATATTGAAGTTGAAGTAAAAATGATTAATGGTGGATTATGGAGCAAAATTTCCACAATCATGTTTCAGAGAATTTTCAAAAAAAATGAAGCTATTCCAATAAACACTGAATTTTCAGCATGATATTTTCTGGAAAACAAATTTTCTGTTCGTTGAATCCGTTGTGGAACATTTTGAAACGATTCCTGGAGTTTTCCCAAAAATATTTATGTGTCACTTCTGATGATAACTTGAGTAATTGGTTCCCAAAAAATTAAACGTTTTGCCAAAATGTTCATAATAACAAACGAAAAGACGATTTTGTGGACAACTTTTCAAGTTTGAGATAAGAAGACTACCCTAGTGTACAGTTTTTCTTGGATGGAATCATTTGGTAAATTTAAAGCTCTTTCCAAAGGTGCAATCAGATTTGAATTTTCATGGGAAATGAGGGAGTTGTGACCATCTCCGTTCCTCAAGGTAATAAACACTGCTAACTGTTACACAAAGGTTTATTATTTTTCTGTACAGATAACTCTCCTGTAAAGAATACAGCTTTGCCATTGTCACTACCTACTAACCATATTTTCGCTTCACAATGAAGGTTATTATGAATACGCTTCACATTCAATTCGGAGTTATAAAGAGTTGTGGAATATGGAAATTTGATTACTGGTAGCTGAAGATACGAACAACGATCGCATTTTGGTCGACTAAAATTTGAACGGAGATTAGGCCTCTCTTGCGATTCACACTCGTGTTTCTGATTAATTGTAAGTCCAACCCAAGTTCTCGTAGCGAGCGAACGGTTCGTCCTAGAGACATCTGGGTGGTCTCTAAAAATTCTAAAAATGCAATACTATTTCAATTGAAGAAAAAACAATACCTTCATATAGAAAGTTTTTGAGCCAGGGCGTTTTCTAAATTTCAGCCCCCCGTTTTCTAAATTTCAGATCCCATGTACCAAATTTCATCAAAATCGGTCCATCGTAACTAAGGAATGGACGGACGTCAAATTTTTATTCGCTTTTCGGATTCTGCATTTCGATTTTCTTCCCCTTTTGCGCAATGCGCAAAATGATCACATTTGAAATCCTGGAAAAAAATTAACACAAAAATTGTGGTTCGGGGGGGGGGGGGAGGTTTGTCTGGTGGGACTCCCATCAGTGTCACCAGGGCCAGAAAAAGTCATGTCATTTGATTAAACTTTTTCAATTAATCAATTCTATTATAATTTGATGGCCTGAGTCGGTTCAATTTGTTACACAATCAACTTTAACGATAGATCTTGTTTGCAGAACCATCGAACCAATTCGCGTTGTTTGGTTTTCAATCGTTATCCCAATTAACTAAAAAAAAAATCAGTATTTTCATACTTATACAATAAAATGAATGATTTTAATTGTAGGTTCTACAAGTCAGTCACGAAATTAAATTGGAGTCGTTTCTCCATCTCATGGGCAATAATTGACGTCGTTAGCACCGACGGAATCCTTCAATTTGTTCGTTAAATCAACGCAGGAACAAATCGGTTTCTACTGGGCGTCATTTATTGTCGCGCCTCCTTGCAATCTTTGCTTCCTAATTACTCGAGCACAAGAAAGTTGTAGAGAATCTAGTAAACCGATGGATTTTAGATAAAATCCGATCTCGGGATTTGCTGGTCAAGAGTATATTAACCAAGAAAGACTGAAACGGTCAAAGTTGCAAGTCTGCGATACACTGGAAAACAGTAACGTTCATAACTGGAGACGAGATTTTATAAATTTTGAATATTCAGTTTTGAACTCTGAATGTTAATATTCATATGTGAATATTCAGTTTTGAACTCTGAATGTTAATCAATTATACCAATGACGTCTGCTCCAGCAGTCTGAAAAGGCACGTACAAGTGTGTTTTGCTGGCTCAGATACGTGCAGACCTCAACATGAATGATTAAAAAACCAAGAACGAGCAACCACTACCAAGCAAAATAGCATCCAAGTAATGAAAACTGCAGCCAGGAAATCAACCCGTTCCAAATTATTTTCTCTACGTTTCTGTGACCAAGAATTTTAAAAATATCAGATATCATTTCTTTCCTTTATATTTGTGAAATTTCTATCTTAAAACAATAATTTATATAGTTCAGTAGAACGATTTTCAAGATATTATAGCTATATATACGAGTATAAATATATATTTAACCTTGGAACGTGAAAACAATGCTTCCTCTACCTTGGTAGGCTCGGAAGTAATATCTCTGTATGAAAATGAATAAGGTACACCAAAGTCAGACTAGCTGAGAAAAAACATAGGCACGCGGTGCGTGTTAGCATCAGCTGCTCCCTTATGAACACTTAGCAAATTGTCGAGAAAATCAAACAAAAAGAGAAAATTAAGTTTGAATGCAAAAAAATAGGAGAAATTAAAACGATATTACAGAAATCTGGAATAGGAGTCACATTGATAGACAAAGAAAACCAGAAGCATTGGTGAAAGTTCGAATCAAATTAAATTTCTTCCTTAGAGGGAAAAATAGTAGATCATTGATACGTCCTTTGTTTCTATGAATGAGAGAAAAGTCTCCGATCGCACGTTCTGATATATTGCAGTATTCGAGAGGACCCTGTTTCTTAGCTACGATTTTGTTTACTGGTATCGCTTTGCATTTTTTGTGGCAAAATTGACCCCCAGCCAATGTCAAAAACTCGGCCTTTTGAGTCCTTTTACTACGAATTTGTTGTCGGTTGTTTTAATTTAGCTCTTTATGGGCCTGCTTTTCAAATGGCTCGTCATTTTATTCACCTCCTGATGTCCCAAAGGTATTGTTATTATTAAGAAATCGAAAACATCTAAAGCGTCGAAGAACACATTGCAACTAAAAGCCCGCGTTCATAACAAAATCTCGCCTAGGTTTCAAGATCCTTTGATTAAATTCGTAAAAACCTAGCCAAACAACATCAATATAATCCACTGCATCGATGTTGATTTTTACCGCGAATGTTGTTTACAGTTCTTTCAAATCAGAGGTATAACTCAGCTTCGTCCATATTTACAGCTGTTTTGGCAGTATATAATTTACGCATAAATTCAAGGCTTTTCAACGAGGAAGGGATGAAAACTAACGGCGATACATTTCCCTAAAAACGGGTCGGTTGTAAGTGAAAATCATTACAAAATCCCGCGCTACTTTCGTTCCACGGTTTCGTCACGTTTTTGCTAGAATGTGTAAGACAAGGTCATTTGGCGGATTCGAATCCCAAACGGTCACTCATTACAGAGACCAGAATTGAATCCGTTGACCAGTTCATTACGTTCACACACAAGACGTTCACAACAACCAACCGGTCAGGAGTCACAAAAACGAGCAAGTCGGTAAACCGAACGAGTTGGAACGTTGGAACCAAACAAACAACGCCCATAAGGATCCAGGTCGTGACTCGAAAAACCGCACGAGTCGGAATTGGTTACAATGAATAGGTGAGGAGGAGATTTGAATGGATCGAATGAGCTAAAAAGACAAAAACGAATGAAAGATAGATTCGAATCGTATGAATCAGTCTTTGAGTGTTTTAGGTCTTTCAGTTTTGTCTTTTGGTTTATTATTTTCAATAATGAACCTTTGGAATCGACCAAGAAAAAAAAATTTTTAACACCCCCTCAAAATTTGATGGTTTACGTTTCAAGGTACGTAGAATCCAAAAATCGAATAAAAATTTGACCGTCCGTCCGCCGTACGCGGCACTTTTGCCACTTAGCATTGACCGATTTTGATGAAATTTGGTATGTAGGCTCCATTTGGGGTCTAGTTGTGCCCCGAAGCTTTTGGTTGATGTAGGTCACTTCTAAGGGTTCCAAAATCAATTTTGAAATTTTGAAAACGCCCTAACTCAAAAAATTTTGATCTAAAGGTATTGTTTTCCTTCAATTTAGGATTCTATAGAATTTTTAGAATTTTTTGAGACCATGCGGAGCTATGTAGGACAAACCGTTCGCTCCCTACGAAAATTTAAGGGTTTATTTGAAATATATATATAAATCAAAACACGAGTGTGAATCGCAAAAGAGGCCTAATCTCCGTTCAAATTAGAGCTTACCAAAATGCAATCGATGGTTGGTGATTTGGATTTTTTTTTTTTTTTTTGATTTTTTTTCGAATTTTTTTTTTTTGATTTTTTATATTTTTTTATATTGGATGGATGGTGATTTTGTAGACGAGTGATCTATATAGAAAATAATAAACCATTGTGTAATAATTTGCAGCGTTTTAGTCGACAGTTCATTCGAACGTAATTCTTCACTTGGATAATGGAAGGTTTTCCTTAGAAAACCACTTCCATCTACTTCTTTCTGTTGATAGGTCCATGCATTTTCACACATTCATGATCCATGTACAAAAATGGATGTATACATCCATTTGTATACATACAAATACATTGCCAAAATTGTTTATATTTAAATCTGTATTTGAAATAATATAGATGAGAAAATTGTCTTCATTTGAAACATCTATGATTGAAAAATATTAACAAAACAGTACTTAAACTTTTCTCCCTAAGACTGCTGGAACTTCCAACAAAAATGATCGGCGCTCAGGCTTTTTCCAGGGTTTTTCGGTAGAAAAATGAAATTCCCTCAGTATTCCAGGTTTTCCGAGAAATACTGGGAAAATGTAGGGAAAAAAGAGGCTGATCTGAGGGGAGGGGGGTATAGTGCAGGTCGTATGTCACTTGATATGTCAATATTGATGGATTGAAAAATAACCACACGCTCATTGCGCAATAAACGCGCTAGCTCGCTGGGGCTGAAAGAAATTCCGCGTTTATTTTATGACTGACAGCCGTCGCGAGGACATTGTTACGAGTTAGTTACACTTGATAGAAGACCAGGAATATTCGTGAAAATCCCATTACGTATGAAGATCGAAAGGAGATACGCGTGGCGGACGCCCGAGGGCTCATGAATAATCCGCTCCATTTGTGCTCAACGCCGTTAGTAGGTAACATAACGTCGAACCTGACATATCTTTTTGAATCTGGCATATTTTATTATAGTGGGTGCCTGCACTCATAACATTGATGCTTCAGACGCGGTTGCGGTGAGATAATCGGATGTTCGTCTTTCATCTCTCAGAGGTCGCGGGTCGCGAACAGTAAATTTGCAAGTTTTTTAATGGGCTGAGGCGTTAAAAAATAACCTGAGAAACGATCGGAAGCGGATAGGTAATCTAGGTTTTGCCTCCGGCTCTTCGAAAGTAAAGAGATTATGATGACTTTCGAGGGGAAAGTTGCACATAACTGCCTTGTAACGTTGAGTTGATTCAATCAAGGTGCAAAAATCATCAAAATGTCGGCCCTCACTTACCCTTCAAATTCAAACAAAATCAGACTATTATGTATTTGAGTGGAAAATTCCTGGTTTGCGCACGCGCAGTCACTACCGAAGAATCTGATCTCCACAACACATCATCGAAATAAACTACCGTCCTATTTTCACCATTTTGGCCAGAATTCGCACAATCGAAGGGGCTTTCATTGAATTTGGATGAAATCAGTGAAAGTTATGCCTTCTCAAGAGCAGACTATTGACTATCCTCCAATTATGAGATAAATGGAGAAGTGTGATCAAGTTTTTTACTGACCGGAAGTGACTGGCTACATCACGTGGCATTACAAAAATCCATGTCAAAATTTCTATTTTCACAATCAGAACTTTCTTGCTTTGATTTCTCCGATGTTAGGCTTGAAATTTGGCTATCCTCTCGTAGAAAGTAAGAAACTTAAGACAACTATTACATTTGTTGATCGCGATCACGCTTATTTTGTCATGGCCCCCAGCCAAAAGACATATCTATGTCAAAAACACAGTTTTTCCACATTTGAGGCCTTAAAAATGTTTAAAAAATGAAAATGTGTAAAAAAAGTCCGCCAAGTTGGTGTGGCACATAGCTTCCTCGTGCCCATAACTCGATCGTATAGATTATCCAATGTAAAGTAGGTACCTAGCTAATGTCAAAATTTCAATCACTGAGTACCTTGAGTACTTCGGATTGGCCGCCCTATAGGTCCTGGGGCGTCTTTCTTGTGCCCTTTTCCCTGTTGAGAATGGGGTGCGTTTGGACTTCCTGTATGGAGGCGGAGGGTCAGTGAGGCGTGGTGATCGCTTTTCTCGTGGGTGTTCTAATGCGGGGAACCGCCATGGTGGGTGGGGCGTGGGACAGGCCGGCGGGTGAGGGGGGCTTCCTTCACCCACTTGTGATCGGCACTGCCTATATTATACTTAAATGACTTTAGATTTTCTTGAATTTTACCCTAATAGGGGACCATCTACACTTCAACCCTCAAAATCTCCGAATATTTCTTCGATATCGGATGGAAAATGTTGAAATTATGGCCTTTACAAGGAAATTCACGTTTGCACATGCGCAGTAGCTACTATTGGCCTGGGGGCAATAATTTTCATAGCGAACCATCTACACCCCAATCCGCATAATCCCTGAAAATTTCATCGAAATCGTATGGAAAGTGTGGAAGTTATGGCTGTTACAAAGAATTCACGTTTGCAGATGCGCGGTAGCTATTATGAGTCCGGCGGTGATGATTTCCATAGGGGACCATCTACACGCCAACCCACGCAATCCCTGGAAACAACTGCGTATAGTTTTGCCCGCTACAAGGATTTCATGGCACTCAGACATACAGACAGGGAACCAATATTGTTCAGGAACGCCAGAAACGAGTGGAAATTTTGTTTTTGAAGATTTTTTTTTTTCAACTTTGAAAAGTGAAAACAAAGCTTCCGCTACCTTGGTAGACTCGGAAGCAAAATGAGAACTTTTTTTGTACCACCTAGTGAGTGACAAGTTGAATAGAGGTGTGTTTACAAGACTTCTACGATGTGCGGTTGTAGTTACATGGTTAGGTACGTAAATCTACCGATGGTGAAGATTGAAGGGTAATCTGGAATTTTGAGTAGACTTACCTGAGTTCCAAGGAACTTTGAGTACGTTTATTTTTGAGAATATAAATTTACCATTTGGTAACCTATTTATGATGATTATAATGTTTCTGATGTTTATGAGATTATTGTTATGAAATGATATAATGATGTTAGCATGTATATTATTATTATTTATTACTGTTACTATTTATATATTGTTGTTTATAATATGTTTATTGTCTAATAATGGTGAACTACGGCTGAAGACATACCTTTCAAAGCCTTTACCATGTTATTGTTGATTCTTACCCGTCCATTACCATTATGTCAATGAAAACATGTTATCAGTCATTCATTCAACTTTGAGAACGTTAAAATTGGAAAAGTTGAAAAAAAAATGAGTCAGAAATTACCATTCTTTGTTCTGCAATTGGGATTCCGCGCCCTTGAAATTCTCCTAAATACAAATATTTCGACACAAAACGGGTTGATAAGATTGTCGTGACGTTTTCTGGAAATTTTAGGACAGGATGGAAAGGTTGTATGTCTTTCAAAGACATCTATTTTGCCCCAACCCGATCAAAATTAACAAAAAGATGGTACCTTCATGAGAACCACTCACCGATATCCATCCAGCAAAACCGCGTCTTCCTATAGGAGATGAACTGCTTCACTACACGATTATTTTCGTTATGACCTGAAGGATCGGAGTGGCTTTAATCGTGAATAGCAGGAAGAGGATGTTGAGTAGGTAATGATCATCATTAACTAACTATAAACTATTGTAAACGTGTTGAAACCTTCGTCGTGACACCCTCATAGAAGAAAACCAACCTGCGCTGAGAACCACCAGTTTTTTCTTGATATTTCTCCATGCGTTCTCCTCCTAATTGAAGACGGAATATTGATCGGCAACATCCCCATCGAGTGTGCAAAAGTATGACGCAACATACTCCTAAGAAAGTGTAAGAAGATCCCAAGAAAAAGCCTCAAAAAAGTCGATCTGAATGGCGCTTAGGAAACTCCTGCGTCGCACGCGGATAACGGACCAAGTATTATACATACAATCTACTTGTGAAAGGATGACTTTAATTGCCTTTCCCATCATTATCTCTGTCGAATTCCGAAAACGTCTCCCAACCTGGGTGGGCAGTATAGCGTCCACACATGAAAAAAGTTGGTGGATACAAGCTCTATTAATCATCACTACTGTTAATTTTTTCAGGAAATTCGATTTTGATGATCATGTTTTTGGGTTCTGTATGTCAAAAAACAATATTGTGAAATAGTTTGCGATAATGTTGATGTTTTGCTTCCGAGTCTACCAAGGTTGAAAAAAAAGTTCTCCAAAATCCTGAACAATTTTGGTTCCCTGTCTGTCTGTCTATCTGTGTGTCTGAGAGGTTTTGTTTACTTTAAATTTCAAGTAAAAAAACAGTAGTACTGTAAAAAAAGTAATAGTAGGTAGTAGTCAAAAACTCTACAAATTATTACACAAAGGTTTATTATTTCTAATACGAGGCATGTCCAGAAAGTAAATGTACTCAATTTTTTTAGGGTTCAAAAAAATTTATTAAAAAAAAAGTTACGTGGTTACATAGTTATACATCTAAGTTATTTTTCTACGTAGTCGCCATTTTTCTCGATGCAGGTGGTTAGCCGGGGGATCAATTTTTTGATGCCTGCCTCGTAGAAATCTGCCGCCACCTCCTTCGTCCACTTGTCGACCTCCCTCTTCACCTCCTCGTCCGTTGAAAATTGTTTTCCACCCATGTGCGTCTTTAGAGAAGTGAAAAGATGATAGTCTGAAGGCGCCAGGTCGGGGAAATAAGGGGGGTGGCTTAAAACATCTCATCCAAAAGAGTCCAACAGTTCCTTCGCGAAGTTGGCCGTGTGGGGTCTGGCATTGTCATGGAGCAAGCAAACTCCCTTCGTCAAAAGACCCCTCCTTCGATTTTGAATGGCTCTTTTCAATTTTTTTAGGGTCTCACAATACCTTGCCGCGTTTATGGTCTCCCCCTGAGGCAAATAATCGATCAGTATGATGCCTTTGTGGTCCCAAAACACTGATGCCATGATTTTTTTGCCAGAAATTGTGGTTTTGAACTTTTTGGCTGAGGGTGAAGTGGTGTGACTGTTCGGACTTTCTCTTGGTTTCTGGTGTATAGAGTGCAACCCAAGTTTCATCTCCAGTAACAATACACTTGAGAAAATCATCACCCTCCAGTTCATACCGTTCCAAAATCTCTTTAGAGGTCTGCACTCGATTCAACTTGTGTTGTTCAGTCAGCTGTTTTGGGACCCATCTTGCGCACAGTTTATGAAATCCGAGGGTTTCTGTGATTGTTTCGTGCAGCAAAGATCTGGATATTTCTGGAAACTTCGTAAAAATTTCGTCCAGAGTCAATCTGCGATTGTCACGAACCGCATTCTCAATTTTTTTCCACAAGTTCGTCAGTCACAATCGACGGTCTCCCACTCCTCAAATCGTCATGCACATTCGTACGACCGTTCTTAAACTCCCTACACCACTTGTACACACTCGTACGATCACACAGTCTGCAATGAACACGACTTTGCCATTGTTACTACCTATCTGCTCATACCTTCTCCACAATCAAATTTGGAAGAATAGACGCTTCACAGTCAATTCGGGGAAATAAAGAGTTCTGGGTGTCTTCATTAGGAAATTTGATTACTGGTTGATAAGGACGCAAAACTGAGTACAACTCGAAACGCTGCCTTGACATTGCCCAAAGGTTTATTATTTTCCGTATAGATCACCCTTCTGTATAGATCCCTCCCTACAAACCTTAGGTACCTATTAAGACATTTTTGAACATTTCAACCCCAACCACCAACCAAATGGAAATGAAGGGTTGATATCAAAATTTCCACTCACGTTTTTCGTTTCAGTCCTTCCTGAACAATTTTGGTCTGTCTATCACGAAATCCTTGCCACAGCCATAACTTCTACAATTCTCATCCGATTTCGATGCAATTTTCAGGGATTGTGCAGGTTGGCGTGTGAATGGCCCCCTATGAAAATCATCACCCCCGAACTGATAGGTCGCTGCGCATTCGCATACGTATATTTTCTTGTTACAGCCATAACTTCTACATTTCCCATCTAATTTCGATGAAAATCATGGCCCACAAATTGAAAATATTTTGTGCTCATGCGCAAACGTGAAATCCTTGTAACAGCCATTTTCCAACAATATTCAGATATTGTGCCGGTTGACGTGTAGCTGGTCCCCTATGAGGGCAGTGGAAGGTACTTAGAGATTGATGTTTTGAGATTAACTACTATGCATCGGATCATCTATACAATCGGGTTATGGATACGAAGAAGAATGTGCCTCACCCACTTGGCAGACTTTTTTTCTTTTTTTCGGTTCTTTACGGTTTCAATTCATTCACTCCGTAACAAACCACTCGGTCCTTGGAATTTCATTAACACAATTTCGAGATCATTTCTGAACGTTGTGGTTTCCATTCTAAACAGAACAGCTTTGTTGCTTTGTTTGACGTCCATAATTCCTGAATCGAGACGGCCATCTCGCCCTCGTAATACCGTTTTATACCCGACAGTCAAAGAAATGAGGTGCCTTGGCCCGCTACCCTCGGCCGCTTTTTATGGAGCAGAGAAAAAAGGTAAAAGTTCTCTCATTCAAAGGTCACGCTGGCAAATTGAGGGTTACGGAGTCAAGGCCTCAGGTCGGTTCATTCCGTCTATCAACGGACAACAGACGCCCTGAGTCATGATTGATTCAAACGATCCTGAACTTAGATGACTCTGAGATGCCCTCTCCGTTTATGGCTTCCTCGAGCGACCCCCGTACAATTTTATGGTTGGAACTAGTTATTTGGGAGCGAACTAGTTACCCTCACTATCCTAGCAAGATCTGATGGTATAACATTGAACTAAATATGTAAATATACCACTTCTGGTAGAAAATGATAGATGAGAGATGATAGATGAGCAACCTAAGTGGTCTAGAGAATAATTTTCTTTACAAAAGCTAATAATAATGAGGAATTTCACCATGTCGGAATTTCCTATTTTTTGGCCCCAAAGTCGGATTCATCACCTCGAAAAACCCCCTACGGCGAACTCTCAGCCCGTGCTTCCTAATTTACGAATAAACAAAACAGTGTAGAAAATATGAACGTTTAAAAAAACCGGGAGGATGACGTCAACCTGGAATAGTTTATTTACAGCCGCTTGAAGCGCTGAGATCGTGAAATCTTCAGTCCTCAGATGCAACATTTCACAAAACCAGTAAAGATCGAAATCGAAAAACTAAAGAAAAAAAAATAGAAAAAGCAAGTTGGGGAAAATTAGGTTTCCCCTGTTTTTAGGACGTCCCACAGTAAGACTTGGGCGTCCTTAAGCGATCGATCTGGGGTGAAGGAGGACAACACTCAACAGAAAAAAAAAAATAACCACACAGTAATCCGTTTTAGACCATTCTGAATCCAAATCCGCGAAAAAAACCTAGGTGTATGTCTGTGTGTGTGTGTGTGTAACAAAATCTTGTGTACTCTGCACAGGCCTTAGTTCTCAACCGATTTTCCTGGTTTTTTTTTTGTTCGTCGCGGAAAACTATCTAGTTGCGCACTACGTCGCCGGAATTTCGAATTTTGCCTTTTAAGGAGGGGAAAGGGGGGGTTAATGCTCGAAAAACGTGCGTTTTTGGGCATAATCTTGTGTACTCTGCCCAGGCCTTAGTTCTCAAACGATTTTCGTGGTTCTTTTTTCGTTTGACGCGGAATACTATCTAGTTGTGCACTACGGCGCCGGAATTTTGGATTTTGCTTTTTAAGGGGGGGTTAATGCTTAAAAAACGTGCGTTTGCGTGCATAATCTTATAAACTCTGCCCAGGCCTCAATTTCTAACCGATTTGCGTGTTTCTTTTTTTGTTTGACTCAAATAACTTCCGAGTTGTACATGATTTTACCAGAGTACCAAGATTCGCAAGGGGAGGGGGTGAGTGGGGGATAATATTCACAAAATATCCGATTTTTCAATATTTTGGTTCCTTTACTGCTTACTAATTGTACCCAAGCTTTGAAATTGATTAAAAATTCTTATTACACCTCCGGATTTCCAGGAATTATTCTCTGTACCACCATGGAACTAATAGTGGTGCCACCATGGTGTCAGGACATGGTGCCATGATGCCATAAACCGCTTATTTCGTGTTTTTTTTTTTTTTTTTTTTTTTTTTTTTTTTTTTTTTTTTTTTTTTTTTTTTGTGTTTCACCTTAAATACGGATGTGAACTTCGACGGACTGCCTACCAAAACTAACAGATGAAAGTTTAATGTTACGACGTATTTCCGCTTTGGTGCCAGACTGGCACCATTGTTGGCGTTGGGGTGGTGGTGGGGGGGGGGGGGGGTGAACTCGCATGTCGAACTGAATTCGCATGTTGGGTATCGTAGATCATGGATTTTAAAATGCTCTTCAGATTCGAGGCTCCCATGCCGCTAGAAATGTTAAGGTGGATAATGGGGGGGGGGGTCAGTATTTCTTGCCTGAAGTAAAGAATAAATTACATCGAGTGAAACAGGTTTATCACTTAACAACTGGTTAAACTGATCTACCGCTTATCCAATGGGACGTCCCCTGGAATGCATGCATTACTAAACGATATGTTTGTTAGATAACTTTCATCTTAGATAACACGATTTCGTCGTTCCATTGGGAAACACTGAGGTCCGTTTTCACGGTTATTTTTCGAAATCATAAATTTTGATTGTCTCCTAAAAATACAGGAGACTTATTTTCCGAAATCAACCCGATTTTCATCTATCCCACACCGTTAACTATTCAGGAAAAATGCAAACAGAATTCAGTGAAATTCCTCATTGTATTCGTGCAGCAGGTCAAATAACTATGGGTAGTCCAAAATCTAAAATATCACTCATATTTTGCATTTCAGAGGTTTTTGAACAACATTGCTTTCGTATTGGTTTATTATTTTCAATAATGAACCTTTGGAATCGACCAAGAAAAAAATTTTGTCAACCCCCCCCCCCCCTCAAAATTTGTTGGTTTACGTTTCAAGGTACGTAGAATCCGAAAATCTAATAAAAGTATTCCATCCGTCCGCCCTACTCCGTACAAGGCACTTTCCTTAGTTACCATGGACCAATTTTGATTAAATTTGATATGTGGGCCCATTTGGGGTCTAGTTGTGGGGCACAACAGCTTCAGGGCGAAGCTTTTGGTTGACGTAGGTCACTTCTAAGGTTTGAAATGTTGAAAACGCCCTAACTAAAAAAAATGGATATAAAGGTATTGTTTTTCCATCATTTTAAGATAGTATTGAATTTTTAGAGACCACGCAGAGCTCTGTAGGACAAACCGTTCGCTCCCTACGAGAATTTAAGGGTCAGACTTACGATAAGTCAGAAACACTAGTGTGAATCGCAAAAGAAAAATAATAAACCGTTGTGTAATAATTTGCAGCGTTTTTCTGTCGGTCTGTGGTCAATTATTGGTCCGTGCATGAATTTCCGAATGTCATGAGGAATTTGCTTGACATAATTAGTAACCGAGGGACAGGCGCCTAATCGACAATAATTACAAGTTTGAGATAAACGTGTGCCGAGAGGGTGAAGCACATAGCTTCCTCGGATCTATTGAGAGTCGAATTATCGAAAGTTGGCTGTGGTGAATGTGTACATTTTCCGGGATCGAGCTGCCATTATCTCCGTTGATCTATTTGGAGTTGAACTGACACGAGTTACATTCTAATGACTTTCGCTCGCTACCTTAGAAAGTCCACCGACTGAAAGTACATTGTTCACACTTGTTGAAATTGAAAGTAGAGTAGCCGTTGTAGTCCTTAGGGATAAACGTCCTGAGCTCCTGACAGCATTTGAATTCAATGCCTAGGACAGCACTAATCGTCTACATTAGACTCGATCTATCTCTTCTGGTGTGTGTCAGAGATCAAGGGAAAATGGGCGATTTTCTCCCATTTATCTCCTTGTTCAGGACATTACGAGGGTGCAAGAGGGTGGGGTACGTAGCTCCAAGATGAACAATTAAAACAGAAGACTCTTTGGTTTATTATTTTCAATAATAAGCAATTTGAATCGAGCAAGAAAAAAAATTTACTTTTTATACTGATTTCACTGATATCGAACATATCGCACATCCGGAGTAAGACTGGTATAAGTCCGAAATTGGCGGTTTTGAGTTATATATTCCACCAGATAGCTCTCGTCGAGCTCTACACGGGGGTAGAACGGGTTTAACGATAACTTAGTTATTGGCCGCTAGAGAGCAGATAAACCAGTATGGTTCTGAGCCATTCTTCTACCATGGCGTCGGAGCAAGACTGGATCACTTCAGTTATGCGCCAGACGCCGAAGTGTGATGAACTCAAGGTATGTGTAATACTGGTATATATCAGATGTACCGCTTTTGATCCAACAATAATTAGAGTGGTTGATCTAGTTTTAAATTACAATTACATTGCAATACTGGTTTATTTTGAGATGCACCAGTATTTCTCCAAAACAAAATGGAATTTCTCTTTGGTCTGCATGTTGTAACGATGGTATAATATGAGATGTACCACTTTTGATCCGAAAGGTCATGTATTGGTTCCACTTTTAGAATTACAACTCTGGTTTATTTTGAGATGTTCCACCATTTCTTGGGGTAATAGTGGTACATCATAGGAATTTGATCAATTTAAGCATGCTGGTCGCAAATGAAGAGGTAACGAAGCAATTTTGGTATAGCACATGATAGTTAAATAGTATATGAGTGCCGTAGACCCTTGAGATATTAAAAAAATTCGTTCAGATGACTGTTATAGAACAACAAAGAAGTCGAAAATCTTTAAATGTGATTTCCCATCAGTTGGGTTTTTTGACTTATACCAGTCTTACTCCGGATGTGCGATATATTTGCATCTGTTTTCATCAATATATGTGGTAGGTATCGATAGAATATCGAAAGAAATATACTGATTTCACTGATATCGAATATGTTTTTGTATAGTTTTGCTTCCGAGTCTACCAAGGTAGCGAAAGCTTTGTTTTCACTTTTCAAAGATGAAAAAAAAGTTCTCCAAAATCAAAATTTTCACTCGCGTTTTGCGTTTTAGACCTTTCTGAACAATTTTGGTTCCGTGTCTGTCTGTCTGTCTGTCTGTCATGAAATCCTTGTAACGCGTATAACTATACGAAGTTATTGTCCGATTTCTATGAAATTTTCAGGGATTGTGCGGGTTGGTGTGTAGACGGTCCCCTATGAAAATCATCATCCCCGGACTGATAGAAGCGACTGCGCATGCGCAAACGTGAATTCCTTTTAACGGCCATAACTTCTAAATTTTCCATCTGATTTCAATGAAATTTTCAGGGATATTACAGATTAGTATTTAGATGGTCCCCCATGAAAATTCGATTTCGATGACATTTTCAGGAATTACAGGGATGAAAATCAAGGCCTTAAAATTTACGGTAGCCTCTGCGCATGCGCAAACGTAAAATCCATGTAACAGCCATAACACTTTCAGTTTTCATCCGAATTATATGAAATGTTCTAGGATTGTGCAGATTAGCGTGTAGATGGTCCCCTATGAAAATCATCACCGCCAGACGAATAGTAGTTGCTGCGCAACTCCTTGTTACAGCCATAACTTCTACATTTTCCAACAATATTCAGAGATTGTGCCGGTTGACGTGTATGGTCCCCTATGAGGGTAGTAGAAGGTACTTAGAGATTGATGTTTTGAGATTAGCTACTATGCATGGGATCATCTATATAATTGGGTTATGGACACGAGGAAACTATGTGCCACACCCACTTGGCAGACTATTTTTTCAATTTTGAGATTTTTTCGTGTAGGTATTTGACCTTCTGTCATTAAAATTGTCAAAACTCCTGTTATTTACCAAGAAAATTCAAATTTGGGGATATCGTTGGAAAGAGCATAAATGATGCTCCCTATTTTTCGAATCGAGTGTGAAGCGTTTAGTTCTTTCTAATAAACTTGATTGTGAAGGTGTGAAGCAGTATCGTGTGGTAGGTAGTGCCTACCAGTAGTTAGTTGGTAGGTAAAAAAAAAACGCTGCAAATCATTGCTCAAAGGTTTATTATTTTCTGTATAGATCACCCTTCTGTATAGATCTCTCCCTACCAACCGTAGGTACCTACTACCTACTAGGGCAGTTTTGAACATTTCAACCCTTCATTTCCATTTGGATGGTGGTTGGGTTTGAAATGTTTAAAAATGCCCTAGTAGGGAGTAGGTACCAACGGTTGGTAGGGAGGGATCTATACAGAATGGTGGGGGGCGTCGGTGGTCTAGTGGACAGTGTACCCGACTGCGGTGATAAGATAAGAACCGTCTAGCGGGGATGCGAGTTCGAGTCTGGTCGCTGCAGAAAGTTTGCTGTCTATTAGACGATCGGCAATCTCTCGTTCCAACCCAGGGCGGTGATGTTTGGGAAGCCATGAGCGAAATCATCAGAACAAATTCTGATCTTCCCTTAGGGAGACAGCTGATGACGTCCGCGACGCCAAGAATGGCAGTCGGACGAAATTTCAACCTGAAATGGTTGCCAACTTTACTTTACTTACTTTACTTTACTTACTTTACTTTACAGAAGGGTGATCTATACAGAAAATAATAAACCTTTGGGAAATGATTCGCAGCGTTTTAAAGCACATTACCTAAATTTTGACATTTTTCAGAACAACTTTCTTAGGAAAATTTCTAAGGAGAGAGAGAGACGTCTCGAGGACATGCTGTATTCAGTTTTCAAGGTGGATCGGTGTTTAAATTTCGAAAATAAATCAAAAGCAATTAGTAGGTGAAGAGAGGTGACCCACATCTCGGGGCGAATGACCCTCGAGTCCGTGAACCCTCAAATCGTTACGCTGAAAGTTTTCACTTCAAACTAATTAAATTCAGGGTGGTAATTTAAGGTGAGGAATAAAGAAAGAGAAGGCTCATTTAGGCGGGTTTCGGGTCCTTGGCAGGGGAAACCTCCCACTGGGCACGAAGGGGGTCTGCCTGTATGTCGGTGACTCGTGTTCCTCGGAAAGGTTGTGAGCTGCTACGCCCCAGAGCTCGGGGGCCTCGGCTGCCCTGAATCACGAATATGACCTCTCAGTACGGCTACTAACAGATTCCTATGAATAGTCGATCTTTACCAGTAGCCACACCTGAACGATCATTTTTGAAAGATCACACAGAAGTCCAGAGCCAGTAAACCTCTCTCTCGGAAGAGCAGACCGACAATTTTAAAGAGTTTCTACAGCTTTCTCCAAATGTTCGAGAGGAAGAATTGCGTGAATGTCCGGAGAATGAGGTCTCAGACAAAATAGTGAAGAATGTTCGGAAAGGGAGAGATGATTTTCATAAGGGACCATCTACACGCCAATCTGAACAATCCTAGAAAATTTCATCAAATTTGGATGAAAAATGTAAGTGTTGGACTGAAGCTACTGTCAATTTTAAGGCATTGATTTTGGAGACCGTCTACAACCTAATCCGAATAATTCCTGAAAATTTCATCGATATCTGATTGAAAATGTGGAAGTTATGGCTGTTACAAGGAATTCAAGTTCGCGCATGCGCAGCGGCTACTGTCAGTCCGGGGGTATTGATTTTCATTTGGGACTAATTTGCTACAAAAATAGTCAGCAAAATTTGTGTATATAGGATTTTTTACATAATTTTATAAAACGGCTGTAACTACCATAATTAATTCATTAATTTCAAATCTGAGTGTACCGTTGGAAAGGGCGTTAAATTCCTTTCCTCCCTGTTGTCTGATGTTTCTCCGCGTTCAAACACAAATTTCTCCCCTAAATTCGGCTGTAACACATTTTTTTACTATACCATTGTACAGCTGAGATCTTGGGCCAGTTTTAAAGAACAGAAATGGGACATGGGAAAAAATTTGAATTTCTCATTCTGTATTCAAGCAAATTTTTCACCAGATAAATCCCACCAAAAAAGGTTTGTTTGACATTGGGAAAAAAGGAAATTTAACGCTCTTTCGAACGGCATCCTCAGATCTGAGCTTACTGAATTGATTACGGTAATTGACATAGTTTTATTTTGACATTGTTTGATTGAAAAAGTTGGGTTATAAGTTGAGTGAAAAAAGTCTGCCAAGTGGGTGTGGCACATAGCTTCCTCTTATCCATAACCCGATTGTATAGATCAATCTAAGTACCTTCCGCTACCCTCATAGGGGACCATCTACACGCTAATCTGAACAATCCTGAGAAATTTCGTCGAAATAGGATGAAAAATGTAGAAGTTATGGCTGTTATGCGGCGTTATGTGGCGCATGCGCAGCAACTACTATTAGTCTGGGGGAGATGATTTTCATAGGGGCCATTACTCGCTAATCTTAAAAATCCTAGAAAATTTCATCAAATAAGAATGAAAAATGTAAGTGTTATGGCTGTCACAAAGATTTTATGTTTGCGCATGCGCAGCGGCTACTGTCAATTTCAAGCCCTTGATTTTCATAGGGAGCCGTCTACAACCTAATCCGCATAATCCCTGAAAATTTCATCGAAATAGGAAAGAATTGAAGAAGTTATGGCTGTGACAAGGATTTCATGACAGACACACAGACAGACCTACACGGAACCAAAATTGTTCAAAAAGGTCTAAAACGTAAAACGCGAGTGAGAAAATTCGATTTTGGAGAACTTTTTTTTCAACCTTGAAAAGTGAAAACAAAGCTTCCGCTACCTTGGTAGATCCAGAAGCAAAATGTGGCGAGAAGTACCTTTTAACCTTGATAGCAGAACATGAACAACAGAACGGGTTGTAGGAACGAATATGCATTACTGAAGGTGTTATTGTATTCAAATTCGCTAGGGCGTTTATGTAAAAACAAAAGGGCCGATTTAGCATATAATATATGCTAAATCGGCCCTTTTGTTTTTACATTTAGGTCATATATTATATGACCTATTGAAAAACGCTGCAAATCATTGCCCAAAGGTTTATCATTTTCTGTATAGATCACTCTTCATATGGACAATTAATTACTGGTTGCTCAGAAATCAAAACTGTATACAACTCGAAGAAATGAACAGCGATCGCATTTTAGTCAGATAAAATTTGAACGGAGATTAGACCTCATTGGTGATTCACACTCATGATTCTGTTTTATCGAAGGAAAACCCTTAAGTACTCGTAGGGACCGAACGGTTTGTCCTACAGAGCTCCGGGTGGTCTCAAAAATTTTTTTAAAGTCAATACTAATTCAAATTGGTGAAAAAACGGTACCTTTATTTCGATTGTTTTCGAGCTAGGGCACTCTTGAAAATTTCAACCCTCAATTTTCACCCCTTAGAAGTGACCTACATCAACCAAAAGCTTCGCGGCACAACTAGACCCCAAATGGAGCCCATATGCCAAATTTGAACCTCCCCATGATAGCACGCCGGAATCAAATACAATCTACACCAAAGCCTTGTACAAGATTAATAATGATTTAAGTTTTAAGCTATTTCTAACAGCATAAAAGAGATAACTCATCCCCATTATTTGTTTGGACAGTAAGGAAATTTGAGGGGCCGATCTGAGGTAGTCTCGCCCAAATATCTCGCCGATGTGACCCTTTCTATTACCGGACAAGAGCACGAGTTAGAATCTATACTTCCGCAATCATGGATTTTTATTACATGCTCTACATTTTCTCTACTACGAGATTTTGAAAAAACAAGGTACTTCAAACTCAAGGTGTTCGCCGACAGCCAACCATACATCAATCCCACATCGTGATTAGCTGTCCTCCACGAAAGACAAGTTTTGTCATAATATTTACTAAATTATTACAGGCTGAATTCTGACAATTTCCTAAACTTAAAAATTGTCTTGCAGCCCACTATTGCCTACTCTTTTGAATGGGTACATTAGGTACTACCTAAATTGGGTATAATTTCATCATATTTTCTGGTTACTCAGAGTGTCGGAATGACAGGGCACCCATTTAAGGTCTGATATACAAAAGAGATCGATATGGATACGAACGACCTTATACGGTCTTGAACCTGCTGGAGAAAGAGAGACAGAAATGTCAGAAGTGACGGGCGCAACTCGTCATTACATCAAAGAGCAGCTGGTCATCTTGATGGGTAGGCTGTACTTGTGCCTACTAGACGGTTGCAAGTTCAAACCTGCTCATTACCAGTGGCATTTGAAGAAGGTGATCCGTAACCAGGAGACAAGATCGGTGATCATCTCAGGTTCAGGGTCTTACGAAGGATGATGGGTCATCCATCTCGTTAGGGCCTAAATGAACCTCGAGGATCGGCACGTGGTGAAGATCAACCGCCTCTTATATCACATCACACATCAACTCGAGCGAGAGTCACGATCTTCAAGTCTCCAGAATCACTAACAATCACGATATGCTCAATTTGACGAATGAGGCCCATACTGGACATGAACGAATGTTGCTGGCGTTTCTAGACTTTCAATCTCTTTAGCAAGACAAATATTTGAGATGCCTTCTACCTTTATAGCTCCCTTAACCCTTAATTTCCAAATTGTTAAAAAAATTCCATTCATGCAACATGAATTAATGAGCGAATTTTCAAATAAATCCTTCAGTTGAAGTTATGGTTAAGAAAAGGAACAACTTTTTTTTACGCGATTCTTGGGTTTTTTTCGATTTTCTGTATAGCATACCAACATACTGTATGCACTGGGTATGCTTTGAAGATGTTAGCAGTCCATATTCACGTTCTACTTGTCTCCACAAACTCATAGAGTACCCACATGGCTATTGTTGGTTTCTTTCAGAATGTTCCAGAACGGATTTTAGTGTAAAAATTTTTCGAAGACGTCCATTCTAAAAATTTTGAGGCCATTGCAATAACTTCATTTTCCTTAAAAATTCGCTAAAAATTTTTTTTTCGGAATTTTTCAAGAAATTTAGATGTAGTTTGAGAAGACATAATATTCGAGCAGAAGGTACCTCAAAGGCCCTATGTCAGCTCGAGAACGCTCTTTCCGAGGGCCACGCAAGAGCTTTGTAGTAAGAGCTAGTGTTTTAGCCTAACGTTTTCAATTTCCCTATATTTGAATTTAAATAGGTACTTCTTACTTTAAAGTAGGTTGAGGTGTGTTTCAGGAGCTTGGCTAGCGGTGCCAGGAAATTCCTGCCCCGTGTTGCCCAAAGTTTGAGATAAATATAAATCCTCCTCGGTACCTGGCACTATGCTGATGCCAGCCCGTCAAAGAGAAGGTATATTGGAGAATTTGAGCTGAGTAAATCTCGCTTGGTACCTGGCACTATGCTTATGACAGCCTGTCAAATTAGGAAGTTTACAATATTTACTGTAAGGAAAAGTTTGAGCTGAGTAAATTCTGCTTGGTAGGTACCTGTCACTATGCTTATGACAGCCCATCAAGTTCAGGAAGTTTACAACATTTAGTAGGAGGAGACAATATTCCGCATGGTGCCTGTCACTAATGCTTATGACAGCCCGTCAAGTTGAACATTGGATTGAGTAAGAAAATTCGGCTTAAAACTGACCAAGTTTTGATTATAGGTTTTGGCAAGGTTTTAAAGTAGGAAGGCAAGATTTTCGTCAAAGATACATACTACTCTAGATCGTCCAACCAACGAATCCCTGGCCCTTAAGGCCAGGATATACAAGGAGATTTCAGGATACAGGGGCTCTATGTACAAGTTCCCCCACTACGGGTCTGGGGAATTCCCCAGGGGCCCTGGAAAAACCAGGAGAATGACCCCTGGTTTGTTGTGGCTTTGCTTTATTTATGTAAATTATGATATAAATAAACAGTGGTACCCACACGCTTTAATCTGTCTACAAACCCTATTCTTTTGGAGTAGAAGAAGGAAACTTGGAAAAATCCTTGATGGGAAGTTGGGGTCAGTTTTTTCTTATAAAGTAAAGAACCAAGGAATAAAGTGGAGAAGGTTCACTTCATAGAGGGATCTGTGCTGCCCACATCTGACAAAGAACCGCAACTAGTAGCCTACAAGGTGCGAAATGAGGTTAGAAGGTCCTCTATAGATACCGCCTAGGTCTATTAAAGTCTGTCAACTTGAGAATTATTTTGTTTTTCTTTGAATTATTAGGATTTTATTATTACGTTTTTGGTTTGAACGTGGATAAACTGTTGCAGGTAAAAATCGGACTTCCAAAAAGATACCGTAGGATGTTAAGGATTAACACTTTCAACGTGGAACCTTTCAGGTGAGATGATAATATACGATGCATCATCTTCAAAACTCTTCTTTCCCCGCCTCCTTCCTCCTTAGGATCCAATGTTGCTTTCTTCCTCTTCCTTGATGATCTAAAATTCCAAACGGGAGGTGTGTTTCAGGGTCAGAGTGTTGGTAGTACTGCTATATCAGTTATCATCTCGTCAGACCAGTCTTGATGAGTCCTGCGCAAATTCGTCAAAATTAAGTTGAATATTACTTCTTCGTGCTAAATAACCTATCGCATTGCAAATGCACCCAAGCAGTTTGCAAATCGTATTCGTGATGGACATTCGAAGTATTGACGGTTATTATGGTGAGAGAGCCTTTTTTGGCGCTTTTGGCAAACCCGCACTTCATCGTAGCCAGGAGGGCTCATCGCATACTTTTCACATTATCTAGCGTGCGGATTGTTGGCGTGCGTTCAATAAACTACCTGTTATAAAAGTTGAACCTAACTAAAGGGAATCGGAACTGAAAAAAATTAATAAAAAAGACGCGTCAGGGAAATCGTACCTTTAACCAGGTGTGTGTCAGTCCGGGTATTTCCCTGGAACGGTTACAGTGACAAAGATGCAACTGTTCCAAATTACCAGTACAGTTCCATTACCAGTGCTGCCTACCGAGGGTGGTCAAATCCCACTCTCATGACATGGAAGAAGAAGGCAGTCAAGTCCATACCTTCCTTCTTCCATGCTTATGATCTCAACTTGCAATACAAAAGGAATAAATTTTAACGAGACTTGTTAAAATCTATTCCCTTTGTATAACACTTAAAATTACCAAAGAAACAATTTAATATAAATGATAGTGACCAAACAATTCAAGGAAAGACTAATATTTTTCGTTGCAGTTTAAGAACTTAACAAGACAATATAAATACTGGAGACAACTTCCATGCTAACCAATTTAGAAGATCCCTTCCCGCTCCAGAGCCATTCCATGATACTATTATATTCTCAGTCCTTGGAAATGGTAAGGGCGCTTCCAGCTGCATGGAACAGAACTGGAGACAAGATCCATGCTTACCAGTCCAAAAGATCCCTTCCCGCTCCAGAGCCATTCTCCATATCTTATCGGTCCGTGTAATCGGCAAGGGTGCTTCCCGGTTCATGGAACTGAACTTTAGACAAGTTCCATACTTACCAGTGAAGAGCCATTTCATGATACTTTTATATTCTCAGTCCATGGAAATGGTAAGGGCGCTTCCAGCTACATGGAACAGAACTGGAGACAAGATCCATGCTTACCAGTCCGAAAGACCCCTTCCTGCTCCAGAGCCATTCCATGATACT
Source organism: Apolygus lucorum (assembly GCA_009739505.2). NCBI lineage: Eukaryota > Metazoa > Arthropoda > Insecta > Hemiptera > Miridae > Apolygus > Apolygus lucorum. Next base: position 64,893,471 of record CM019177.2, read on the forward strand.
ATTATATTCTCAGTCCATGGAAATGGTAAAGGCGCTTCCAGCTACATGGAAGAGAACTGGAGACAAGATCCATGCTTTCCAGTCCAAATCCCTTCCTGGTCCAGAGCCATTCTCCATATCTTATCGGTCCGTGTAATCGGCAAGGGCGCTTCCAGCTACAAGGAATAGAACTGGAGACAAGATCCATGCTTACCAGTCCGAAAGATCCCTTCCCGCTCCAGAGCCATTCCATGATACTATTATATTCTCAGTCCATGGAAATGGTAAAGGCGCTTCCAACTACATGGAACAGAACTGGTGACAAGATCCATGCTTTCCAGTCCAAATCCCTTCCCGGTCCAGAGCCATTCTCCATATCTTATCGGTCCGTGTAATCGGCAAGGGCGCTTCCAGCTACAAGGAATAGAACTGGAGACAAGATCCATGCTTACCAGTCCAAAAGATCCCTTCCCGCTCCAGAGCCATTCCATGATACTATTATATTCTCAGTCCATGGAAATGGTAAAGGCGCTTCCAGCTACATAGAACAGAACTGGTGACAAGATCCATGCTTTCCAGTCCAAATCCCTTCCCGGTCCAGAGCCATTCTCCATATCTTATCGGTCCGTGTAATTGGCAAGGGCGCTTCCAGCTACATGGAACAGAACTGGAGACAAGTTCCATCCTTACCAGTCTGAAAGATCCCTTCCTGGTCCAGAGCCAATCCATGATATCTTATCGGTCCGTGGAACTGGACCAGTAAGGGCTGAGTTTTTGTCACAGCATGGAACCGTTACAAGTTGAAACTCGGTTCCACAGTCCCGGTACAGCTGTATTTACACTCACAACAATAATTGTATTCTTAACTAGCGGAACTAAACCCATACATTGTATAATATTATAGGAATTAGCACTTATTGAATAATTCAATGTTACTAGTTTTGATCAATATGAAGTAGGTATTAAGGTATGATCATCTTGTATTCGCACTCGTCCGTTCATTTTGCTTGCCATTAATTTCATTATTTTCATTAGCTAGCTTATCACCAAAAACCACTGTAAAATACATGTTAGAATAAAATTACATTAACAATGAGACAGGGTAAATAAGACATCTGCTGTCATTTCCTTAACTTTATTAACAATCAGTCCAAAACGGAAATGTCAAAAAAAATATTTGTGGAAAAGAGGAAAGAATGGATACAAAACAACTACTGTAATACTTCAAAACGTAACAAAATTGGGGAGGACTTGGAAAAAAAATGCGAGGGACGTACCTAATCATACAAAATGTATTTACAGTTCCACTTTGCTTACAAAGCGGAAAGAAAATTTCGATTGGCAGCTGTTGATGGATTTCACAGCACAAAAGTTGTGATTTTTAGTCAAACAACTGGTAACCTATCGTTTGTTGGGTCGTCCTCAAGGACCGGTTAGTAAGAAGAGAAGGAGATGTCGACGTTGGCTCCTGCACCTCCAGCGGGCAGCGCGTAATCCTTAGCCAGCTGGTCGAGGATTCCACCTGCAGTCACAATACAACGGGATCCGAGTTATAATAAATTATTAGAAATTAACAATAATGTCAGGTCGTGACATAAAAATATTCTTCTAATTTATTAAATTACGTGTTTATTCAGGGTGTTTCACAAAAAGTTTACGCCCCCCTTCATTTCCCTAAAATACAGCGTAAAAAACGTCTGCCAAGTTGGGTGGGCAGTATAGCTTCCTCACTCATTGTAACAAGGACGTATAGAATCAGTTGGCGAAAAAATGATGATTCAAAGAGTTATTGAATACCAAAATATTGGCGATAATATGCGGGATAGGGTTGCAGGTATTAATGTTTATAATATTTTTATAATTTTTATAAGGTATTATAGTTTATAATATTTTGTATTTTCAACGTAGAATTTTATTTAGCGGTCCACCGTCTAGGACCTAAACCACACAATCCCTGAAAATTTCATCGAAATTGGTTGAATAGTTGCGGAGTTTTGGTTGTAACAATAAATTTAAAGTTCGCGCATGCGCAGCGGCTATTGCTTGACCAATTTGATTGAAACTTATAGGGTGTCTCTTAGAAGTTAGTCCCTAACTAACCTCCAAATTTGAGCAAAATCGGTTCATTAGAAACCGAGGTTCCAGGAAATTCACGTTTGCGCATGCGCACTCGCTCCTATTGGTCCGAAGGTGCTGAAATTGATAGGGGACCGTCTAGTACCTAACCCGCACAATCCCTGAAAATCTCATCAAAATCGGACGACAGGTTAGTCTAGTTTTGCCCGGGACAAGGATTGACCACAGACAGACCGACAGACAGACAGACCGACAGACAGACAGACCGACAGACAGACAGACACGGAACCAAAATTGTTCGGGAAGCTCTAAAACGCAAAAAGCAAGTGGAAATTTTGATTTTGGAGGACATTTTTTTTCACTTCTTTCACGAATACAAAGCTTCCCTACCTTCGGGTGTGAGGAAGCAAAATTGGAACTAACGCTATTCTTCATGATTTTTTGTAAGGAATTCAGGAAAAATACTTTCGCGCAAAATACTTGAACGCAATTGCTCGGAATTGACACTAACTTAATTTTTTTTAAATTCAATCCTCCCATTTTGTATTACAGATTCGGATTCTACGTCAAATTTCATGAAAAAATCCATACCCGAACCAATTTTTTTTTTTATTCGTGCAACCTGGCTTTCTGAACGCTCTAAGTTGCGCAACTCCAAAATTGCACAAACATTAGGTTTTGGAGAACCCTTAGTGTGGCACACTTTTTTTCCTCATTTTTTGACGTTGAATCACAGGGTGTCATCCGTTTTGAGGAAGACCAGAATTTCGAGAGGAAAAACGCTGCAAATTATTACACAATGGTTTTTTATTTTTCTGTATAGATCACTCATCTGCAAAGCCACCAACCTTCCAACATGAAGAAAAACATCGACCGCATTTCGGTCAGCTTTAATTTGAACGGAGATTAGGCCTCTTTTGTGATTCACACTCGTGTTTCTGATTTATCGTACGTCCAAACTTTAAATTCTTGTAGTGAGCGAATGGTTTGTCCTACAGAGCTCCGGGTGGTCTCAAAAAATTCTAAAAATTCTATAGAATCCTAAATTGAAGGAAAAACAATACCTTTATATCGAAATTTTTTGAGTTAGGGCGTTTTCAAAATTTCAAAATTGATTTTGGAACCCTTAGAAGTGACCTACCTCAACCAAAATCTTCGGGGCACAACTAGACCCCAGAAGGAGCCTACATACCAAATTTCATCAAAATCGGTCAATGCTAAGTGGCAAAAGTGCCGCGTACGGCGGACGGCGGACGGACGGCCAAATTTTTATTCGATTTTTGGAATCTACGTATCTTGAAACGTAAACCTTCAAATTTTGAGGGGGTGTTAAAATTTTTTTTTCTTGGTCGATTCCAAAGGTTCATTATTGAAAATAATAAACCAAAATGTATATTTCATTCATAAAATCATCAAGAATAGCGTTGGTCCCAATTTTTTACGCTGTATTTTGGGGAAATGAAGAGGGGTGTAACCTTTCCGTGGGACAGCCTATCGTAAAAACTGAGTTTAATCTAAAAACCGACAGCACGACCATGCTAGAACTAAATAAAATTGCCTAGTAACCCATAAAGATTAAAAAATAGCGATTCCAGTCAAAAAATGAGGAAAAAACATGTGCCACACTTAGGGTTTTCCAAATTTACCTAATGTTTGTGCAATTTTGGAGTCGCGCAACTTAGTGCGTTCAGAAAGCCAGGTGAATATGAATTTTTCATGAAATTTGACGTAGAATCCGAATTTGTAATAAAAATATTGAATAGGTATTGAATTTCTCATGAAAAATACCTAGCGTTGGTCCCAATTTGGGACCTACGCTTTATTTTGGGGAAATGAAGGGGGGTGTCACCTTTCCGTGAAAACCCTGTATAGCATTCGCACTTGGAATTAAACTTTCCGCAAATTGAATTAGACCGACATACGTGAAAAGTATCGAACCACCACAGTCCCAATTGATAGTGCAAACTACGTGATGGATGTTTCGGCTGGTCCCTACAGCTGCTCTAGGACGACCTCTCTAAAGGGGTTTCAGTCGGTCGCCGTTCGTTCCTCTTTCCAGGGTCAGTATTTCGCCTAATCAAAGGCGCAAAAACTTTAAAAGTTGTACTTAAATTTGAAATTTTAAAGGATTTAAGTAATTCATTAGTGCACGGCCCCAGGGAATTGAAAACTGAAATATTGCCGCTGGAATCATCAAAATCGAACAATAATTAATAATCGCCAAAGAAATACGGGGAAAGACATGGGGAAAACCGCTTATTCAATAATTTTTCCCATTTGTCTTTGTTCGATTTTGTCGATTTTGGTGATTCTGGCGGCAATATTTCAGTTTTTCTGTTCCCCAGGGCCGTTCACTAATAAATTCCTAAAATCCTTTAAAATTTCAAATTTAGGTACATTTTTATAAGTTTTTGCCCTTTCAAGTTCGAGAAATACTAAGAACGAACGGCAACAGACTGAGACCTCCCTCGGACTTACGATAAATCAGAAACACGAGTGTGAATCGCAAAAGAAGCCTAATCTCCGTTCAAATTTTAGCTGACCGAAATGCGATCGATGTTTTTCTTCATGTTGGTTGGTGGTGACAATGGAAAAGCCGTGTTCTTTGCAGACGAGTGATCTGTATAGAAAAATACTAAACCTTTTTTATTCATTTGCAGCGTTGTTTTTTTTTTTTTTTTTTGTCAATTCTGAGATTTTTTGTAGGTATTCGACCTTCTGTCATTAAAACTGTCATAACAATGGTGACAATGGCAAAGTTGTGTTTTTTCGTAAAAATTGTAGTAATAAGTTGCAGCGTTTTAACCACATTATTTCCCTATTTATCTTTCGGAGAGACCTTAAATTGCCTTAAATCTTTTGACCCGCCATCAACGCCATCTATTTTTTGAGAATCGCACTAAGATGTCCTCCATCGTCTCAGGGGACTGTGATGGAGAATATGAATTTCTTTCAAGTTGTGTATACTGTAGGAGAAGGGCGAAGGGAAGACGTACTTCCTCCTTGAAGGGCTCTGCCGGCGGGAGCTCGCTGAGGCGCGGGCACAGGAAGCCTAGCGGGGGCGGGCCTGGGGGCGGACACCTCTTCGTAGACGGGGGCGGGAACGGCGCCGGGGATTTGAGGGCGGGGAGGGACGGGTCCCAGGTTGACGGGCGCCGGTCTGGAGGCGGGGACGGCGGCGAAGGCGGGCCTCGGGGGGGTGGAGAAGCTGGCTCTGTTGGGGTTGGGGCCGAAGTGCTGCTCGATCGTCTCGTAGGACGGCGCCTGAGGGAGAGGTCGTGGAGCGGGCCTGCAAATAATTACAACAATTAATCACTTTGACAATTTACTACACAATGGTTCAATAGGGGTATTCACGGTTGAGCTTATCGTGTTAAACGTGTTAAGTGGTAAACTTGTTAAACAAAAAAACCGTGAACAACCCCAGTCGACTCGTGTTAAACGTGCTAAAGTTGTTGAAGTCCCATCACTCCTTCTTCTTCGATTACCTGGCTAGATCGCAGCCATTAGGGTCGTATGGTTATTGTGTGGCATGATTCGGTGGAGGAAGTGTGAACGAGAAGGGGAAAACGCCATAAATTCGGTAAAATTGAGGAGAAAAAAATCTACAACGTCCATCATTGTTTGTTCCATGGCAAAGAAACAAGCAAAGTTTTTTTACCTCAAGAGACAACTTTTATACCACCTATATTGTTTACAGATTTTTTACTTTTTACACTGAAAATTTGAGGATTACTCACTGCAGTCATGTCGAAGAAAAGTTATAAACAAGAACTTGTTGATGATGAAGTGGTCAAGGAAACAGTTTTTCGCATTTTTCCTTCACTTTCATTGCATCTATTTGTTCCTCCCAACTACCTTTCTCTTCCCTCCATACCTTCAACTCCAACTTAAATAACTCACAAAATAACCGAGACAAACAAACGAACTCCAACTCAACAGACTCCAACTCAAAAAAACTAATTAACTCACAAGTAAACTGACTGAAAAACAGCTGGCAAGTTATCGGCCATTTTCTTTCTGATGTTGCGACGGATAACACGTTTAGCACACACTTAACAGACCATTCGGGTGTGTTAACTTACGACGACTGATAACACACTTTGATAACATGTTTACGACCGATTCGTTCGACGTTAAACACGTTCTCGACGTATAACACGTTAACACGTCGAGAACGGCCCGACCGTGAATATCCCTTATGATTCACTCTGCACCTGATGTCAGAAGCTTCAAATTGGACAGCACCAGTGATGGCCACTGGGAACATTTCCCGAAAAACGAACATTTTTCAAAAATAATGTTCATTTTCAAATTTTCTCGTTGAGATTTGGAATCAATTTCCTCCACTTAGCCCTACATTTTTGACTTCGATCGAATCCATAAAAATTAGATAATGCAACACAATTACATGTTTTCCTATATAAAAATAATATTATTAATAGAACAATAATAATAGTATTCTGCTTTGCCACAAATTTGTGATCTTAAAAACGTCTGGTAGGTACTTTACTCGCTCATTGTAGATCTGAGAAAGAGCAAAGATCTCCTTTTCGTGTCCCTAAGTCGGCTCAACTCTTTCCTATACACCCAAACATTCCTTCTTTCTCGTCCTTTATTTATTTATTTATTTTTTTTAACGTGATTTATTATTGCAACTGAATATTAAATACAATCTATCTAGCAATATTACATATCATTAATTACACTCCTTGAGAGCCCGTTTACAGTAAAACGCAGTCCCTTCTCATAACAGTATCTTCAACACTGAGCTATAACTGCACTTTAACAGCACTGACTAAGTCCAGTGGTTTTTTTCGCTTGAGTCGCCGGAGTTGTCCAAAACGTAGAGCATTTCCAGGTTCTCATGATTGTGGAGGCGTTGTTCGTGCCTCCTTGAGTACCTTGCGATAATTTCGTGGACTGTTTTCATCCCCGAGTCTCGATGAATATCATCGTTCCTCATGTACCAAGGTGCACGCACTATACTTCTCAGTATTTTATTTTGGGAGGTTTGGATTTTGTTAATGTTTGATTTTTTGGCACAGCCCCATAACTGAATTCCATAGGTCCAGATAGGGCTACGGATCTGCTTATAAATAAGCAGTTTATTGTGGAGAGAGAGACGAGAATTGCTTCCCATCAATCAATACATCTTTCTGAATTTGATTTTAATTTCCTCTTTTTTCTTTTCTATATGTTTTTTTCCAGTTTAATTTGGAGTCGAGGGTCATACCCAAATATTTAACTGCGTCGGTATGGGGTATTTTATTTGAATTGATCTCAACATCTATGACTGGAATTTTTAGGTTAGTGAAGTTGATGTGAACTGATTTTGATTCGTTCAACTTTATTCTCCACATGTTGGTCCACTTAGAGACCTCGGTGGTTGACTTCTGTAGATTACTAGTTGCAGCTTCGATATCATCATCGACGGAGAGGATAGCCGTATCATCTGCAAAGGTGGCAACAGTTGTACCTTCTCGTTGGGGTAAGTCCCTTGTGTACAGTAGATAAAGGACTGGCCCTAAGACACTCCCTTGCGGGACCCCAGCTTTTATTGGCTTCAAGCCAGAGTATTGGTCAACTTGCTTCACCCTGAAATGTCTGTTTTCAAGGTAGGATTTTAGCAGTGAGTAGTACTGTTTTGGGAGATCTCTGTGCAGTTTGTACTCCAATCCCTCGTGCCAAACCTTGTCAAAGGCCTGTGTCACATCCAAGAAGATACTAGCACATATTTTCTTACCTTCGAGGGCCTTTTCTATTATGTTAGTGATTCGATGGACTTGATCTATAGTTGAATGTTTTTTTCTGAATCCGAATTGGTGATTTGGAATTAAATTTCTATCTTCTATCAATGGTTTGAGACGTTTAAGAAGCAATTTTTCAAATAGTTTTGACATAACAGGGGGGAGGGATATTGGTCGATACCCCGTCTTCTCGTTTGGTGACTTTCCTGGTTTGGAGATCATGATGACTTCAGCAACTCTCCATTGGGAAGGTACGTGTTTCAGTCTAAATGTAGCATTAATAATGTGAAGCAATTCGTCCTTTATTGAGACTCATTTCGGCAATGAATCGGTTTCGACCGTAAAAAGTTCATTTCCCAATTTGGGACCAAATTCCTTCAAGTGTCTCTTTCACTGACTACATGGCTCCTTCTTAGACAAAGTTTGATACGTAATCCAATTTTCTATGGTTTTAGCGAATTTTCAAAAAAATGAAAGTATAAACTCGACATTTTCAGCAAGAACTTTTCAAAAAAAATTCTCTGAAATCCGTTTTAGGTCAGTCATTATAAAACGACCATTTTATTGATTGTAGATACAATTATAAACAATTTATAAAAATAATAAAAACTTGTGTTATACCCAAAAATGCAGTAGCCGAGTAGGTGCGGAAAAAACTCAAAAATGAATTTACATAAATTTACATGAGTATATTGTATTATACACTATTAAGGTTCGGGGTGGCAAGGTGGGAATTTTTTGAGTAGTTTAAATTTTTAACGTAGGGGTTAAAATTTATTAATTGGTTATAATTTATTATCTTTGATTCTATCATTTTAACCATTCGTGCTAGGTAGTTATGTGCCACTCCCACAAGGCTGAATACTCTCTCATGTAGCTAAAATTTATTTTTTTCTTAACCATAGCTTTAAAGGGTTCTTTGAAAATTTACTAATTAACTAATACTGCAGGAACTTCATTGATTTCTTTTCACCCTTTCAATGTATTTCGCTGAAATCAATCCCTTTTGTAAAGTGTTCAAAAATGGTAAAGTCGCAAATTACTCGTTTTGAGAGGGTTGGATGTTCTCATTCAACGCTGGTAATTCCAATCTTTTGTGTGGTTGCCCTCGATAGTTATTGGTAGATGTCATTGAAGTCGATAAAATCGAAAATGTGAGAAGGAAGATGGGGTAAGAAAATAAATTATTTAGCTTTTGGAAACAATTCTGGACTCATTCGATACCTGGGGGCGGGAGCGGCTTGGACGGGAGCGAAGGCCGGTCTCTGGAACTGAGGCTGAGGCCTGGGGGCGGGCTGCTCGTACTGCTGCTCATCCTGGTAGTCGTCGTACTGAACGGGGGCGGGAGCGGGTCTGGGGGCGGGCCTGGCCTTGGCGGATTGTCTGGAGGCGGGCCTGGGGGCGGGAGCGGGCGACTCGTCGTAGTCCTGCACGATTTTGTTTCCTGAAAGCACACAACATGAGCGTCGTCACATGATTTTCACCAAATTTTTAATAATTTTTACAAAAAAACTGCAAATTATTACACAAAGGTTTATTATTTTTCTCCTCAGATCACTCACCTGCAAAGAACACAGATTTGCCATTGGCCAACTATAGTTTTGCTTCACAATCATTTTTATTTTAAAGAAATGAACGCTTCACGCTCAATTCGAAGAAATAAAGAGTTGTGGTTGCATTTATTAGAAAATTTGAATACTGCTTGGACAGCTATGGAGTTCGGACAGCTAAAATTTGAAAGGAGATTAGTCCTCTTTTGCGATTCACGCTCGTGATTCTGAATTTATCGTTAGTCCAACCCTTATGTTCTCTTAAGGAGCTGCTTGTTTTACGGCTTGTTTTACAGAGCTCTGGGTGGTCTCTCTCTAAAAATTCAATACTACGAGTAGTCGAGTATTTTAAATTGTTGAAAAAATAATACCTTTAAGTATTCGAGCTAGGGCGCTTGTTAAAAATTAACCCCTGTTTTTCACCCCTTAGAAGCGACCGACATCAACCAAAAGCTTCAGGAAAAAGCTAGACCCCAGATGGAGCCCAAAATATGGACACCTGAGCGCCCAAATGGCCAAACTGCTCTCGGAATTACTATTTCTAAAACGCAAGCGATTGTAGCGAGGCCAGTGTATATGAAGTCAACTAGGTTTTGTTGTTTGACATTTTCATGTCTTTGCTTTGGCACATAAACCGAAAAATCGTCACGAAAACTTGCTCACGCGACCAATAAATAAAATAGACTCACTGTGTTGCGTAGAGAACAATCAACTGTTTTGATGCTTGGGTTCTTCACTACCTTGTTGTGTAGTGGAAGAAAACACACATGAAAATGTCCCAATGTGTTGCAGACTCGTATGCAAGCATTTATAATTTTTTCACTTTTGTAATTGGTCCGAAAATCTATGTAAGATTGAATTCCAAACCATTTTTGAATCATGACCCTTCGGACTTCTGACATTGGAACCGATTTCAGTTTGGCCCTTTGTACAAGAAAAAGCAGTTGGGCCCTTCGGGCGCTCAGGTGTCGCCCACTTTTTAGGACGTCCCACAGTAAGACTTGGGCGTCCTTATGCGATCGATCTGGGGTAAAGTTGGACAACACTCAACAGAAAAAAAAAAATAACCACACAGTAATCCGTTTTAGACCATTCTGAATCCAAATCCGCGAAAAAAACCATAGGTGTATGTCTGTGTGTGTGTGTGTGTATGTGTGTATGTGTGTGTGTGTGTGACAAAATCTTGTGTACTCTGCCCAGGCCTTAGTTCTCAACCGATTTTCCTGGTTCTTTTTTTGTTCGTCGCGGAAAACTATCTAGTTGTGCACTACGTCGCCGGAATTTCGAATTTTGCCTTTTAGGGGGGGAAAGGGGGGGTTAATGCTCGAAAAACGTGCGTTTTTGGGCATAATCTTGTGTACTCTGCCCAGGCCTTAGTTCTCAACCGATTTTCGTGGTTCTTTTTTCCTTTGACGCGGAATACTATCTAGTTGTGCACTACGGCGCCGGAATTTCGGATTTTGCTTTTTAAGAGGGGGAAAGGGGGGGTTAATGCTTAAAAAACGTGCGTTTGCGTGCATAATCTTGTAAACTCTGCCCAGGCCTCAATTTCCAACCGATTTGCGTGTTTCTTTTTTTGTTTTACTCAAATAACTTCCGAGTTGTACATGATTTTACCAGAGTACCAAAATTCGTAAGGGGAGGGGGTGAGTGGGGGGATAATATTCACAAAATATCCGATTTTTCAATATTTCGGTTCCTTTACTGCTTACTAATTGTACCCAAGCTTTGAAATTGAGGAAAAATTCTCATTATACCTCTGGATTTTAATGAATTATTCTCTGTACCACCATGGAACTAATAGTGGTGCCACCATGGTGCCATGATGCCAAAAACCGCTTATTTCGTGTTTTTTTTGTGTTTCACCTTGAATACGGATGTGAACTTCGACGGATTGCCTACCAAAACTAATAGATGAAAGTTCAATGTTACGACGTATTTCCGCTTTGGTGCCAGACTGGCACCATTGTTGGCGTTGGGGGGGGGGGGGGGGGGTGAACTCGAATTCGCATGTTGGGTGTCGTAGATCATGGATTTTAAGATGCTCTTCAGATTCGAGGCTCCCATGCCGCTAGAAATGTTAAGGTGGATAATGGTGGGGGGGGGGTGTCACTATTTCTTGCCTAAAGTAATAAATAAATTACATCGAGTGAAACAGTTTTATCACTTAACAACTGGTTAAACTGATCTAATGCTTATCCAATGGGACGTCCCATGGAATGCATGCATTACTAAACAATATGTTTTGTTTGCGTTTCAAAGTATGTAGAATCCAAAAATCGAATTTTAAAAAAATCCGCCGTACGCTATACGCTACACTTTCCTTAGTTACCGTGAATAGATTGTGATGAAATTTGGTATATTATACCTTCCAAATTTCATCAAAATCTATTCACGGTAACTAAGGAAAGTGTAGCGTATGGCGTAATTTTTTAAAATTCGATTTTTGATTTCTACATACTTTGAAACGCGAACCAAAAAGTTTTTTGAAGGGGGGGGGGGTTAATTTGTTTTCTAGCTCGATTCCAAAGGTATATTTTTGAAAATAATAAACCAAAACCAATATGAATAAATTATAAATTATATATGTTATGAATAAATTCATAAAATTGATCAAATAGTTCCAGAGTTACCCCACTTGATGAAAAACTTCAAGTGCAAACTGTGTAAATATTACAGTTGAAATTGTATAGATTTTCATTGGCAGTCGTTACGGAACAACTTATACAACTAATATACCTTATGTATTGACGTCTTTAATTCTGAGCAAGATCTGGCAATCAGATCGATGAGATTCAAAGTTGTTCTCGCTTCAAGTGGTCCAATCTGATTGAAATCCTTAGGGAGCGATGAAGAAGCTACTCCAAACAACCCTTGTTGAAACTTTCATTTGAGTTATTCAAGTTTTCCGCTTGATTACCAATAAATTACGTCATACTGACAGATTGCGAATAGGTATTATAACACATTAGGACGTTTAGTGAGACATTTCAATAATTGGGTTTATTTTTGAAAAAGTCAAGTTTTGTGATTTGATACTAATTTTTCTTTCTCCATCATCTAATTGTGGTTAAGTAAAAATAAACTGCAGTTGATTTTCTCACCGTTCTTGTCAGTAGTTTCATCGACGAGGGTGGGAGGAGCGACTGTGATTCCCTCTCCGGCAGGCATGAATCCGTACCTGGAACACATCGATTATTATATTGAGGACACAATTGAGACGCTAATTGAACGAGTTAATTTCCATTTCCCAGAGGAGTGAGAATCAACAATATGTAACTACCCTCAGCCTAATCAAGACAAAAACTTATCGTTGACCAATCTAGCAGTTTCCATTGCTGTCAATCCATGGATGATAATTTTTCAACTTTGGTAAAAAATTTAGCAACAACACGAGCATTAATTGCTAGATCAAATATGGGCTCGTAACTTAAGAAAATGTTTCTTCCCTTCAAATAGAGAAACTAGAATTAATTTCATGAGAGGGACATGCTTACAAATAAAATCTTGGTCAAGTACTGTTAACATGGCAACATTTACTGTAATTTACAGCAAGTACTGTAAACTTGGCAAAATTGGCATTCAAATTGGAAATGATGAACCCTCACAGATCCAAGTCTATAAGTTAGTCAGGTGTCCCATTGTCTGCCAATCCTTATTTCTTGAAAAATACTAACTTGTAGACATTTTCCATTAATTTGTAGTATCCTTCGAATGTACGAGTACAGTTAGGGTTTGCAATAATAGTTGAACGATTATGGCCTTGGACACAAGTACGTTTAAATAGTGGAAATTCATCTTGTTTTGGCTTAAAATCAGGGCATTGGTTCAGAAAAAGAATTCGTCAGAACTGGATAAAACTTGTAATGATAGATTAAAAACGCTGCAAATCATTGCTCAAAGGTTTATTATTTTCTGTATAGATCACCCTTCTGTATAGATCACTGGTTCTCCATCAATAGCACCTACCACCATCTGTATTCTCCATTGACCCGCCCTCTCAAATTTCAGCTTCCTGCGTTCAACAGAAGAGAAAATGGCCTTGGAGCTCACTCAGCTGATCAGTGACCACTCATGCGCCTTCAGCATTCTCCATTGACCCGCCCTCTCAAATTTCAGGTTCCTGCGTTCAACAGGAGAGGAAATGGCCTTGGAGCTCACTCAACTGATCAGTGACCACTCAGGCGCCTTCAGCATTCTCCATTGACCCGCCCTCTCAAATTTCAGGTTCCTGCGTCCAACAGGAGAGGAAATGGCCTTGGAGCTCACTCAGCTGATCAGTTACCACTCAGGCGCCTTCAGCAATCTCCATTGACCCTGCCTCTCAAATTTCAGGTTCCTGCGTTCAACAGGAGAGAAAATGGCCTTGGAGCTCACTCAGCTGATCAGTTACCACTCAGGCGCCTTCAGCAATCTCCATTGACCCTGCCTCTCAAATTTCAGGTTCCTGCGTTCAACAGGAGAGGAAATGGCCTTGGAGCTCCTTCAGCTGATCAGTGACCACTCAGGCGCCTTCAGCATTCTCAATTGACCCGCCCTCTCAAATTTCAGGTTCCTGCGTTCAACAGGAGAGGAAATGACCTTGGAGCTCACTCAGCTGATCAGTGACCACTCAGGCGCCTTCAGTATTCTCCATTGACCCGCCCTCTCAAATTTCAGGTTCCTGCGTTCAACAGGAGAGGAAATGACCTTGGAGCTCACTCAGCTGATCAGTGACCACTCAGGCGCCTTCAGTATTCTCCATTGACCCGCCCTCTCAAATTTCAGGTTCCTGCGTTCAACAGGAGAGGAAATGACCTTGGAGCTCACTCAGCTGATCAGTGACCACTCAGGCGCCTTCAGTATTCTCCATTGACTTTTGATTATGGAAATTTGATTACTGGTTACGCAGAAGGCAAAACTGTATACAAATCCAAGAAATGAACAGCGATTGCATTTTAGTCAGAAAAAATTTCAACGGAGATTAGACCTCTTTTGCGATTCACACTCATGATTCTGTTTTATCGAAGGAAAACCTTCAAGTACTCGTAGGGACTGAACGGTTTGCCCTACAGAGCTCCGGGTGGTCCCAAAAATTTTTTAAAATTCAATACTATTTAAAATTGGTGAAAAAACGATACCTTTATTTCGAGAGTTTTCGAGCTAGGGCACTCTTGAAAATTTCAACCCTTAATTTTCACCCCTTAGAAGTGACCTACATCAACCAAAAGCTTCGCGGCACAACTAGACCCCAAATGGAGCCCATATACCAAATTTGAACCAAATCGGTGCAGTGTTGCTAAGAAAAGTGCCGCGTACGGCGTACGGCGGACGGACGGAAATTTTTTTATTCGATTTTCGGATTCTACGTACCTTGAAACGTAAAACATCAAATTTTGAGGGGGGGTTAAAATTTTTTTTTTCTTGCTCGATTCCAAAGGCTTATTATTGAAAATAATAAACCAAAATGTATAAGGTTGTGTCTCCTAATATACTACCTTCTAAATTTTGGTTTATTATTTTCAATAATGAACCTTTGGAATCGACCAAGAAAAAAAAAATTTAACACCCCCTCAAAATTTGATGGTTTACGTTTCAAGGTACGTAGAATCCAAAAATCGAATAAAAATTTGGCCGTCCGTCCGCCGTCCGCCGTACGCCGTACGCCGTACGCCGTACGCCGTACGCGGCACTTTTGCCACTTAGCATTGACCGATTTTGATGAAATTTGGTATGTAGGCTCCATTTGGGGTCTAGTTGTGCCCCGAAGCTTTTGGTTCATGTAGGTCACTCCTAAGGGTTCCAAAATCAATTTTGAAATTTTGAAAACGCTCTAACTCAAAAAATTTTGATATAAAGGTATTGTTTTTCCTTCAATTTAGGATTCTATAGAATTTTTAGAATTTTTTGAGACCACGCGGAGCTCTGTAGGACAAACCGTTCGCTCACTACGAAAATTTAAGTGTTTATATTGAAATATATATATATATCAATCAAAACACGAGTGTGAATCGCAAAAGAGGCCTAATCTCCGTTCAAATTAGAGCTGACCAAAATGCAATCGATGTTTGGTGATTTTGATTTTTTTTTTTGATTTTTTTGATTTTTTTTTGATTTTTTTTTTTCTTCTTTTTATATTGGATGGTTGGTGATTTTGTAGACGAGTGATCTATATAGGAAATAATAAACCATTGTGTAATAATTTGCAGCGTTTTTATCTAACATCGCAAGTTCTATCCAGTTATAACATTTCGACATTTTAAATCTACACTATTAAAAACGCTGCAAATTATTACACAACGGTTTATTATTTTTATATAGATCACTCGTCTACAAAATCACCAACCATCCAATATGAAGAGAAAAATAAAAAAATTAAAATAAAATCAAAAAATAAAAAAATCCAAAAAAAATCCAAAAAATCAAAAAAAAAAATCAAAATCACCAACCATCGATTGCATTTCGGTCAGCTCTAATTTGAACGGAGATTAGGCCTCTTTTGCGATTCACACTCGTGTTTTGATTTATATATATATATTTCAATATAAACCCTTAAATTTTCGTAGGGAGTGAACGGTTTGTCCTACAGAGCTCCGCGTGGTCTCAAAAAATTCTAAAAATTCTATAGAATCTTAATTTGAAGGAAAAACAATACCTTTATATCGAAATTTTTTGAGTTAGGGCGTTTTCAAAATTTCAAAATTGATTTTGGAACCCTTAGGAGTGACCTACATCAACCAAAAGCTTCGGGGCACAACTAGACCCCAAATGGAGCCTACATACCAAATTTCATCAAAATCGGTCAATGCTAAGTGGCAAAAGTGCCGCGTACGGCGTACGGCGTACGGCGTACGGCGTACGGCGTACGGCGGACGGACGGCCAAATTTTTATTCGATTTTTGGATTCTACGTACCTTGAAACGTAAACCATCAAATTTTGAGGGGGTGTTAAAATTTTTTTTTTCTTGGTCGATTCCAAAGGTTCATTATTGAAAATAATAAACCAAAACTAATAAAATCTTCACATTTTTACTAATTGTAAAAAATTATCTCTAACATCTCGAACCGAACGATATATTGGTAAGGATAGGTGTTTTGGATGGATTTGATTATGATACAAAGGTACAAAGGTCAGATTCGATTACAATTCAATTTTAACTTTACGTTGATGGTTGAATGGACTGACTATTTTGTTGTTAAAGAGTTGGAGTCTATTTTTCAATTTTGATTTGTAGGTATTTGTTTCGGCAAAACATCATCGCCTTCATCAGCCTTTAAAAACTGGTCTGGGGATCATCCCATGGGCTGCTGTATTTATTTCGTTATCAGTGCCATTCATGGAGGTCCCATTATTTGTTCACCAACTTTGTTTTTGTTTTCTGTATCCAGATAGATACCATCGTTCTTGAGGTATCTAGTTGATGGTTGATGGGTTCTGGAATAGTATTTTTTGTGGAGAGAAGTGTTCAATGTGAATCCAAAAAGTAGAATTCCAGAACCCATCAACTGGTATCACCTCAAGAACGATGGTATCTGGTGTCACTTCAAGATCTGGCTTGTAATAAAATGAAAAGAGAAGGAGAACTTTGAACGGATACAGAAAATCAATCAATCACTGGCACTAGTAATGGAATAAATGTAACAGCCCCGTGGGATGATCCCTAGACCAGTTTATAAAGGCTGATGAAGGCGACGATATTTTGCCGAAACATATAACTACAAATAAAGATTGAAAAATAGACTCCGACTCTTTATTTTCATTTGTCGACTTTGTCGAGCCATGAAAATAATTTGAGATATTTTGGTTAATCAAAAAATTATTAATCTACTAAACAAACATTTGTAACACCAAGCAAAATGACCTCTAAATAATGGTGATGGAGTAAGGTATTTAGTACATCAAATTTATGCTACGATAATTTTGGACTAAAGCCTGGACTTAAACCTAGATTTATGAACGATAACTATTCAGGATTACATTCAGCTCTGCGTCGTACTCTCATCAAGAAAACCATTCATATTCCCACCATTTCAGACTATCGTACCTTTCATCGCATCTTTATAATTGGAGGTCTATATGGAAGAAGAAGCAGAAAGGAATCAGTTGTTTATCTTTTCATTAATTAGGCGAGCGCTTTGACCCCTTCTTCAAGCCTATGTTCAACAATCTGCATTTGGGAGGTAGAATGTGAATGCAGATTGTTGAACATATACTTAAAAACGCTGCAAATTATTACAGAAGGTCTTCTGCAAAGAGCACGGCTTTGCCATTGTTACCACCAACCAACTTGAAGACAAACATCGATCGTATTTCGGTCAGCTAACACTTGAACTGAGATTAGAAATTCTATACTATCTTAAATTGATGGAAAAACAATACCCTTATATCAAAATTTTTTGAGTTAGGGCGTTTTCAAAATGTTAAACCTTATTTTTCAAACCTTAGAAGTGACCTACATCAACCAAAATCTTCGGGGCACAACTAGACCCCAAATGGAGTCCACATACCAAATTTCATCAAAATCAGTCAATGCTAAGTGGGGAAAGTGCCGCGTACGGCGGATGGACGGCCAAATTTTTATTCGATTTTTGGATTCTACGTACTACCTTGAAAAGTAAAACAACAAATTTTGAGAGGGGATTAATAATTTTTTTCTTGGTTGATTCCAAAGGTTCATAATTGAAAATAATAAACCAAAAGGGGCCATTGCTTGCCCCGAAAGCGCTCGCAGAAAAACTGGGTCCTTTCTGCTTCCTCTTCCACATAGACTACAACAAGAGCACAGAACAACAATATTTACTATAATTATAAAATCCCTAAATAATACTTATAATGGTGAATTATATTGTTTGTTTGTTCCACTAACCTGTTAGCTCCGTATTCGACCACTCGGACTTTGCCGGTGTCGTCGACGTATCCGTATTTGCCCATCACTTCGCCAGTTGGGAGTTTCGTCTCGATCTTGAAGGATCCATCACCTCCTTCGTATCCATAGGTGTAGGAACCGTCTTCGTTGTGCCTGAAAAATATCCGCCATCATTAAATTACGAACAATTAACTGAATTTTCAGGAAATGTCCTACAAGTCTGATTGTTATCAGGATAACGATAGCGTGAGCGCATCCATAAACGAAAATTCCTAAAACTTGATGGTTTTGAGGTTTGGGCCTGAAACAATTACTTTGCACTAGGATAAGTTGTAGTAGCCACATCGTTCGGGAAAGGCAGAAATATAAAGAATTCCTTGCCCCGGAAAAATAACACAAGAAATGATCTGACTTTGATGAATTATCAGCCATTACATGTATCAGTTCTTAGATAGTTTTGTCTCCGTAGCACCAAAAGTACCATTAGCACAATGTTTTTCACGATGTAATCGCCATTTTGCTCTAATTGGGATATTAGTATTATCTCGCAGGTTTACTTGGAACCTAATAGTACCTATACTAACAGTCGTGGTGTTCTGAAATAACTCTGGAGAGGGACTTGTGAGCCATTAAACCATTTTTGAACAGTTCGCACCATCAACGTTCCACCGTTGAAGCGAGGAATGCTAACCGATTCCGTACATGCTTCCCTTGTTCGAGACAGCTGATGAAACGCCGTTGCACCACCTCGACAAAGCCCTTGACTGCTAGTTTTTGTCGTGTCGACTGTTTGTTCGGGATCCTTATCTTTCCGCTATTTCAGCCTCACATTCGCTTCGAACTGGTAGCTGTCAGGCGCTCTCATGGAAAGAATCGAAAAACTGTCTCTCCGTACTAAATTATGGAGAATGGCATCGACCTACAGACGTATTTACATAAATATTTCAAAAGTCGTCGCCGATCGGTAATTTCACGGTATTTTTCTTGGAGGAAATCGACGAGAGTCCATGACAGAAATGATCGCAGAAATCGGAAAAGTAGTTTAACTCTATTATACTTGTACATTTTGATCGCTTCTTTACAGGACCAAAATCTTTATCCGAGCAGCAAGTAGAACTCTATAAGTATTTTACTAAATTTTTAGTAATTTTTAAACTTCAGGCATCGTTTTAGATTATTCCAAACGGATTTCAGTGAAAAAGTTTTATGAAAAAGTCTATTCTAAGAATTATCGAAATTCATAGTTTAAACAAAACCACTTACAAACTGGCGCCAAGGTGGCAGTAATTCGCGGTAAATTTCTCCGCTTCACGGAAAAAAATTGAATCATGGATATGTTTACTGTAAACGTATCCATGTTATTTAGGTATTTATGGTTCCTACCTATTTATAGTACCTAACTTACCTACTTATACCTAACTTCATTAATGATCGCCTTCAGTTTTCTTTCGAGTTAATAATTATCTGAAGTGCCGGGTCGACACAAATTTTGGTGTAGTTACGCAAATTTTAGAATGACCCCCTGCCCAAAAACATATCCATGTTAAAAATTGTTTCTTTCAGTGGTTCAAAAAATATCAAAAACCATGAGGTTCCAGGTCACAACCGTGAGGATCTTAATCGTGGATATCTCAGTTTTATATGAAGAAATCCATCCGAAGTGCCTGCTGTATAGCAATGTTTATTCCAGTATTTCTCATTGCTGGATCCTCATTTATTATTATAGTTGTTGCCAACCACATAGCATTTGTTTATACGTGTGGAAAGATCTTTTAAAATGTAATTCATTCGAATTCTGACAATCTACGAGTTCTTCTGATATTAGTACTGAGAGCTATTATAGGTTGTTACAGTCATATAGTAAATAACGACGTAATTCTACGTGAGAAAACTTGACTGCTTGTCCATCTTGGGAGACTCTGAATCAACTATTTTGAGGTTGACATGTCTCGTAGAAAAGCATGCAGGAGTCTACAAAAGGCCCATCCTGAGGCTACAAAAATCGAATAAAATGAGGAAGGGCTCAAGTCCCTGAAAATTTAACTCGAATTTCTTCCATCTATCCATATGAAAGATAAGAAGAAAAGTACTATAAAAGTCAGAGAACAGATTCCCTGAAGCACTTCTGTTGAATGAGTCTGATCGGAATCTAATTCATTCAGAACTTTACCTAAAACTGTCGAAAAACTTCATGACGATGTACTTACTTATTCAAACAGTATTATTGATGACCATGAAAAATTAAGGAAAAACTCCGAAAAAATTTAAATAATTTCACGGTTTTTTTTTTCTCAAAAACAGAACGAATTTGACAGATCTCAAGGTTTCTTTATTTTATATGTTCACAGAAAATCTTAAGGGTCTGAATTAGCTTTAAAACAGATAAAAATATTAATAAAATGTTCTACTAAATGTTTTTTTACTTCCCCCAACAGCTCAAAGTTAGGCCATGAAATGATATGTTGACCCTAAGGAAATGAATTTCGTTGCATTGATTTTTTATTCTGGGGTGTTACTTGATACATGTAAGTAACTAACGTGAGTTTAGTGTGCGAGGAAAAGTTTATTATGACATAATACATTGTATTGTGTTCCATACATTGTATGGAACCCAACTCCAGAACTTTCTTCAGAAGACCCTGAAGGCCACAACCGAAATAATCGAAGCGCTGACCGAGCAAAGCATTTTTGACCTGACTCTCAAGACGAATTTGACAGACTGATTCGTATTGAATTTTTCTTCGTGCTGAAAGTAACGAGTATAATAATTATACTCGTTACTTTCAGCACGAAGAAAAATTCAATACGAATCAGTCTGTCAAATTCGTCTTTTATTCGTCAATTATTGAGGGTAAGGTCCATCGGAGCCCCTGCAACCCGAAGGATACTCGGTGGATTCAGGACTGCTCCTTCGTCTTCAGGAAGGACCTTCGAGGACCCGCTGGTGAAGGCGTTCGACACCGTCAAGTATCAGGAGCTCAGGTGCTGCTAGGAGCTCCGCAGGACCTCTTTAGGACCTCCGCGGTCCCGCTCAAATCGAATTCCCATCCTGAACCAATTACAATTATATAGAGTTTCAAAATTCATTCAAACAAAGTTTCTCCAGAATTACTAGACAAATGTCAATAGATGCTTGTATCGTAAAACCCTTCAACAATTCGGAAACGAGTTTTTTGTTTGAGAATTTTATCAGAACCCTGAGAATTTCTTTGAGATTTAGAGATTTCGAATACAAAATTCGGGTACAAGCAAACAAGGAACCAAAATCTTGCAGAAAGCTCTAAAACGCAAAGAGAGAGTGGACATCATTATTACGAAGAACTTACATTTTTGGGCAATCTGTTTTTGACAAGTTTTTTAAAAATTCGTTTTCTTTCTTAAATTTTATTTTTTTGAGGGAACGATGCTACATCCTTATCCTTGAGGTCTGGAGGCGAAACGTATAGGAAAGGGAACATCAACAGGTTTCGTGTTAAGGATGCGTTTGAAGTACACGCGTGCCCTCAAGCGCCTTCATAAATCAGCTGATCCTCATCCAGATGTACTCCGATGGTTTTCGTACAAGAAATCCTTCCCATCATCGAAAAGGGAAAGCAGGAAGGTAACTATCGAAGAAGATCCTTTAGGCCATACTAGTTTGGCGAGTTTGGTTCTTCGGCGCTTGTACGTACGAGCCCTTGGGGAGATTCGGAAATGACTTCATAAATAATCTGCTGTCGAAAGGTGAACGCAAGCCGTAATCCCCTCGTGAAAGATCGTGGTTTTTTGTTATTATTATCCCCTATCAATAAAATAAACCAAAATAATAATTCCCTTTTTCTAAAAAAACAAATTTTTTTCGCTTCTAATTCGAATTCACATTACTTATTATGTTCTAATAGTATATTAACGATCAAAATTGTGTTCAATAAATGAAAAAGTAGACTTTCAAGCTCTGCATCAAACAAGACCAACACACCACTCCCACCGAAACTATTATTATAGCTGATTTTTATAATTCTCCTGAAACTTACAACATTTCGGTTGTATTATTTCGGTGTAATACTTTAATGGACGGAATAAATAGACAGATACTTTGTATTCGTGATGCGGGTTAACAGAATTGTGATCCTCCAAAACCAATTTTACAACTTTGATTCCGTGTCTGCTCTCTGCCTGTCTGTGTCGATCTGTTTGTGGTCAATTCCTGGCATTACACGAAATCGACTTGCTGGTTACTAAAAAGTCTTCAATAAGCCATAATTGTATTCTCATGAAGAGCGGAACTCATTCCCTACTTTTAATACACTCGTAATCATGGTTTTGTTTTGATGAGAATTTCGAAGTTAGTGAGGGTTCAGAGTTAGCCTCAAAACAGCCCCTTAAAATAATAAAAAATTATAAAAATTTCTCATTATTAATTACCTTGATTTTGAAGGTAGTTTGGGGCTGTTCATGATGAGAATGCATTTTTTTTCTTTTTTTTTCATAATTAATCAGAGCTAAGGAACATGTGAAAAAGTGAAAAATCGTCAACTTGATAGCAAATTATTGTAATGCTAAGTTATTGTATGTGAGAAAGGTATACTGTTTTTCCTATAATGCAGAACATACCCTGAAATTTGAAACTCTGATGAGCAAATTGTGATTAAGATAATCACAATTTGCTCAACAAGGGACACCCTCCCGCAATTTCCCACTTGCAGTTTTCCAAAATTTAGCCTTAAACCCTGTTTATGTGAGTTACGTGGAAACATTGTCGCAATATTACGACTAGGTACTGTAACAGCTTTCTAAATTATGAGACTGTAAAAATAGTTTCTAAATATTCCATTCATTTCCAAATAAGGAGCAATTTAAGTTTCCCCTCAAAAAAGTTGCCATCCAGCTGGAAATTTTTTTAAATTGAAATCGCTTGGTTGCTTAGCTTTAAGAAAAGGTTCTTCTCATCAAAACAATGTCAACTTTGCCAACCCTACACTACCTTAACTTATCAATGAATTAGGCTATTAAATTTTAATATCTCGGATTTTGAGAGGGTTTATGTGAATTATTATTGGGTGCATCAGGTCACGTAGTCAACATTTGGGGTGATTCTACAACTAATTTGCAACAAAAATTGTCAGCAAAATTTGTTTAGAATTTTTTGTATAACGTATAAGGATTTGTTTTTGTATAAGGATCATTTTATAAAACAGATGTAACTACCATATTGATACAGTAATTTTAAATCTGAGTTTACCCTTGGAAAGAGCGTTAAATTCCTTTTCTCCCTGATGTCTGATGTTTCTCCGCGTTCAAACCCAAATTTCTCCCCTAAATTCGGCTGTGAAAAAATGTTTTGATTATACCGTTGTAAAGCTAAGATCTTGGGCCAGTTTCTACAGTAAATTTACAAGAAAAGAAATAAACATAAAATGAGACACTTACAGCCTGTAAAAAATTTAAATTTCTCACTCGTGAAAAATCTAAGTTGAAACAGTTTTTTCACCAGATAAATTCCACGAAAAAATATTGGTTTGACATCGGAAAGAAAGAAAATTTGACAGCATCTTTCCAACGGCATCCTCAGATTTGAACTTTCTGAATTAATTACGGTAGTTGACTTAGTTTTAGTGATTTACCTATGCTCAAAATCACGTAAAAATCCTAAAAGCGAAAAAAGTTGGGTTTTAAGTTGAGTAAAAAATATATGTTATACGACATTTATTTGTTGAAAATTGTTTTTAGAATCATCCTCTGAAGCATTGACCACACTATCTGATACACTCTGTAGAACAGGTATGACACGTACAGGTAGACAGGTAGATGGTTTGGTGAGTTGATCTGCCTATCGCGTAGACAACACCTTTCTAATTTTTGTAGGATTTCCCTCACACTCATAACATGTTCTACTTGTCGTACAGCCGCTCACCGAGAAACGATACCGGGCTTTACCGGATATACCTCGATAAATTTCGATCTCGAGTCGCGATATGCAAAGAAGCTCGATCCTCAACAATGATAAGTAGGCGAGGTTGGGTACACTCTGTACCTCCACTGCACATAAGAACACGAACTCACGTAACTTCGATCTTCTTAAACCAAGAACTTCATTTCACAATGGCAATCCTCGGGATAATAACGGGTCCCGATCGAGGATTGACTTTACGAAACGGATATTGGTAAAGGCGTAATGCCTTCTCCGTCCACAAGGCGCTGCAGGTTGGCATCCTGTTCGGAGTCAGGAATCTCCTGGTAATTCCGTTCGCTCCGACACTTTCATAGGCAGGAATTATGATTTTGGTTCAAGGAATCAAGGAAGGAAAAAAATGTAACCCCCACTCAAAATTGGGTGTTTTACATTTCAAAGTACGTAGATTTTCCTCAAAATCTGATTCACGACTATGACAAACTTTCAACCAATCTGAAAACTCATGACAAACTTTCAACTTGAACTACCAAAAACTTTGATTTTTTGACAATTTATTAAGGTTTAAGTTTTAGATCAATTCCACTTGTCGTATCGTGGAAAAATTAAACGTCTGATAAAAGGGTCTGGCACATAGCTTCCTCTGATCCATGATAGATTGGTTATACAGGGTGCAACACTTATGTTCCTGCCATAGCCTAGGGATCGATTCTACAAATAATTTGTGACTTTCTTGTCTTTTGCCTTTTTTTAACCCCTAAAATTCACTTTTAAGATTTTTTTCATGATTTCGACCTTGTACTTATCATTAAAATGTTGATAACTCCTTCAATTTACTAGATAAACTCAAATTTGACGATACCATTGAAAAAAGCGATAAATTTCCTATCTCCCTAAGAGAGAACCAAAGTTTTTTAAACAGACAATACGGGTGAAAAATGAACTTGAAGAGGAAAATGGTCAAATCTTGAAAATCTCAACTTTTTCAACCGCTCATAAGTCCCTGCTTTCCAGCGTGTAAATGCTTGTATGTAAACCTAAAAGTTGACCAAAAAACTCAGCTTTCCAACGGTATGGCCAGAATTGTTTCCAATATTTTCACTAGTGGAGAAAACCGCGCTTGAATGAAGCATTTACATAAATTTACATTTAAAAAAAATTATTTTTAATTAAAGTAATTGTTGTTAATTAAAGTAATTTTAAAAATTTACATAAATCCCTGCTTTCCAGCGTGTAAATGCTTAGAAAAAGGGTGGTGATTTATCACTTATACGCCTTCAGGAACTTGAAGAGGAAGTTGTGAACAATATTAATAAACATGACAGGAAATCTTACATGACGTGACATCAAGAAGATTGATTATTGGCAAAAGGATGGATTATTTGAGGAAAAAATTGTCAGGTATCGGGACTAGGGTCATCCAGAACAAACGCTGTTATCTCCTAGCTTTCGGAAAATATATTTCCTTCATCAGGGCTCAACGGCAGTTATACTTGAGCAGAGAGCAACCACCAGCTGCAGCTTCTCTCATTCAGCTGGTAAAAGTCGAAAACTTTCAAAATAAATAATGCATCAGGCTCTCAACAATAACAAAACAATAGATTTCAAAATTTTTGGGCATATAAATAGATGATAGGCAACAATCAAATTTTGGGTTTTCAAAATTTCAATTATTCAGAGAGAATAATGATGTTGTTATCGGTAGTTTTGTTTCCAAAAGTTGATTGTCAGTAGTTTGCTCGATACCTTTTATGATACCGTATTAAAATATTGGTGAGACTCACTTGTTGATTTGTTTCAAAATGGCGACCGGTGGTGGAGGAGCGGCCTTGGGGGCAGAATCGTGCTGAGCGGTGGGGCGGGTGTATGTCCTGGCGGGGGCGGCTCGTTGGGGGGCGGGAGCGGGCTCGTCGTAGTATTGAGGTTCCTCCTGGTAGTTTTGCCGCTGGCCGTGAGCGAGCGCCACCAGACAGACCCCGCAGACTAGCGCCACCTGGAAGGTGAGAGGCGAACTTTAATAGTCAGAGTTCTGAACTTTCAAGGGGATAAGATTACAAGGAACGTCCACCAGGTAGCGTGGTAACCAACACATCTACACCTCAGATATTCAAGTCTCAGAGTCAGCACCTCACACAAACTGCCCAGAATAGTTGCAAGTTTTGTAAAGGTTATGAAAAATCATTCAAAAACGTGAACAAGGGGCTTTTTTCTGGATAAACACAAAAAGCATTGAACTCTTATTAGTTCAAATTGAATTGAACGTTTAACACAACCAAAATATAGCAAGTACATTTACCGACAATTAGGTATACCCGCAGTAAAACCAACTTCATTTGAAAATGCAAATTATTACACAAAGGTTTATTATTTTCCTATATTGATCACTCGTCTGAAAGAAAACTGCTTTGCCATTGTCACTACCAGCCTTAGAAACTTCCTACCTACTATACCACTTACCTACTTCACAATCAAGTTTATTTGGAAGAAATAAACGCTTCACACTCATTTCGAAGAAACAGGGATTATTAGGAATTAACATCATACCCTAATTATTAGGAAATTCGATTACTGGTTGCTAAGGACGCAGAACTGAGTACAACTCGAAGAAAAGAACAAATCGCATTTTGGTCAGCTAACATTTTAACGGAGATTGTCAGTCTCTTTGTGATTCACGTTCGTGTTTCTGATTTATCGTCTACTAAGTTGGCTGGACAGAGGGTACCTGTAGCCTCCTCAGTGGAGAATCATCACATAGAATTACATGCTATCGAATTGAGACAAAGTTGGAAGGAGATTTTTCAAAAGTGGAAATAGTAGGGATAAGCTAATGGTTCCCTTGGCCTGTCGCAAGCCATGTAACAAGACAAAACTAAGACTAACAAAAGGACAACAACAAAGAGAGTCGTGATCAGTTTGTTAATAGTTAAGTTGTAATTAGATAAGACAGTCAAACACTGCAAACTGGGCCTCGAAATTTAAATTTTCTATAAGAAAACTGCAGCAAACTGTTTTGAAAGTTGTTGAAATTAGTTCCTAACTGTGTGATTAACATAACCGCGTGAATTCGTCTCCCATTTTCATTGTCTTTTTGGTTTATTATTTTCAGTAACGAACCTTACGAATCGACCAAGAAAAAAAGTTCCCCCCCCCCCCCCCTCAAAATAGTTGTTTTACGTTTCAAGCAGAGCTGTTAAAATAGGAATTCTAATTCCCATTACCAATTCCAATTACTTTAGGAACAAAGTAATTGCCTTTACAATTACCCATTCCTGTAATGGGAATGGAATTTTCAATTACTTTTTCCAATTCCTCGTAGTGGTAATGGTTTTTCCAATTCCCCATTACTCGTAGTTGGAAAAGTAATGGGTCCTTCCAATTCATAGGAGACCATCCTCCAGTTCATAGGGGACCACCCTCCCAATTCATAGGGGGCCATCCCACCATCCATTTCGTTGGGGACCATCCTCCAATTCATTGGGGACCATTCCAAAATTCCTTGGGGACTACCCCTATGAATTGGAAGGGTGGTCCCCAATGAATTGGAGGATGGTCTCCACTGAATTGGAGGATGGTCCCCTATGAACTGGAGGATGGTCTCCTATGAATTGGAAGATGGTCAACTTACTGATTGAATGGTGGTAATGGGGAATGGGTTCCTACTACCCATACCTCTTCCTTTTCCAACTACGAGTAATGGGGAATTGGAAAAACCATTACCATTACAAGGAATTGGAAAAAGTAAGTAATTGAAAATTCCCATTACAGGAATGGGTAATGGTAATGGCAATTACTTTGGATTAAAGTGTCTCTTAAAACCCCAGTTATTGGTTTTATGTCTACATAATCATAATCACTTCACTCATTTCATTGCTAATAAGAAAAGTAATTTTGAGAAGTAATCATTACTCAAAGTAATCATTACTTTACAACTCTGGTTTCAAGGTACGTAGAATCCGAAAATCGAATTGAAATTTGTCCGTCCGTCCGCCTTCCGCAGTAGATACGCCTTAAGCGGCACTTTCCTTGGTTCCCAAGGACCGATTTTGATGAAATAATATTTCATTATGGGCTGAAATAATATTTCAGCCCGCATACCATATTATGGTATGTGGGCTCTATTTGTGGTCTAGTTGTGCCCCCACTGAGTAAATGAGAACAGAACCCCCCCCCCTTGAAATCCCCTCCCCCCTTTGAATTCAATCACTTTTAAGGGTTGAAAAATAAGGGTTAACATGTTAAAAACGCCCTAGCTCAAAACAATTATGATATAAAAGTATTGTTTTTTCATCAATTCAAAATTGTACTGAATTCTAGAATCGAATGAGACCACGAGTGCTCTATATAGAAAAATACCAAATTCTTTGCAGATGGTACACTTAGGTTTGAATCTCTGGTTTCTCTGGAACCCTTGTCTTCTAGCCAAGAGAGCATTATCTTTGTTTTTCTCATCATAGTTTTGATTCCGTGCTTCATTTTCTTCCAAGATTTTTATTCGGAGAGCTTCAGTAGTTGGAAGTTCGTGGTTTGAATCTCTGGTTTCTCTGGAACCCTTGTCTTCTAGCCAAGAGAGCATTATCTTTGTTTTTCTCATCATAGTTTTGATTCCGTGCTTCATTTTCTTCCAAGATTTTTATTCGGAGAGCTTCAGTAGTTGGAAGTTCGTCTCTCGATTCGATAGCACATCTGAAGTTATTGTACGAATCTGGTAGACTGTTTAACATCATAATAGTTAGTAGATCTTCATGGATTTTTATATTCATGACTTGTAGTTTGTCAACTATGTCCGCGATCTTCATCAGATGATCTCGAATATTTTGACCTTCCGTCATTCTGCATAGAATCAACTATGTCAGTAAAGTTGCTTTACGAGCTGGTCCAGTGCTTTGGTGCATTTCTTTCAGTTTGCGCCATGCTTCATTTGCTGTCTTGCAGTATTTGACAATTTTCAACTGAGATTTAGATAATGTGAGGATTAAATCCGCCGAAGCGTCCTGATCTTCTTCTTCCCATTCCGGAACTTCTGCAGGTTCTGCAGGATTCTCATTTTTTTTGCTCACCTATTGCCAAGTTTTGTTCCTCCGAAGTAGAGCTGAACATTGGATGACCCAAGTATCGTAATTTTCATGATCGAGTGGTTCTAATTTGAATAGGTTCATACTGCGTGGCAGGGACCGAAACCTCCAGAAATTATAAGTCCCGCAGTGGAAAAATTAAATTGTGTTTTTAATAAAGCATGAACCATTCATAGTTTTCAACGGAATGAAGGAAATTTCTCGTCTTCAACTCCATATGTTAATCACTTGGATATGTGATGAACAAACATAACATATTATTGTAGAGTGGACCAGCAATAAAACCTTTGTGTAATAATGTGCAGCGTTTTTCCTTCAAAGAGTCTTTCTAATCCTAAATGGCCAAATTTCCTGTCTCTTGAAATAAATTTGGTTTGGAAAATGTCGTAAAAGAAAATGACCTCCATTCCATCCTGAACACTTCAACTTCCATCCATCTAGAATAAAGAGAAGATCCAAGTCGGTGAGCAGTAACTTTTGAATAGTCGCTTGAGCGAACCGTGAGAAGTACTTCCTTGAACTTAGTCATTCTGAAAGGGAGCACTTGGCTCGAGTCCAGTGCGGTTCTGAGTTGAGAAATCCACAGCTGTAATAGTTTTCCACGTTGTCTGCAAACCAATGACTACTTGAAATCCTGAGGAGGTTCATGTGGTTACGAAGTTTTTGTTTCTTATTTTGATCCGCTATTAGTGAGTAGTGACGTAACAAGTTCATCTGTTGGTGCAATTTATACAGCGCAACAAAATAGTTTGATTTAATTTGTTGTCCAGAAACCCTCAATGTGACATCCAAACTGCTAATTTTGATGATAACTCTGAAAGAATCACCCAGCAGCTGGTATCGTTGGATTCAGCGTTGAAAAATTTTCACATGAGAAAATACTCCAACGATAATCATTAACATAAAGTTTCAAACATTTGACGATTGACCCATGCAGCATGAGTTGATGAGTGAATTTTCAGATTTCGCTTCCTATCTAACGAAGATAGAGGAAGACTGTATTCGTGAGAGCTGTATATTTGCTTTGTATTCGTGGACAGGTTAACAAATTTGGGCCCTCAAAACATTGCTTTTTTTGGCCATTTTGCTATTCGGAACTTTGTAAATAATTTCGGTTCCAAGAATGTTTGTTCGAAGGAAAACCAGTTTTTCAGTAGTTAGTGCGTCCGCTTAAATAATTATTTCTTTAAACTTTGGGATCAGTTCCTAACAGTCAAAAATCCCAAAAATTCTGATTTTTTCAGGATTTTTGACTGAAATTCTGATTTTTTTTTCTTTTTTTAAATTCTGATTTTTTCAGGCTTTTTGGTTCCGAGAATTTTGTCCGAAGAAAACCCAGTTTTTCATGTAGCGTGTCGTATGCTTAAATAAGAATTTCTTTGAGCTTTGGAATCAGTTCCTAACAGTCGAAAATTCCGATTTTCGAGGTTTTTTTTACAATTACTCCAAATTTGATTCCGTTCATATCAATAAGTAGGTACCACAGCACTCGATAACACTTACTTTCTGGACATTCCTGGTACCTAACTTTAATACATAGATTTTTCACCGAAAATTCTCGAGTAAATTCTAGATTTTGCTCTAATTTGTAGTTAGAAGTTGGTGTCAGAACGCGTGGTAATGAAAAACAAAAACGCTGCAAATTTTTACACAATGGTTTATTATTTTTCTATATAGATCACTCGTCTACAAAATCACCAACCATGCAATATGAAGAAAAAAAAAAAAATCAAAAAATCAAAAAATTTAAAAAAATCAAATCACCAACCATCGATTGCATTTTGGTCAGCTCTAATTTGAACGGAGATTAGGCCTCTTTTGCGATTCACACTTGTGTTTTGATTTATATATATATATATATATATATTTCAATATAAACCCTTGAATTTTCATGGGGAGCGAACGGTTTGTCCTACAGAGCTCCTCGTGGTCTCAAAAAATTCTAAAACTTCTATAGAATCTTAAATTGAAGGGAAAACAATACCTTTATATCGAAATTTTTTAAGTTAGGGCGTTTTCAAAATTTCAAAATTGATTTTGGAACCCTTAGAAGTGACCTACATCAACCAAAAGCTTCGGGGCACAACTAGACCCCAAATGGAGCCTACATACCAAATTTCATCAAAATCGGTCAATGCTAAGTGGCAAAAGTGCCGCGTACGGCGAACGGACGGCCAAATTTTTATTCGATTTTTGGATTCTACGTACCTTGAAACGTAAACCATCAAATTTTGAGGGGGTGTTAAAATTTTTTTTTTCTTGGTCGATTCCAAAGGTTCATTATTGTAAATAATAAACCAAAATTAGTAGAGATCAAAATATTTGAATAATTCTTAAATGTGTTTTGTATCTAAATGTAATAAACTAGTACCTAACTTGATTTTGAAGTTCATATTTCAAATTAAATAATTCTGAGAGAATATTTTGATGAGATCAAAATATTTGAATAATTCTTAATCGTGTACTGTAACTAAATGTAATAAACTAGTAACTTATTTTGAAGTTCATATTTCAAATTGAATAATTTCTACATTATTCAATAGATATCTATATTTATTAGTGCTCTGATCTACTGAGAATCATTTCATCAGTTAAATGAATCAATATTATTCATAATTTCGAGGAAGGTTTATTGCACACAACTTTACATAATTTTGGTATATTATTTTCAATATTGAACCTTTGGAATCTACCAAGAAACAAAATTTTTTAACACCCCCTCAAAATTTGATGGTTTACGTTTCAAGATACGTAAAATCCAAAAATCGAATAAAACGCTGCAAATTATTACACAATGGTTCATTATTTTTCTATATTGATCACTCGTCTGCAAAGCCACCACCCATCCAACATGAAGAAAAATATCGACCGCATTTCGGCCAGCTAAAATTTGAACAGAGATTAGGCCTCTTTTGCGATTCACACTCGTGATTCTGACTTAAATTCTCGTAGGGAGCGAACGGTTTGTTCTACGGAGCTCCGCGTGGTCTCAAAAAATTCTAAAAATTCTATAAAATCTTAAATTGAAGGAAAAACAATACCTTTATATAAAAATTCTTTGAGTTAGAGCGTTTTCAAAATTAATTTTGAACCCTTAGAAGTGACCTACATCAACCAAAATCTTCGGGGCACAACTAGACCTCAAATGGAGCCAAATTTCATCAAAATCGGTCAATGCTATGTGGGGAAAGTGCCGCGTACGGCCAAATTTTTATTCGCTTTTTGGATTCTACGTACCTTGAAACGTGAACCATCAAATTTTGAGGGGTTGTTAAAAAAAAAAAAATCTTGGTCGATTCCAAAGGTTCATTATTGAAAATAATAAACCGTTGTGTAATTATATTTCAGCGTTTTTCAATGCATTTATTCGTGGTGTACTAAAATAGTTTATAATCATAGATAATCCGAACGTATAACACAGAGGCTTTTGCGTAGTTTGCTATAAAATGGCCATTTTGGATCAATGAGTGTAATTTTGACAGCCAAGACGAGGAAACCGTTGATCAGTCTTGAGAGCACTTTCTTCCGCCAAGATCTTCACTTTTCTCATTCGCTCGGCGAGGTCTTTTCCCAAGGACGCCCTCCTGCGACTTCAAGGTCCAACTACTGTTACTCGTCTGTCTCTCAGATCGCTCTCAGACGACCTAAAACGCTACCTCAGCGGCTACGCCCCTCAACCATCGCATTTTCAATCTCGATATGGTGCGGTAATCGCTCTCCTCAGCGTCTCTCCCAAATACGTAAACTGCTTCCTTGTTAGGATTTTTTCTTTTATCTTTCCTGAAATGGCGTACTCGCAGAGCATGGAACTGTGTCGAGTTCAATCTATTCAGGGTACCTATCGAAATATTCAAGCATAGGTTATGCAAAGCCCGCATGACCGCTCGGTCATGACGAATGGTAGATTTTAGCGCCGTCATCCCCTCTTCTATTGGTTTATTACTTTCAATAATAAAGCTTTGGAATCTACCAAGAGAAAAAAATTAAGGAAAAGAACTTGAGGGTTGGATAAATCAGAAACACGAGAGTGAATCGCAAAAGAGGCCTAATCTCCGTTCAAATTTTAGCATACCAAAATGCGATCGCTTTAGGTACGTGGTTGTTAGGTGACAGTGGCAAAGCCGAGTTCTTTGCAGACGAGTGATCTGTATAGATCAATAATAAACCTTTGTGTAATAATTTGCAGCTTTTTTTGTGCAGTAGGCATAGGCGTATCGGAATCGAGCAGTGAAAAAGAGTTCCCCAAAATTCACGGTCACTTTATTAAGTCAAATCAATCTTAAAGTTGTCCGCAGTACCTTAAAAATCCGATGTGCGGTAGATTTTGGTTCTATTTATTGTTTTCAACTTCATCACGTCTAGCTTATCGTATTAGTGCGGCAAATCGAAGGAAATTGGGTCCTCTGAAATTACATTTTTCTCTCACATTTTGAATTTCAGGATTTTCTAAACAATTTGGTTTTGTGTCTGTCCAAGACTGACGTCAAGTTTCTGATTAGGTTCAGTATTTACGATCATTCACAAACTTGCTTATTTATATGTACAAATAGGTAATTTTTAACATTTAACTATGTAGATCGACCCAACAGGTTGTTTATTCGAGCCCTGAAGAAGGTAATAAATTTACCGAAAGCTTGGCGAAGAAGGTGTTATATTTTCAGTTGACCACAACCCCGATCAATTGACATAATTTTTAACATTTCCCATTATTTTCAAAAATTTGTTTTCAAAACTTTTACAATTTGATCATTGCAATAATTCAGGTTCTACTTAAGAATAGTGAAATTCGGCATGAAGAGTGTAACGAAAATTTAATTATTTCCATTATAGAATTACGTAGTTATGCGACATCAGTTGGTGTCGAAATGGTTGAATGTTAGGATGACATCAATCTAATGGACTCCATAAAGTTGATAATATCTAGTTGATGTAGATTCCTGAACTGATGAACCTCAAGATGATTTGGAGTTTGTTACACGTTGATTATTCTCAGCTTTTTCGATTATACTGGGGTTCTTACTGATCGGATCGTGGTGGAATCCCCCCGAATTTGAACTGAAACAAGAAAATCCCACAGGGCTTCACGCTAACTATCCTTTGTCCCATGGATATCAAACCACACAGTTCTTCGAAAATGTGCGCATCTTAGGCAGCATGACTTCCAGGGCTCACCAATGAATTCTGATGAATAATTATTTGGATTTTTTTCCTATTTATTAACGAAAATGAGTCTTATTGATCGAATTTTTCGAATGTATTTTCAATACCCAGCCATGTACAGCTGATTTGATGTAAATGAATTTTAGTAGGTACATTTGTTTGGCTCTCAAAATTACTGTTTCCCCCAAAAATAAGAATTGAATTCCAAGTTTGTTAACAAATTACCTTAACTTCTTCTGTTTATTACAAAAATAATAATGTAGGTATAAATTCATCTTTAAGACCAGTAGAAACCCACGAAAAAGACACGTACCAGGGTGACGTAAATTGTACTTGGCAAATTTATACGAGCAAATTTATAATGTGGTCTCAAATTCGACCAATGAGACCCAATTCTCGTTAATTAATAGGTAAGACCGTCCAAAATTTGAAAAT